>CM070746.1:15368814-16029342 GCA_036346245.1 Bonia amplexicaulis
TTACAAAATAACACTTGCTCTTGTGTGCTTTTATCTTGCTATGATAATAGTTATGATAAATAATTATTTTTTATTTAGACCATGAGCAAGATTATGCTATTTGAGGTATTTTAGGTGTGGATGGAGCTTTGTTGAAAACATGCTCTTTTCTAGTATTAGTACCATCTACACCTCGCCACTGTGGTCTTGTTATTGCTTTCACTTAAATCTGGACCGCTAGTGGCTCTTGCAAATTGTGTGATTTAAATATAAAAAATTCAAACTTAAATTCATGCCTTCGAGGTGTTTGTCAAATTACTCATCAAGAGTGAGATTGTAAAACCATGTAGTGGCAACCCTATGTGAGTGATGAGTATTTGACATTGGTCATATCTTACTTTCATTGCTTGAATTTGATTTTTGCGAAGTTGAATTTCAGCATATGCATTTATAGAATTCCCGGTCAGACTAGCCTAGTTAGGCGATCTGATCGCTGGGACGGTGCGGTCAGACCAGCCTGGGGAGGTGGTGTGGGCGGTCTAACCGGCATGTGTGCCGCGGTTAGATCGGCCCTGGTGAATTGTTGCTGAGTTGTTCTATTGGTTCTGTGATTTTAGGTTTTAGTCACGGTAAGTGTTGTGCAAGTGTTAGTCATAGGGGAGTCCATGCATGTAGCGTGTGTCCATACATATGGTTTACTAATGGAGAGTCAAGTGTATGTCATTGGTGTTCAGATTGATTGCTTTGTTCTTTAATGTGCAGCTGCTTTAATGATTGTTCAGCGGCAAGACTGAGGCTATGGAAGGAGTTCTGAGGCCATGGCATGTCGCATAAGTTCGGGTGGAGCAACATTTCAGGTCAAGAAGCACAAAAGAAAGACAAGGGTCATAAAGAGGCAATGCATGCATGTGATGTGCTAATTGGACTTATGCGTTTCAAGTGGTGACGTTCCTCGGAGCAGGTGTATAATCTTGACAGTAAGACGTTGGGCATCACGAACTGTGGAGTGGTGTTGGTGTACCATGGACCTTGGATGTTTCGAATGGTGACAGTCTCGGCGCAGGCGTATGATCTTGGCGACAAGTCATGTACATTGCACCATTGTGAAAACCGATAGGTAGCAATTTATGAAATTGTCCAAAACCGGGAGGAGTGGTGGTTTGCTAAACCGTGGCACTGGTCTAAGTGGTTTAGATCATGTCTTTGTGGATAGAAAGTCTTATTGGGCTTGTAGAGCCTTTAAAGGTCATGCTTTGAAAAATGTGCAAGTGTGTGAGAGTGTAAAACCTGTTTATGTGCAAATTACTAGGTTTCTCCAATGTAAGTGGTGTGATCCACTAAGGAGTGACTGGCTGGTGTGAGGTGGTAGCCTCCACTATATAAGCCTTGTGTTGAGTTGATTCTTTGGAGAGACTAGAGGGATTATGGTTAGAGTTTCTTTGTGTTGGAGCCTTTTGTGTGTGCTCTAAGCTTAAAGCTATGCTATTCTGAGGGATTAGCTGTAAAATATTTCTCTCCAAGTGAAATAAACATCTAAGCTTTGCCCAAGTGAGTTGTGGCATGAATCCCCTAATGTGCTTTTGATTTTTTATCCTTTTATTTTCTGAATTTCTTTTCTGTTGAGCTTTTCTGGTGCCAATGTTGTATAAAAGGTGGAGATATCTCTTGAAGATAATATATCATCTATCTAGGCATGATCTGGAGAAATTTCTTAAGTTTGCTTGGTTTTTCTCAAGAGAGATAGGTGATTTTTGGATTTTGCTCTTGTGGGTGTTATGGGTTGAATTCGTGCTACGTATAGCTTGCTATGACACATGAGAACCCATTCTAGGTCACCTAGACCATCTAAAACTCACGAGCAACGCCAGATCGAAGTTTTACTCTTTTGACCGGTTTTGATGCACCCTTCCTTTGAACGAAAAAGGTCAAAACCTTGGTAACGATTTTTTTCATCGTTGATTGGAATATGTTTCTCACATCCTAAAGAAGATGTATGCAAAGTTTCAAATTATTTGAATCAACCAATAAAAAAGTTATATGGATTTTCGGATTTGAAATAGTGCTGAAAGTATCGTCCATCTTGAAATGACTGCAGCTGCAGTATGTTCGGCACTGTAGCAGCGGTCTAAATGGAGTTACTACAGCTCTGCCTGATTTTACTGTTCATAGCGGTGTGACTACTAGAAAGGAGGTCCGACCGTCTCCTTCGTGAAGATCAGACCGCTGAGAGTTGTCAAAGCGCGTTTTGCTCGATTTTGATCGGATCTTGTGATTATTTATCTATGATCTTCATTGATTCTATAACTACTGGAGTGAAGAGTTTTACTTTCGCTTAAAGGAAAATATTTTGAAAAGCCTCGGATTGAATTTGAATTACTACTCACCTCCCTCTAGTCGCCATACTTGATCTTACAATTAGGATAACTACTTTATCATATGCTTACTTTACATATAGTTACTGGAGTTTAAGTGTCTCTTCTTTTCGGCTTTTGTATAGTAACTAATTTTTAAACGAAGTATCTTCTCAAGATAGTGTCTACAAGTTGATTACACATTGTTACGACTTTATTTATATCGATGAAAATTGCACATGAATTACTCTTAATCGGTACTTTTTTTACAGAGTCAAAAAAAACATATGACATAGCTATAAATCATGAGTGTACCTTACCTTTTTCTTCTCTAAAGGCAATGTACCATCAGAGAACCTTTTCCTTCTCTAAAGGCAATGTACCATCAGAGAACAGAAAAGCTGGTACTAGCCGTGTGGCGTTGCTTTCGGTTCTGAATGACTGAATCTATTGAGTGCTCCTAACTGAACAATCTAGAAATCTCATGAACTCATGATGCTGAACGAAGGGGGAACCGTACGTGTCTAGCTCTGCAGAAAATTCGTTCGACCTCGGGTCGATCAAGGATTGATCTTGCTTCAAGCTTGAGCACAGTTTGTTGTCACATTCGTCTCCGTGTGCACGCATTATTCAGTGTCAAGATGCTTGGATTCATAGCTCTCCATCTCCTCGTTCTCCTTTCTGTTTTCTGCAAGCGATCGATACTGAGTCCTTGAAATTACGATGGTGCTTGTCTCAGTTGTTTATGAAATGTTTTTCGTAGATATATTGTACGAAGTTCAGAGTGAAACCACATCAAGGAGAAGATGTGCACTATTGGGCATGAAACCTGCACGTATACAGGCTGCGTGTACCCCTGTCATCGTACTGTGCAAATACAGGCTGCGTGTACTGAATAGCTGTCCTGCATCATAATTAGAAGACCCCACTGAGGTGTAAGATGGCTCATTTCCTCTGCAAGTAAAGGTGTTCGATCTTCCTTACACCAGCAGTTCAATTCACACACATGATCACGGCCACTATATACATCACTGGAGTTCTCTTTCTACACCACCTCCATTGCCTAGGCCACAGCCCACAGGCACAGAATACACTAGCCAAGAGCAAACACACTCCAAGAGAGCAAAGCTTGGCAAGGACAGGAGAGATGGCCAAGAAGATGAGTTCACGAGGGAGCCGGACACCAATGGCTTTTCTCCCTCTCCTCCTCTCACTCCTGCTCGTTTCCTGCTCCGCGCAGTCGCCGGCCTCGTCGCCGTCGGCGTCCAACGCCCCTCCGGTCAGTGCCTACCCGCCGCAGGTCTCCACCGCAGCGCCGACCAAAGCCACCTCGCCGCCGCAGGTCTCCGCCGCACCGCCAACCGCCGCCGCCTCGGCACCGCAGGTCTCTGCCGCAGCGCCGACCACCGCCTCGTCGCCATCAACGTCCAATGCCCCTCCAGTCAGTGCCTTCCCGCCGCTGGTCTCCGCCGCAGCGCCGACCAAAGCCACCTCGCCGCCGCAGGTCTCCGCCGCACCGCCAACCGCCGCCGCCTCGGCACCGCAGGTCTCTGCAGCAGCGCCGACCACCGCCTCGTCGCCGTCGGCGTCCAACGCCCCTCCGATCAGTGCCTCCCCGCCGCAGGTCTCTGCCGCAGCGCCGACCAAAGCCACCTCGCCGCCGCAGGTCTCCTCCGCACCGCCAACCGCCGCCGCCTCGGCACCGCAGGTCTCTGCCGCAGCGCCGACCACCGCCTCGTCGCCGTCGGCGTCCAACGCCCCTCCGATCAGTGCCTCCCGCCGCAGGTCTCTGCCGCAGCGCCGACCAAAGCCACCTCGCCGCCGCAGGTCTCCTCCGCACCGCCAACCGCCGCCGCCTCGGCACCGCAGGTCTCTGCCGCAGCGCCGACCACCGCCTCGTCGCCGTCGGCGTCCAACGCCCCTCCGATCAGTGCCTCCCCGCCGCAGGTCTCCTCCGCACCGCCAACCGCCGCTGCCTCGGCGCCGCAGGCTGCCACGACGCCTCCGCCGACAACGGCCGCCTCTCCACAACTGGCTGCCACGTCACCTCCGCCAACAACGGTTGCCTCTCCACCGCTAGCTGCCACGTCACCTCCGCCAACAACGGTCGCCTCTCCACCGCTAGCTGCCACGTCACCTCCGCCAATAACGGTTGCCTCTCCACCGCTAGCTGCCACGTCACCTCCGCCTGCCACCTCCTCGCCTCCCGTCTCTGCGCCCCCTCCGGCCACGCCACCTCCAGTTGCCACGCCACCTCCGGCGACACCCCCACCGGCAACACCACCTCCCGTTGCAGCTCCACCTCCGGCGATACCGCCCCCAGTTGCCTCCCCACCTCTGGCCACGCCACCGGCGACGCCTCCTCCGGCCACCCCGCCGCCGGCATTGGCTCCGTCGCCACTGCTCTTGGCGCCGGTCACGGCGCCCACCTCCCCGCCGGCCAAGGCCCCGGCGCCAGCGCCCGTGTCGCCGGCTCCGAGCGTCGCCCCGACCCCATCGCCCACGATGGCACCAGAGCTGTCGCCCACGATGGCGCCAGAGCTGTCGCCGCTCAGCTCGGTGAACCCCTCGATGTCGCCAGGGCCCGCGCTCGCGCCCACGGGGACGGAGGATGAATCGGCGGCGGCGAGCGCGCGCGCCGGCGTTGCCGCGCTGGTGGCGCTGGCGGCTGCAGGGCTCATGGTCTTGTTTTAAGTAGAGCTGCGTCACCATTGCTTTCATGCTGTTGTTACTCGACCGTGTTACCCTATTGACGTTATGGACGTTGCATGTATGATTCTTCGTGTACGAGACATTGGTTATTTCTTTCTTTTTATATATGGATGATGAATTGGCTGCTACTCTTGATTTGTAGAGAGAGTCTTGTGCATATCTCTGATGTATCATTCCGGTGGTTGCTGAATGGATTGTCATGCTATATACTTCGTATACGCTTATTGCCATGTAGTCGTTGTTGTTTTATTCCTTCTTTTGTGAAGATGCAGACCAGGCACTGCAAGGTGTCAAAAATCGCAGCGCATGCATGTACAAGGACCCGTGCATGCACCTGACTGAGAAGCATGGGACACTTTCATATCAGGGACGAGATCTGTAGGGCCAGAAACTTTTCCTTACATCCACAGTCAGTGGACAGCGCAGGCCAGGCCATGCCATGCATTCCGCCGCTCACGAAAGCTGACAAAACATGAAAGGGTGACGTTTTCTTTCTAACAATTACCTATATTTATGATCATTAGATTAAAAAACTGACCATAAATTCTTCCTCATTCTTTCTAAAAAAATCTCTCCTTTCTAAAAAAACCGTTAAATTTCTAATCTGACGGTTTTAAATTTATGTAATTGTTAGAAATCACACCCCTTTGCCACTCACCACTAAAAATTCTTATGATGAAATCAACCACCCACCCACTCGCCAGTCGCCACTCACCAAAATCCACACCCCTTTGCCCATTTGCTGGTTCACACAACAAAAAAAGGGCATTTGTGGTACATAGGCAACTCCGAAAACGGACTCAGTAGCACAACAGAAACGAAAGGAAAGGAGCAACGCGTGCATCCAGCCCTGACATACATGCATCGATCGATTCAAGAACCCAAATGACATACAACGCGGGCATTTTATTTATGTTGATTAAAATCATACATAAATCTTTCGTTGTATTTTCTCACAAATAAACAGACAAAATATCATAAATCAAAACCAAAAACCATAAGTGAAGCAAAGGTTGAGCGAACCAGTCAAAAGCTTGGGGAGGGGAGCAGAGAAACATGTGTTGGTCGTCACCGACTCACCTGTTGGTGGCGGCCTGGTGGAGTGGTGGTGGGGGGAGGTCGTGATCGTCTGAATCACGAACGGAACAGCCGAGATGGACCGGTGTACGTACGCGCGAATTCTGATCATTTGGGGTTGGTCCCCAAGGCAGACGATGACCAGGCCTGCTGACTCGTGCGCGATCGGCTCGCATTTTTGCTCCGGTACGACCTGCTCCAAAGTCGGTGGCTCTGATTGAAGACACCCCACGAGAGGTGAGTAGAAGAGTTAGTTAAGAAGGTGCCAAGCATGCACAGCAGCTTAATGCATTTTGACCTCCTATCCATGTAAGACTGCAGTTTTGTGCAGTCTACTTACAGCTGAAACGAAACCAACGAATTGCCATATGCCTCTTGGCTCTGACAGCCCGTCTCCGCTCGAGCTTCTGCTGCTAACTTTAGCAGCTTGCACCCGCGGAATATGATTTCCGAAGCCTTTTTTACAGCTTAATTTATGTTCTTAATAACTTTTCCCTCTTAACTTTCAGAAACCGATTTTTAAATAGAGTTGCTTCTTAAGATGATTTATATACATTATTTATAAAAGTTACTTTAAAGAAAATCTTTACTATTATAAAAGAAGGAGTTGGTGGTTGGTCCGGCATCTCTCACCCCTCCTCACAAAAGACAGCGCTGATATGTGGCTCCAAAAGATCTGCGCCAAATCTTCCCACCTTCCCATCAAAATATCTTTCTTTCCATGATTTAGTTGTCAAAGTGGATTTCATCTAGACTGTATTGTAGAGTACATGCTGTATTTTTCATCCAGTGCTTAATCTTGTACTAGCTAAATACTCGTTGCTACAGATTTTAAAATTTTATCATATTATATGTTCTGAAACTAACAGATGGTGAAATTTTTTAGAATATACATACAAATATGTTCTAAATTTTTTAAAAAAATTCATAGCAACCTACGGCATTCAACTAGTATTTTCTTAACGTGAGAATTTTCACTGTCACAGTCTTTCGTACCTAAAACACTAAGCAAAAAACTACGTAACTTTTGAATTGCCCTTTGAAAGCGATAAGCCAGCTGCAGCCCTTTGAAAGCGATAAGCCAGCTGCAGTCCTTGTCCGTGCTAGATACGAGCCCACCGAACGGTACGTCCAGGACGTGTCCATGTGGGCGCCAACAGCACGTCACTGTGCCGAAGACGAACGGACAGATCGGCAGAAAAGGCATCCTAAATGCGTTATGGCAATTGCACCGCTGACACGTCGATTTCATCGCAAAAGCGTGTAATAGTAATGTTCGATCGCCAGGCCAGCGGTTTTGTTTTGCCCCCCATCTGACGCTCTGGTTCGTTCGTTTGGTCATATAAACAAGACGAAGAAAGGAGGGAAAAGTGCAGGACGAATCATCCCAAAAACATCACGTAACAACACTGGCGGAGGGTCTAAGGGGCCAACAAGGGTTGTGGCCTCCCCTTCATTTGCAAAAATCAATTAGTATTTGACACTTTTTCTTGAAGAAACTAGAAGCTAGTACCTAACACTTAATTGGCATTTTCATCTCAGAAGTAAACCTTGTTTCTTCGTAGTTATTTCGAGACAGCCCTCTCTAATTTTTCAGTCTAGCTCCGTCACTGCGTAACAAAGCCTCCTCATACAAGCAGAGCTGCAACCATGCACAGCCACGTCACCAGCACGGCCCCATCCCCAACCGGTGGGACCCGCCGAGCGAGAGTGTTGGTGTGCCCGCGTCGTCGGTGCTGGGCCCGAGGGCGGCTCCCGGGTTCGCCTGCGGCGAGGACTGAGGTTGGCCGGCCGGGGCTCCAGCCGGGGAGGGAGGCTGGTTGACGAGCACGTGCAGCTTCACGCCGCCGAGGTGTAGGTGATCCTCGGGAGGAATTTGGGGATGTTGGGTGTTCGGTGAGGTTTGGTGATGCAACTTTCTTCTGTGTTGTTGATAGGTATTGGCGGTTAAGCAGTGTTTCCTGCCCCAGATTTGTGTCTCGGCATTGAAGTCATGGGTTCCTTTCTCGAGCATGCAGTGTCTTGCATTCTATTTTCTACTTGGTTGAAACTGACTGTTCTTCCAAATAAAAGAGAGGAAGGGAAGAGAGTTCGATCCAATAGAACTGCTTGGGGGCTCAATGTGCATGATAAATCGCGTTGACCAGGTAGAAGAATCAATGTAGTACTTATTTTTTTTGGACATTGGATTGCCCAATAGTCTTTTTTAATTACAATGGATGATGGCACGCTTACGCATACCACACTTACACCTTACAGATATACACGTATATATTCTACTGAAACACATGCTAGATCTACAACATAACGAAGCATGAACACGAGTATGTGAAACAAGACGCACTAGAATACATCTCAGGCGTGCGATGTGCTCGACGACAACCACAGTCACTGAGCCAACGCTCAGTTCTCTGCCCAAGAGTCTTGAATACCCAGTTTACACACGAAAAGAGCAACGGTTGCTTGTTTCACCACTACCCCGTGCGAGGTGTGACGATTGGACGAACAGTCGGTTGTTAATGCCTGTTGTGCACCATCGTGACCGTATTACCCACGCGCGCAAGTGTCCCCTGCATATGGTTGGCACGGCCGGTCTGGTTGCTCGTGCGGCCGTCTGCCGTCAATTGGCGGCAGACTGCAGCCTCCGCAATATTAGCTAGCATGTCGCGTGGCGCTGGTGGCCGGTTGACCCGAGTTGGCGAGTCCTCCGTCACACCCGTGACGTAAGATGTCATTATCCTCTTAACATAACACGGATAATTAAATCAACGTTTTTATCAGAGTTACGCAACGAGATAATAACTAGAGTATTGCTATACAACATTCGACTATTTTTCAGAACAAAACAGTTAGATTGATCTGAGGCGTTAGATTTCCATCCAACGGATCTAACCATACAAGCCCCCCTCCAAAAAAAATGACCCCCTCCAAAAAAAATGATCTAGGGGCGTTGGATCTCCATCTAACAGTTCAAAATCTGATTATTTTTATCCTCAAAAACAGTCGAATGTTGTATAGACACTCCCTAATAACTAAAGGCTTCGTATTATTACAATAGCTAGCCACGCATGATTAAACCCTTAGTACAAATATCTTATACAAAAGGAAGTATAAATTATTTATATACTCTATATATCTTATACAAAAGGAGATATAGATTATTTATATACTATCTCTCGAAGATGAGACACTAAAAGTTGTTTACTCATCTTACATCTCACTTTCGCATATGATCTTGTTCAGGCACTTGCTGATGAGATGGGCATCCCATTCATGGAGACTAGTGCCAAAATCGCCACTAATGTGGAGCAAGCCTTCATGGCCATGGCTGCATCCATCAAGAACAGGTACGCCGTAATGTTATTGTCAAGAAACAATGCTCATATCTCAACCTTGTTAGATCTTAAGAGAGAACCTGCTTTCCCTGTATGGTCTCAGGATGGCTAGCCAACCGGCCGCAGCTAATGCCAGGCCGCCGACCGTGCAGTTCCGTGGGCAACCCGTCGACCAGAAGACGTCCTGCTGCTCGTCTTAAGATCCTTCGTTTCTTTTATTTGGTGTAAACTGTGATGCACTGTCACACCTGTTTGCTTGCTTACGATGCGTTTGTATTATTCCCTCTTAATTGCCTTAATAGTAGCATTTTTATACAATCCAGATGGTTACGAGCTCGAGCAAGCAACTCAGCTCTCTATTTTTCGTTTCTTTCGTTCAGACGTGGCAGTTTTGCAAGCTGATAGCGTGCATTTTCCTTGCATGAAGCTAAACATAACTAAATGTGCGCTGCGCATATGAAAAAAAACGCACATGTTGAAACCCACGGAGCTCTGACTCAGAAACTTAATTGCCTTTACAACTCCAGTTCAAAAGGTCTTTTTCTCACTGAAAGAAATCGAGAAAAATCAACGTATATGAAAAAGGGAAAGAGCATGGAGAGTGCAAAAGTTATTACAGACCAACGCTCCGCTCTCACTGCAGCAATTTCTGAAACATAAAACGTGCTATTCCGATACGTGCAAGTCCGACGTGGCAAGAGACGACCATCCTTGAACTGTACTACTCCCTTGTTCAATCCGTTGGTACGCTGCGAAGCAACAAAAGATGTATGCTACACCCTTGAAGGATCATAAATTTGGAACACAAGCAATGACAATTAAACAGCCTAATTTGAAGCATGATGTATTGAAGCAACTCCTGTTCTAGGATCTTCTGATATGCGTGATTAGTAAACTGCAAACCAGATAAATAATCGATGTAATTGGCTAATGCTGTGCAGGCAATTCAAACTTGTTTCAGGGCCAACCAATAGTTGCTCTAGGCATATGTAAAATAGAAACATATGCTTGAACAGAGCTAACATTCATCATTGTTCATGGCAAGCATGAAGGGGCAGTGGGCAGCTACCCAAGCAAAGATAAGTTTCTAATTCTGCCTCCGGCCTGTTAGTTGTTCTAGGAACTAACAATGAAAATGACCGCATCAACAAGTTCATGTTATTGTGGAAGAATCACAACGCAAATAACGGGACAAGCTAATTGATCCGGGTTGGGGCTATCGTGACATGCAGAATGATCTGATCTGAGGCAATAAGGACATGAGGTCCAATAGACCTACTAAGATCCTCTATTTCACATGCTACTACTCACAAGTCAAGTGATTCCCATAAAAATGTTGTCAAGTAGTTAAGCATTGAAGCTTCAAATTGTGGCCAACTCTGCCACATAAATGTCCACTATTTCAAAGTTCTTCACTAACGTAGAATATAAGGACTAAATAGCCATTATATGTTGCACAATAAACCCACTGTTATTTCAATTCTATGCACTTCTTAATTTCTCTACGTTGTCATCTGCAATTCAAAACTAGCACAGAGACGCAAAAGCAAAACTGGATAGGGTTTGCGTTCTGCTCTGATGACTGACCAAACAACACAGACTGCAGCGACATTCTAAAACGGAATCCATGTAATGTGCAAAAGTGCTACTCCACAACCGAAAACAAATCAAACATACTGCTATATTCGAGGATAGAAAGAGCAGGGTTACAACCTCGTGGCCCTCCTACTCCTCGTCCTCACACTCATAGCTGTCTTCCCAATCACCAAACGCAGCCTCCTCACTGCAGTAACATCAGAAGAACAGATCACGTCAACAACAGCGCTACAATCACACGGCCACCAACAAAAAATCGAAATGAACAAATCAAGTCGCGCCCCACCATTGCAGCAGATAGTCCGGGTTGCTGCTCCCGACGAGGCGGAGGGTGCGCTTCGCAGCGTTCGGCCTGCACGGAGAAATCGCAAACGCCACCGATCACACCCATCCAAATTAAGCCCCCCAAATTAACCGTCACTCGCGTACCAACAGCCAGCAAGAGCAAAAAAGCCGAGCAGGCAGAGTAGAGCAGCACGATGTACCTGTAGCGGCGCCGGCGACCGACGAGCGGGCGGCGGCCGAAGGGCGACTTGAAGCGGCGGTAGCGGAGGTCGTCGTCGTCGTAGAAGTCGTAGTCCACCGCCTTGTCCATCTTCGCGAGCCAGCGCTTGACGTTGCTCACGGCGACGCCGCCTCCCCCTCGCGCCACGGACTTGGGGATCCCCCGCGGGTGGAAGCCCCGCTCGACCTCCACGAAACCAGCGCTCCCAAATCCATCTGCGCACGCACCGATCGAGACACAACAAATCACAAAAAAAAAATCCATCAAAACGAACCAATCAAACCAAATCTGCACATTAGGATGGCCAGAGACGAGCGGGCACGAACATCTCGGGTTCACGGCCATGGGGGGAGGAGCTGGCTCGGTGCGGAAACCCTATCTTTTCGACGCGGGGGCCTGAGCGGAGTTGGCGCGGGAGGCAGCGGTAGCTGTCGGAGAGGAGGGCGAGGGGATTTTATAGGAGAAGCCGGTGCGGGGGAGGTCACGTGACCAGTACGGTGCAACGGGACAGGACGCTCGCGCTCGGTGGGGCTTCGAGTTCTTTCTTCTCGGGTACGATAGCCAATTTTACTCGATTGTTCACTGATTTAGTCAATGACTTGTGGGCCCATATTAATCTGGTCCCACGATTTGGTCGACATTTTTGTTGTGAAATGGGTAAGATAGGATGATGAAGTACCTGCCGTCTGGCGCCATGCAGGATGGTGGGCCCGGAAGGAGAGATCAGCTGATGAACGCTTTATAGAGTGGCTTGGGCCTTTAGGTTTAACGAGCCCACCAAAATTTGGGCTTCAAGATAGAGAACAGACTTTTTTCTGTTGCAAGAACATCTTGATTTTAGTGTAAACAGACATCTTCACTAAACATTTAAGCATTTTTTCTGCGGTGAATTGACTGCATTTGATGTATAGCATTTAAGCATTTTTCATCCACTCTAGGTTGATTCATAAAACGGAATTCGGTGCTCTTGTTTTCACAGGATAAATTCAGTACCATATAGCATAGTCAGCTATAGTTTGTCTGGTCACGGCGGCATCTTACATATATGAAAAATATTTTTCAGCTACAATTTTTCACCAACAACCCAATCGTTCTCAGCAAGTTCAGGGTCTCTAATTGGGTTCTGCTGGAGGAGCTACGGGATTAATGACCTTGGGTGTGAAGAAAAACAGATAAGGTGCTATTACATGGCAATATATGTTTAAGCATAAAATAAATACAGTTCCATCTAACAGGCACATCTAAGCCAATTTTTCTCAGACGAACGTTCATTGCTACGAAAAAACTCTTATATGTGGCTATTCATTAGTTAGAACAATTAATATATGAAAATGCATCCCTAAAAGAATCAATATAAGCATTTAATCTTTTTAAACCAGATTTAACTGTAAGATTAATAATATGACAAGCACAATGTTGGTGCAGTAAGAAAGATTGTGCATAAGTATTAAACAAAAGAGTAAGAATTTTCATAGCCTTAGTGTTTGCAACTGCATTATCTAAAGTTATAGAAAAAAATCTTATCTGTGAGGTCAAAATCTTATACAACTTTAATAATGCATTCTGCGATATTTTCAATAGTATCTGAAACATTAATTAATTTAAATCCTATAATTCTTTTTCCATTACCCAGTCAGCATTAACAAAATGAGCAACAACACTAATATAATCATTCCTAGCCCTACCACTCCATATGTCTGATGTCAAAGCAATAGAGAATGTACATGTATGAAATATTTCTTTCAATTTTTCACGACAATTGTTATAATATTTAATTTAATCTCTAGTTGTGGTTTGCCTAGATACAACACTAAATCGAGGGTTATGAGCAGTCCTAATATATTTTCGAAAAGCATCAAACTCACCAAAATTTAAAGGTAAATCTTGAGAAGTAATTAATCTACAAAGAGATTCCTGGGTTACCTCTAGGTTGTACTCCCAAGTACGTACCGAGCCGTCGGGGTTATATTATAGCTACGTTTGGCGCATTTGTATTCCTTGACTTCTTTTGCAGCTTGCAGCATGCCATTGCAGGTGACCGTCCCACCTTAAGATTTTGCAGACAATTCATTACCACAAATTTTACAAATAACATATCTCACCTAATTCCTATCATCGCCGGTCTTGAACTTCTTGTCGAAATCGATCCATACTCCTGATGCAGTAGCTCTTGTTCTTTTTGCACCCGTGCTATGGGTTGTGGATGCACTTGTTGAGTTAGCAGAAGATGGATCGATTGGACCCTGCGCCGCCGGGGTCGTCGCTTCTTCTGCCTTCCAGTTTGTTGTGGACGTGGACCTTCCACGGATGGATATCCTTCTTGAAAGGATTGCACATCCTTCATCAAGAGGCCGAATTCGGAGAGTTAAAAATCGTAGTTCTCCATTGAATCAACTGCAAATTGAAATAGTAAAGTACAATTAACTTACTATTAAATCAATAAATAATAGAAAAAATTAAAATAAGATAGCACTATTACCACTCTTGCAGCTATTAGAAAATTCTTTGAAGATTTTTGAATTTTCTGAATTTCGCACGAATTTCTCACAAATTTTGCCCAAACACTACCGGATTTTTCACAGCTGAACAGAGAGATGAGAGTCAGGTTTGAGGTGTGAAGAATAGAGGCCGGATGCCCCCTATTTATAGAAAAAATTCATATTTTTTTCAATTTTTTAGAATTTTTTACACCCAACAGTCGAAAAAGACCAGAAAACAGCTATTTTCGATGGACTACCGGGCCATGCTGACACAGCCCATGCGCTAAATGGGCTGTGTCTTGTTAGGATCATATCAACAGTAGCAGACTATGGGCCGGCATGGTAAAGCCGCCCATTGGCCACCACTATACTCCTCTGCCGGCCTCGCCGCTTCCTCCTCGGCGTTTCCTCGAACAGTCCACGCGCGCCGCCACCCTCGCTCTCCACTTCTCCGCTCCACTCACAATCCCACCAGCTTCCACCGCCGCCGCCGTCGGCGCGATGCAGAAGGTGCGGCTCAAGTGGGTGAAGAACCGCGGCCTGGACCACCTCATCGCCCGCACCACCTCCATCCGCGCGTCCTGCCTCCTGCTCGACTACCTCGCGCGCCTCCCCCCGTCGTCCCCCGTGCCGGCCCGCTCCCTCGCGCGCCTTCAGAAGCCGCTCGGCCTCACGTTCCCCGTGCTCCGCTTCCTCCGCCGCCACCCCACCCTCTTCGCCGAGCAGCCCCACCCGCGCTTCCCCTCGCTCCCTTCCTTCTCCCTCACGCCCGCCTCCCACCTCCTCCTCGCCCGCCAAGCCCGCGCCTCCGCCGTCGACTCCCACCTCCGCCTCGCGCGCCTCCTCCTTCTCACTCGCTTCAGGTCCCTCCCGCTCGCATCCATTCTCCCGCTACGCTTCGACCTCGGCCTACCCTACAACTTCGCCGCCGCCTTCCCCTCCTCCTACCCCGATCTCTTCGCCGTCTCCAACAACCACATCTCCCTATCCACCTCGCACCTCCCTGAGGATATTATCATCTCCTCCCTCCAGCGCCGCAACGCCGAGGCCATCGCCGGGGCGACCTACCGTGCGCTGTCCCGGCCGCCGTCTTCGTCGAACGCCCCCCTCGCGTTCCCCATGCGCTTCCCGCGTGGATACGGCGGGATGAAGAAGGTCAAGGCCTGGATGGAGGAGTTCCACCGGCTGCCGTACATCTCGCCCTACGACGATGCCTCGGGGATCGACCCGGACAGCGACATCTATGAGAAGAGGAACATTGGTTTGCTGCATGAGCTGCTCGGGCTGACGGTTCACAAGATGGTGCGAAGGAACGCGATCCGGCTGCTCCGGGAGGAGCTGGGCCTGCCGCACAAGTTCACAAGGCTGTTCACGCGGTACCCTGGGGTGTTCTACCTGTCGCTGAAGTGCAAGACGACGACGGTGGTGCTTCGGGAGGGGTACGAGAGGGGGAAGCTCGTGGAGCAGCACCCCCTCGCTGCGGTGAGGGACAAGGTGCACTACGTGATGCGCACTGGTGTGTTGTACCGTGGGAAGGGCTTGTCCAAGTTGGTTTTGGACGAGGATGATGACGAGGAGGGGGCTGTGCTGGATGGGGATGAGGAATTTCAAGGGGAGGGGATGGATGAGGATGCTGATGTCGAGTGCTTCGGAATGGAGATTGTGGATGATGATGTGCCTGCCGATGATGATGAAGGCGATAGTGATGGTTGACATTGGCTGATGATTCTTGCTTGTTGAATGCTGCTGGTTCGAGGATGGTGGCTTTGCTCATGGATTTTAGCAACAGGGTTCAACTTAGTGCCCCCAAAGGAGAAGTTTCCACTCATGGATTTCAGCAACAGGGTTCAACTTAGTGCCCCCAAATGGGAGGTTTCAGAAGGCAATCACAGGCCACTGTGAGTAGCTAGTTCCATCAAAATTTTGATGTATTGTACATTTAGCTGCTTGAGGAGTAGAAAGCTATTCTAGATGTTTAGTTTCTATGGTCGATGTATGGCTGGGGAGGCAAAACATATGCTTATGGTTCTCTCCAGATAGCATGAGAGTTATCAACTTATCATGAATGACCAGTATGGTAGATAGCTAATCCAATACTTTATATGTATGAATTCTTATTAAATTATGCTATGCACACAACAGAGTGAAAGTTATCTTAGCCTTGCTGATCTTTATGCTGAGTGCATGCATTTGTCGCAGGAGCTTATACTTTAGAACATGTTCTGACATTCTCTACGGGAAAACTTACCCTTTTGGTAATTAGAAACCGTTGAGTAGTATCTAGTGCTAGATTACTATAACCTTTATTATTGATCGAAATGGTGGTCGACTAGAAATAACAGGGAAGACAATTTGATATCTGGATGTTGGATATCCTAGCCTCCATCATAAAGAGAAGCTCAATTTACACTACCTCTCTTTTAGGTCTCGAAGCACACCTCACTAGAATTAAGTCAAGCATGCCCCTTGGAAGGTAGTGATTGGAAATTAGATGTTGGTCTAACCTAAATAGCAAATAAGTAAATGATGCATAGATCTTTTTTGGGCAGACATCGATTTGATCAGATCTGGCCTGTCCAGATTAATGTAGGCAAATGCAAATTAAGCTTTCCTATATTGCAGAAGATCTGATTGAAATTTGGATTAGGCCTGGAAATAGAGTATAGATATTTCTAGATTCAGCTGATTTCTGAGGTGGAAAAACTCTTCTCCCCTAACCTTTTTGTAAAGGCAACCAGCCTCCCAACAATGACCCAACATGAGTGCCGCAGTGTCGCTGACTCTTGCTCCTTACAATCTTTCCAGCTAATTACAGTGATGCTGACCTAGCAACCTTTTCAGTCTTCTGGGCAACTTTTGCAAGAAAAGGGAATTGAATTTGCCACAATGATTCTGAATTCATGTCTTTCTCTCTTGCTTTCTTAAAAAGGTGTGTTTTTCATTCGTTCTGATTTTGAATGCCTGCACCATGAGATTTTTTTGTAAGTTGTATATGACTTTCTGCCATAACTTTAGAGGTTATAAGTCTCTTCATTGCCCTTTTAAAAAACAAAACACGGGAATGCTCAGATACTGTTCCTACTTTCTTGTAGCTTGGGTTTTGCAACTGGTACCTCCAAGGATAGGAAATCAAGTGAATATGCTTTTCTGCTTATGTTTACTCTTTGAGTGGGGCAGATGATTTTCTGCTGCAATAGATCAATAGTTAAGAACACCAACCTGTGTGTGATATTAAGCCACCTTCTCGGGTCTGTATTTGCTTGATTAGTATTCTGTTGTAAGGCAAGTGTTTCTTTGTACATACCCTTCTTGAGCTCACTAAGGGTCAAAAATTAGCATACATGCTACTATAATGCATTGTGACATCTCATTATTTGTATGTACGTCTTAATGGCTTATTCTGATGACATTTCTTTCATTAGATGCAGTCGTTTGGCTGCCAAGTGGAGTGTACAGTGTGCACTTGTACACGACAGGGCACAACACAACTGAATATAAATCTAATCTCTCTAAGTTTCATTACCATTCATCTTACAGAAATTTGTTGTTAGCACTCCAATAAAATATTGTCTCTGTTTGAGTAAGCAAAACTTTGATTGCATTCAAGCTTTGTGGGGAGAGCAAGAGTCGACCTGTTTAAAGTTTAAATTATTTCCGTTACAACCAAATCGGACCAGTTTCTACATATTGCTTATTAAGCACCATCTGACTTGGGTTAACGATATTTTCAAGTTGTACAATACCCACCATCACAAGAACTGAGTGACTTCATAATAAGTTTATATGAAATTAGTATTATAAAATCTGTTCTCAATTGATAATCTGTGTGATTTTTTCTTGTTTGTCTCTGTTATAAATAAGTTACATACATAATTTCTATTTTTGAAGAAAGTTGATGGAAACACCTTTATAGATTTCTTCTGTTTATCTATCTGAAGTAGTGATTTCTACTGAAGTTTTAGCACGTTGTGTTTGTAAAATTAGACATTGCAAGCCGAGCTCAACTGGCTTGTATTCATCTCAGTTTTAGTTCTGAAAAGAGCTAGAGTTCAAGTTTCGTTCCACATGATTATTTGATTCTATAGAGATCTATAAAACTATTCTAGTTACCTATCAGAGTGCTACCAGCCTGCTGTAGTTTCACGAAACCCTACTTGATAATGAATTTGGAAGTGTTGTAAACTAATTGGCTAGGGTACGTTGCATGCGAGTTATTGAAGTCTTGTCAAGAATCTATTCTAGGGGCTACTTTCAAGCTATCCAAGGACATGATGCCATTTTGTTTACATCCGACGCAGTTGTTCTTGGTCTGCAATGTTATTCACTCTCCTAAGGAATTATTTTAAGTTTTTAACAATCCCTTTTGAATTGACAATTTTACTTGTTTAAACTGTTTGCTGAGTAGGTGGCGCAGTGCACCTATATTGGCCGGTATACCATCATTTGAACCAGCGGCTGGTTTTTACAAAGATGCCTCTCTCTTTCTGTTCATCCTAATGCGATTCGCATACTGCCTACTACCTAGGACGACAGCTTATGCAATTTGCATACAATCTTATGTTTATTTTCATTCATCCTTATCCAACGACATTCAAATTCTCATATGCGGTTGATTTAAAATTTGTACCAATTTTATATGGAATACTATCATGCTAACAGGAGCACACACCATCTTTAAGATATGAGAAGTGCTTTTATGCTTTCTTCTCTAACAAGAGTAATACTAATATTAAAGCACATAAAGAGGTAAGTACCATTTATATACCATTCATCGTGCTTTAAAAATTGTGCAAATCACCGTTGAGAAAAGTATAGAAGCACATATTGGTTTTGCTTTTTAATGAATGACATTGAATCGGTGATAGGTGGCAACAACATTCCAAGACCAAAGCAATGGCTAGTGGTCTATCCATTTATTTCCTTTTTCTTTCTTTTCGAATTATTGGTCCCTGAGCGTAGCCATCTGCGCTATATTTTCCTTCTTATTGCTTTTGCTTGCGTTATTCAATTACTCGAACTTTTGGTATGGTATCCTCCAACATGCCACATGTTTGTACTATTTCTGCTGGCTGTAAAATCGCATTCTCCAACACCCCAAAATTTGACTTTTTCTGTAGAAACTTAGCCAGCCTAGATACCAGACACTTAACATCACTAAGAAAAGAAAGGGAGAACGTGCAACTGCACGGCTGATCCGGAGGCAACTGCTTCTGCCTGCCGTGCAAGGCAACCATGACGAATTGTGAGAGAAAAGACGGCACGAATAGGCCAAACCTTCTCTTGACTCGTCATGGTTGTGCTGCCGAAGAGGAAGCCCCCACAGCCTCACATTCTCAGTCTTTTTTTTCAGGCTAAAGCAGGCAGGCATCATGGGAGAGATACATGCCCCAGAAGACCAGAATTGGACCTCGCAACTTTCCTGGATTCCAATGCCCAGATGGATGGAGAGCCAGGGAACAACAAGAAAAGGAGCAAGCCAATTTGTTGCTTGGCTAGACATAATACTCCATGCCAATTGCCCAGAACTTTGTCGAAAGGAATTGGCCCTGGGGGCCACTGGTTGTTGCTTGAGTAGAGGTAATCCCAATGCCTCATGCAACTAGTTTAACTAATGGGGCCAGCTGGTATTGGAATCTAAAGCTAATCATTATACAGTGCCCCCTCCTTGATCTATCCTTGGCTTTCGCACCGTTCCTTTTCTACTGTTCACGGCATGCATCATATTTCCTAGAGCAGGGCGCATATAGGAAAATAAAAAATTGTGCAAAGAAATCATGCCGAAAGATTCGGAGAATAATGTTGTTATGAATATCTTGTGTAGTCATGAGGCCTAACGTGCAGTATATATAAAGAGTACAAGAGGATATTATAAAGGAATATGTTATATACATATAAAGAAATACAAATGCATATAAGAAATTCATGTTTTAACACCCCACTCAAATTCATGGTGGGTCACAAACACTGAGTTTGAAAAGAAAATACAAATGTTGTAATCTATTATGTGGCTTCATGAAGAAATCAACAATCTGTAACTCTGAAGACACAAACTGTAAAGCAAGTACTCCCTCATGCACCTGTGAGAGAGTGAATGAAGCATTCATAACAATGTGCTTGATGAGTTTATGCTTTATGGGTCACGAGCAATACTGATAGCATCTGTACTGTCATACAAAAGAGTCTTAGGTTCCATCAAAGTCACTTTAAAATCTACAGGTAGCCACCTCAACCAAGTAACATCTACTGTCACTGTTGCCATAGCTCTCAACTCAACCTCTGCACTCGAACAAGAAACTGTAGCCTGCTTCTTTGTCTTCCAAGCAATCGGGGAGGATTCAAGAAAACACAAGCAAAAAGAGAATGACGATCAGAACGATCGCTACCCAAGTCGCATCGGAGTACATCTGAAACTGTAGTAAGTTGGAGCTAGTGATAAACAAACGATAAGGCTGCATGGGAGGAGACTGAACCGACGATGGTGGACAAGGTCGAGCACTGATGACATGTCCTAGAGGAGGAGACCATCGAGCGTGATTTCCATGAGTGAAAATCACAACTTGTAGTTTGTCCTATAGAGCTTTGTTCCTGAGAATAGGAACGCAGCTGATAGAACGGAAGCCATCGGTAGACGGCGCGGCGACCAAGGTAACGAAGTCTAACATATGGCGCTGGACGACGTGGCAGTGACGAATCCGGGCGACCGAATGGAGGTTAGTGACGGCCCGATCTAGGTGGGTGGCGACGGATCTAGGCGGCGAAGTGGCGATCCAGGGAGGGTGGCGGCGACGACAACCCAAGGGCGGCAATGACCCAACCATAGGCTAGCGGTGGGATGGCAGTGGAAAAACTAGGTTAGTATTCTAGCTCTCATTCCATGTTTTGATTATTATGTGTATATTCATGATGTCTAATGAACACTATAGATAGAGAGTACACGAGGATATTAAAAGGGAATATGATATATACATATAAGGAAATATAAATTCATATAAGGAGTTCCTATTCTAACAAATGTAACCCTAAGCTATTGTACCTACACCGATTAATAAAACCAAACATTGTCCAAAATTTGTTTACCGCATAATACTATGCACCAAATTCAGTCATGGCAATCCTTGGCCTGCTTGGGAAAATGAACTGAAGAGAGACTAGTCTAATTGTTGACACTGGCATTTTGCGTCCTACTATTCTTCAGGGTCACATGAGACCCATGAGGTATCATTGACACCATGCATCTGATCATGAAACTGGAGGTGCAGGTGTACAGGCGGTGCATGGAAACTGCTACTGGAAATCTGGTTGCAGAATTGGGCAGTGTGGAAGCGTGAGAATCCTATGATCCCTGCTAACTGCGTGCACATAGGATGGATCGTTGTCCAAGTGTGGGGAGGCCTCCCATAGATACTGCCACGTGGCTCTCTAGAGATGTTCAAAGGCCATGTGGCAGCATCCGAGTGAGAGTCTTAAGTGAGGCCCTCTCCTAATTGTTGTTGCAAGAGATATTGACAAGTGATTGAGAGAGAATGAATGTGTGCTTTATTCCATTGATCATGTACAATTTATAGACAACCAGGGGGTGTCAGGATAAAGTAAAAGGTGTAAGTTGTAAAGCAGTTTGGGCAGTTCTGCACATTGGTCACATGTGTTATAACACTCCCCCTTGACCAATGTATCTTCATATAATAATGTAGATATGCCATGAAAAACTCCTTTAAAACCCAGTGGGAAAATTTAAGGAGAAAATGATATGACATATATTTGATTATATCTCCTAAAAATCCCTGAGGGGAAAAAGAGAGATATATTTATGATTATGTTGTCATATTGCCTCATTAAAAACCTTGATGAGAAACCTTAGAGGGAAAACTCATAAAGGGAAAAGAGTACAATATTTGTATTGAACGGGTTAAGTCTTAGGAGATTTCTCCCCCTGACGTCTGCAAATCACGTAGTCTTCGCATACCAATTCCATGAACACATTTTTGGAATGAGGAAGTTGGTAATGACTTGGTGAATAAGTCTGCGAGATTATCACAAGACTTAGTTTGCAGAATACTTATTTCCCCACTCTCTTGCAATTCATGTGGGTAAAATAGTTTAGGTGCAATATGCTTTGTGATATTTCTCTTTATGTAACCCGTTTGCATTTGAACAATGCAAGCAGCATTATCTTCGTAGATAATGGTAGGTGATGCAATAACACCTATACCACATGACTGTTGTATGTGGTTAATCATTCTGCGAAGCCATACACATGCACGTGATGCTTCATATAATGCAATTATTTCAGAATGATTGGTGGATGTCGCCACTAGAGTCTGTTTCGAAGACTTCCATGAGATGGCTGTTCCACCATGTAAAAGTACAAAGCTTGTTTGAAATCTGGCATTATGGGGATCTGATAAATAGCCAGCATCTGTATATCCTATTAAATCCATATTTTTATTCTTTTGAAAGAATAGACCGAGATATTTAGTGCCTTGAAGATATCTAAAGATATTCTTCACTCCTACCCAATATCTTTTGGTTGGAGTAGCGCTATATCTAGCAAGTAGATTTACCGCAAATGCAATATCCGGCCGGGTGCAATTTGCAAGGTACATAAGCACTTCGATAGCACTGAGATATGGAACATCAGGTCCCAATAGCTCTTCATTGTCATCTCGGGGTCTAAATGGATCTTTATCCCTGTCGAGAGATCGAACAACCATGGGGGTTTTCGATGGATATGATTTGTCCATATTGAATTTTTTCAATATTTTTTGGACATAGGCTGATTGATGCACTATGATGCATGTATGAAGGTACTCAAGTTGTATACCTAAGCAAAATTTGGTTTACCCAAATCCTTCATTTTAAATTCCGTCTTAAGATGATTACGTGCTTCATGTAAAATCCTATTGAGGATCTTTTGGTGAACACGCATAGGCAATCATCAATGTTGGAGCATCCCTTTTGGTTAGGAACTCACTTAGTCGGTTGTACCACATTCTACCCGACTGTTTCAAGCCGTATAAAGACTTGTTTAATTTTACACAATACATATTGCGATTTGCGTTTGGATTCGGAATTGAAATTCCATCGAGAACTTTCATGTATATGTCCGAATCAAGTGACCCATAAAGGTATGCTGTCACTACATCCATCAACTGAAAAATAGATGATTTTGTACTGCCAATGATATTAAGTATCAGAATGTTATTCCACTCATTACTGGAGAATAGGTTTCATTGAAATCAATGTCGGGTCTCTGCGTGAACCCTTGTGCTACAAGCCTTGCTTTGTATCTCACCACCTCATTGTTTTCATTCCGTTTGCGGACGAAAACCCATTTGAAACCGACAGGGAATACTTTGGAAGGTGTATGTATCACATTGGTGAATACATTTCTTTTTGTGAGCGAGGCTAACTCCTCTTGAATTGCATCCTTCCATTGGTTCCAGTCCGAGTGCTGTTTGCACTTTGCCATGGTCTTAGGATCTGGATCATTTTGAAGGTTGTTTGCAATTGTTGTGGAGAAATTAATGTCGACAATTGTAGTCTTACGATCGTATGATTCTCCGAATCGGTATAGTTAGTGGAAATTTCTTGGACCCTGGTGACTCAATGTTATTTCCCAAATCATTTGAGTCGGGGTATTCCGATGTCCCAGGATCAGTAATTGAGTGCACTTTTGATCTGGGTTCAAGGATCCTTTGGTGTCTATCAACATGAGGTTGATCTGCATTTACATTCTTTTGTTTCCTTTGTCGCTTGTTAGAAGCTGTATCCGTCATTTGTACCGTACTTCTCCCCCTCTTATTTTGAACTGGGAGTTGAGTGGTATTTTTTTTCGGTACCTCCACTCTTTCGGGCACATTTCTGGCAGGATTATCAGATTTTGTGACACCCTTATAATCAGTAAATGCATCTGGCAGTTTATTTGCAATGTTTTGCAAATGAATGAGTTTCTGAACTTGAAGTTCGCTCTCTAGTACGTGGTGCGAGGCGGGAATGCATTGAACATTCAATTAATTTCCGGCATTTAGTTTGGTACTTGTTGTCTCCCCTAATGCCGGAAATGTTCCTCATTGAATATGCAATCGTCTGACGTGAACAGGTCCCCGTTAGGGGTTTGAGGTATTTTATAATCGACGGAGATTTATACCCAACATAGATCCCAAGTTTCCTGTGCGGTCCCATTGAGGTACGCTGCGGTGGTGAGATCGGTACGTATGTAGCGCAACCGAACTTTCGCAGATGGGAAATATCTGGTGGATTTCCACGTACTAATTGTAGCGGGGAGGTGCTATGATATACAGTTGGACGCAATTGTATTAAGTCAGCAGCGTGTAAGACTGCATGACCCCAACATGATGTTGGTAAGTTGCAGTGCAGTAGTAATGGTCTTGCAATGAGCTTGATTCTCTTGATAAGAGATTACGCTAAACCATTTTGTGTATGAACATATGGAGCAGTGTTGAACTTGTATCCCAAGAGCCATGCAATCGTCATTGAAGGCATAGGATGAAAAATTCAGCGGCATTATCCATTCGAATTGATTGAATCCGATATTCAGAATAATGTGCTCGTAATTGGATAATTTGACCAATTAACTTAGCAAATGCATGGTTTCGTGTAGATAAAAGACACACATGTGACCATCTAGTAGATCGTCAATGAGAACCATGAAATATCCGAACGGTCCACACAATGGTTATATAGGACCACATATATCTCCTTGAATGCGTGCAAGGAATTTAAGTGGTTCAGCTCTAAATTTAAGATAAGAGGGTCTTAAAATCAATTTTCGGTGGCACATGAAGTGCACACAAAATCGAGGATTCGGAAATTTTGTTTTGAGATATGTATGACCAATAGAATTGCTAATAATTTTCCTCATCATTCCAATGCCTGGGTGGCCAAGGCGATCATGCCATGTTTGGAATGTGTTTGTGTCTTGGAAAATTACTTTGTACGCAATATGTTGAACATGTTTGATGTATGTATAGTACAATCCGGAGTTTAAAGATAGAATTTTCTCTAGTACTTGTTTGCCATATCCGTTGTGTTTGGTTAAGAGGAGATATTCCTCTTTGTTGTCATTTTGGGTTTCAATATGGAAACCATTCTGACGGATATCTCTATAAATAAGTAGGTTACGTGTTGAATCAGGATACAAGAGTGCATCATCAATTTCCAATTGTGTACCCATAGGGAGGATGATAGAGCGCGACCGAGCCTACTATTGTTGCATCGCGTCCAGCGATTGTTAAAATATTTCCTTTTCTCCTTGTAAGAGTTAAGAAATATTTTGTGTCCCTAAGTATAGAGTTTGTGGTACCACTATCCACAAGGCATAATTCCTCCTCCATTGGATTGACTCCAAAAATCTATATACACAAAGAAGAATTTAATGAAATTCTTAGAGTATATATAGAATACATACAAACTTTATTTGCAATACCGAATGTGTTCGATATATGATTGTAGCATACAAGCATACAATATAGATGACAACATTATTTATATTACAACACTATAGTACTTAGTAGCTATTGGACTAGGAGTCTAATTGAGATCTCCAAACATGTCTTGAGAATGAAATTCTTCAAGTGTGTCCTCAGTGCACATGAGAGCATCCTTCTTTGTAGAAGCACATGTATCTTTGAGTTCTTGAAGGAACTTTTGAGAACATCCGGCTTCATCATCGTTGGATGTGAGATTGAAGTGTGCTTCAAATCTTTTCTATTGAGTATTCTTGCCATGAACCAAAGACTGGAGGTAGAGGTTCACAAGATGCTTCGGGGTACGACATTTCTTGGTAGGATGGTTGAAGCAACCACACTTTTGACAAATTTCAGTTTTGTCAATTCTCTTACCAGAATTGCCTTTACCCTTCTTGAATCCACTTGGTTTTTGCTTCTTGTTGCGGTTCTGTTTACCTTTAAAATTCTTTGAATGGTGTTTGGAACCATTGAACTTGGTGTAATTTTGATTAGCATGAACTTGTGAAGTGGAGCCGCCTGATGAGACGTTCTCGATTATTCTTTAAAAGAAGTTCAGCATGTTTTTCTGCCTGAAGTATAGTATGCATAAGATCAAAATAAGTTTGGTAATTTGCAGCACGCCATTGGTGCTGTAGGACTCTGTCAGATGGGAGCATAGTAGAGAGAGTCTTCTCTATTTTGTCCGTATCCGTTGGTTCCTGTACATAAAACCGCAATTTGGAGCAAATAGAATGAAGGGCATGATTATAATCTCCAACTGTTTTGAAGTCTTGGAGTCTAAGATGTGCCCATTCATGATTAGCCTCAGGTAATATAACGGTTTTCTGCTGTTCATATCTATTTTTGAGGGCTAACCATAATGTGAGTGGATTTTCCTCATATAGATATTCAGCCTTCAAATCTGGATGTATGTGATTCCGTATTGTGCTCAATGCGGAATATTTCACAATATCTGGAGGAACTTGATTTGCTGGGGGATCAAATATCACCCTTTCCAACCCACGTGTGGTGAGGTTGATCTTTAAGTCCATAGCCCATGTAGGGTAGTTGGTACCATTGATAGCGAGAGGCTCAAAATCTTTGGTAGCCATTTGAAAACCTACATGAAAGTACACCATAAATATTTAATTTACATGAGGTAAATTAATGTGTATGGTAATATTGTAATAAAATGCAAAATATGTGGAAAACAATATGAGTATTGTAATCCGAATGAATATATACCAAAATTAAATATAACATGTGGTTATATTTATGATACCGTGTAATCACAATATTGGTGGTGAACACCAATTTATTGTATGGCGTAGCGTACAAATGAATGTAGCAAAGTGCCATAAATTATGATTTTTTTTATTTATGTTAGGTATAATATTTTGCAAAATTCCAAATTATTAAGTACAATGGTACTCATTAAATGGGAATTTTTAAATTTTAAATTTGTGAAATATAGCAAATTTAAATATGGTCGCAATTCATATTGTAAATAAATTGCAATAAAATAATAATCCTACATATGTAAAAATTATATAAATGTGAATGCACATTTATTTACATAATTTTCAGGTCCTGTAGGGACTGAAATGCAAATTTATAACAGTACAATTTGAGTAGTACAATTATAAATAAGCAGAAGGACTTTCTTGCAAAATATACAAAAGAAAATAAAATCGCATTTTATTAACGGAGGAAATGCAAATTCTGAAAACTTGGTGAGGCCCATCCGTCCTTAGGCCCAAGTGGGAGGTGGTATTAATGGGCCAAAAGCCCATTTGATCATCCCCTATATAAATGAGATGGGGAATTTTAGGGTTTCCTCCCAAACCCCATATCGTGCCGGCCCATGGGTTGCTCTATACGGCCAGGTAGGTCAGTAGGACGCTGCCACGCCGGCCGTAATCGCCGCCGGGCACCGCCTCCATGCCATGCCGGGGCGTCGCCTCGGCCGGGCCCCTCCATAATCGGGTCGCGCCTCATGATGGTCAGCCATTGCCGGCCGGTCTGGCCGTGTCGCGCCGCCCTTAGGCGCCAGGCCGCCGCCTGCCGCATAGGGCGCCGCCGCCGCTTGCGCCGCCGGCCGTGTCTTATCCGCCACGCCGCCGCCACGCCGCCGCCGCCGCCGTCCGTGCCGCCGTGCCGCCACGCCGCCGCCAAGCGCCGCCGCGCAGCGCCAAGCCGGCGCGGTCATCAGATCTTGCGGCCATGCTGCACGCTCGCCGCCGGAGTCGCCGGCCGCATCAGCGTTCGCCGGCTCGCCGCATGCGAGCCGCCTCGCCGGAGTCGTCGGCGCGTCATGAGGACGCCGCCGCTGCGTGAGGACGCCGTCGCGCCAGCTCGCCGCTCCTCGCCGCTCTCTGCCGCTACGCCGGGCTGTTGCGCCGCTTGCGCTTGCCGCCGCCATGGCTCCATGTTGAGCTACCGTCATTCTTTGGGCCGTGTGTGGCGCGGTGTAGGCTTGCCGTCTAGGCGCGTTCGCCCGGCGGCAATGGCCGTCTTTCCGTCCGTTGGGCGCGCCACATGGGCGTGTTGTGTCGCCGGGATCGCGCCAAGACCGTCATGGGCGCCGCCATGCGTCGCCGGATTGCGCGCCGGCCGTGTTGCGCCGCGTCGCCGCTGTGCGCCACTGCCGACGGTGGTGGTACCGGACGTGGTGGTTGATGCTTTGTCTTTTCTTCTCTGTTTGCCACTTGTGTGAGAACAGCGTGCTGATAACGTGTTGCAAGAGATATTGACAAGTGATTGAGAGAGAATGAATGTGTGCTTTATTCCATTGATCATGTACAATTTATAGACAACCAGGGGGTGTCAGGATAAAGTAAAAGGTGTAAGTTGTAAAGCAGTTTGGGCAGTTCTGCACATTGGTCACATGTGTTATAACAATTGTATCCAGCAGATGCTGCCACGTAGCCCTCTACAGATACTTAAAGACCACGTGGTAGCAATTGGGGAGGACCTCGAGTCATACAATTTCCTTCCATCTGCTAGTGCTGTTTTTGACGTGTCCCCTTAGGCAGTATGTCGGTAGCATGCTAACGATGCACTCTAACTAAAAAAAATTATAAAAAATTCTAAGAAAATTTCTATATGTATCCTATGATTTACTTCATCTACTTATAAAATTTTAAACTCAAATCCATTCTATATTAAGAGCAGCAAAAAAAAGAAAATTCCGATAAATTTGAACTCTAAACAATTGTCAAATTTTTCTCTTTTTTGTTACCACTAACATATAATAAATTTGAACTTGAAATTTTATGTATAGTTAAAGTAAGTTTGGAAGTACATGTACTATTTTTTTTAATTTCTTGTGACTTTTTTAGTTAAAGTGACTCATAAATATATTTTAAACTTGAGCGGATAGGGTATATTGCCCAGTATGTCAGATCTCTTTCGAAGTCAGGTCACTTCGGTTTGGATATTTTTTACTTAGGTACTCCAATCTATACTTTTTTTTAAGAATCAATATATATTATATAGAGTTTCTTTATCTAGGATTCGATAGATGAACGCACACTCGACACCTCATGTCGTGTTCGCTGCGCCAGTGGGTTTATTTCTTAACCAATCTGCCTGGAATGGACGAACTGTTTGGTCTCGTGCAGTTTTCGTAGGACCACTGGGTGAAAACAAATCATTTGTGCGAATTTGATCCTGCAATTATTTTTCTCTGAAAGCAGCTTCGTTTGCGCATGAACATCTATGCTATTCGGAGAACAAAAAAAGTAGCCTGATAAACGAATTAATAATGGAGCAACAAGTGGCTTAACTTGATGAAGTATCAGGTCATTTTTCGTGAGCTTAGCTGCCGAATATTGTCCATGTTTTTTTGTGCTAACGATCTTTATTTATATTTTTTTTGAAATGGCAGTGGATAACATATATGATTTTAGGCTTAAAAAATTGTTTGTAGAATTCGATTTAAGAAATTGTCTCGTTTATTTTGATTTTCGAATAATCTAAAAGCAAAAATCTAGAAAAAAAAATCATTCTATCTTTTCTGTTTCGACCTTTGAAGAACCAAAACCAAAAGCCTAAAAAGGCCGTTCTTTCGCTTACATTTTGTCTAACGGAATGGAACAGTGGATCAAAAAACTATCGGGTCTCTTCGCTGTCCGTCTCAATTATCCGATCCTTGCCAAAGCATTTCGTAAAAGGTGAAGCCGTACAGCGACACAAGGTGATGGATCCAAAAGGAAAACCAATTGTTTCGGTCAATAGACAAAACTACAGTCTAAAAAGCCAAGATAGGTACGACGGGTCATTAGGGATTAGGGAAGAGGAAGAGAGGATAGCGAAAGAGGACAGCCTTTGTAGGGTGAGTTGACGACTTGTCTCTCTTGTCCTGACAACAACTGGCCACATCGCGCATCACGGGCGGCAGTCACGCACCCTATCGTATCCAGATCCACCTGTGCGTAGGAGATCCTTTTGATTAGTCTGCTAATTGCTCTCACTAACACCACCAGCCTGAAAGCCCATGAGAGGTGATGTTAATTTATGCACACTTGGTATGATATATACCAAAAGGACATCGCCGTTAGTTTTGAGGATGTGATTAGGCGTCATAAATGGCATCACTCAATGAGCCACGTATGCTTCTTTGTTTGGGCCGCACCACTGCCGAAGGGATGTTGACAGGTGGGCCCGCTGTAGTCCGAAAGAGCTACAACGTGGTCCCACACCCCGGCCCAAGCGTGTCCGAAAGCTCCGACCCATATCAACACACCAATTAGTTCTTTTTTTTCCTCTAAAAAACAATTCAGCTTTTTTTTTAAAAAAAATACAGCAATAAATTCACTTCCGGTGATGGTTTAATTAGAGTTAACAATTTATCATCCCCGTTGTCAAAACATATGTCCTATTTAGTGCCATCCGTTTTTATATCTTTTTTTGTAAAATTGCATGCAGAAGTTGCCTTCCATTTCATCTAAAAAATTGCCTTTTATTTTTTTTCCTTTCTTAATTTGTAATTAACGAAAGATAGCATATGAAATCAGAATCTTTAGGCAGGAAATCTTTCCCACGTATGCATGTAACCGGATGAGCCAAACCAAGCACAAAAGTATGATTCTCATAGATGACTGATGAAGTGATGAGACCATATAGCATACAGAGCACTTTGTTTGTAGTGCGCAGGTTGGAGGGTTCGGGCAGTAACAAGAAGGAAAGGCAAGGACCAAAACGAACAAAGTTGCTTGATTAGGGAAAGTAAACAAATTGGAGATTAGCAGCTGGAAACTTTTATTAGAGTCCTGTTTAAAAGTGCCATGATTTTTAGTTTTTAATTGATATATATATATAAGAGAATTATAGAGTGATTTTTTTAGACTGCGACGTATGGTTTATGGCTTAAAATTTTAAATTATGTCTATTCGTGAGAGGTAGTACGTAGAGGAAAATAATCGTATATGATTTTGGTCCTGAACTTAATACTTTTTACTACAATCTTCCTGTTGATCTCATCTTAAAAAATACACCATTTAAAATCTATTTACTGTAGTATAAGATATAAGACATAAAGCCATATTAAAAGCCACTCTGTTTTAGACGGCTCATGACGTAAACTATTCGGAATGGCACTTAGATTGTGTGCTGTAGTAAACTAGCAAGAATTTTAGACATTTGTAGCACTGTTTACCCTAAAAATACTAAATATAGCCCTCTAATCCAAAAAAATTCTATTTTTAGCCCCTATGCGTCCGCAGGACTACGGGACGGCGACAAGTGTTAATCGTGTAGTCCCGGACCGCAAAACTGCACTGTAGCTTAATCGTGCGGTCTGGGACCGTACGATTATACTGTAGCAGAACAAATATACAGAGCAGAAAAAAACAGGCAGCTTAATCGTGAGGTTGTGGACCGCACAACCACTGTAGCTAGTTTAATCGTGCGGTCCCCGATCGCACGGCTAAGCAAATCGTGCGGTCCCCGGGACCGCTTAGTCGTTCGGTCCGGAACTGCACGACTAATACGTGTCGTCATCTCGAAGTCCTGCGGTTGTATAGGGTCAAAAATAGAAATTTTTCGCTAAAAAGGCTATGTTTGATATTTTTAGAGTAAATAGTGTCACAAATATCCAAAATTCAACTAGCAGCAGGCCCATGCGCATACTTTTCACCCCTTTCTTTATCTGATATATTTATTTCTGAAAATAAAAGGAAAAAATATCATACGCGCGGCCCCACCCCGTTCCCCAGCGCGTGCGGGGTTACTCGGGGACTGGGTACTAGTGGGCTGTGGGCACTGGGCGGCGGCGACTGGCGTGGCGAGCGGAGTGGAGAAGAGCCAAGAACACGGAGCATCCCCCAAGACCCGAGCCTTTCTGTTTCTGGGGATCACTCCCCCTCATTCGAGGTGATTCTTTTGTTTTTTTAGAGTTCCTTGGTTTGGTTTGGTTTGGTTCTTGTTTTCTTGGGGAAGCGCCGGTTTCTGCGCTTCTTACCTGTTTGGTCTCTTTGTGTGTGCGGGAAAGATCTGAGTGCGGGTGGGTGCATTTTGAGGTGGCAAAACAACCGGGGGATTTGGGGGTGTGGTTCTTGGGATTTTGCTTTGGGTTGGGAATCTTGGGATTTAAGAAACTTTGGCGAAATTTGGTGGATGGTTGTTTTCTTAAGGTAGTGATGTCAAATTTGGTGGATTGAACGGCACTTTTCTGTTTCTGCAGGGTGGTGTTCTTTCTACTCCCGGTGGTTGCTTCGCTTGGTGCTAAATAATTAGCCCGGAAGCAGGTTGGATTCTTGGAACCCGTTGGATTGAAGATAAATTTTGGTTTTCTTCAGCTCCTTAATCTTTGTGCTCGTTGCAGGTGAAGAGCTCTCTGTGCTGAAATTTGCTTACCCGGTGCCAAGAATCCTGTTCTTGGGGGCATTTCTGCAGGAGATAATTGGTTGGGGGATTTGCTTTATTGGGTTGAATTGCGAAGAAGCGACCGAATCTTGGTTGGTGGTTGTGCACTTGTTATGCTCAGGTTGAATGGAGATAGTAGATAAGATTGCCGAGCCCAAAGACCCTCTGATGGTCACTGCTCGGAAGGTGCACAACTTGGAGCCGCCAATACCGATAAAAGCATCATGGAAAGGGAAGAGCTCCCAGCAGCAGGATGAGAAGGATTTGCCAGCGGATGGCGAGGAGAGCTTCCGGAGCGTGGGTTCCTCGGATGAGGGTGGCCGGAGTTCTTTCTCTGGGGCCAGTCACCCTCCGGAGCCCATTGATATGGATCTTATGAAGACTGTCTATGTCGCAATTGATGAGGAGAAGTCCGAACCACCAGTGTGTTTAGTGCGAGGATTATCAGTGAAAGGGCCGTTCATAGATGACCTTTCGATTCGTGTTACAGGCATGAAGGTAAATGCGGTGGTAGATGTAGGCAGTGGTGAAGATTTGGCTGAAGAGAGGAAGGTGTCTGCTGCTGCAGTGGCATCATTGGCCACGGCATGCTCGTCACAGGCTACGGAAGCTGTGTCCTTGCCTCCCGATTCAGAAGAAAAGGAGTGTGTCTGGGATGCCTCGCTCCCCCCGAGCGGCAATGTCAGCCCTCACAGTAGCATTGACAGCATTGGTGTGGTCACTGCCAAGAACATCGTGAACAGCTGCACGAACACATATAAAAGTGAAGCCATAGCTAGTGAAACCGTGCTTACTGTGGCGAGGAACTTTGAAAGTGTAAAGGGTAGCGTTCAAGGCGACTCTCTCGAAAGTTCAAAAACTAGCATGAGTCGAGCAAGCGACAGCAGTGGTGTTAGTGATGACAGCAGCTGGAGCAATATCACCGGAGGTGCCAGCAAGCCTCATAAGGGGAATGATCCTAGATGGAAGGCAGTTCATGCTGTACGAACTCGAGATGGCGTGCTCGGGATGAGCCATTTTAGACTGCTCAAGCGTCTTGGCTGTGGTGACATTGGCAGTGTTTACCTCTCAGAGTTAAGTGGGACTAGGTGCTACTTCGCAATGAAAGTAATGGACAAGGCATCCTTGGCAAGTAGGAAGAAGTTGAACAGGGCTCAAACTGAGAGGGAGATTCTACAGCTTCTGGATCACCCATTCCTCCCAACTCTGTACACACATTTTGAGACCGACAGATTCTCATGTTTGGTCATGGAATTCTGTCCGGGTGGCGATCTGCACACTCTACGACAGAGACAGCCTGGAAAACATTTCTCCGAGTATGCAGCAAGGTAATCTATATTAAAGCATGAATAGAGTAATTATTTTTGTCAGTACTATATTTGCCTATTATCATATTGCATTCACATTCTAGGATTCTGTTAATCAAATTTAGTATCCCATTTATTGTCGATGTAGTGTAGTTCAGTGTTACCATTCTTTCTGCTTCTTTCTAGTTCCTAGAGAAGAGCTTGAGCTTTTTGGGGCCTTGGGGGTTCTTGAGCCTGAAGCATAACTGCGTAAAAACTCCAAATTGAAAATGGTTTCCATAAGAAAAATTAGTTTGGGCATAACTAGAAAGTTTTATAGGAAGCTTGTCTTTTGGGGCATCACAAAGAAGCTAATTTTGCCAAGTTACCCTGTAAACTTTCTGAATGGAGTCTTGTGGCCTTTATTAGATGATGTTCAGAGAACTCGTATAGGGTGAAATATTTGTCCAAAATATACTCAGTGGGGGTGCGCATAAATGGTGCTTGAATTTCATTGATGGAAATTTATACAGTGCGGTCCATGCCATGGTTGGCATGAGTTAAGAGATAGTATAAGTCGTGTTCCAATCTGCTTTTGCTTCAGTGTTTCACATTTCAGTGCCAGATTGTCGAGTAGCTTGCCTGCTAATTGCAACTGCAAGCACTGACATTGTGTGCTCTGATTCTGAGCAGGTTTTATGCTGCAGAAGTGCTTCTAGCTCTGGAGTATCTACACATGCTGGGAGTCGTTTACAGGGATCTGAAGCCAGAAAATGTTCTGGTGCGCGATGATGGCCACATAATGCTTTCAGATTTTGACCTCTCCCTGAGATGTGCAGTCTCACCTACACTCATCAGAACATCAGCTTTTGATTCTGATCCCAGAAGAGCGGGTGGTTCATTCTGTGTACAACCTGCTTGCATGGAACCTACTTCAGTCTGTATTCAGCCTGCATGCTTCATACCCAAATTGTTCGGTCAGAGGAGCAAGAAAAAGACTAGAAAGACGAGGTCTGAGCTGGGACAGAGTGTCACCACCTTGCCTGAGCTTGTCGCAGAGCCAACATCAGCTCGATCAATGTCATTTGTCGGGACTCATGAATACTTGGCCCCAGAAATTATCAAAGGTGAAGGGCATGGAAGTGCTGTTGACTGGTGGACCTTTGGTATCTTCTTGCATGAGCTTCTATACGGCAAGACGCCGTTCAAGGGGTCAGGCAACCGTGCCACGCTGTTCAACGTGGTTGGTCAGCAGCTAAGATTCCCAGAGTCACTGTCCACAAGCTATGCGAGCAGAGACCTCATCGGGGGGCTCCTGGTCAAGGAACCGCAGCACCGCCTCGGCGTGAAGAGGGGAGCGACAGAGATAAAGCAGCATCCATTCTTCGATGGCGTGAATTGGGCTCTCATCCGGTGCAGCACACCTCCTGAGGTTCCAAGGCCTGTCGAGGCTGAGCTGCCCGTGAGGTACGGGGTGGCAGAGGCAATCGGAAGCAACAGCAAGAGGATGGATGGTGCTGACATGAAGTCCGGCGGGAAATACCTTGACTTTGAGTTCTTTTAGAGTTGTGCCTAATGGCAGAGCTATTGTTTGCATACTGTTGGTGTTGGGTCAGTTTGGTGTTTATGGTGGTGTTTGTCCCACTACCATTGCAAGTTTCTCGCATCTGAATTGACCAGAATTAGATAGTTGGATTTGCCTGCTTAAATTCTTCTCCACATCTGGCGTTTGTAGCGATAGGGCTAATCTCTAGTTTGAAAACATGCGCTATGTGCTAACAATTGCATTGCAGAAAGGCCTTGAGGGAGACTTTTGGAGTTTGGACTAAGCTGATTGACTTCCACAGCATTTCACTGGGAGATCCTACAATGCGGGGATATGGGCGTTCTTCTCTGATCAATTTTCCCCGTTTTTACTTTCCCCATGTTGTTCTTGGCTATATAATTTTAGGAACATTTGTAGTTGTAGGCCCTTCAATGTGTTTGTGTATGATCGGTGGCTCATTTAGCGTTTTAATGCTGCGAGTGGTCTATGGATCGATCTTACACTGACTGACAACGTGGAGTCCGTTTTGGAAGCTATTGTGTCTGCTGAACTGAAGATTACGGGCTCCGTTCGTGTTGACTTCTACTTCTGGCTTTTGTTTGGAGAATCCAAAAGTTCATATAAAAACTCGGTTTTGTTAAATGGTTTTTCCATTCATCTTATTTTCGTCTCACTTCGGAGATAAGGTAGAGATCACGGATGTTAGACTACATAGGTGGTCGTAACGATCATGGTCAATCATATGACCACGGTTGATTGGTGTGGTTGTAAGCACCGAGTGGTCGTAACAACCATGGTCGGTCATACGACCACTCGATGCTTACGACCACTCGATGCTTACGACCACCTGTACAGCCTAACAATCTCGATTAGCCATAGTCGTATGATCGACTATGGCCGTTACGATCACTCAGTGTTTATGATCATGCCACTCAGCTGTGGTTGTATGACCGACCATGGTCGTTACGATCACTCTTGCTTGTGACCACCTGTATAGCCTAACAACGGGAGTATCACACATCTTACTCATTTTGCTCTCGTCTCGTGTACGTATCTCTCTCTCACTTTCTTCACCGTCCGCGCTCTCTCTAAAAGTCATTTATTTTAGCCACTAATATTCATTTTGCAGCTAAAAGCTATTAACCGTAGTCAATTCAAACGCCTTCTGTATCTAACATTTCTAAAAGTTGTTATTTATTGTATGTGCCATTTAGGGACGAATATTGCCGTGAACTGCAAAGACAATTTGCAGCACTCGACTCGACACTCAGACAGGCACGCAGCCCGCACCGCTCTGGGCAACGTTTTCCCACGCCTCCAGCGTGCTGGCGTGGCCCAACCGGCCCGGAAGTTCTGCTGCTCAATGGGTTATCAACCCGTGAGGCAACAGGATGTGGCCCGCTTGTTCTCGTTGTTAAACTAGGATGGGCTGCGATTTGAAGTTTATTTTATCCGTTTGCGAGTTGGAAATTTGGGGGTGAGGATTCGACGTGCTTTCCACAAAAAATAAATAAATAAATAAAACAAACCAATCGTTACAAAAGGATGTTTGTTTAATCACACAATGCCTAGTTAGACACTATTTAGAATGCAGGAATTTCCAAAAAAAAAAGTTATTTCATGTTAGAGTTAGCATCCCGTATTTCAAAGCGAATGTTAGGCTGTGAAAACAACACATAAAACGAAGGGCATGCAAATTTAACTGGTTCACTCAAAGAAGTTATCGAAGTAATAACACCATAAATATCTAAACTCATGATATTGTCTGTGATCATATCCACAAGGACATATTTAAAATAAGTTCGGCATATCCCCATCTTTCACAGTTTTTATCTAGCGAGGTGCTCCGCTGCTCTCCCAAAAAAAAAGGGCGTTGTTAGCGCTGTACGTCCGATAGAAGTATTTCTATTGAACGCTCCAATGCAACATCTTTACATCATATCTGCAATAATTTTAATTACCATATTCAACAAAAATATATGATAAAAATCTTGATATTGCACCGGTCATTACTAATTATTGCACACATGAAATTAAAATGTTGCAGTAAAAAATACAACATCGAGAAACAGATCATGCAACAAAATGATTAAATCTGGCCGTTTTATCTATGGTGACGATAAAACTCAGGGAAGGAGAAGGTGAAAGGGAGATGCTGCGCTTCTTGCGCTTGAAGGAGGTAGATACGGTTGAGGAGGGCTCATTGAGGCTACCATGGTTCTTGACGACAAGGTCGGCGAGGGAGTGTGGGGAAGTCGGTCTGGATGGAGAAGGGGTTGGGGTAGGGTAGCGGAGGATGTGGGAACACGAGATGATGCTCGGCACAGGCTTCTGTAGAGAGGTGGAAGGAGGAGGGGCGGTGATCGGAGTCCATCTCAGTCATGAAAAATTGTGAGCATGGCGCATGAAATTGGACGCGATGGGATGGCCTAGTGACTTGTCAACCTCGCGGCAGCGTTGCGCTCGAGGTTGGCCGTGACAGAGCAATTGATGGCAATTGTCACCCATGTGCGTGTGACGCACACGTGAGAGAGGACGAGAGAGCAGACAAAGAAGCTCGGTGAGGAAGAAAAACAATGCCTTGGCACTAACAGGTGGGGCTGTGGGGACCCGCTCATCGGTGAGCGTGAGAGGGGGTGAGGCGGTGCAGGTTGGCACGTGCGCAGGCCAGATGGGCCAGTGAGAGGGAGGAGAGGAAAGAGAGTGGGGGCGGGGGCTATCCTTCGGCTAGTGCTGGGCCGCGAAAGGAGCAAGAAGGAGAGGGCGGGTCGTTGGGCTGGGCCATGGCTGAGTTTCGGCCCAGGAGAAGAGGGAAAAATAAAATAGGTTTAAGATTTTATTTGCAATTTGGATTTTGATTTGAACCTTTGAGGGGTTTTTGCACACAGAGATTTTAGGAAAATATTTTTATTTGCACTCAATTGAATTTTAGAATTTTGTGAACTCCAAATTTGGTTTGAATTTGAATTAAAATTTTTATCTTGAGATTTCAATTTAGTTTTGACTTTAAATTTTGAATTCCAAGAAAGGTTTGCACACAAGGATTTTAGGAGAATTTGAAAAGCACAAATGATTTTTTTAAAAAAATTAAAATTTGGTTTTTGAGCCAAGGAATTTTATCTTAAAATTTAACTTACATGAGAAGCTTTTGGAAATTCTCAAAATGCAACAAATGTTTTTGAAATTCACAAAATTCATGAAATTTTAAATTGGACCCAAATTTGGGCTATTACAGAAAATGTCGTTGCCTTGCCAAATATTGAAGCATGTCATTGAGGACAAAGTGGTTGATTTCTTCTTTCCAGGTGCTTGAAGCATGTCATTGAGGACATAGTGGTTGGTTTCTTCTTTCCAAGCGCTGCATGGGTGAAAACAGTTGTGTATATCTGGAATACAAGATTTGAGAGGAACAGAAGCACATTGCAAATCCCAAAACCACCAGTTGAGCCACTCAAGTATAAAATGCAGTACCAACGTCCTCCATGGTTATTATTCAAGCTTAAGATGGAGCCATCACTGAACAAGATATTGGAAATGTTTATAGTTCTGAAAGCTAAGGTGATCCCCATTGGCCCTTGGTTCGACAGCAGCGCGATGTCGAGTTACCAATGGTTGGATGGGAATGGAGGGATCCGATTGGTTCTGTGGTGATCCTCGGCTTGTACTTGTTTGAGGAGGCTAAGGTTGTGGGCTTTGCATGTGTGTCCCATATGTGGCTGCTGGACATGGCATATGGTTAGCTATCAAATGAGAAATATAGTCCTATTACCTAACCTTGTGGCTTTGTGTGGCCCATTGCAATTGGTTGGCTTCCCAAAGTACTTGGTGTTGGTTTTGGTTGCCTAATGATGGTTTGAGGTTGTATTGCTTGTGATTTGCCAGATGATAATCCCAATATTATTGATAGGTGTCTGCCAGTTCCGGATGGTCCTGGTATCTCAGTGAACTGAAAAGCAGATGCTACCAAGTTATATGGGTCTGATGGCACTTATACTAACACTTAACTTTTGTTTGCTTTGTTGTTTTTTAGGTGGTCAAAGTGTACCATGACTATTGTATTTTGCTGCTGATATATTTTTAACATTGATGTGCTCACAAATATGTACTACGTAGTGATTGAGTATTTTCCTTATTTCAATTCAATTATGTTTGTATTTATTATGAGACACTGAATTTTGTACTAATCAGTATAACAATGACTGCTATGAATAACATTAATTTTTTTGTGGGTTTGAATGTGACTTGTTTTTGAAGGCTAAAATAGTTAATCGTTTCATTGATGATGATTAGCCACGTAATCGCTACTTCAAATTTAACTAAAACTCAGGTCGTCTCAAATTTTCTGCCGTTGAAAAGTTGGTAGTATGAGGTTATGAGCTGATTTTAGTGGTGGCGTGGAAAGTCAGGAGGACTTGGAAACTGGAAAGTAGTGATCAGACCTGACCAAATGGGTGGCCCGACACGGCACGAAACGGGTTTGGATACTGTACAGGCCCAATATGGTACAATCTGATTAGGCTCAGCACGACTGGCTTGAATAAGTTAACGTGTCGTGCCGGCCCACGACCATGTCAGGCTATCCTGGGCACGTTTAGCGCAACGGGCCACAAGTAATTTGACTGCCATTCACAAGTAGTTTTACTGTCTGCCGTCTACGCCCAAAAGAGTACAGTAACCCTAACACAAGTAACTGTACTGTCATCCACAGATAATTTTACTATAGTACCATATAAGAGTTACTGCACTCTTCTTCTTCTTAGGAGACTTGGCCTCCTAGAAAGATTAGGGGTAAATTGTATGTCGTGTTGGGTCTAGCCGTTAGGGCTGTGTATTTTACAACCGAACCGAAAAAACCGAACCGAACCGGTCAACTCGGTTTGACCGGTTTTTGGTATTCGGTTCGGTTTTCAAATTTTGGATTTTTTTGGTATTCGGTTTTTTCAGGAAAAACTGGCTAAAAACCGAAAATACCGAAATGCACAGTGCTGCTCCCTGGCTTGTGGCTCGGCCTTGCAATCGGCGGGCGATTTATGGGGGTGGCTCGACTTGGGCTCAGTTCGGCGCGGCCTGCCCAAAATTTCCCGCGGACGCGTCCGGGGCGGGCGATGGAATTTCGCTCTTGGGCGGCCTGGCGTCCGAGACTCCGAGGAGCAGCAAGAATACTCTTCCCATGAGTGTTTCTAAAATTCTAATTCTATTGCCAGTAGTATATGTATTATCGCCTACTCGTCTCGTTAGTCGCTATATCGTTTGTAATTCGCGTCAACTTTGGTAAATATGGTATTTACCGATACCGCACCGAAATAAATTAGGATTTACCGATACCGAACCGTACTTCTAAAAATACCGTATATTACCGAACTACAAACACCGTATTTACCATATATACCGTATATACCGAACCGATTAAACCGAAAAAACCGATTGCACAGTCCTACTAGCCGTGCCTCGGCACAGTACTGTGCATATCGTGCTAGGCCGGCAAGCTGTGTCATGGTGCCGACCCAAGACGGCACCTCCGGTCAAGCTAGGCCGGTATACCCGTTTACCATTTGTCTCATGTCGTGCTTAGATTGGATCAACAGTACTATACCTCGGGCCGGCCCATTTGGTCTAGTCTGGCAGTGAGTCTGACTGGGATCAAGGCAAAAGCAAACAAGAATCAACGGTCAGAAGCCGCCCAACGGCCCCAACCCATTGCCGGCGAGGCCCCATAGTTTAATCAGTTGGCTTGTTTACATTTGTAGCTGTAATCATGCAAGTGACTAGTAGTAGTTGCTATCTAGTACTAACTTTCAATTACTGCAGCTTATGCATGTTCTTTTTTTGCTATGGATTATGTCTTTTGGCTACGGCTTGTGACTTTTAGGTTGTTTGTACGAGAGATTATAGAGTAACAGAAACTCACGTGCGGTTTTTGTTGGTATAAATAAAGTCAGTAAAGTACTAAAGTATATAATTAATTAGTAGATCCTATATTGAAAAAATACTCTGTTTAAAAGCTAGTTATTATAGAAAAACCAAAAAATAGCTTTTAAAAACTGAAAAGAACAGGAACTCAGCTGCATCTGCATATGCTTTGGTCGATCTAGAAGACCTGCCTTTCTAGATGGTCATCGCTCCCCCCTCGTGCGCAGTCTAGGTCTTCTTCCTTCCATGTCCCACGGCGACTAGCTCGCCTGAGCGTTGTTTCTGCTTTGCAGTTTTAGTTTTCTCTGCATCAACCTTTTTTAATCTATATATGGTCATCGTGATTGCGACGTTTCTCCCTTTCGTATTGACTAGGGTACACCCCGCTACAGTAAAGCTGGTCTCCGAACGATGTGATCTGTCAAAGGATGAGTCGATCGTAAGATACTTCTTCGAGCAGTTGAATCTTCAGCACGGCTGATCCGACTAGGTCACGTTTACTCCACTGCTCAACGTTTGGGCAGCATGGCTATGCCCGTGACCCGTGGCCAACTTTGCCACATGGTTTTTAGGCGCGGCGCAGTCAGTTGCCGTTTGGCTCGTCAATCCCCGGGCATGTGCTTGCGCCAGCCATTTGGTCGAGACCAATTTTTTACGTTGCGACTCTTCGCACCAAACTAAGCACACATTTGTCCCTTTTTGCCTTGTTTTTTTTTAAATTAGCTGATTGTACAGCATATCACTCTTATCTAGTGACAGGGAGCCAGCCTAAGGACATGTTCTTTCCTTTCGAAGCTGATAATTTTTCGTTTTTACTACAGTACCTAACTTTCAAACGAAATATTTTCTCAAGACGGGGTATATAAGTTAAACGATATATACGTTAAAAACCCAACATCTGTACCATCCAAAATCGCAAGTGAGTATCTCTCCGTAATCTATATCGCAAACAGCCAAAATTCAAAAAATTTAGCCAAAAATCATAAGCCGCAGCTGTTGCCAAACAGGCCCTAAGAATGGAGCACAGACAGATAGCTGGCCGGCCAAGAATCATCGCTCGCCGTCCACTGCTGACTGTCGAAGGATGGCTCCTCGGCGAGCCGGGCAGTCGCCCGAGGTCGCAGGGCCTTGGCTCCGCCGCTGTCTAGTGATGAAATATTCGTAAGTGGGACTTTGGTGCATGACCTGGATTCATCAGGCGCCACACGGATTGGTTGGCAAGTGGGAAAGTGTGCTTTTCTTACGAGTTCCCTTTCCACCCAGAAATCACCGAACGAGACCATAGAGAACGATTCATGCATGCTCTACTGGGTATTTGCCTGGAAGCCGGGTAATTCTCCAGTATCATCGATGCTTATCCGGGGAAAAATCTTTCGCCGGTGAAAAAAAATTCAGTAGCCAGCGAAACAATCGAATGGAATGAAATTTTGGACGAAATTTTCAAACTTCATTTGAATTTTGACGAAATTTAACCAAATTTAGATAAATTTTGGACAAATTTCAGACAAAAAAATTCGGTCAGAATTTAACCGAATATTCTTGCTTTCATTGGGCAACGAAATTACCGAAATTTCGTTCGGTTTCGGACGAATTATTTAACCCTGTCCTTATCCCTCTTTACGTCTTGGATATGCACAAGTTTAGGATTTTTATTGTTGTTGGTTAAAGATAGATGAGGATTGCCTCATTGCTTGTGTTTCTTTCTTCTTCTTCCTCCTCCCTTTCGTTTCGAGCATAAATTGCAGAGGAGGATGGCGACCTCTTCGCGCGCTGCCTCGCCTTGTCCACTTGCTCCACCGAGCTATCGGCGCTGAACCCCACGATGGCATTTCCCCCTCGATTGAAGGGGGGTCGATTAGTTAATCTCGCTGCTCCACGTGGGAAGACTCGTGTTGGTTTAATGCTGGGATTTGGCGTTTTGGTTTCGAGGACCATTTCTATTTGGTCTTTGCCTTCTGGTCACTGTTTGTCTGATTTATGCTTCGGTTTAGCCGCTTAACGTTTGTTGTCAAACCTACGGGCACCAATGCCACTGTTTCGAGTCAAATGTTTGTGCCTCTGTGATTAGATCATGATGCAGCCAATCATTTGTTCGGTTGTTTGAACGGAATACAAACTCTGTTAGTACTCTTATGATCAAAGAACAAAGGGGATTCATTCTTCTTTCATCTCTCCCTCTCCATACAGATGTTTGTACAGTTCCACTTCCATCCTTCTTCACAACGGTGTTTCACCACACTACACACACTGACATCGACAATAACGCGAACCACCTTACTACTCGACGTAACGACGACACCGTAAATTCTGTGACAACAACTCGACAGTGCAGCTTCCCTCCCACTTGGGCGAGTTGCACCGAGCAACACTACTATCTAGAGCTCGCCCAGGCCCAATTGCACCACCCAGTTGCTCCGAGCTTATCACGTTCCATCCGGTGGAGCTTTCGCTGGGTTGCTTGCCATCACATTCGCATTCCTTGCCATCTTGCCCCGTGCAAGCCTGCCTCTAGCTTGTCCCATCCTTGCCTGCGCTTGCTGGTCAATCCACCGCACACCTAGCTCATTGGCTAATGCACCCGGTCGCTGGCATGGTTGGACATGCACCTAAATGACCAGTGGCGCCATCGCTACAGGCTCGACCGGCGCGGCCGCGAACCACACCTGGGCCGGCCGGCTCAGCTGGGAAGGCGGCGGCACCAGGGCCATGGCCATGGACGCGGCCGCGGCCTCGCCTCTCCTTCTCCTTTTTGTAGAGCCGGACGAGGAGGAGGAAGAGGAGAAGGACGATTCCGAGGTCGCGGGCTCGGGTGATGGCCGCTTGTTGCCGGCGGCTGCTGCCGCGGCGGTGGCGGCGGCGATCTCCGAGCCGATGCGGAGCGGGAAGTTGAGGAGCGCGCGGGTGCCGCGCATGCGATACGCGGCGCGGTCGTACGCCACGGCGGCGTCCTCGGCGGTGTCGAACGTGCCGAGCCACACGCGCGCGCCGTTCTTGGCCGGGTCCCGGATCTCCGCCGCGAACTTGCCCCACGGCCGCTGCCTCACCCCCCTGTAATGCTTCCCCCTGGCCACTGCAGCGGCGGCCTCCCTCCAGGGCGTGGCCGCGGCCTCAGCCCCCGACGCCTCCTCATTAGGCGTCGACGGCCCCGACTCCAGGAAACCGAAGCAAGAACCGTCGTACGAGTCCGGGGACGGCAGGGGCTCAGGCTTCACGGCGGCGAACGAGCCGTCGGGCAGCCAGCCGTAGGAGAAGGCGTCGCGCAGCGCGCCGTACACGACCATGTCGTCGTAGTCGTCGGGGCGGAACGGAAGCGAATCGCTCCACTGGTCGGCCACCAGGCTCCCGAAGCTGGCGCTCCGGCAGTACGCGGGCCGCTTCTTCCCCTCGGCCGGCGCGGCGGCCACCACCGCGGCGCCACGCGGCTCCTCCAGGAGGTGCGGCTGGATGGTGTCCAGCACCAACGCCTCCGACGCCAGGTTCAGCAACATGCTCGCCTCCCTCCTCTGATCGCCTCCTGGCCTCTGAGCTGATGAGTGTGTGTGTGAACTGAAGGGGTCGGGTTGAATGACAAGAGCGGGGTCGGGGTCGGGGCTTATATATAGCTGGCGTTCGCTTCGCGGTTCGTTGAACTTTCCTTCGTTGGAGCCACGTGCTGGAATGGGTTTTTACGAGTAAAATAAGCGGAAAGAGAGAGAGAGAGAGCGCGCGCGCCAGATAGGTATTGTTTGTTTAGTAAAGTAGGATGAGGAGTATTTTGCCGAGAGGTTTGTCCGGTTCGTTTCAGCTTTTCTGTTTGTTTCTTTTGATATTTATTGTTTATTAGCTTAATAAATTATAATTAAAAGTCATTGGCCGCAACGTAAAAAAACCTGCCGTTTGTCTACTTTGCGATGGGTTTTATGGACCGGTGCACGTGACGTCAGCGATGTGCCCCGTCGCGTTGCGTTGTGGGCGCTTGGTAGCAGCGCTGGTGGTGCATCTTAGTCCGGCTCCATACGATGTTAACTTTTCTTTTTTGACTATACGTTCTGTCTTGATGCGTTCTGGATGGTCCAGTTATTCCAGCCTATGCATACTTTTGGGCATATTCTCGGATCATTCAGATGATTACGAGTGGCTAAGTGAGCAAGATCAGAGTACAATCCTAGTGCTATTCTTTGTGCCAAAGCTCTATCGAATTCTCTGTCTTGCAGTACAATCAAGTTTACCTTGCTGCCTGTCGATTGCTCGCTAGCAACAACCATGCAATTGCAATAGCAGTACCCTTGCATTGTTGTTTGCGATGAACTGATAAACTAGATTGTTGCCCAGCTTTGGAAATTCCTCCGCCTTATGCCCTGCTCTAACCGACATTTGGCTGTAGCGATAGCTTGTATGTAAAATTATACTGTAGTGGTTGTTAGTTTTTTGTAAATCATTTAATTTAAAAATAAAAAATAAATGGGATCGGTATGGAACGCATGTGGTCCTCATGCTGGCCATCAGAAGAAGAATTAGCGTGGAAGTCATGCGGTGCAATGTTTCTAGACCGTCTGGTAAGTTGCGCTCGATCGCACACGAGGATAAAGACGGTTTTGCGGGCCCAAACCCGCGAGAAAGCAACTAGAATTTCAAGTAGAAACAGACACGCTGCACCTGCAACTTTGTACCGTGCTGTGCCGTTTACCTGCTTCGCTTCTAGACTTCGAGTAGAAAATTATACTGCCTTGTCGTCCTTACCTGGGTTCAAGGTTTCACATAAATAACCGCTCGAAACGACTGCTAATTTTATTTGTTTTTTTAGTTTTTTTCTCTTATTCCTTTGCGTGTCTGCGATGTTATAACTTTTTATTTTTTCAATTTAATTACTCATAAAAAATAATAGTTGCTATAGTGTATTTTTAGCCACTACAGTATATTTTAAACTAAAAATCTGCAGCTAAAGTTATTTGAAGCACTACCTAAATATTCATCGGTGCTTAACTTTTACAGCAGCGTCACGCCAATGAAGTTCTTGCTTGTTGATTTCCACATCAGCACATCGAGCACGTGATTGTTTTCTTGTGTATGAGCTCAATTTGTGGAAGTCATCAAAATGAAATGGAGAAACAAGTTTTTCCAACACTTGATGGCGACACGCCTGTCTTTGTCGCTTAGGAAACCGTCTAGATAAGATCACAGTTTGAGTGTCAAAGTTTAAGTTTAGTGTATGAACGGGATCATGTGACAAATTTTTTTTTTGGAGGTAGACAATAGAAAAGTTAATTGTATATATAATGATAGTACGGAGTAGCCGGTAGCTTAGCCTGCATATCGCCGCTGATCACAATAGCTATTAATCAATTTCAGGAGTTCAAGTCGTAGCTACTTTCTTCAGTCACGGTTCGACCCATCTTTTCCAGAATTAACTTTAGTATGTCAAAGCCAGTGTTCCCCTCAACTAGAGAGAGGGGCGAGAGAGATGAAAGCCAGTGTAATTTATTTTGGAAGAGGAACTTGAGATTTATCAGTCACTAGCATGATTACACAATATCATATGAACAGGTTATGTTAGCAATATGTATCATATGAACGTAAGTTTATATGTTCGTCTTTAAAAAAACGGTTTACATGTTCATATTGTTGGACTGTTTATATCTACTATTATATAAAGAGGAGTTGGTGGTTATCGATGTATTCTCTTCTTCCCTATCTATCCATCCGATTTGATATGGACCATTTGTCTCTCTCTCTTCCTCCTCTCTCTCAGGATACAACCGTCCACCCCTCCATTTTTCCCATCTCCTCACGTATTCTGGTCACTCTTCTCTATCTGTCACTTGCTCTCTAATATTTAATGTGTGAAGTTGGTCGAGCAGTAAGTTTTGTTTCATAATTTTTATGACTCCGTTGCAACGCACGAGTCTTTAACTAGTATGTATTAACTGTTAGACATTGAGACCTATTCGTCGTTTTTAGGAATAGTCCTATATTAATTATGAGAAAGAAAAAACACAACTTATAAATGTAAATGAGATCTTATCTATTGGATTAATCTCTTAGAGGAAAAAAACTTAATATCACTTATAAAGTTATTGTTTTAGAGCTTATATACAGCCAGTGAGTTTAGATGATCAGCTCATTTAAATCTATGATTTGAGAAGTAAAATCTGGTTGTATCTAGATATACGATCAGGTCCGATCTGTCAGTCATTGTGCGATCTTCCAAAAAAACGAAATCGAGTGCGTGTTGCTTTCATGCATTAAAACCTTCAACTACCCACAAAGAAAACGTAGGCGGACCGATCCGTTCCACAACCACTGAACCGCAAGCGCCTCTGTTTCAAGCTACACGAGCCACAGGTTGCGGAAAGAAATACTACTAATATAGTCTAGCAGTAGTAATATAATATAGTTGGACTAGTCAAAGGTCAAGCCGGACCTTGACCGTGGACCGAGGAAAAATCGTAGGTCCTACATCTTGGCTCGAGACAACGATATCCATTCGGGTGGAGCTCACTGGACGCAAAGGTCCAGCACGAAGAGAAGCAAGTCTTTTTGCCTTGCGGGATACTGCACGGTCCACGTCCTGCGCTCCTTCTTGGGTCCTTCCTCGCAGGACTTCTAGACGTCGAGAACCTGGCCCTTCTTTTCTTCTTCAGTTTCGATTTATATTTTTTAGATTATTTATAAATTGATATAAATAAATAGATATTTATATATAATTTTAATCGATATAAATAAAATTATTATAATATATACTATAATAAATTTATAGATCTCACTTTAAAAAGATATTCCGTTTGAAAAATAAGTATTATAGAAAAATAAAAAAACAACTTTTACAGGTTGAAAATAAGAAACCCTAACGAATAATTCTAGTAGGAAGTAACATGGTTTGCACGACAGTACTTTGTGACCAATCAGTATATATTTTAAGAAAGTGGCGAACGGTGGATATACTGACATGGACAGCGTACACGTCGGCGGGCTCAAAAAGTTGTTTGAAGAAACGGCTTTGAAGCCGTTTGGAGAAAACATCCTATTTATTTCGGTTTTTGGATAAGTCAAAGCTAAAAACCATCTGAAATCCCAAAAGAATAGGACCAGTGTCTGTCGTCCAATAGCAAAGGAATGCTTCTATGTTGCGCTCAGATGACACACAAGATTGGCATTTTGATGACTCGATGTTAGCCCCTGTTAAAAAGTGTTATGCTTTTTGACTGATTGTGAGAGAGATTCAAAGAGTAAGAGACACTTATGTTGATATGACACTGTTCAAAACGCCTCCTGTAGTGACTCCTATAAATAGTTTATAGAAATCACCTTGTGAAACTGCTCTATTTAAAAATCGAATTCTAAACACAAAAGGCCAAAAACTATTTGAAACATGTCCATATAGTTCTGCGCCTAGTTTTTATGCATGCTGCAATTTGGCACAGTAATTCTCATCCAAAAAAGAGATCTTGCTGGTTTCGAAAATTGAATTATTGGCGTGAATGGATCCTGGAGACATGACACGTTGCACATGGACGAGGCGACGCACAAGCGTGAGAACAGGACAAGTTTAGGTCTATGCCCACTTCAACGGTTTTTTTAACAAGGCTGAAGCTACCGTTTGACTCTCGTCATTCGTAAACTTGGTGATCAATTTCTTTTTTGTCCCTTAAAAACGGATTTAACTTCTATCTTCTAGTCTTTATAAGCCAAAAACCATTTTAAACACATTGGTTTTTTAATATGATTTTCTAATTTATTTTTTCTTTGTATTGTATGTGAGATATAACATTTTTTCTTTTCTATTTTTAATTGAATATCTCAACTAAAAGCTAATCGCCGTTACATTACTATGTTAACCAAAATCTAAAAACCATAGGCCGTAGTTAAATTAAATAGGCCTTTGAACAAGTTGTTGGTCAACTTTTGTGGCGAGAGTCACCGTGCTGATCGAAGACTTCGGCCTTCGGCGTCCTAAGGGCATTCACAGTGCTGCACTTTGGAGGGTGGCCTCAAGCTTCCATGTCGGATGTGTGCCAGCATGGAGAGAAGAGAGGGTAAAGGTAGTGTCTTGCAGGCTTGTCAGGTAGCTTACAGAAGAAACGGTGGCTTGAGGAGAGAGGTAGCGAAGAAACGAAGGAAAAGCCTAGGCTCAGCTCGCTTGATGCCTCCCCTCCTCACCTCACCTGCAGGGAGCCAAGCCTCACCCCCACACCCCCGAAGCCAAGCAGCGGCGGTTTCGCGACAATGAGCTAGATAGGGAAGCTAGTGCTGGGCGGCAGCTCGCGCGCATCGTAGGCCAGAACGCGGCGGCTCCCTGGGGTCCAGCGACGGCGGCGACCGAAATGGGGAGGTCAGCGGAGACGGATGGATCCGGCAGCGCGGGCGTCGGCGTCGCGTGAAGCAAGGGCAACGGTAGAGCTGGCCGAGCGCCTCCCCTCCAGATCAGAGTGAGCCAGCATTGGGGAGGCCAGATCCGGACCGGATCCAGTCACATCCAGGCCAACGGTGGCACAGCTTTTGCAGACGGCCCGAGTGGGGTGGATCGGCGATGGGATCGGAGGAGAGGTGGGGTGGGGGGATGGCGCCGATGCAGGAAGGAAAGAGGAGAGAAGGTGTGTGGTGGGGAGTAGTGCGATGGGGAAGGGGAGAGAAGAGTACGGTGTGGTAAAAAAATAGAAAGCTAAACTACATAATTGAACCTACCAGTTTAAGTTATTATGCACTGTGGGAAGAAATTTTTGTGTGGTGGCTTAAGCTGATGTGACAGTATTATCTCTCATGAGATCACACTAAGCCCATATCGTTTCGACTTCAGGTTCTGGCTTATTTTTTACTACTCATAAATTTTCTTTTTTTTTTCTGAACTTTTGTCTTTTTTGAGCTTTTTTGCCGGTTCTTTTTTTCCCGTATTCGTTTACGTTGTCCTGATGAGCTAGCATATTTATTCTATTTTAAAAGTTTTTAAAATTTAATTACGTCAAATAAGTCACCTTCAGCTACAATGAAATTTTAGCCGCTACAGTATAATTTCAATCATAAGTCATAGCTTTTCAGCCCAACCGAACGGGGCCTAAGGTAGCCTCCACTGTGGATACTAGACTTCACTCTATCTTGTTCATGGTCTTCCCCTAAATTATTACTGTACAGTTAGTTGATATCATACCACTAAACTTTGCAAAAAGCAATGTCAAGCAGCATACATGAAAAGGGCCCGTTTTTTATTCGAAACGAATCAACCTTTCCGAGAATCCAAGCTGGAAAAGAGCACATGTATGCGGTACTGAAGAGTGAAGACGGCGGTACAAGTTTGCGAAAAGCTTAAAAGGAAGCTTCATGGTGCCTTCCACTTTCAATGATCGACGACGACGACGAGCAGTTGACGTAGAAAAATTGAAGTGAACAACGGGAAGCTTCTACGCTCGAAAGCTTGACCCCAACTCCCAGGAACGTCGTTCGATCAACGTAAGGTACATAACATATGGCTATGAATACGTATAAGTTCAGACGAATACTAGTGTACGTTGTACCACTTGATCGAGTAGCTCAGACAACAATATTTTGGTCCCACTCTAAATGACATCTGCTTCTAACTTTAGAACGTGCCGACTTCTTAATTTCATTTTTTGATTCTTTTTCTTGTCTTATTTTTCCCTTATTCCTTCATATTACCTATGATGATATAATATTTCTTATTTTTTAAAATTTAATTACTTAGAAAAAACTAACAGCCACTACAGTATATTTGAAGCCATAAACCAGAAATTGAAAATCACTTTAAACACTATCTTTATCATGGAAAACAAACACTAAGAATGAAGGACAACGTGAGAAAGTCCACAATAATATTGTAATGAACTATTGCAAATTTTGTGGAGTGGTTAAGTATTTTTTGCAAAGATCGCCTTTTTTCTGGACTATTTTCTGAATTCTTCAGAGAAATTGGAAGCGCCGACGTTGTGAACGCGGTCATACCGCAAAAACGGTAGTTCCAGTCTGAGTTGCGGTACATATTTTTCAGAGAAAACCAGTTCGATGTATGAAGGTGCGGTAGTACCAGTTTGAGGACCAGTCATACCGCTGTGCGGTGGTATCGGCGTGTTACATGCGGTACTACCGGTTTTCACAGAAAACATGATTATAGGTTTTGGGGTCATGAATTAAGTTGGGGTGACCTGGGTCATCTCATTAAGATTGCAAGATGCATGTTTTGACTAACGTGGATCAATTTGTGAAGAACTTGTGTTCAGAAACGATTTCTTTATTTTTGGATGTGCAGAGTCGCATGGAGTCAATCGTGGTCAACGGCGAAGATCGAGGCTAGCCTCATGCAGGAGTTGAGATCCAGAACGATCAGAGATGATGGGTGAGACAGTGAGCTTAAGCATGGTACGAGAAAAATAGAAAATATTAAAAGTAAGTTCGAACGACGAAATTGCACCATATGATTTGGACAGGCTAAATGAGCCATGGTTACGAGGGTTGGAAAATGGAGAAGCAGGAAATATATACACATGTCATCCTCCACTTGCGCGCAAATCCTCACTTGCTCCACTGACCACTGGGGAAAAAAATCGCACAAGAGATTAACAAGTCATGGGCCGCAAGTCCACGTCATCACCTTGCTTCCGCTCCTCTGCTTCCTGCAGTGGAAGCGCTGTCTAACACCAGGTCTTTAAGGGTAAAAGAGTCTTCAGTAAATATGGGTCCTTTTTTCCCCGCTGCATGACCTGAGGTGGAATTGTCTGGATTATTCTAGACGAGGGGACTTCATGGCTAATGGCATGTTGACAAAGCCACGATCGCACGATCATCTCACGCGCAGGCGAAAGTACTCGTTCTAGAGACTAGAGAGGTTTTCCTTTTTTTTTTTCGAAAAACAAGTTGGCTAGAGGTGGCCATTGTACCGAATACGAAGCTACTTCAACTGCTTTAAAATGTTGTGCTTTTTATTTTTTTAAAATACATAGCTCTGACTTTTTGGCTCTTCAGCAATTTTTTATTTTTACCTTCTCTCACGATTACTATTTATTAAACTAATAAACTATAGAAAAAAACCATAAACCGAGCACAAAAGAATAGTCCGGCCTCGGTATGTAAATGGTATCGTACCATGTGTTACGTATTCGCGCCATGACAGACAAACTTGCGAACATAAGATCGTCGACCGATAAACCCCACGTATTGTCAGTGCCCAGGAGCATGCGGTGGAAATGGCATCAAGCTGGCTGTACTGGGTTCATCGCACCCAGACCGGCCCGCCTGGATCGAAAGCACTTTACGCCAAAGCCACGATCCTTTCGCACGCAAAAGACGAGGCTCACGTGCACGTTGCACCACACATACAAGAAAAAAAATGGCAAATCCCTATTTTATCGGTACGATATATAGTGCCGGCAAAGTGACGTCCACCCGACACGTTTCGTTTCAGCTCTCGCTTGCAAGGCTGCAACCTGGCCCCGCTCGTTTGGGTTACTTCTGTCTTCAGTCTTATTTTTTACTATTTTTAAATTTTATTTTTTTAATTTTTCAAACTTTTGAACTTTTTTGCCAGTTTTTTTCTATATTTATTTGCGTTATACATGCTGCGTTAACCTGTTTTTTTTATTTTTTTTAAATTTAATTATACCAAATAAATCAGCATCAGCTATAGTATAATTTCAATAATTTATAATACAAATTCAGTCATAAATCATAAAAAATCAGTCTAACTGAGCACCATCGTCTAGTGGCTGTACTCAAATGTAATCACATGCTTTGTATGGGAGATAAGCACGCACGTACGGCGCTCAATGCATTATTAGTATGTTGGTTTTCGAAGATCCATTGGCCCTTGAGCCTGTGAGTACATAGGTACGTAGTTTGAGTCGTGGTTTAAGACTCTTTTTATGGAGTAATTTTGCTTGAAGCTACATACTGAGAAACCTGCTGGTTGTGTGACAATACCCAACTCCTGTTGTGATTAAGATTACGGGGCGTTTTTTGGACTACGATTTATATTTTTTATTATAATTTATTAATCTATTAAATAATAATTGCTGGAAAAAAAATCATAGTAAAAATTACTAAAAAAACAGAAAAAGGGGCCTATATAGCGTATACTAGGAGAAAATGGAGACAAAAAGTTATTTACGCACACGATTGTTCTGCGAGATAAGTTTGTTGCGCCTTTACGGATTAGGACGAGCAACATTCAATGGAAGTGTACCGTGCAGCCACTTGGCAAATGAACACAGGCGCCTAGCTACGGCAACCCAGTGCATGCCTGCGTCAATACATCTGCATGCATTGCACACACCCACAACATTGCTTGTGCTTTGCAGAGAGCAAAAACTAGGCTGCTACTTCGTCTAGATGCCATGAACCATCGACCAGCGTCCGAGATCACGCCTACCACGTCAGGACTCAGGACGACGACGGATTCCGGTGATGCTCTGTGCTTTTGTGGGCCTGCAGCTAAGGGGCAGCCCCTCTCTGACCGGAAAAGTCAAGAGTCGCCGTGCCTCTGTTCATCCGGGCCCGCCCGTCAGTCCGACGTAGCACACCTGCTGCGCGCGTGCCTTTGTTAGTTGTGGGTTGTGGCACCCCACTAAAAATCACCACTAAAAATCAACAACCCTAATTTAATTAGACAGCTTTCTCCATCACTAAATCAGACTGAAGTTTCCATACCTCCTGTAAAACTTAGGATCTCACTGACGTACTGGACCCACTTTACGTGGACCCCACTGCACATTTACTCGAAACGAAGCATGTAAAAAAAGCTAAGGGTCGAGAGGCGTACTAGTTGTTCCTTGAATCCCGCAAGCCCTAATCCCGACGCTAATGCTGTGCCGGTGGAGAGATCTGTAGCGCCCGTGGGTTTCACCGGCGGTGGACATGGAGACCCAGAACGGCGGCGGCGGCGCGCCGGTGGTCATCAACGTGTACGACTTGACGCCCATGAACAATTACCTCTACTGGTTCGGCCTCGGCATCTTCCACTCCGGAATCGAAGGTTTTGATTCTTCGCGCTCTCTCTTTGGGGTTATATTCGTGTAGAGTAGTTGTTCAGAAGAGCTTGTAAGGCTTCTCTTGAGATTAATTTGTTATCACAAGTCGTAGTTTAGTGCTTGAAAAAAAAAGGCTTTTTTGAGCTGTAAGACAAGATAGTTGGATAGAAGAGAAGGGGAGGGGAAGTTTGGGCGATGTTTGGTTACCAGATTGTGAGGGGTGATCATGGTCTGAACTTGGGATGTTGTTCAGTATACAAGAAAAAGTAAATTACGGAATGCTGCTATTCTGAGATCAATTTTTTTTGTACTTATCCTTAGATGGTTATGCAGATGATAAAGTTGCTAGGGCAACATTGTTTTCAGTTGACTGGGGAAATTGTGGGAAGTAGGGGAAAGCTAAGAATAAAAGAACAAGAGTGAATTATGATGCTGTATGGGTGTATCTATTGGCAAGGGTTGGTGACAAATCCCTCGATAGAATTCTGTGTGAGGTTGCAATGTTGCTCTTGGAAGAAGTAGTGTTGATTGGTGTGATATTAGCACATATGTGATATTGACCAAACTTAAAGTAACTGGTGGAAGTGTACTTTGCTAATTGTTTTCAGCAATTCAGCTAATGAAAATGGTCGACTTCCTCATATCCATATGTGATCTGTTCATTGGTAGCAATCTATATTTCACTGATTGAGGTTTTGGTTATGTAAAAACATTTACTCTGCATTGAGCTATTGGCTATTTGCTTTTATCTGTATCAATTTCTGACTTTTTCTAGACCTGCATTTTGTGGCTTGTACTCTGCATGAGGTTGAACTCAAATTGTTTTATTGTTAACTCAAATGAACAGTTCATGGCATGGAGTATGGATTTGGAGCACATGAATTCCCAACAAGTGGGGTATTTGAGGTTGAACCAAAAAGCTGCCCAGGCTTTGTCTATAGAAGGTCTGTATGGATGGGCACAACTGAGATGTCTAGGGCAGAGTTCCGCTCATTCATTGAAAATCTCACAGGAAAGTACAATGGCAATACATATCATTTGATTTCAAAGAACTGCAACAATTTTACAGATGATGTCTGTAAGAATTTAACCGGAAAATCAATCCCTGGATGGGTAAATCGGCTGGCAAGAGTGGGTCAGTATCACTATCTGTATGTCTTTTCTTCCTGACTTGCTCAACGCCGTAGGTAACTGATTGTATTTTGTGGAATTGTTAGGTTCCTTTTTCAACTGCCTCCTACCAAAAAGCATTCAAGTCTCTACTGTTAGGCACGTCCCAACTCATCCTGCATTTTCTGGTGAGTTTGTGCCTAGTGGCTAGTACCTACATTTTGTTTATGATTTGCGCAGTTAGCCGGTTACCATATATTTTTTAGTTTCTTCTTTTTTGAGTAAATTGCATGCAGTTGTTAGCTACAGCTTGCTGTGTTACTGTTAACATTCTAGTCTAGATGACCTGCATACTCGAAAATGCTAAACATCCATTTGAGTGTTATTGTTTGGTGCATCGAATGATGTGTCCCTCCTAAATCTGTTACTAACAAATAATCAGAGAGCTTTTTGGTTATGTGCAAAATTACCATATCCACAGTGAATCTAATTGGTTGTGTATTATACTTCTTCTTCTTCTATCCTTTTGACTTGGCATCCTTGGCGGTTAGGTGATGCTATATTCTTGATGGCACACCAATCATAATTCTGTGGGAGTTAATGTATGCTTCATATTAGCCCTGGTAAAAGGGCAATTAGTGATAATGTCTACTCAGTAACTTATATACAGTTTTTTAGGGAAACTTAGATAGAGTTGAAAGAACAACATGACAAATTCTTGGTTTCTAAAGATTCAGTTACTTCAACTCATGTAACTGTCCTCTTTAAGCCACTTCAAATTCTTACTAAGATTTGTAAAGAACGGCAGAGGATTTCTAGATACTGTGTCACTTTGTTCTATTGCTAGTTTTTTTAGAACTCTTCTATTTGCTAGTTGTTGTCAATGTTACTAACTTTTTTTTTGCGAGAAATGTTACTGAAATTCGGTTCAATTTTACTAACATTCAGTTGTTCTTGATTTTTTTCCTCTTGAAGTACACCCTCTAACATTCAGTTTAATTTTATTAACATTCAATTGGTCTTGATTTTTTTCCTCTTGAAGTACACCCTCTAACATTCAGTTCAATTTTATTAACATTCAGTTGTTCTTGATTTTTTTTTCCTCTTGAAGTACACCCTAACATTCAGTTCTTTATTTTTTCCCTCTTGAAATATACTGCTAGATGATGATATGGATTCAATATCTTCATCTATTATTGAAGACAGTGATGTGGATGAGCTGGACCAGCACCTGCTGCCAGCAGCAACCGTTGTTGATCTGCATTCTGCAGACGTGCCACCAAAGCTAGCCAAAGATCTTCTCTGAATTATTCCACCCTTTTGGGTTCCCTGCAGCAGTGTAACACTTGTAACTTCAACTCCTGCAGCTGACATCAATGAAGTGCTTCTCCAGGTGGCGAGATATCGAAGTATAGTTGAATGCTGATTGCATTGATTCTTTTCCGATGAGTTTTGCTGTCTATGCACATAGGAATTGTCCGACAAAAAAGGACAATTTCTAACTCTTTGTTGTTTATTGAGCTGTCACATAATGATTTGATCATTATTATCTTGTGTTCGAGTAATGCTGCAAGGTCCTGGCAGATGCTGCCATCCTTGGTGGCACTGGCCTGATGTTGTTAGCAGAGCCGGAATTGGCACCAAGCAGTCGTCGACCCCTTGTCTGGCGCGATGCTTGTATGTCCACAGCGTATGTTGTAACAAATTAGTATCATAGAACTTTAAACCAATGATTGTAACTGTTGGTGTGAATCGGACTATAGTCGATGCTTCTCGTCGAATTAGTGCTATTATAGTACTATCCACCTATAAGTGTCAAAGCGGCGTTGGAGATGCTTGTGCTAATCTTGTCGAAGCGGCATTCATCAAGTTCATTACATTTCGGTCATCTTGTTTCAACTATCTGCTAAGTCATTGTGTTCGTGACAGCAATTTGCTGATAAATTACATGTCTGCACGAAGCTTGGTAAACAGCAGTGCTCTAGACAGCAGAGCAGAGCCCTGTCGCTCATCGCGTTGAGAACAAATGGTAAATGAACTGATGAGCATTTACAATGACTAGACAAATCTAGGTGCAGTGTAACATAATTGCCAAGAATAGTGTGATTAACGCGAAGCATCAATGTATCCACCGAGTTCAGAACTCAACAATTGTATGGGTTTGGAGTGTGATTTCTGACCCAATCCAAACAAAGCCTGGGTGGGGGTGTTGTTGATTCCTTGAGGTTTTCATAAAGGAAAATGGTCAGCGCATTTGTCGTATCTTTTTCCTGCAAGAATTCAAATTGATGGGCATGCTTCACCCTTGATAACTTTCGCCGGCCGGACAAGTCGCTCAGACAACTCGTATCTAGTAGTACCACATAACACATGCTGGTACTTTCGATGTCCGGTAGTACCGCTCACACAGAGCCAATACTTTCGACCTCCGTTAGTACAGCTACGTACACAACGGTAGTTCTGGTTTTCCTAACAATTACAGATATTTTAATAAATTTTGCAAAACACATTTGGAAACTATAGTATCATGCACACAAGGATCAAACATGATTCCCGACAAGTTGCAAAACACATTTGCACATATTTGAAATCATGACACAAAGAATTGGTATATAGACTTCTCACATTTGCAAAACACATTTGCAAATCTAAGTCACATGCTACAAGAATTATATGTGAGCTTCAACCATTTGCAAAACACATTTGTAAATATAAGCCTTATATCACAAAGAATAGAAACATGGACTTCAAGCACTTGCAAAAACATATTTGCAATGCATAGTCCCATGTTGCAAGGATTCAACACATGAACTTCAACTATTTGCAACATTCGCAAATATAAGCCTCATGCCAAGATGAGTTAGAGCAAGTGAGATTGATCCATCAACATATGATGTGACTCAAATTACTAGACATGACCCCTCTTAATAATACAAGAAACTATACTAGCAATCCGGTCTTCCAATCAAACACCAAGACCGGTAAAAGACTAGAAATACATCCTTAGCCCTAGCTAGGCATACCTTTGCCTTAGACTATTGTCTTGATATGCATCAACTCATGATACATCCTTTTCTTCAACTCCATCAACACATAATGGTCTTCACTTGACTTAATGATCAACATATGATCATCTTTTCTTGGACATGCATCAACTCATGATGCATTATCTTCTTGATGGTCTTCAACACATCAAGCTATCTTCTTTTCACATCTTGCGTAAAAGCAAAATCCATCCTCTCGCTTGGTCACAGGCTCGCAACTGCCAGGTGCCGGAGCTTGAAGGCCTATGCTGCAGACCGTTGGCCGTTGCATCTCCTGATCGTCATCATCCGTTGATTGTCTTGCCGAACACTTGGCAGCATGGATTAAGTCTTGAATCGACATAGGGTATTGCTAAATTTCTCTCGATTCTTTCGATTTGTTTAAGCAAATGGAGTGAATTTATGAGTTATGGTTTGAATGTTATGATTGTTGATTGGTTTTTTTTTGGTCAAATTGTAGGATTCGGAATTAGGGTTTCAATTTGGGTCTTTGAAAATTGTAATATCCACCTATTTCGTTGCAAATCGGACCAAAATTATATTATCTAATTAAACGTGTGATGAAAACGATGAACACCGATCATTTTCGTTCTAGTTCCGCCCTTTCCAGAGCACAGAGCCATAATTCAGTCCTTTTATGTACTCCCCCCTCATGCTAACTGACTCGCAACTCACTGATAAAACTGCAGGTGCTGATGCAGACAAGGAGCGGCAAAGTTCGCCCCAAAATGCTCGGCCTGGAGGTTGCGAGGCACATGGCCCAACATCTGAACGAGTATGTCGGAGACAATCCCATTCCTCGGCGAATTACTTGAGGATGTGGAGCTTCCTGTTAAGACCCCGTCCCAGGAGACTTTGAAAGAGACGGAAACCCTCAGCGGTGAAAGCCTCCGGCAGTACCTGTGAAATCTCTAGAATCATTGCGCCAATGAAGTGGTTTTCCCGGACGTACCGCAAGGCTGCCCGCTGCCACCTTTGTCTCGAACGCTGCCATGGTATTATTTATCACACCGACATGTAGACATCACGTGACTGTACCAATCTGCTCAACTTGTGTGATGCAATTGGGATGTCAAAATTGGTTGGCTCTACTGCAGTGACTTTTGGGGAGATGTGTGCACCATGCACGATGGTAAGCACGTGCCAGGAACAACAGCACATGGAGAAGTTAATCTCTGAAATTCTTCGGATTTTTACTGTGATCTATGGGAAGGTCTGTAAAATCCCCTTGCAATCTCTGTATGGCTGCGCTGTTGCCGCGGCAAGATTGCCGGATTTGTTTACATCACTACGTGGGTCACGCGGAATCGATCTCTGACACTACCAGAAGCTGTGAGATGACCATGAGGCCACGTGGTGGTGGTAAGACAGCCTGATCTCTTTCGACCGTGACATGTCTCTTTCACACGCTGAACATTGAACCCAGATTTGGGCAAGACCTGGGTGGGGGATTCAACTTTTTGCCACTCTTAAGATTGACTAATTAATTCTGTCACTTACATGTGGGATCATCTGAGTCACTGACAACGGGCTAGAGTGATAAATCTGTTGCCACGCTACTCATAAGAGTGGCAAATGATTAAATTTTCCGAAAATGGGGTTGGGAGCAGGTCAGCAGGCAGTAAAAACACTATCTACCAGCCCGTTTTTAACGCGGCGTTGGTTCGTTGGCACTGTCCAGTTGTAGATTTCGCTTGCTGCTAGGCCAAAAAAAAATGCAATTCCAGACCTGGTGAAGTATATTATTTATGGGATTAATAGTAAACCATGGCGCGGTCAGTAATCATATACCTGCATTTTCGCATGCAAATATCTAACCGGACGGCTAGCATTAGCAAAGCTTTGAAAGGAGACGGTAGGGTAGATTCAGTATCGCAGGTAGCCGTCCTACTGACGTCGACAGATTTGGGTCCGCAGAGAAATTAAGGTTTGAGGCCAGCAGTCCAACAATAAAGAGATGCTGATGATGACAAGGACAAGCCTTCGACAGGGCATTAGCCAAGGAGGCCAGGGACACCTTTGACCAATCATTCTCTTCAGTTTGGCAGTACGAGTGCAAGCATCATGGCAACGGTAATCTCAACGATAGTACCTTGTTTCATAAATCATAACATTTCGGCAGAATTTCATCAGCATACTGTCGGTCATATGCATGGAAAACTGAAAGCATGATATGCCCATATCGTCACTTCAGGTAAGACATGCAAAATACAATTAAGAGAATCTTATAGAAAACCCTCATTCATCGAAAGCACCCGTATTATCTGTTCACACGAGTTCCTCTTCGATTGCATGGAAACTATACATATTTGTAGCTCATAAAGTGTAATACATCATTCTCCAATTCCCCAATACAGACTCTGTATGCTTCAGCACAACAAATAGCAAGCGGGTAATACACATAAACTAATACTACACTACCCTGCTAGTATAACACGACACTTTCTAAATAGGAAGCTGGTAACCCGACGCATATCTATCACCTTGCTATCTCTTCAAGCCTTTTGAGTATATGTTTGGTATCTGGTCTCAAGGATGGTGAAGGGTTACAGCAAGCAGTTGCCAATTCGAAGAACGCGTTAAGATTGTCTTCCTTGCCTGAGTTCTTACTTTGTTTGATCAGCTCGGAACTGAATGCATCCGATATCTTCCTCTCGAGAACCAAATCTTTGAAAGAGGCAGGCAGATGGATGTCACGGGCATTCGGCAGGCTAACATTTGCTGCCTCCTTTTGAGCAAGCATCTCGAGCAGAATTACCCCCAAGCTGTATATATCACTCTCCTTTGTGACTTCGCTCATCTTGATCAGCTCAGGAGCCTTATAACCCTGCATTGCAGATGTTTCAAGCATCTCTTGCGCAGCAGCAGGATTCAGCAGAAGGTAGAGGCCAAAGTCTGATATCCTGGGTTGGAAATCAGCGTCAAGCATAATATTGTTTGTCTTGAGGTTTCCATGAATGATCAGTTTCTGAGATCCTGTGTGAAGGTGGTCCAGTCCCTTGACAATGCCAATAGATAACTTGCATATTATCTCCCATCTCTGTGAATCATTGATTCCCTCTGAGGGTAAAAAGAACAGATAATGGTCAGAAAATGCAACACTTCATGATTTAGAGAGACTCATGATTTAAGAACTGCCAGTAACTAGCCATTTACTGAGCAGCATAAAGAATCGTCCATTATCAACGAGTCATGTACCAATATAAAATCGGAAAAAGTAAAAGAAAGCAGCTACTAGATGAATTCAGGTCAAGCCTGGGAGCACAAAATTTGTAGTTGGATTTCTACCAGAAGCTTGTGGGTAGGTGGTGCACTGGTGCTCGAGACCCAAACAAGGAACAGAGTAACCAAGAGGGCTGTTTGGAACTGTCCTCTTCAAGCCCTGACTACCATCAAATACAAATGCCTCAAAAGTTATTAGCAACAAAAACTGCATAAATCGTTTTGTGTAAAAGACAATTATCATCTTTGCGAGTCTTTCTCTATGTGACCAATTGATGGACCAACATACAAAACTTGTTTAATCAAAGAATACGATTCAACAACTCCCCTGAAAATGAGAGCTAAAAGATGCAGGGAACGCAAACAGTTCAGAAGAAGCACCAACATAAAGCTAGAAAGAAGTCTTGGAAACACTTCCTGAATATGCATCTCTTCAATAAGAAAAACCCATTAACTATGTTTGGGAAGAGGACTTTCTCCCAAAACTTTGATTTGATACAGGACTAAACCACATAAATTAATACAGAAAAATGATTGAGGTTGCTACACTAGTACAGGTGAACCAATGGCCTTAAGAAACATGAAGACCATGTTTTGTAAAGTGTCCTAGCTAACAACCAAGCAGTAAACGTTTACTACAAACTTTGTGGGCTGTCCCTTGCTCTGGTTAACGGCAAGAACACGAAGTGTAACAGTGAAGACACATGGCTAAAAGTAAAGAAAAAACACTGCAAGGCTGTTACATAGCACCCACCACAGCAATTTGCTTAATCCTTACAACATTATTGCCTGTAACGCTTTTAACGCTTAATTGAATGAGCAGTGTTAATCTAATAAGTTAGAATTTGAGTTTTTTTTGGTAAATGGGATGCCATGGCACATAAATTAGCAAAGCTTGCTAAAGCTGCAGTGATAATTAGAAAAGCATTTCGCATGATTAGTCTTACTCAAAGCTAACTGGGCTCGAAAGCAAAGTGAAGGAAGCTACACGAGGCGGCGCACGCGATAACGCTTGCGGGAACACAGACCTACCTTGCAAGAACCGCCGGAGTGAGCCGGCGGCGTAGAAGGGGTGCACGAGCAGCTTCTCCCCGCGCGGGCCGACGTAGAGCGCGCGGATCGGCACGAGGTTCGGGTGCTGCACGGCGCCGAGGAGCCGCGCCACCGCCGCCGCCTCCTCGGCGGACGCGGCGCAGGCCGGCCGGACAAACCGGAGCAGCGCCACCGCCTCGCCGGCGCTCAGCCCGGCGCGGTACAGCGTGCTGTGGACCGACTTGGTGACCACCTCGCCGGGCGCCTCGAGGATCGCGGCCACCGTGAGCCCCTCTCCGCCGGGGAACCTCACGAGCGCCTCCTCCCGCCGGCGCCGTACGCGCCGGACCCGCCAGCCTGGAGCCGGTCGGGCCTCGCACCATGCGAGGGCAGCACCGTGCGCCGCCGGCGGCGGCGGCGGCGGCAGCGGATGAGGTAGCAGAGGGTCAGGGCGACGAGGACGGCGAGGACCGGGAAGAGGATGGCATTGACGACTGCCTTGCGCATTGCCCCGTTCTTGGCTTGGCTTGGGCGCGGTCTAGGTGGAAAGAGACGGTCGGCGGTGTGCTTGGTTCTGGGGAGCAATGGGGGAGGAATATATGGTAGGGTTTGGTGTTTTGGGGCTCTTCCCTTCCCTTCGCTTCGCTTTGGTATTCCTTTCCTTTGGTGGTGAAGTTTGGTCTGGACTTTGACCTCCTCGTCTGTGTTGTGTGTGAGCTATGGTATACTGGTACGGAGGCTAGCCTGAGATTCCTCCCATTTTGAGAGGAAAGTGGTGTGTGTGAGGGATAGGTCTTCTACTTTTCTTTTTGGTTGGGTCGGCTTGTTTGGGAACTGTGAAATCTGAACTAGATTTCAGTGTAGTGTAGAGCTATTTATGTGGTTGTGAGCTGAAGTAGTATGTATATACTCATTATACAGTCATGATTGGTCTGATTTGAGGTGTGTAAGGTTAGTTGAAGCACATTGCACATGATTATTTTGATATTTGGGGACTCGTGGGGAATGTGTTGGTTCATGATACGGGACTCCCTCCATTTTGTTGTAGTCGTCCATGGCTCATCAGTCACCATACATAAAGATCAAGGAATATAAGAAATATTTAATAAAAAATAACCATACATACCTTTATTACATAACCCATAACCACTTAATCTCTTCTAAAACATTTAATTTGGAATAGAGAGAAAAATATTAGATTATCTCAATATACAAATATATTAAAACAGATATAGCAAAACAGAGGGAATAAAGGAAATGATCTCTCTTTTGTCATACGTGATGATATAATGTCACTAAGTCTAAGAATACTTGTCACCTTTATAATGCGGAATAATGCTCAAATTGATGGCATGCAGGAAGGCTGTGCTTTAGACAAAGGTCTCTTCCTTTTAGTTTGGCTAAATAAGTAGATTAGTTTCTCTGTTACCATTTGAAAGCAATTTATTAGATTATTTTTTTGAAATAACTTATTAATATTTGTTTCGTTTCACATAAACACTTATGATAGAACTAAAAATCATCCGATTCCTTGGTACACACGAGCTGTTTAATGCTCCTCACTTCCTCTCTATACACTTGTGTGCTCGGTTGAGAAGACAAATCTGCTTGATTTTGCCGTTGTGTCGTTGCGAACGAATTAATTTGCATGATAATGTTCCTCTCTGAGCCGATATCGGCTCCGTTTGTTTTTTGGCTTTCAGTTAGTTTTTAGTTTTATTTTTTTAGCAATCGTTATTCATTAGACTAATCAATTGTAGCTAAAAGTTATAAACCGCGGTCTTAAAAAATAGGATCATTGTTGCACAGTGGAGCAAGCTCGGTCCTTGTTTTCGATTAACCTCCTTAATAAAACAAATGTGTGTATACCTAACGAATAATGTGATACGTGAGTGGCAACCGACGGTCAACATGCGCGTAAGTACGTGTAGCCCCGATGTATACGGTACACAGGCGAACAGGTAGACACGACAGACGCACACACGTAAGTTACCTAAGGAACTTCGATGAAGTAACCTTGGATTGTCCCGTGTCTTTCAACAAGAAACGATCGATTTTTTGCTTTTGAGCCACAGCAATGCTTACTTGCTTAGAGTAGAGATCCCGGAGAGGCGGCGAAGTTCCTCCATTAGTCATCATACTACGGTGGCCCTTGACACCGACGGCCAGCAGTGCCGTCCGAACGGTTTCAGTTATTCATTCGATCAGTACAGTCGCCGTCGAAGTGCGGGCGCAACTGACGGCGACAGAAGCTCTGTATCAAGTGCCGTGCCCTTTGCATCCTCACCAAAAAAAAAGCGCCGTTTCCTTTCGGCTGCGGGCACCGGCAGGAAGAACCTGCACAGTTCGCACGCAAGCGCAACGGCGTGCGCAGTCCGTCGGCGCGCGGTTCCCGACGGACGTGTAGGGCGCCATCACGCGCGCGGTGACGGCGACAGAAGCTCTGTATCAAGTGCCGTGGTGGGATCAACAAGGGCTGCAGACGGGATAGGTCCGTGCCGAGCGGCCGTTTTGGACTATATTGGCCGCGTGGGTTGGGCTGGGTGGCTGCATGTGTCGACCTGTCGGGGGGAAGCTACGAGAAGAAGCAGGGTCTGTTCTTTTCGGCTGCGGTTTATGATTTTTGGCTGAAAATTTTGAATTTTAGCTGTTTACGGTACAGATTACGGAGAGATAGATACTCACTTGCGATTTTGGCAGGTATAGATGTTGGGCTTTAACGTGTAGATCGTTTAACCCGTAGACCTCGTTTGAGATAATACCCGTTTGAAAGTTAGATCAGAAGAAAAGCCAAAAGTCACGGCCGGAGGAAAAGAACAGTTCCATAAGTGAAAACGGTTTGCCTAATGCACGTGGAACTGAGAATTTTCAATGGATTTTCTTATCTTTGGATTTTACGTTGTGATTCATGCTCCGATGAGCTTGTTTTTCTCCTCTCCAGCGCCATCATCTACTGCTACACACTAAGTTAGAGCCCGTGTTCACTGGTTAAGGTTTAACCTGAGCTTAGAGGGTAGAGGGATGGTACAGTGAGACGACAATGGTGCCACCATAGCCATGGGTAGGAGGAGGGCAGTGGTGGTCGGCGGGGGTGATGAGGATGAGAGCGTTAGGAGGCGGTGGTGGATCTGATGACGGTAGGCGTCGATATGGAGAATCTCGTCGGAGAGGAGGAAGAAGGGCGACGTAGGGGCGGCCTGTCGAGGAGGAGGAAGACGAGAGGCGCGTGAGATGGTGGGACAGGGAGGAAAGCGACAATGGGAGAAAGATGGACAGAGGGCCTTGCCGATATGATGGTAGAAGGCGACATGCAGGGAGGGATAGAGTCGACGACGGTAGCTAGAGGTGAGGTGAGAGTAGAGGGAGGGTTAGAGTTAGGGAATGGATGAATTTATATATAAAATGAGCAAGGGGTCTAGATGGTTGTATCTATATTCAATGGCTAGAAAAATCGGCTGAAACTTGACAAATTTTCAAACAAATGTGCCACAGATAACCCCAACTGAAACTTGGGCCGACTTGGGAAAATCCAATGTTGGGTTGCCGAAGCAAAATACGCACAAAACGGAACTTTGGGCCGAATGTTTCGTCTATCTCGGCTCAAATCTTCTGGGCTGTCACGGTCAGGTAACGAAGCTTCTAGTCCTTATAGGCTTCTGCCTTGTGCCCTCTCTCTCTCTAAAAAAAGGTTCTACTAAGCTTCTTTTCTACCAGAAAAGGTAGAGAAGGCAAATGCAAATCAAATGGTACGCAGCGCACACCGAACGAACAGTGATACCCCCATTCATTTGCACCGTTTGTTCAGGTTCTAATTACATCAGAACACCCAAAAAAGAAGAAGAAACATAAAAAAAAAGCACTGCATTACACATGAGGAAGTGCGAGCACATGCTACGGGGCGAGCAATGAGGCAGTAGGCACTTCTTCAGACGCACGCATTGCCTGATGGCGCCTCCGTGTTCTCTCATCTCCTGCCCGGCCCAACCCGCTGCATCCTAATCTGCTCCCTGAACTTGGCTATGAACTCGTCGGCCTTCCTATCCACCTCGTCCTCCTTTGCCTCCGGCCCCGGCCTCGTCGCCAACTCAAACAGCTCTTCGTCGCACGAGTAGTCCTCCTCCTCTTCCTCGTAGTTGTCGTCCTCCTTGTCGTTGTCATCGTCGCCGTCGGTGACCATATCTCTGCTGAATGAGCTGACCGACGCTGCAACCATCTCATCCAACCCATCATCAGTGGCAACTTGGTGGTCGAATGGCACTGCAGGTGCAGGATCGTAGCTGGTGAAAGTACTCCTGGTTGCTTGGATCGCTGAGTTGAACCGGAACTTGTTGCCGACGCTGCCCTGTAAGCCCACCCTTCCGCTCATGCTCAGGTTTCTGAATCCGTATTCGTTGAAACTTCTTGCTTTTGCCTTCCTGAGGCTGCGTCCACGGCCAAGAAACGGCGGCGGAGGTGGCGGGGGCGGCGGCGGAAGCAGAGGCGGAGAGCACGGGGAGAGGGTCAGGTCGGCGTCGAGGACAGAGGACGGCGAAGGGATGGCATGCTCGCTCACGCCGCCGTATCCTGACTTGGGGGCAAGGAACTCTGCTTCTTCTTCAATGTCGTCGTTGATATCCCCTGTTAGTGCTGCGGATTCTTCGGCGGCCGGCTTCAGATTCCTCACCGGCAGGAGAAGCGGCTTCTCGCTCGGGTCTCCCTTGCCGTTGTTGCTCCCCGTGTTGGCAACGACGACGAGGGGGTCGTCTGGGTAGTACTGAGAGCTCCACGCCTGGACGCCGTCCTTGGGACCACCACAGTCGCGGTCGCCGTCGTTGTCCGCAAGGACCAGCGAGCCTTGCATCATCTGGGAGACGTAGGACTCCACCGACTCGTCGTCGACGGTCTTGACAGCAGCCACGGCGGCCACCTCGGCATCGGCGTTCCTCTGGCCAAAGACGCCGTAGGAGATGACGAGGCCGAGCAGGAGGATGTGAGGCAGCTCCCAAATCCTGGGGGCCTGGCTCGTCGGCATCAGCGGCAGCAGCGCCACGATGACGGCGAACAGCACCGCCTTCGCGGCGAAGTTGGAAGGGAACAAAAGCGCGAGAACCTGCTGCAACCTGGCGGAAACATCACCACCACCACTTAATCTAGCCTCGGCTGGGACAGTTTCCGCCATTGCAGAAGCAAGCAAGGTTTGCGCGATTGTTTGCTCGGTTCTTGGGTTCCGGAGGACGTGTTTGTTCGGCGGCTCGGCTGCGATCGAGTTGGAAACTTGGGATCCTTTGCTTTTGGGCGAGGAGAGGAAGCTGAGACTTGAAGCAACGGAGTGGAGGGAAAGAATTTTATCGGAGGCAAAGCAACGCAACGCAAAAAGGGAAGGGATGCCGCTATCGTTTAAAAGGCCGTTAATTTGGTGAGTTAATCCTCCTCGAGAGCGATTAACTGTTGATGGAAACCGCGGGAATGTGCTAGATCAAAAAATTATTTGGCGAAAAGGACTTGTTTGCATAGTAGTAGCCTCTAGTAACCTGATGTTGGTTCAATGTTGGCGAAAATGAGCGATTAACCATTTCTTTGGTTCGTCCATTGTTGGCGAGCCTTTGCCTGAGCTCCGGACTTTTTAGCATGTACAATATACTCCCGACAGGAGAGAGGTGATCTGATTTGTCGCTGCGATTCTTCTTTTGAGACGCGTACGCTAACTTTCTGAAGGGGAGTGCAGTAGATTTCAGCAAAAGGTAGCTTCAGGCTTTCATCGCATGGGTTATCCATTGCTTAGCCGATCAGTTATTCTTTACCATCCCCGTGAAGAGATTCTGTGCGTTTCCCATTGTGTTACTGTAGTATCCCGTATTATTACCGCGTGGTAATAACACTTATATAATAAATTATTATTTATTTAACTGATAGAACATTCCTTCAATAAATAATAAATATATCAGAGTGTTACAGTAAAGCAATAGCTAGAGACAATACTTTCTTATTATAGTATTTTTGACACGCAAGACTAAAATATTTAAATACACAACTTCCTAATTTACAACCATCCTACAAAGCTTTTACAGCAATTCTTTTGTAGACTCTAATTATACAAATACCCAATACAACTATTTAAATAACCTAGCTCCTAAAAACTAAACACTAAAAGCAGCCCGCTCGTCCCCACCTCTAAGTACGACATTCAACTCGCTAAGGTCGTCGATATACTCGTTCTTGTCCCACACGCCATTCTCTAGGCCCGAATACCCCCGTCTAATCTGAGATAATCCACAACCAAATAAGTATCTAATAAAGGAATTTACTAGCAATGGTAAGTATAAATGTACTCAGCAAGTATTAATAGTAAAGAAATACACTGTATAACTTATCTCTTTCTTATTATTATAATTTTATTTTATCTCTTTGTGTAGAAAATAGATTATCAAATGGGAAGCAAGCAATAGAGAGAGGGAGAAGAGAGGAGAGAAACACTGAGAGAGAGAGAGAGAGAGAGGATACGGAAGAGGTCAGAGAGATTGCCAGCCATTCATTCGGCCAAATAGTGATCCAGGAGAAAGGTTATACGCGTGCAAAGTAAATTCGTGTACTGTCGTCGAGATCGTTTCGGTACATGCATGTGTTGGCCAAAGTGAACAGGTGAGTGATTTTATTAGTATATGCAATTAATTAGGTTAGTGATTAATTAGTGGGGATTAATTAGTAAAAGTAATTAGCGCAGGATACTTAGTGTGAGTAATTAGTGTAAAATTAATTGGTGTAGTGATCAATTAGATAGGTAATTAGTGTAGGCTTAGTGAGTAGTAGAGTGAGTGATTAGTGCGCGTGTGGGATTAGTGAGTTGGTGTTTGGTGTTTTGTGTGTGCCGTGGTGTGCCGGTGCTGTGTGTGTACTGTGTTAGTGCGCGTGTGCTGTGTGCGTGCAATGCGTGTGTGCGTGCAATGCGCGTGTGCACTGTTGTGCATAGAATGTGTATAGATTAGTGCATTGAGTGAATGGTAGGGTCAATTAGTGTGTAATCAGGGAGTTGATATGCGGTGTTTAGTGACGTTCGGTGTTTTGATTTACAGAAGTGCGGTGAGTGCATGCGCCGAGTGCGTGCAGGCATCGGGCTAGCAACCGGGAATATTAATGGGCCTGTTCTTTTCAGCTGCAGTTTATGGTTTTTGGCTGAAATTTTTGAATTTTGGCTGTTTACGGTACAGATTACGGAGAGACAGATACTCACTTGCGATTTTGGATGGTACAGATGTTGGGCTTTTAATATGTAGATCGTTTTACCGTAGACCCGTCTTGAGAAAATACTGTTTGAAAGTTATGTCTCAGTAGAAAAGCCAAAAGTCACGGCCGGAGAAAAAGAACAGGCCTAATGGGACTGTTTGATATGACTGCGGCTTATAGTTTTTAACTGAAAATTTTAAATTTTAGCTGTTTGTGATAGAGATTATAGAGAGAGATACTCGCTTGCAATTTTGGTTGATACAAATGTTGGGTTTTTAATGTGTACGAGTATTAATCTGTAGACCTCGTCTTGAGAAAATCCTTCGTTTGAAAGTTAGGTATTGTAGCAAAAAACAAAAACCATTTTTAGAAACCGTTAAAGAACAGCCCATGAATTGGTGAGCCACACGAGTAGAGTTAACAGTAGGCTGGCCACACGGGAAAAGAGGAGGGAGAGTAAGTGAGGAGAGACATTAAACGTGTACTAATTATATTCGCATACTGTCATCCAAATCGCTTTGTTAGATATTAATATCCAGTTAAATTCATTAGTCGTGTCTAAATTGTAGAAACTCAGTAATAATTAGTCATGATTATTAGAATAAATTAATTATCATTCGCAAACTAAAAATTGTACATAGCAAATTAAAATTGTACGTTGTGATTTAAATAACAATTAAGTGCAAAAATCTAAAATTGATTTAATTAATTTCGAGGATCGCACAGGAAAGCATGAGACAACGAGAGACCAGGCAAAACACGAAAATAATCTGAGGCACTATAAATAAATTAATCTCCAATAAAATCACTAAATTAGATAAATAATCTGATCATTGGAAATAATTTAATCGCGATAAGATAACTAAATTAAATAACACCCAGTAAACGTCACCCCTAAAGCGGATTGGTCAGAGTCCGTTTATTAACAAACACACACCTGATATAAATAGAATTTGTCCTAATTTTATTTAGAGAGGTAGATAAATGCGTGCACACCTGTGTAAAGTCGAGCAAACATAATTGCATGCGTAAAATTGAATAGATCTAGTTGCATGCGTAAAACTAGATAGAAATATTTTTATAGATATATTTATGTGTATATCTACTTAATCACACATGAGTAGTGAATTACCAAAAATAAAGAAAATATCGATTATATCCCTTAGATAAGCCATACAACCTTACGCCAGCGGTAAGTATAGAATTGCATTTAATTAATTACTGCAATCAATTTACTAGATTGCAACATCACCCTAGGAGCACAAGCACATCAACATATTGCATCTTTATGTTTTTGTAAATTTAGTTATAGTATACGTATTAAATGCAGGCGACGATCCGAGTCAAGGGAAGAACTTCACTCAATTTTTCCTAAGTCTGAATCTATATTAAATTCTAGGCAAGCTTATCCTTTGATCACTTACTTAGTTATTTAACATGCTAAAAATTAAAGTCCTCTAACATATATTATATGTGCATTAAAAATGTATTTTAAAGTAAATTCTGATAAATGAGATAAGAAGAGAGAGAGAGAGGATGATGAGATGAGATAAGAGATGAGAAAGAGTATATTAGGCGGGTAGAGAGTGCTCCAGTCATGAAAGAGAGGAAATGTCCGGCCCTTTACATATGGTTAGAACATGAGAACCAATAAACTCTCACTCGAGAAGGGGGTCATACCTAAGTGCCAGCCATATTCCCATTTTGGCAGGTAGAAAATGCTATCTTGTTACGTTACTATTCTCTCTACAATGGATAAGTGGTATAATATAGGGGAGGAACCCAATACCGGTAGCGCAAGTTTAGAATTTGGGGATCTAAGGTACATATATTAGCACATGTGGAGTGTTGGGTGAAGGAATACTCGGCCCAACCAACATCTATTTGAGGTCAGTGGGTGTCGGGTGAGGATGAGAAAACCAAGTTGGGTCACTGACAGAGAATAGTTGGGTGGAGATTTAGTAACATAACATAGAAAACGTTCTATACTTTAAACTTGACACCACATCAAAGGAAATGTGGGCTACATGGCTTCAAGAAAGCTCAAAGTAGCTATGGGTATAGTGACACAAGCTTGCACAGTGTGAAATAAAATTATGAATTCATATTTGTCTCCTGAATTGGAGGCTACAGAGACCAGCAAGGGTCTTTATTCTCACCGAGTGACTAATAGTATCTTCAAAAATTAAAACTTGAAAACTCCATTTAATTTGATAAACTAGTTTTAAAGAAAAGAGATGAACCAGGAAATCTGATAATGAAAAAGAGATGAGTCATACAGTGCATTTTTTTGCTATTAATGCTTGATGAGTACATTAGTACTCACCTTGCTATTAAATGTCTTTGTTAGACCCTGTTTGCCGGGATTACCTCGGGTTAGATGTGATTCGGGGGATATGGACGAGCATATCAAGGACCTTGCGTGAGTTGGATGCCGTACTCGGGGGTGGGGACAAGCGGGCTACTTTTAGTGTTTAGTCTTCGAGAGTTACGGTTTTTAAATAGCCATATTGGGTATATGTATGAATTGAGCCTACAAAAGAACTTCTGTAAAAGTTCTAAAGAATGGTTGTAAATTAGGAAATTGTGTATTTAAAGACTTTAGCCCTGTGCGGCAAAGTACTATAATAAGAAGGTATTGTCTCTAGCTATTGTTCTGTTGCAACACTTTGATGGGTTTATTATTCATTAGAGTGGGGTTCTACCGGCTAAATGAATAATAATCCATTACCTAAGTGCTATTACCCCTCGGTAATAGCACGGGACGTCTTAAGGCCACTAGCCGCAAACCAATCCGCATCGCCCAGCGAGCACCGGCACACATGGCCACCTGAATGCTATAAAGAGAATTGCCAGAAGCAAGAAACTGACATGTACCATCACAGTGGAGCAGCCGGCGACGATGGCGTCCACAGTTGAACACCCTCTGCCACCGGCGAAAACCACCTCCCAGGCTACCCTAACCGCCTCTCAGAAAGGTCAGGTGCTCTGCTCACCACCCCCAGAAACACCCTTCCTCCACACCTTCGCCACTCAACGCCTGGTTAAAATCCCCATACCCTACAAAACCCCAGCGATCCATCAATGATGCCACAAAACAATCCAAAATTTACAAAGTCGAATCTATTCGAATCAACACTCACCAAGAACCAGTTGAACCGTAGCAGCAGGAGCCCTAGGAGAAGTCGCGCGTTGCTCCGGCCCATGGAAGCTGGGTGTTGCGGTGGATCGTGGATTGGTTAAAGTAGTGACTGCTGGTGAGCTTATCGTGATCTTCCACATAGCACGGGTTGTGGTGGTTCGTCCATGTATCAGTGGCCTGCCATGGCACGACTTCCATATGGGCCCCACATGTCAGTGAGGTTTTTCGTGTTTGCATAGGCCACAACTCCAACAAGATGGGCTGGTGCCCCCAAATACCCTAGTGGTGGCGGTGATGGACGAGCAAGGCGAAGGAGGAGATGTGGCCGTGGTAAGCGGGGGCGAGAGCGACGGTTGGGTTTGCGTGGTTCCGGTGTGGCAGGGGCGGTGCGGAGGTGGCGATGCCATTCAAGGTGTTCGCCATCGCCACCCCTCTTCATCGGTTCCGGAGCCACCGCCGTCACCATTCTAGTACGAGTTCAAGTGTTTTGATCTAGGAAACTACTAGAGCGGCAAGAGTTGCATGTGATCTACATGGGGTTCATTTCGGTTTACTGCTTATGGCAGGGGCAGAATCAGGCCTCGGGCTAGGTGGGGAGGCCTGAAAACTAAAGCCCATAGAGAATAGTGACTTGGTTGTGAAAGGCTAGGAATAAAAGTACATGTCAACCCAAAACTAGCTGGGCCCAGCTCAGGGCTTGGGCTGAGCCTAGTTCCGCCCCTGGCTTATGATTTTTGGTTTATGCTACAGTAACTAGTTTTCAAAAGGTGTATTTTCAATACGAGGTCTACAAGTTGACGGAGGCAAGGTGCCCGATTTTTTGGTGAGATTGATAACTATCGATTTTGGTGGAGGTGACTCTCGCGATCTGACTAATTTCATGCGGATTTGATGACATACACTACGCACATCAACCTTGGAGAAGACAACAGATTCACTAAATTCATCAAGCATATCATCTAACCTAAGAATTGAGGGCCTGTTCTTTTGGTCATGACTTATGGCTTTTGGTGAAATTTTGAATTTTGCTGCTTACGATCTGATTACGGAGAGACCGATACTCACTTACGATTTTGGCTGGTACAGATGTTGGGCTTTTAACGTGTACTACGTTTAACTTGTAGACCCCGTCTTGAGAAAATACTCCGTTTGAAAGTTAGGTACTGTAGCAAAAACCAAAAGCCGACCAGCTTGTGACTTGCCAAACAGGCCCTGAATGACGATACCTAATAGTGATATTATTGATTGCTCTACAATCCACACACATGCACCATGATTCGTCCTTCTTTGACACTAAAATGATCGAAACAACACAAAACTAAAAGATTCGTATGCATATCTTTTATCAAGCAACTCTTAAACTTGGCAACAAATTTCTTTAGTTTCTTCTACACGCTCGCAACAAAAGATCTTGTTGCACGAAGCCACGAAGCGGCGAGTTGGACGGCGACTCGACGCAGAATATCCAGGGCCGTGGAAATCGGCGATGGTGGGGGTGAAGCGGTTGGCCGCGAGTTCGTGCGCCCGCTCGGCACGCCCCTTGCCCGCTGCGGCCCCTCGTGAATCAAACCCATCCGTCCGATCCCCACCCGACGGTCTGCATCGCGCCACGCGCACCACTCCCACCTGTCCAAACCCATAAAGAACGACGGAGCATCATCGCTTCCGGAACACCTCCTGCAAGATCGCATTTCTTTTGAGGGATCGGAGAGGCAATGGCGCGAGCACCTGGCGGCGCCCACCGGAGGGGCGGCAGGAGGGACGCGGCGGGCGGCGGCGAGGCGGTGCGCAAAGGGCCGTGGATGGCGGAGGAGGACGAGGTGCTGCTGGAGCACGTGCGCACGCACGGGCCGCGGGACTGGAGCTCCATTCGATCCAAAGGCCTCCTGCCGCGCACCGGCAAGTCCTGCCGCCTCCGATGGGTCAACAAGCTCAGGCCAAACCTCAAGACGTAAGCGCAAATCCCCCCTCCGGCTTTCCCCGGTTCAATTCTCGCTTCATTTTGGTTTTTCCATTAAGTTTGTGTACACACGGGCTGCATTTGCAGTAGTATAATTGAAGCGATATACTGGTACTAGTTATAAGTATCATTGATTAACAATGGCCGGCACTGCTAGTTTGACTGAAAAAAGAGAGAGGAAGTAACATTAGTTCTGTAAATGTGCTTGCTGTTTTACTCTGGATATCTGTTGGGGTTTCATCCAAAAACTTTTTGCTAACAAGCTGCAAAAGTAAAATCTGTAGACGAGACAATGATAGTGTGCTTCACTGAAGTATTGTCCTATGCAATTTGTGCTATATTTGCCCAATTCGTCACAATGGCAATGCAACCAATGTTTTTTTTTTTTTTTTGCAATAGTGGCTGCAAGTTTTCCGCCGAGGAAGAGCGGGTGGTGATCGAGCTGCAGGCGCAGTTCGGGAACAAGTGGGCGAGGATTGCCACCTACCTGCCGGGCAGGACGGACAACGACGTCAAGAACTTCTGGAGCACTCGCCAGAAGCGGCTCGCCAGGCTCCTGCGCACGCCTCTCCCCTCCCGGTCCAACAAGAACAGCAGCAACGCCAAAGCACCTGCCTGCTCTCTCGAGTCTCGACCCGCTACGGTATGCACTTGCAAGTTGCAACCGACTCGTTTTCTTCACTGTTCATACACATTCTTCAGAGAAAAGATCATCATCTACAGTATGCACTCACTGTGCTCCAGAGTCCAGAGTGCATTTGTTTCTTTTACGAATTTGAGTTGCATGATGGAAATTTGTAATGCCATCAGGGCCGTCTCCTGGATCAAGTTCTGTTCGAGGGCAACTCGTCCGTTGGCCAATGCTGCGCAGCTGCACCGTTCATGGAATACCAGGATGCCGCACGAATACCGCATGATCAGACAGGCTCTGGATTCGTCGGTTTCGAGGGGCCATTGCCGCTTCAGGTAGCGCCAGCCACTGAGGGCGAAGCGAGCTCGTCGAATGCAGCTCCATTGGCACCACCAGAGCTGCCATTTGATCAGCATCCGTACCCTCTGCTCGACTTCCCGGGCTTGCCGGAGAGATGCGACATCGATCCCTGGTTCGTCGACGCCGGCGCTATGGATGATCTCGCCTACCAGGAGCTGCTTCCAGTGGTGCAGCCGGCTCCAATGGTGCTGCCGTTCTTCGGCATGGAGTGCCCGCATGATGCCGTCAAGGCCGAGCCTCGGGACGCTCCCGATGACTTCTTTGACGATCTCCCGCCGGACATGTTCGACGCTCTTGATCAGCTGCCTCCGCCGTTGTCGCCGTCGGGGACGAACTCCGAACTTTAAATTATAAGGCTGGTCTGTTGGATGGACAAGTGCGTGGTTGTATAATTCTTTTCTGGTTGTGCATTTGGACTATCTGTTCCGGGACAGCTGACGTACCAGTGCTGGCGGCTGCGGAAAGTTGTACTTAGCCTAGGTTGCAGCGCACTAACTGAACCTTTCAGTGTTTCAGATTAGAGCCTGTGTAAGAAGGTGACGATGTTTCCAAGTAGATGCAGAAAGCAACGTGTATGAAGTGTTTCTAAAATTTAGCACTCTGTGATGTGAAGTGTGATGGCTTGCTAATATTGGTCATACAGTAGCAGTACATCATAGATATGCTTATTCACCACTCCCATCTAATGCCATGAAGTTGATTTCCGCACCCATCCGATTGTGTTGGTCCAGTATGCATCCAAGCAAATCCTAATATGTACTTTCCCAGGCAGAAGTAGCACTGTACATAGGGACGGTTTTGTTCACACGAGTCACGAAACTAAATGTACAAATTGGCCAACCGGTACGAAACCGCTATTTTGTGGCTAACATCTAGGTTGTCATCGTACCGAATATGAATCTAATAGCTGTTTTTTCATATATGTATTCGTATTTTTAAATGAATATAAATAAAAATTCAAATATGCTCGAATACAAATTGAATATTATGACAATACTACGTGGTCGGGTTACGACCACTGGTCGGAAATCAACATGGTCGGTTACGACTATCGGATGGAAGACAACGTAGTCGGAGTTCAACAATCAGATGGAAATCACCATGGTCGGAGATCGACTGCCAGTCGGATACCAACGTAGTCGAAAATCGACTGTCGGATGGAGATCACCGTGGTCGGAGATCGACTTGAGTAGTCAGCGACCAGAGTGGTCGAAAACCAACGTAGTCTATAACCAAAAGGAATGTGGCCGAAGGCCAACGAGAGGTCTAAAACCAACGTGGTCAAATCTGATCGAAAAACAACGTGATCGAAACCAACATGGTCGAATCTAGTCGAAATACGATGTGTGAGGTCAATAACCAGTGAGAGGTCAAAAACCCAACGTGGTCGTAAGACAACGAGTGGTCTGAGACCAACATGGTCGAAAATATGACCAATGAGGTCAATGACTAGTGAGCAATTGAAAACCCAATGTGGTCGAAAGCCAACGAGTGGTCTGAGACCAACGTGGTCAAATCAGTTAGAAAATCGACCAGTGAGATCGACGACTAGTGAGCGGTCAAAAACCCCACGTGGTCAAGAAGATGCGGAGCGGTAGAAAGGCTGAGCGCGGTCGAAAAAGATGTGGTGCAATCTAAGACCTTACCGTGGTCGGAACCAACGTGGTTGAAAGCAGAGGAGAGCAGTATGAAATTCAGCATAGTTTCAAAGCGAAAATTGATAAAACTTTTGATCCGTAGATTCAAATGATATGAAACTTTGCAGAGATCCTCTCTAGGGTATTGTGAACATATTCTAATAATCAATCATAAAAATCATAGCCAAAGATAAGACCTCTTTCAGTTTGTTAGAATGTTACATCAAAACCGAGTCAAAATCAAAATCGGTGAATATAACTAGCTGGTGGGTGAATGATGAGGAAGATGAGTCTAGATATATCCTCACATGTCATAGTAAGTTAGAATACCAAAGAAATCGACTCAAAAACCATCGGATAAAAAAATCACACTTTGAGACTAAATCAAGAGCAAATCAATCAAATCAAGATGGATCCATGAAAATACAAAAAGATTGATGTATTGCTTACTTGAGAAGACTGAGTCTACAACCACTCTATCTTAGAGGACAAAGAGCACACCAAGTGCTCCACTCTCAAATCCTAAGCCTAAACAAGAGAGCACGTGAGAGAGGGGTTAGATGGTTTTTTTCCTACATATCTCCATCCCAGCCTCTTTTATAAGTGGTCAACCAGCTACCTATATCTCTTAATGGATCATATCCACTATTATAATGGGAAAACCTGTTAACCCTACACAAAAGGGTTTTACTAACTCAAATTCATTTATGCACGCTTTTCAAAACATATAAGTGTGCATCCGCTAGATCCTTAACCTGGATCTGTCTTGATCAAACCAGCTCTATCTTGATGTAAACCGCTCTCCAATGCATCGTCCATGCACCGCGGTTTTGATGTAAGATGGTTTCCGGTAGTTTGGTCAAAATACCAAAATACCCCTTGTTGATCTGGTCATCATCATCTTTTACAAGCAATCGCTATGCTTACCGCGTGTAGGTACAGCACTAGTTTGTCACGTGCCACCAAGTCTCTTCTGTCCCGGTTCCACTGAACCACAGCTCACTTGGCCTGTGCAAGTCACCTGGCGCCATCCTACCGTTTGAACTCACCTTCAATATTTTTGTCTTTCTCGTGTCATGTTTGAGCTCATCGTCTCACGCGACATCCTTGATCGTTCTGAGCCTTGAGTCCTCCATGAGCCTAGCCCTGATCACCGCCGTTGAACACAGTTGACTCCAAGCAACCCTGCACACCCAAAGATAAAGAAATCATTTTTGGACACAAATTCTTCACAAGACCTACATTAGCCAAGACATGCATCATACAATCTTAATCCAATGACCCAGATCAACCTAACTAAATCCATGACTCAAATCCCAAAATTCTCAAATTCCGCCCAAAACTAGTCCAGACAAAGTGCGATTTTTTCAAAACCAATTGATCACTCCACAAACATTGTAATGGTTCATCACAACGTTAATCTGGATCATCTCACATTGTTCTTCAAGAAGGTAATTATTTAGCATTGGTTAATTTTAAGGGTTGTTTTGTTGATTTTGTTTGAGTTTCCGTTCTGCAGATTTACGGGGGCTTTGTCTTTGTGATCTGTAGACATGTTTGGACGTATGCCAAGGAAGAGCAACAACGCCAAGTACTATGAGGTACTTGGTGTCTCTGGGACTGCGAGCCAGGATGAGCTCAAGACGGCGTACCGGAAGGCTGCCATAAAGAACCACCCCGACAATGGTGGAGACCCAGAAAAGGTGAAGATGCGCGACATGAAGTTACTTGAATTTAGACCTTTTCGTTTGTTTGACAATTGCTCGATGGGTTGGACAGTTCAAAGAATTATCTCAAGCTTATGAGGTGCTTAGGGCATGTTCTTTGTTCATTATGTACTGAGCGTTTGGATAATAGAAAGCTATGTTCATCAGATTGATTCTGGTGGTAAGAAGAGGAATCCATGAAATATAATCATTAAGGGGGAATTAAATGGGATGTCCTTGGAATTTTGGGTCGCCTATTATTATGGTCTTTGTTTTACCTGCCCAATTTCCATCAATACTGCGCGATGGTATCATTACTTGCATAGCCGGTTGCTGTTATCGTCTTGAATAGAATATTCAAATTACACGGTACCTCATCACTCATCAGTGTGTGTTGTTAGATTATCTGTGGGCTTGGAGGATGACATTGGTAGCCAAGGTTTTTGGAGTTTACCTGTGGTATCAATATTGGGGGTCAGAGCCTGCACTTTGAGATGCCAGTATTCATAAATGTTGTCCTCACATTTGCACTTTGGAATATGTGGAGTACTCCTATAGTGTTTCTTCAGGAACAGTGGAAAACTCATGATACCCTTAACATTTAAAAATGCATGGAGCCTGATCACATGTTTTCACTTCTTCCTGGATAATGCTTTCACATGTGTTATTCCGCTTAGGTTGTTCTGTTTCAATCTATCCCTTGCAACTCATGAGTGTTGGGCCTTCCAATGCTGATGTGTAACCTTGAAGTCACTGGTGCCACTGCCAACACTTGTGTCATCCAATAATTTCAGATTTTTTTTTTCATTTGAACTCCTTTTGTTCTTAAAACTTGAGCTTCTGAATTTAAGAACAGGACAAACATAATTTCCTACAACCTGAAACAACTTCCTTGCTAGTATGACAAGGATTTATTTGTTGTAACATTTAGGAAACATGTTGTATTCCATGCTAAACTGCTAAAGATGATGTTTGTGCTAGACCTGTGTATATTATAATAGAAAGTTTGTAGTGTCAGTGTGTAGATCCTGATTTGAGGTGGCTGTGTGTAGGTCGGCCTCAGACCAAGTTTGCAATGACTGGTCAATTTTTTCACTCGTATAAATACACAATCCAATGGCCGACCAAACCAAGCCTCCTATTTTAAAAAGAAGGGATCCAATCAAGATCCACTGCTGCCGAACCCAACCCATGCAGTACTTAGTACCTACTATATCATGCCCCAACTGACTTTGATCTTTTGAGCCCTCATCATTTTCAAATGTGCCATTTATTTGGCCCATTTCAGCCCAGGTTTATTGGTCCCTTCTGCACTGTAGCTATCACCACAATCAATTTGCCCTGCATTTTTCTGTTTTGATCGTGTGATCTCACTTTCTGTTTCTTCTTTTCTCTACTTTCGGAAAAGGGTCCAAATCTGGGCCGCCACCAGGAACATGCTATGGTTGTCATGGTGTTGGAATGAAGACTATAACAAGGCATATTGGACTACGCATGATCCAACGGACGAAAACTGTTTGTCATGAATGTAGAGAGTCAGGTATGGAGCCCTTGATCCATCTTTGCATCCACGGACTATGTTGTATCTTCCTGCGAAATGCAATTTCCTTGAGCCTGCCTTACGATTGAAATTTTGTGTACTTGATCAGGCGAAATCATAAGTGATGGGGATAAATGCCCAAACTGCAGAGCTAGCAAAGTTGCTCAGGAGAAAAAGGTGCTTGAGGTTCATATTGAGAAAGGGATGCAACATGGCCAAAGGACTGTGTTGCAGGGTGAAGCTGATGAAGCTGTGAGTTCATCTTGTCCTCTTATACCTGCAGCCATAAGATGCACACCCATGCAGCCACATATACATCCACTGAGCTACTCAGCATCACACGAATGAGTGTGTGCATGGACCAGTTTTAATGTTTGTTTCGTGTTGTTGCAGACTGATAAGAGTGACAGGAGTTAAAGACCATCCAAGATTTAAGAGGAAATATGATGACCCGTTCATTGAGCACACAATCTCTCTGACTGAGGCTTTGCGCGTGTTCCAATTCATTCTGACCAATCTCGACAGTAGGCAGCTTCTAATCAAGTCCAATCCTGGTGAAGCGTAACGCCCCGCGTTTTCTAACTAACTTAATCGGCGTAAGCAGCATTAATAATGGTAATTAAGCGTTTGAATTAACGTTAGTGATCAAATACTATAGTTTAGATTATCACACGGGGTTTTCAAATTAAATAAATGCAACTGAAAAAACAAACATAAGTCGTATCTTTTATTACAAACCAAAATTGAGCAACAACAGAGAAATTAAATTACAGGGGGAGAATCATTGCGTACATACACAAGTAAATATCTCAGGTTCATCCCCCCTACGACATAGTTACAGTAGGCAAACAGGGAAGCACAGGCAGGAGATAAAGGCAGGTGTAGGCCAAAGGGAAGGAGAGAGTAGCATTTAGCCAAGCAGCCAAGAGACAACACCAAACATCCAAGCTAGGCCCAGACCACCAGCCCTCCCCTCATCCATCTCATTTTCAACCTCAACTCCTAGATCCAGCCACCCATCAGGCCACAATGCCTCGGCATGCACAAGAGGAACACTCAAGACCAAGCTAGCAAGATCCAGGAGCAAGAAGAACACACGACAAGCCAACCTAGGAGCCAGGAACAGGGAGCCCCACAGTAGAAGGAGACGGCCACCATGGCACAAGGTCCCCAGCTGCTGGCCAACAAGGGAGAAAGCGACGCCGAGGCCATTTCTTCCCCATTCCCAAATCAACTCGACAAATAGCCGACAGAGATAGGCCGTACCACAATCCCACTCAGAGTTCTCGTTCAAAACCTCATAGATGACATAGCTAAACAGTAGAGTAGCATCACTCATCATCAACTAGAACGACATAGCTAGATCTATGGAAACATGAACTAAGCCGAACCAACCACAAAACCCTAACCCTCCATGGCACAATCATCTCACCAATACCCAGCCATCCACATATACATAAGCACAGAACAATAAAAAGACAAGAGGGAGAAGAGAGTATTGAGAGGTGAAATGCCGTACAACTGGGCCGCTACTCGCACCGACAATCCACCCATACTCCCCCGGCGTAGGGATGGACCTCAGGCCCCGCTGTAGCTACCACATGATACTACTCTCGGTAAGGCAAAATCAAAAGTGCATAGAAAAATATAAATATGAACAAGCCACAGTAAATCAAATATAGGGGATATTTTCACCCACCTGGTAACGTACGGGGGTCATACACTCTCGTTACTCAGGATATTACATTCTGTCTGCAGTTATACAGTTAAGGATATCATTGTGCCTGACTATTCTCATATAACTGGGTATATGGGGGTAATCGTCAGTGCTATTACCATGACTTGCTAAATAATGATTATCCTTAATTTCGCAGTTCCTGTTATCTCTATCTCCGATCGGTATCAATGTTTTTCATGACCTAGTTTCATTGCAATTAACATATGTCAAATATTTGCTTGCATTACTTGTCCTTTAATCACCATGTTGCGACCGTTGTTAGGTATCTGCTAAGATTTCCAAATCTCACGTTTGCTCTTTTCATTTTCAGGCAAAAAACCAGTGTAGTGATAGCATATGCATGGGTGAGAGCACTCAAGTTTTCAGCACCATAGCTTACTACTATTTATGCCATTTTATTTATTCTTTTTTTGTTTAGAAATAGACCGGTCACATGTTTCAAACATTTATTTCAGCTTCCGTTGGTTCTATATTAAAGTAATTTTAAAGTTTTAATTTATTGTGATTTCTACTATTGCTTTTATTGTTTACCTTAGTGATGACGTTCTATAATAGTATCTTATATTGATATGTAAGGTGGTACAACATTTTCACCAATTCTCACTAGAGCGCTCCGGTTCACACAGTTCTGATCTTGCTGCTGCTACGTCGGTATTATGAAAGGTTCTTTAGAAGACGGGGAAAAACTTTAAAATGCCAGCTGGGCTTTTACTTGCAGCTTACTTCATTTAACTACATTACGAACTATTTATCTTGCTTGGTTTGGTGCGAACTCCACGTTATCCTAGGTTACAATAGAAGTACTACCAGAGAAGAGAGGGAGAGACAGGGGTGGAGCCACACCTCAGACAGGGTAGGCTTTAGTTCGGAGTGTAAAAAATATCTAGTGTACAGTATGGTTAAATTTAGTCCAGCTTGGGTAATATTTTTATGGTCCAGCTCAGATAGCCTAGATTATTCTATTATTGAGTCTTGGGCGTAAACAAATTCTGACTCCGCCACTGAAGAGAGACATGGAGCTAAGAGAAAAAAACAAAACAGAGGGAATGAGCAAAGAAACTTCCACCCTGAGCACACGATATTATTCCCTTGTCTCCTGCTGCTCCTAACTGTTCCGGTTCCCATGCAATCCAACTGGTGTTCCACCAGCAACACCAACTTAGTTACTTCCCCACCTTCCTTTCCCTAATTAATCACCCCATTAGTCGCAAATTGAGGACCTTAGGTACACGTAACCACGGCCCCAAACGACCGTCTCACATTCCAACACGTGGCAAGCCCATATATAGCAGCATGCATCGCATCGGCATGGCCTTGCATGCTGCTTGCAGCGGCGGCGAAAGCAGAGCTAGCCGGGCTGGCTGATTGGCTCTCTCCTGCGTCCAATCAACAACGCACGATCAACTCAGCGGCAATAATCAAATCGGCTAATTCGTGCGTTGCTCCGGGAGGATCCTATGCCGCGGGATCTTGCCGCCGTCCGGCCGGAGGCGCGCGCGGGTTGGCATGCATTCACCGGTTCACGGTGGGTGAGTGGTTCCGAGTTCGTTCGTCGCCGGTTCAATTGTTCCTGGGGCTCGCAGAGCGATCGATGGGATCTACGTGGATTTGGACTGGCCAATGGGGCGCCTGATCGGTTAGCTAGCACTCAACAGAATGTTGGTGCACCGGCTGATCGAGATTAACTCTTTCTAATGCTTGATTTATGATGTGTGTGCATCCTGTTCATGCAGTATCTGATTACTCTGATTGAAATCTGCTGCATACTGTGCACGGATAATGACGCTAGTTTGTAATAAACAGAACTAAATGTAGAACGTTGTAGTTGTAATTTTTTTTTTGAAAACAAAATGTTCACATCCAGGGTTACGTACGAGTTTATGCTAATTACCTTACTCAGTTCTTGTAAGCAAACTTCTCAGAGTATTTGGGGGTAGATCATGAATGGTTTGGTCTGAACTTTTTCCGTTATGACGATTGTTATCAGACATGAATCTCGACCATTCTGGTGTTGCTTTTACCTCTTAAAGCGAATATCTTTGCTTTTGAATTAGCAAAACCCAAAACAAAGGTCATAGTACTATAGTAGTTTTTTTTAAAAAAAAAACAAGCTAAAGCCAGAGATCACTTAAAATAGATGGAAACCGTATATGAGAAGAACAACAGACCACCATAATTGGTGAAAAGTCCTTTTCTATTAGAATCAAACAGCCAAAAATACAATGTACCTAGTTATACAATAGAGATCGCGATCGCCTCTTATACTATCCTTGGATGTGACAATAATGTGAAACAAACCGAAAATTCTCAAAAATTTTGAATTTTGTTGAATTTCGGCTAGAATTTGAAAACATTCTCAATTCAAAAACTCCCTGGCCTTTTACGCCTTCCATTCTCAGCCTTCTACTTTCCTTGGACAATGGTGTCTTGCCAATTCCCGCCGTCTCCCATGTTCCTCCCCTCCACTCGTCCGAAGCCCGTTCACCACCACTATTCTGCTTGTACGTCGCTGCCAACCCCAGTCAATACGTATGAGCTCTAACAATCTCTGCCATCCCCATTTGATGACCTGACCACACGCCACGACGTCTCATCCCTATTAGGTTATATTTTAAATTAAGCTATTTTTAAAAAATATTTATAAGTAGATATGATACTTTTTATTCGTAACTAAATCCCTAAGCTGTTGTGAAAAATACGACAGTTATGTTAAAAAAAATTAGGGCGACATAATCCCCGGCAGATCCGTCAAGGTGTTAGTTTCACTGGAAAAATCGCATGTGGCCTCGGCTAATTAATCGCATCATCTTGTCCGTCAACTTGACGCATCATGTTGATCAGTAGAAAGTGTAGCTTTCGGGACACTGAGCGCCACCAATTATTTTTGCCATCCGTCTGCATAAAACATCATGCTGTTCTTGCAGGAAAATGGCCACTCGTATGGAAGTTAAATAAGTTACGGACGTATTATTAACCACTCTTTACTTCGCCTGTGGGGGGTTATGGACGTACTACTAACCAGTCTTAACTTGGCTACATATAGGCACGTCATACTCACCTACTCTGGGACTTTGTGATACGTATTCTAGAACGGTTTGCTTTCTCGTGTGATTCTGCCCTAGTCTCCCATCGTCTCTACTCTTCAGATCAACGAGCGCGTCTTGCTGGTCGTCGTCATAGCTTAAGCAGAAATGGGACAGGGCAGGAAGGTCAGGTTAGAACTGAAGCAAGGTCCATGTATATGAAGCTAGCGCCGTTGTTAACAAAAGCGCTTATGATACTATAAGAAAAGATTTTTTCTTCTTTGTTAGATGTATAATGCGATTGCAGTTTTTAATTGCCGTCCATACTTTCTCGTCTTTTTTTTCCCTTTTTCGTTTGACAACCGTCGAACCCGCGTTGCACATTAGGTAACAACTCAACCGACCATCTGGGCTTTCGTGCAGAGTTTTCGTCGATAGCATGTGCTTTTGACCAAGATAACATGTTAAATTCCAACCACAGGTGATACTTAATTAAAAATCAGATTTGCCTTGAGCGTATTAAAAGCAAAAGAAGAGTAAATTTGCATGTATTAGATTTCACTTAGGGCCTTTTTCTTTTCGAGAGATCATATATACCCTTTACCTCAACATAACCCTAAAGAATTATGTAGGTATGTAGCGCCCTGATATTTTTCTTTTAGAAGGGGGCCTCTTAGCAAACCCTAATTAGCCATAATCTGGATTTAAGGGTCCATTAAAAAAGACAAACCCTTTTTCCCCACAACCAGCCGCCATCTCTCTCTTTTCCCTCAACTCTCTCTCCCCTGAGGGGCGGTGCAAGGACCCTGGCGGCGGCACCAGCGCCAGCAGTGGCGCCGACGGCAGCGCAAAGGGCGAGCAGCGGTGGCACAAGGGCGCTCGAGCGGACGGGCAAGTTCAGGCGCACGGTGACGCCGGAGGCGATAGCGGCTAGCAGCAGCGAGCGCATGGCGGTCGGGTGGCCCAGGTGGCCAGGGAAGGCGGCCGGTGAGGCCGTGGCGGTGGCCGCTAGGAGCAGCGGCTACCGTGGCGAGCGGTGCCGCTACCGAGTATGTGGGAGTAATCGTCAGTGTCATTGCCATAACTTACTAAATAACAATTATCTTTGATTCCACTGTTCATGTTGTCTCGTTACTCAGGATAACATGTTAACAATATAACAACTACCTGGCCTGGGGTTACCCATATATAGGAAAGATTTCCACCCACCTGGTAACATACGGGGGGTCGTACACTTTCGTTACTCAGCATATTACACCTCGTCTGCGGTTATACAGATGAGGACAGTGTTGTGCCTGACTATTCTCGTATAATCAGGTATGTGGGAAGTGATCGTCGGTGCAATTGTCAAGACTTGCTAAATAACGATTATCCTTAATTTCGTAGCTCCTGTTACCTCTATCCCCGATCGGTATCAGTGTTTTCAATAACCTATTTTCATTGCAATTAACATGTGTCGACTACTTGCTTGCATTACTTGTCCTTTGCTCACCGTGTTGTGATCGTTGTTGTGTACTTATTGAGATTTCTAAATCTCACACTTGCTCTTTCCATTCTTAGGTAAAAAAAGCCAGTGAAGTGATAACAACATGCATGTGTGGTAGCACTCAAGTTTTCAGCACCTCTGATGTTAGGTCCTCCGGCCCTGACACTGCCACCCTCCTCCCCCAACTCCGTTAGCCTCCATGACCTTCGGCTACCATTTTCCTACTGTGTCTTGCTCCTTCATCCATTTGTCCTCGCCATCCTCGAATCCTCCCTAGGCCATTGTCCTCGAATCCTCCTGCTCCAGATTTGATATAAAGATGAGTTCTTGTGGACGATGCTTGGATCCAATAGAAAAAAGTGATACTAGCTTTGTCCTTGTGGATGATGCTTTCATCTAATAGAAAAAAAAATCCATTAACATCTAGATCCCTAAATCCTATTCAATTGGTTCAGTTATTGATGTTTGCAAATGAAATCAAATTTACAAGTGGTTCAGTTTTTGTTGTTCGTCGGTGAAGTCAATGAAATCAGTATTTACACATATTTAATTGGGGACTGAGGGACTGTTAGTAGTGTTGTATGCTTGTGTACTGATGTATGGATTAGATAGAATTTGCTATTTCCTTGGCTCGGTGAGGCTTCAGCCATCCAAAATCCATGATCTTTCAAGTGTTTTCTATTGATATTTCATATAAAGTAGTGGTTTTTTTTCTCGTGTGGTTTTGATAATCTGGTGACCTATTAGTTTATAGGAAAGGCTTGTTGCAATTACCAGTAATACAATATTGTGCATATATATGCTGCATTATATTTGCAGTATAAGAAATGGATATAACAGAGATGGATGGATCATGGATGTATGCATTCTTATCTTTCATATCAATTCCATGATGACAGAGTTTATTTGTGAAACACTTATGGTTGAATGAAAAATTATCTAGATGTATCTTCCTATCAGGAAGGCAAATTGGGATACATTTGACATAGAGGTTAACTAAAACAATCAATAGAAAGTTTCGCGAAGTCTTAGAATGTGTTTATCGTTTATCTAAAGATAATATTAAACCAAGAGATCTAGAATCCATAACAATGCATCCAAGAACTTCAAGATAATCACTTCCCGCCACATTTCAACAATTGCATAGGCGCAATTGATAACACGCATGTACCTGTTGTTGTTCTATCGGATGAGCAGGTTGCCCACACCGGTCGCCATGGATACATATCTCAAAATGTGATGGTGGTGTGTGACTTTGACATAGAGATGGCAATGGGTACCCGAAACCCGATACCCAGTGGGTTTTTACTCTATTAGGGCATGGGTCTGGGTCAATTTCCTAACCCATGGGTCTCTTAATAGGCAAAAAGCCTAACCCATCGGGTCTGCGGGTTCGGGTACGTTCCTATAGTACCCAAACCCGTAAACCCATGAGTAATATAAACCCGATCCATAGGAGTTATAAACCCAGACTCCCAGCCTCCTAGGCAAACCAATCCAGCCCATAGCCCATTAGTCAAGTACAAGGAGCAGTTGATGTCTCTCCTTTTGGTTTTAAATGAGTTGTGAACCGTGAACTTGTAATGATATGCTATGCCAATGAACTATGAACTGAGAATTGATGGAGTGAACTAGTGATGTGCATTGTGGATTTGTTGTTGCTTGTTTCATACATAGTAGCACATAAATTGAATTTATTGTTGACTTGCTAAGCATTGCACTGTCTGCAATCTGCACAATGTTGTTGGGCACAGGCGACCGTGGTACCAGTTGCACCGAGTGGGCATGGGTCTGGGCAAAATCTGCACCCGTCACGGGCATGGGTTTTTTAACGGGCACATCCAATTTTCATGGGCACGGGTTTGGGATAGCAAAACCCAGCGGGTTTATGCCCGTTGCCATCTCTACTTTGACATGAGGTTTACCTTCGTTGTTGCCAGATGGCTGAGTTCAATGCATGACACAAGGATATATATTCAATCATACTTTAGACAAGTATTCAAGTCATTTTCCACACCCTCTTGAAGGTACTTTGCTTCTTTGAACATATAATTAATTATTATGATGACATTCCTAATTTGAATACTTATATACTTCTGATGAGTAGGAAAATATTGTCTTATTGATACGGTTTATCCCAATAGAAAGAGTTATCTAGCTCTTTACAAAGGACAAAAGTATCGTCTACCAGAATTTCGACAGAGTCAACAACTGAGTGGCAAATACTAGGTGTTCAATCATGCTCACTCATCCATTCAAAATGTGATTGAACTTCCTTTGGCATGTTGAACATTAAATGGTGAATCTTGTTGGCTTTACCAAGTTACCACATGGAGATGGAAATGAAAATTATTATTGTATGTATGGAGTTTCACACCTTCATCTGAGATAGTGCTTTAAGTTATGAACTTTTTGAGAGATACGATCCTGATGAAGACTATGATCCAAATAATACACAAGTTGGATGGGGGTGGTGGCAATAGATCAGCAGTGGACGATGGAGACATGAGTGCCTTCTATGATAGTATTGCTACTTCTTTGATAGTTGCAAGAGTATAAATAGATAGATTAATCCATCTTAATGTGATAAGTACATGATATGGTGACAATATAAGTAGGACGTATGATCATATAATATTTACTGTTTTGTGGTATTTTTCGATTGAATAATGTTTGCCTTTTTATTTTATTTTCTTTCATTAAGCAATGTCCAAAATTTGATAATGCTTCAGCAACAATTTGGATTGTTTGTAGGGGTGGAAACGGTACGTTGAATATGAATCGAATAATGCCCTTCCACATTCATATTTGTATTTTAAAATGAATAAGAATATGAATTCAAATATTACCATATACGAATACAAATAGAATGTTGTAAACAATATGAATTCGAATCGAATATCTACTCAATTTGGTTGAATCTGGAAATTCTAATAACTTATGTAATATGAAGATATTAATGATACTTTATCATCGTACTGTCACACTTAATTATTCTAATTTGTTTATTTCACCTAAAACAACATGAACCCAACTAACCCATCAAAAAGGTAGGTTGGCAAACACCCTAGCTTGGCTTAAAAGCTAGAAAGTTGGTTTTAAGCAATAAGCCGAAAAACCTAAACCTAACAAACAAGGTCTTGTTCGACAAACTCAGCTCACCTGTTCCGCTTCGCTCTTTTCTTCGTGTAACAGTCTTAACACGTTTTCACCCATATGCTAGTTATCTCAGCAAAAACAATTAAGTTGTGTGCTCAAGTAAACTTGACATGTATATATACGTACTCAGTCGGGTCCATCTCGACAGTATGACCGAGTAGAAAGCACTAGCGTTAGCCCTTTAGGTTGTCTCTATCAGAATATCAACATTTTAGTTTCTCAGTAAATATGGGACCAAATGAAAGCTTGAGCCCAAAGAACGAAACGATTGTTTGGTCCCAGCTTTTTTTTCAGAGGAATTCTGGTTGTTTGATCGCAACTTAATAAACCTGATAAAGCTTTAAAGTGTGATATTAGCTAGGAAACATCCGTATCTCGAAAGCATGCCACGAGTTCCTCCCAGTAGGGTTTTCTTTATGTTTCCCGCGCTGGAATTTCTCAGTGTTTATATTGATTATTATTACACTCGGAGAGCACACGGCCTGCCTTTGCTTTGCTTTGAATTATATATATATATATACGTTCTTCAATCTTTGCATCCTTTCTCTGCCCTGATCTGCTGGTTGATGCGGCCAGCATTTCCCTCGTTGGCATTATTGAACTGTACTAATTAATTGCAATAAGTAAGCACACAGATTTGGATCTATGAATGAATAAAGATTCCTTGCATTTTAATACTCCTACTTAACTTGCACGAGGCCAAATTGGCACGGATGGAGGTGGGTGTGCGTGAGATTTTCCGGCTAATTTAATCGTCCCACTGTCGTCCGATCAAAGAAACGAGTACACATTTTGCAGGAAGCGATTCGATGTAGTATCGGATGCAGATCAACAATAGATAAACAATGAAACCAACAGTGTGATCGTACTGTAGTCCCATCAGAGAAGCGCGTAGTACGTTTACCCCTCTTTCTCCTTGCCTTTCTGCACGTCATTCACATTTCTTTGGGAGGGGAAAAGAAATGTGCACACTTCGATTGCTGTTTCCAGATTGACTTTGGGAGATCGTTACATGTGTGGCCACAATATATATACGAATGGTGCCTCTCATCGCACTCATCGATCTCCCCAAGTACTACGTGCGATTCGCTCGCTTCTACAAATTGCAGCAAGAAACGTACTGTACTAGCTCGTGATCAGTAGCTAGCTAGCGAGCAAAGCTTGGTTGTCGTCGTCGCTTGTCACGTCAGATGGAGCAAGAGCAAGTTCTACTGTCCCAGGTGTCGAATAACAGCTGCACTTGTAGCAGCAACGCGAGCTACAGCTCCCTCAACGCGTCGTCGCCGAGCTCTGACGACTCCGGCAGCGGCAGCGTCGTGGTCGGGAAGAAGCGGCCGCGCAGGGAGCTGAAGCACCCGACGTACCGCGGCGTGCGCATGCGGAGCTGGGGCAAGTGGGTCTCCGAGATCAGGGAGCCGGGCAAGAAGTCGCGCATCTGGCTCGGCACGTTCGACACCCCCGAGATGGCCGCGCGCGCGCACGACGTGGCCGCGATCGCCATCAAGGGCCGCGCCGCGCACCTCAACTTCCCGGAGCTCGCGCACGAGCTGCCCCGCGCGGCATCGGCCGCGCCCAAGGACGTGCAGGCCGCGGCTGCCCTCGCCGCGGCCACGGCCTCGCCCGTCGCGCCCTCCCACGGCGCTGCCATTGCCGAGAAGGAGGAGGAGGGGGAGGAGCCGGCGGTGCCTGAGCAGGCAGCGCGGGATTGCTTTGTCATCGAGAATGCAGCACTACAGGGTGGTGACATTGGACTAGACTTCACGTTCTTCGACGTGCCGGATGCTCTCCTGGAGTTCGGGTTCACGTTGCCGCCGCCGCCGTCTTATTATGGTTCGCCGTGGGATGACGTCGCCGACGATCTCTTCTTCGGGGAGCCGCTGCTGCTCTGGGAACACTGACCAGGACGCCAACCCAGTGCATGCATGCACGAGATTCTTTTTTTTTTCAATTTTGGTCAATACGCTAGTGTTACTAACCCTTCTCTCTTCCACTTCGATGCTAACATCACAGCTAAAGATTGAACCAATATGTTGATTCCTTTTACAGGTCAATAAAATTCATATCGCTTTACGAGATATCATATAGTACGCCATTTGTAGGCAAGATTTCAAGACTCCATTGCAACTTTTTTTTTCTCCCATTAACACGTGTTGCTCTAAGCAGAATCAAGCCAGTTGGGTCTAGGGATGGCAATCGGGCGCGGCGGGTACGGGTAGTGCTCGCCCATACCCGTACCCGCGACCCCAATTTACGCCCACGGGTATACCCGCGAAGGACCACGGGTAAAAAACCTCGCCCATACCCGTCGCCCACGGGTACCCGTCGCCCGCGGGCATACCCGTTTACCCGCGAAGTAAGTATATCATAAATTCACAATCAAACATTACCAATGCATCACACATTCAACAATTACAATGGAAATACAAATGTGTTTATCTATTCAAAGAATAAGACAAGATATCAATGTTTGCAATCTTGGTTGTTTATTACCTCCTCATCGATAGATACATCGGTAACCAGTTCGAAAATATCAGATCGATGGAGTTATCTTCAATCATCAAGTCCGGAGATGTAACACCAGCACACATAAAGGAGATGTTCTTGTAGTGACCATTTATGCTTACATGCAACAAACAAGCAACCCACTACAACCTGGAGGGCGGCGGCGGCAGGGCGACGGCTCGATCTGGAGGACTCGGCGGGTGGGGCGGCGGCGGGCGCGGCTCGATCCGGAGGACGACGGGCGGGCGGCGGCTCGATCTGGAGGACTCGGCGGGTGGGGGCGGCGGCGCAGCGGCTCGATCCGGAGGACGGCGGTGGCGGCGGCGGATCCGGCGTCTCGGCGGTGGGGCGGCGGCGGGCGGCGACTCGATCCGGAGGACGGTGGCGGCGGATCGGCGTCTCGGCGGGTGGGGGGCGGCGATGTGGCGGCTCAATCTGGAGGATGGTGGGGCGCGGCGGGGAGGCGGATCGATCTGGCGTCTCGGCGGGTGGGAGGAGGCGAGGCCACGCCCACGAGGGTGTGGGTGACGGGGTGAGGAGAGGAACGAGAACGACCGAACGAGTCGAATGAGAGACTGAGAGTTGGGGCGTGGGGCGGCGGATGGAGTGCTGGACTCGGGAGTTGAGTGGAGCGTCGGAGAGTTAGGGTTAGGGTTTGTGTGATGGCGGGTAAACGGGTAAGGCAGTGCAGGTAGAGCTTACCCATACCGTGCCGTTACCCGATGGGCAGAGATTTTCTCCCATTTTCATGCCCGTGGGTAGAAAATATATCCCATACCCGACTCTATTAGGGTATTTACCCACAGGTACACGGGTAAACAGGCACAATTGCCATCCCTAGTTGGGTCTCCACAACCCAGCTTGGCTATGAACATTGTTGGGGAGTGGGCTTACCTTACCCCATCGGTCCACCATATGCAAGACCGAGCATATATGTAACTAAAAAACAACCCTACGTAAGGCATACCAAGGAAACAACATACTTACCTCCACTAGTAGAGATCTAAGAGAAGTATTTATGTAAATACCTTTACTCATAGCTATAAATATACGGTGTTGATAAACTTCATCCGGATGCTTTCTTTCTAACTATTATCCTTATTTGTGATCATTGGATTAGATATCCAACAGACATGAATTCTCCCCCCACCCACTAAAAAAAAAATCTCACCCTCCTTAAAAAAGGGGATGTTGGATCTCTAATCCAACGATCTCAAATCTGGATAATTGTTAGGAAGAAAACATCCCATAAATGTAATCTATAAGGCACCATAGAGGAGAGTCAATTAAGAGGAAAAGACTAATTTAAGATTAAGTATAATGCATCTACTCTACATCTCTCCCCTCTTTTAATTTTTAGGCTCCAGTTATTCCTTTTGGACCTCTCAAAACTTCGATATCTATTGTTTAAGGTGGCTAACTACAACAAACATTAACAACAGGATACGCACAAATTTGTTGCTCAAACTTGCAGTGGACGCAATCATGCACGCAACGCATGAGGAATATTCTATAACGAGCTAACTACCGCTCTCTCTTGTCGTCCTCAGCCGTTTACCCTTTTCCTTGGCCAATGACTCCTTCCATGTATGATGCATCAGCAATCCCTAACGGCAACATTATACTGCCCAAGATTGTATCCATCCCCGGAGATCAGTCATAACATATAGATTAGACGGTAAGGTGAGTTAGTGACAGAGAAGGTTTAGTGTATGGTTGGTGAGCCCATATATGCATGTGGAGCTAGCGCCTGCCCCAGCAAGCCCTTTCAATACATGTGACCGATCGAGCCATGCATGCTGTTTCGCGATGAGGTTAGTTGAGTGAGAGTGCATGAAATTATGGCCCAGCTTTTGGTTAGTGTCTTATGTAGTTTCTGTTAAGAAACCTGATTCTAGGTTTGAAGTCTTGGTCTATGATGGACACATCACCACTAGACTATAAATAGATAGTACTATTGGCTATTTTGTATGCAGAATAAGAAAAAAACAATAAAGAAAGACCAAAAGTTCTCTATATGTCTCTGTGTTTTTAATCAACTACTCTTATCTTCTGTGATTGATCTGGTTTTGCATAAGCAGAGGAATCGATCGGACTGGCCGCCAGAGACGGTTCCTTAATACGTTATCAGCACAAATCGCTTCGGTAATTGAAAGGTAATCATCGAAGCATTAGTAGATTGCATTGTCTGTATCTCGATCGCTCTAAATATGCATATTTTACTTTCTAGATTATTTTTCTACGGTGCAAATCCACTCTGATCTACCGTGAGCAGACTTGAAGTCGCCGGCACAATGTCGATCGGTAGATTACAGGAAAGAGTAGATGTTGCTTGCACTTTAGATTGAAAAAAAGAAAAGAAAAAATCAGCGCACGGCCGGCCCCGTACTGCCGTCGTACGTAAAACGGTCGCCGGCCATCCTCCCCATGCGCCACCGCAAGCGCCGCCAAATCCGCACGAAGCCACCGCTGGCCGCCACCAGTGTCGCCACGGCTCTGCGACCAAGCGCCGCCACGGATCCGCCGGCGTCGTCGCCCCGATCGCTCACGCCGCCGCCCGGCAATGCTGCCGATGCCACCTCGGCTTCCCCACTGGCCTCCCGTGCCGACCCCGAAAACGCCTCCCGGAGCTGACGCTCGGGGCCGCCGCCTGCCCGCACAGCGCCTCCTTGGCCTCCGCCTAAACCTAATTCAGTATGAACTCTTATCATTCACCGAAACCCTAAATTAACACACACATATATATACCCATTTTGATCGTCTTGAGCCCGTCTACACCATTCCTAACTCCATCTCGTCATCCTAGAGACTGGTAGATCTCTGAACCACCTAGATGATATTCTGATCCCAATATACCTTTTCGACTATCTCGAACCCACCTAACCCAATCCCATCCATGTTCAGCCAAACAACACACTACTTAACCCTAACCACCCAAACATATTATCCTTTTATCATTTGGTTATTTATTTGTGTTTTGTTCTCAGCTTGCACTCTGCAAAGCAGAAACTCATTTGTATTCGTCTTTCGCGCTAGTATTCGGACCCAGCGAGTTGGTCAATATAAGAACTACAAGAGCAGTTAAAGAAGTCGAGAATCCAACCTGAAGACCACAGAAACTTTGGATAAGGAGGAAAGTCACATGTTTTTGATCATATTGAAGCTACATTCTTTTAATTATTTATTTACTAGTATTTTCATTATGTTATTTATGCACTGTTATTTCTTGTATAATAATTGTTTAGAATGACATGATATTAGTTATGTCCTACAACCTGAAAAAGCCAGTTCAATTTGATGGTCATATTTACCTTGACAAAACTTAGTAGTATCAAATATACTAACCATGGTAAACCAGGAATTCATCAATTTAACACTACTAAAAGAGTTGGCATTTTGTTGATAGAATTTTAAAAGTGGGTCTAATATAAAGAGACATCATGGAAATCAACTAGATGGAAGGGTTCCATGACCTTACCCTAGGGTGGAGACTTGGATTGAAAAGGTGGCTGTGCGGATGGGTACTAAGACAAGGGTTTGTGGATGGAAATTGACTCGGTGAAAAATAAAAGGACTAGAACCTTATGCTCAGTAAAGAACATAGTGATCACTCAACAACAAGCGTTGATTCGTCAAATCTAGTTTAGTAGTGCTCAAATTCAATTGAATATCTACAAAGGGAAAGAGGAGAAGGAAGGTATACATGGAAGGGGTTAACCATACAATAGTAGATCCGCATCAAATTGGCGAGGCCACGGAAGGTATACATGGAAGGGGTTAACCATACAATAGTAGATCCGCATCAAATTCGCGAGGCCACGGGCCACTCGAGTTTGTTGGAAAACAATACCTACTAGGTAGAGGCTATATCTGAGAATCGATGAGTGAAAAAGACTTGTTTTCTAACTCTGCCGTGGGAGTTAAGAAATCTTGTGGGTAAAGCTGAGAAACTCTGCATAGTCAATTATAAATGGTATTCGAAGCATAAGTAGATTTAAAAATGATTTGGGAATATTGAGGTCAGATAATCATTTGAAACCATAATTCATTGAGAAGTTATTGTTCTTTTGTGTTTAGAAATATTTACCAATAAAATTGCATCCGTAAATGCTTTAATAAAATCATTATATCCCCACCTCTTGAAAATCATTGGCAAGTTGTTATGTAGTATTTCCCTATGTGATTTGTTGAGTACGGTTAATTGTACTTGGTTTTGCGTCATTTTTCACCAACACAGAGATGAGATGAAGAAAGAATGTTACAAGTTTTCATATTAAGGTTACGACCGCACTCAAAGCGTTACTGTGGAGTTTTTTTTGCTATTCTTCTGACTGTAAGTTAAGTTTTGGGCTTAAATGCCTTTGAAGCTGTTAAAGTTAACCGTTATGTTTTTATTTTAATCAAATTAGTCTTTATAAATGTTTGTGAGTAGATATGATATTTTTTTATTTGTAACTGAATTTCTGAACTGTTGTGAGACGTATAACAATTCTGTTCCTAAAAATCGGTCGTTACATAATACCATCAATGGCCACGCGTTAATTAGCTGCACGAAACGGAAGGAATGATCGATCGATGGTAAGTCCGTATCTTATCCGGCCGGTGGGAGGCGAAGGACGGGGAGTTGATATCCTACGGAGAGGCGGGCGACGTCGAGATGCAACCGTACGTTGCTCTTAGGCCCTGTTTATTTCCACTTAAGATTATTATAATCTAGCTTATACATCATAAGTGGAAACAAACAGACAGATTATAAGCTAGCTTATTATAATCTAATAGCCCAGATATTATAATCTAATAAGCTCAAAAAAGGAGCTTATTTCAGCTTATTTCAGCTTATAGATCACCTTTTATCTAAATGACCATAAAACTTGAAAAATTACCCACCTTTGCCAGATGATATTCGATCCCAATATACCTTTTCGACTATCTCGAACCCACCTAACCCAATCCCATCCATGTTCACCAAACAACACACTACTTAACCCTAACCACCCAAACATATTATCCTTTTATCATTTGGTTATTTATTTGTGTTTTGTTCTCACTTGCACTCGCAAGCGAAACTCATTTGTATTCGTCTTCGCTAGTATTCGGACCCATGAGTTGGTCAATATAAGAACTACAAGAGCGATTAAAGAAGTCGAGAATCCAACCTGAAGACCACAGAAACTTTGGATAAGGAGGAAAGTCACATGTTTTTGATCATATTGAAGCTACATTCTTTTAATTATTTATTTACTAGTATTTTCATTATGTTATTTATGCACTGTTATTTCTTGTATAATAATTGTTTAGAATGACATGATATTAGTTATGTCCTACAACCTGAAAAAGCCCAGTTCAATTTGATGGTCATATTTACCTTGACAAAACTTAGTAGTATCAAATATACTAACCATGGTAAACCAGGAATTCATCAATTTAACACTACTAAAAGAGTTGGCATTTTGTTGATAGAATTTTAAAAGTGGGTCTAATATAAAGAGACATCATGGAAATCAACTAGATGGAAGGGTTCCATGACCTTACCCTAGGGTGGAGACTTGGATTGAAAAGGTGGCTGTGCGGATGGGTACTAAGACAAGGGTTTGTGGATGGAAATTGACTCGGTGAAAAATAAAAGGACTAGAACCTTATGCTCAGTAAAGAACATAGTGATCACTCAACAACAAGCGTTGATTCGTCAAATCTAGTTTAGTAGCTGCTCAAATTCAATTGAATATCTACAAAGGGAAAGAGGGAGAAGGAAGGTATACATGGAAGGGGGTTAACCATACAATAGTAGATCCGCATCAAATTGGCGAGGCCACGGGAAGGTATACATGGAAGGGGGTTAACCATACAATAGTAGATCCGCATCAAATTCGCGAGGCCACGGGCCACTCGAGTTTGTTGGAAAACAATACCTACTAGGTAGAGGCTATATACAGAATCGATGAGTGAAAAAGACTTGTTTTCTAACTCTGCCGTGGGAGTTAAGAAATCTTGTGGGTAAAGCTGAGAAACTCTGCATAGTCAATTATAAATGGTATTCGAAGCATAAGTAGATTTAAAAATGATTTGGGAATATTGAGGTCAGATAATCATTTGAAACCATAATTCATTGAGAAGTTATTGTTCTTTTGTGTTTAGAAATATTTACCAATAAAATTGCATCCGTAAATGCTTTAATAAAATCATTATATCCCCACCTCTTGAAAATCATTGGCAAGTTGTTATGTAGTATTTCCCTATGTGATTTGTTGAGTACGGTTAATTGTACTTGGTTTTGCGTCATTTTTCACCAACACAGAGATGAGATGAAGAAAGAATGTTACAAGTTTTCATATTAAGGTTACGACCGCACTCAAAGCGTTACTGTGGAGTTTTTTTTGCTATTCTTCTGACTGTAAGTTAAGTTTTGGGCTTAAATGCCTTTGAAGCTGTTAAAGTTAACCGTTATGTTTTATTTTAATCAAATTAGTCTTTATAAATGTTTGTGAGTAGATATGATATTTTTTATTTGTAACTGAATTTACGAGCTGTTGTGAGACGTATAACAATTCTGTTCCTAAAATCGGTCGTTACATAATACCATCAATGGCCACGCGTTAATTAGCTGCACGAAACGGAAGGAATGATCGATCGATGGTAAGTCCGTATCTTATCCGGCCGGTGGGAGGCGAAGGACGGGGAGTTGATATCCTACGGAGAGGCGGGCGACGTCGAGATGCAACCGTACGTTGCTCTTAGGCCCTGTTTATTTCCACTTAAGATTATTATAATCTAGCTTATACATCATAAGTGGAAACAAACAGACAGATTATAAGCTAGCTTATTATAATCTAATAGCCCAGATATTATAATCTAATAAGCTCAAAAAAGGAGCTTATTTCAGCTTATTTCAATTATAGATCACCTTTATCTAAATGACCATAAAACTTGGAAAAATTACCCACCTTTGCCATTCATTAACTCCCCAACCTTCAAACATTATAAGCGAGGGCATTGTAGTATTTAAACATTCGAATACAACAATTCATAACTCGATAATCCGGTTGCAAACACCGACACTTATTTCACAAACTTATTATAATTAACTTATATAATCTGCAACTATAAGCTAGATTATAATAATCTTAAGTGGAAACAAACAGGGCCTTAATGGCAACGTTACTATCGGTGGGTTCTTGTCACTTGTTGTGCTAGTCGTCGTAGTAGTCCCCAGTAGTTTGCAGAGTAGCCAAACATGGTACGGCCACAACGTAGCGTACTAGCGTTATGATCGATGATTCTAGCTAAGAGCCAGTCGGCGGTGGTTGTTGTAAGCTACAACGATCGATCAGCGTACGTACGAAGTGCCAATTGGCTCGTACTGTGATTGCGGGGACGCTTGCATGCTATCGTTGAGTCTGCTCTAATGGAATCATCGTTCAGCCTCTCCGAGGCGCTCTGATCTTCTTGGTTTGGTGCTGCTCGTGGTTCCATTCTTTTCGATATTTTACTTGGCCTCGCTTGATTAGGCTAAAAAATTATAATTTATGATTAAAATTTATAAATAATAATAAAAAATTATAATTTATAGTTAAAATTTATATATGAGAAAAAAGTCTGAGTACTTGAACCATAAAAAAAAACTCAAATCATGAGACACCTTTTTTATTTCGCTGTGAGTCCGTATGCTTGTGACAACAGGGATATATTTTTTTAATTCTAATTGTCCGGGTGTAATTCATGTCGATTAGGGAATAGAGTCAACTGAGTTGCCGGATGTGTTCTTCATGCAACCGTGCTGTGCTGTGCATGCATGCATGGTTTCAGTCTGTTTCAGGCCCATTCGGCCCGCGCCCTACATTGAGACGGCAGGCGCGCGGCGGAGTCTCCTCCCCTTCCACGGTTCGTTGTCACTCCGAACGCCACGCGAGACGCGAACCCGTGCGTGACGCCTGCACGCGCCGTGTGGGAGTGGGACTGGACAGCGACGGGGCCACGGGAGGCGGCAACTTCGGCGGCGTCCTCGAACGGAGCCGAAGGTCCCGTCGATGATCAGTTGCATGCATGTACCAGCAGTACGGCATGCCTTGACCGGGCTGGCAACAGAGCTCGTAAAACTTGCGTGAGGATCCGGCGTCCTCACCTCCGTCTCGTTACGTGGACCGTGGATATATAGCTTTCAGAACTCGAGGCGTTGTTTCACGAGGGGTGAAAACAGATTGAATAGTTTTCGATCGATTCGGACGAATTCGGATATGGATTATGTCGAATCGGATTTTTTTCGGATAATTCTCGGATCAGATACGGATACAGATTTTTTTATCGGATACAGATACGGATACGAATACAGTAAACCTGTTATCCGTCGAATCGAATCTGATTATCCGGATAATCGAACGAATATCCGAGATTTTAGCCCAATAGCCATCCACCCATAATGCCTCCGGTCCAGCCAATGCGGCTCGGCGATCTAGCGCCATCCACTCCTGCTCCGCGATCTAGAGCCGTCCGCTCCTCTGCGCTAGCAATTTCCGACGATCCGCTTCTGCTGCTAGGGTTTCATTCTCCACCAAGTTACCGACTGCGCATCGATCGCCTCACTCGGCGCCTTCTCCATCTCGCCTTCCTACGCCGACGCCTTCTCCGGCTCCCCCCTCACCGCCTCACGGCCCTGCGTCGTCGCCGAACTCCGCCCGGCTCCACCGTGAGCGGTGAACTGCCGATTGCGCGAGCGGCGAGCACCCCCTCACCGAATCTCGCCCGCCTCCGTCGGCTGCCCTACTCCTTCGTCAGCTCCCCCTCACCGCCTCACGGCCTGTTGCCTCCGCCGGCTCCCCCTCACCGCCTCACGGTATGTTTCTGGGCGTTTTCTCATAAGAAAATTCTTACTGCTAATTTGAAGAAAATTTTGCATGAATGCTTTTAGCTGCATTAGCTTCTCGGATTTGTAGAAGTTAATCTCTTGTCAGTGACAGTGAGTAAACTATGATGTTGCTGTGTTTGAGCTCATCATTTGCAGTCGATCTCAAATTCCTAATTGACCTGCAAATGTGGATAGTGAAATGTATATCTATGTTAAAAAAAAAGAGCAAGGTGTTCCTATTTGGAGAAACTTTTATTGTAGTTTTGCCAATAATCTCTTGTCAGTGAGACAATGAGACAATGAATAATCTCTTGTCCTGATTCTTTAGCTTGTTTTGCATTAGAAGGCAAAAAAATGGGGGCTCTGGGACACTGAAGGATTTGAGGGAAAGCTAACTTACTCTTATGGTAATTGATTATTGTTCGTATAAAAGCTCTCTCAGATGGCATTGGTTCTCTATGTCCAAACAATTAGCTTGTGGCTTGACTTTTCAAATAGTAACTACGTAAGTTTTAAATTTTAAGAAATAAGCAGAAGGCCTACTTAACTGCTAGTTCTCAATCATTATCAAGTATCTTCTGCTGCGTTGAACATCTGCACCATGATCCTTGTTTAAATCATTGTAAGTCGTATTATACATACTTCTTTTGGCTCTATTTCTTGATCATTTGAATGGCTTCAATAAGTTCCTTGGGCATTCTATGATAAACATTCACAAAATAAAAATGTTCAAACTGTACACCTTGGTACTAAATGCCAATGCTGTTGTCACTATTCGGTGGGCAAACTTGCTCAGATGATGTTTCTTTCCCTTAAATTTGAATTGGCAAATGTGTTTAACAAAATAGGCCTGTAAATTTGATTTCCTTTTTCACAAATTTTATGTTGGCACAATACATATATTTACTTTTCAGTAACATACTTATTCTGGTTGGCGTTTCTACTTTCTAGGCTCTGTCATTTATCGAGAATTATATGTATGCAGTAGCTTGTTCAAATAATTGGTCTTCTGTTCAATGATTTCAGACTATCGATGTGCAGGGTATGGTAGTAATTTTGGATGTATAGTATAAGGGATTTTTATGTTCGATAAATATTTGTAACTGTATTTGTTTCAATTGTATTAGCTGTATCGTATTCGATATTATTCGTATTTGTATTTGTATTCGATTTATCCATATACGTATCTATATCCAAAAATATATAATAGATATATTATTCATCTGTATCTTATCTGTTTTCACCCCTAGTTTCACGGGCTAGCGAACCTTTCGGCCTAACTGACAAGCTCATTTAACGGGGCTTTAGCTTAGAAGCCCAAACTAACCGTCTCCATTCTTCCCCGCCCGTCTGCTCCAGTATATCTAGGGTCGTCTAGTGGAAAGAAGGCTCAAAGCCTATTTAGGAATCTACGCATGGAGCCCTTTTTAGTCTTGGCTTCAGCTCATAAGCGAGTTTTAGTGGATTTGGCTGTTTACAGGTATTTACAAAACTAGTCGTATCTGCGATTCTGAAATAACGTTTTGTCGTTTGATGGACGAATGGCAGCTGGGGACATGACACGTGGCACCTACCGTCCGTTGGCGGGGCGGTGCCACGTCGTCCCCACGTCGTCTACTCACCGGATGGCAAAATATCATTTCTACAAATACGCTACGCATACGGCTGGTTTAATAAATACCACCGTAAACAACGTCAAATACGCTAAAAACTCCTTGTTGTGCTAGTCGTCGTAGTAGTCCCCAGTAGTTTGCAGAGTAGCCAAACATGGTACGGCCACAACGTAGCGTACTAGCGTTATGATCGATGATTCTAGCTAAGAGCCAGTCGGCGGTGGTTGTTGTAGCTACAACGATCGATCAGCGTACGTACGAAGTGCCAATTGGCTCGTACTGTGATTGCGGGGACGCTTGCATGCTATCGTTGAGTCTGCTCTAATGGAATCATCGTTCAGCCTCTCCGAGGCGCTCTGATCTTCTTGGTTTGGTGCTGCTCGTGGTTCCATTCTTTTCGATATTTTACTTGGCCTCGCTTGATTAGGCTAAAAATTATAATTTATGATTAAAATTTATAAATAATAATAAAAATTATAATTTATAGTTAAAATTTATATATGAGAAAAAGTCTGAGTACTTGAACCATAAAAAAAAACTCAAATCATGAGACACCTTTTTTATTTCGCTGTGAGTCCGTATGCTTGTGACAACAGGGATATATTTTTAATTCTAATTGTCCGGGTGTAATTCATGTCGATTAGGAATAGAGTCAACTGAGTTGCCGGATGTGTTCTTCATGCAACCGTGCTGTGCTGTGCATGCATGCATGGTTTCAGTCTGTTTCAGGCCCATTCGGCCCGCGCCCTACATTGAGACGGCAGGCGCGCGGCGGAGTCTCCTCCCCTTCCACGGTTCGTTGTCACTCCGAACGCCACGCGAGACGCGAACCCGTGCGTGACGCCTGCACGCGCCGTGTGGGAGTGGGACTGGACAGCGACGGGGCCACGGGAGGCGGCAACTTCGGCGGCGTCCTCGAACGGAGCCGAAGGTCCCGTCGATGATCAGTTGCATGCATGTACCAGCAGTACGGCATGCCTTGACCGGGCTGGCAACAGAGCTCGTAAAACTTGCGTGAGGATCCGGCGTCCTCACCTCCGTCTCGTTACGTGGACCGTGGATATATAGCTTTCAGAACTCGAGGCGTTGTTTCACGAGGGGTGAAAACAGATTGAATAGTTTTCGATCGATTCGGACGGTCGGATATGGATTATGTCGAATCGGTTTTTCGGATAATTCCGGATCGGATACGGATACGATTTTTTATCGGATACGGATACGGATACGAATCGATAACTTGTTATCCGTCGAATACGAATACAGATTATCCAGATAATACGAAAACGAATATCCGAGATTTTAGCCCAATAGCCATCCAGCCCATAATGCCTCCAGCGGTCCAGCCCAATGCGGCTCGAGCGATCTAGCGCCATCCACTCCTGCTCCAGCGATCTAGAGCCGTCCGCTCCTCCTGCGCTAGCAATTTCCCGACGCAGTCCGCACTCTGCGCGGCTAGGGTTTCATTCTCCACCAAGTTACCGACTGCGCATCGATCGCCTCACTCGGCGCCTTCTCCATCTCGCCTTCCTCGCCGACGCCTTCTCGGCTCCCCTCACCGCCTCACGGCCTGCGTCGTCGCCGAACTCCGCCGGCTCCACCGTGAGCGGTGAGCGCCGATTGCGCGGCGAGCACCCTCACCGAATCTCGCCCGCCTCGTGGCTGCCCTACTCCTGTCGGCTCCCCTCACGCCTCACGGCTGTTGCCTCCGGCTCCCCTCACCGCCTCACGGTATGTTTAGGCGTTTCTCATAGAAAATTCTTACTGCTAATTTGAAGAAAATTTTGCATGAATGCTTTTAGCTGCATTAGCTTCTCGGTTTGTAGAAGTTAATCTCTTGTCGTGACAGTGAGTAAACTATGATGTTGCTGTGTTTGAGCTCATCATTTGCAGTCGATCTCAAATTCCTAATTGACCTGCAAATGTGGATAGTGAAATGTATATCTATGTTAAAAAAAAAGAGCAAGGTGTTCCTATTTGGAGAAACTTTTATTGTAGTTTTGCCAATAATCTCTTGTCAGTGAGACAATGAGACAATGAATAATCTCTTGTCCTGATTCTTTAGCTTGTTTTGCATTAGAAGGCAAAAAAATGGGGGCTCTGGGACACTGAAGGATTTGAGGGAAAGCTAACTTACTCTTATGGTAATTGATTATTGTTCGTATAAAAGCTCTCTCAGATGGCATTGGTTCTCTATGTCCAAACAATTAGCTTGTGGCTTGACTTTTCAAATAGTAACTACGTAAGTTTTAAATTTTAAGAAATAAGCAGAAGGCCTACTTAACTGCTAGTTCTCAATCATTATCAAGTATCTTCTGCTGCGTTGAACATCTGCACCATGATCCTTGTTTAAATCATTGTAAGTCGTATTATACATACTTCTTTTGGCTCTATTTCTTGATCATTTGAATGGCTTCAATAAGTTCCTTGGGCATTCTATGATAAACATTCACAAAATAAAAATGTTCAAACTGTACACCTTGGTACTAAATGCCAATGCTGTTGTCACTATTCGGTGGGCAAACTTGCTCAGATGATGTTTCTTTCCCTTAAATTTGAATTGGCAAATGTGTTTAACAAAATAGGCCTGTAAATTTGATTTCCTTTTCACAAATTTTATGTTGGCACAATACATATATTTACTTTTCAGTAACATACTTATTCTGGTTGGCGTTTCTACTTTCTAGGCTCTGTCATTTATCGAGAATTATATGTATGCAGTAGCTTGTTCAAATAATTGGTCTTCTGTTCAATGATTTCAGACTATCGATGTGCAGGGTATGGTAGTAATTTTGGATGTATAGTATAAGGGATTTTTATGTTCCGATAAATATTTGTAACTGTATTTGTTTCAATTCGTATTCGCTCTGTGTCTGTATTCGATATTATTCGTATTTGTATTTGTATTCGATTTATCCATATACGTATCTATATCCAAAAAATATATAATAGATATATTATTCATCTGTATCTTATCTGTTTTCACCCCTAGTTTCACGGGCTAGCGAACCTTTCGGCCTAACTGACAAGCTCATTTAACGGGGCTTTAGCTTAGAAGCCCAAACTAACCGTCTCCATTCTTCCCCCGCCCGTCTGCTCCAGTATATCTAGGGTCGTCTAGTGGAAAGAAGGCTCAAAGCCTATTTAGGAATCTACGCATGGAGCCCTTTTTTAGTCTTGGCTTCAGCTCATAAGCGAGTTTTTAGTGGATTTGGCTGTTTACAACGGTATTTACAAAACTAGTCGTATACGCAGTTACAGAAATAACGTTTTTGTCGTTTGATGGACGAATGGCAGCGGGGACATGACACGTGGCACCTACCGTCCGTTGGCGGCGGCGGTGCCCGCGCGTCTCCCCACGCGTCGTCTACTCACCGGATGGCAAAATATCATTTCTACAAATACGCTACGCATCGGCTGGTTTAATAAATACCACCGTAAACAACGTCAAATACGCTAAAACTCCTTATAAGCCCATACGTAGCTACATATATACATTTGAAGCTATAATAAGCTAAGCAAACAGTCTGATTGATCTTAGCAGAAATCGACAATTGCAATTTTATATAGTGATATTAAAAAATTTTTGCATCCATAATAATAAGTGGCGTTTGAAATGGCTAGAGTTTCTAACTTTCGACTTTGAAATAGTAGTAGTTGAAAGTATAAGTGGCTAAAATGAGAGTTGTTTGATTCGGCTGGAGCTTGCTTTTGAATGAACTGATTTGGCAGAGTATATTGAAACGCTACCTAAATAGTCCTACTACTACGCATATTTTTTACGTTGTTAAATTTTTTTGTCATTTGTTAGAGGTTTACCGACCTTGAATTTAACAAACTTAATTTCAAAACTTCATATGCACAATTGATCATTAGGAGTGTCAAAATATACCGCCCATTTGTCGAACACAATATTACATGGCATGATACATTGGAAGTGGTCAACAACATCATGACACCAAAGCCGCTATAATAGTATCACGCAACTCGTCCATACTTGCGTCGGCCGTTTGATCCTCACAAATTTCGTTCGTCTTGTACACATAGATACATTGCCAAGGAAAGTTCTTAATTTTTATAATTACAAAAAAGTAAACAAGTCTATACATAAAAATCATTTTTAACATCATTTCGTATATCCAAAAATAATTATATTTTAAATATAACTCTATAAACGCATATAAAATTTGTATTTATACCCATAACAAATATACAGACCAACCGGAAAAAAAGTCGTCTGCGGTCGGTCGTGCGATCCCGACGACCGCCACGTGTCGCCTCTCGAGTCACGTGGTCACTAAGGAGCTAGAAATGGAATTTTGTATGTAGAAAGCTACATTTGAAATTTTTAGTGTATACAATGCTATAAACGTCCAAAATTAGACGATGGGTCACTTGTCCCGAGTTTGATATAAGTGTAAGTTGCATGATTGACATATAGTTGTACACAAAATTCTACAATTGTCACTTTGAGAAGATTTGTATTGCTCACATGCCAACCTCCTTTGAGCAAAATGGCAAAACTTCGTTTTCCAACAACGAGCTGTACTTGAACTTGTTTCGGCATTGGTTCTCTATGTCCAAACAATTAGCTTGTGGCTTGACTTTTCAAATAGTAACTACGTAAGTTTTAAATTTTAAGAAATAAGCAGAAGGCCTACTTAACTGCTAGTTCTCAATCATTATCAAGTATCTTCTGCTGCGTTGAACATCTGCACCATGATCCTTGTTTAAATCATTGTAAGTCGTATTATACATACTTCTTTTGGCTCTATTTCTTGATCATTTGAATGGCTTCAATAAGTTCCTTGGGCATTCTATGATAAACATTCACAAAATAAAAATGTTCAAACTGTACACCTTGGTACTAAATGCCAATGCTGTTGTCACTATTCGGTGGGCAAACTTGCTCAGATGATGTTTCTTTCCTTAAATTTGAATTGGCAAATGTGTTTAACAAAATAGGCCTGTAAATTTGATTTCCTTTTCACAAATTTTATGTTGGCACAATACATATATTTACTTTTCAGTAACATACTTATTCTGGTTGGCGTTTCTACTTTCTAGGCTCTGTCATTTATCGAGAATTATATGTATGCAGTAGCTTGTTCAAATAATTGGTCTTCTGTTCAATGATTTCAGACTATCGATGTGCAGGGTATGGTAGTAATTTTGGATGTATAGTATAAGGGATTTTTATGTTCCGATAAATATTTGTAACTGTATTTGTTTCAATTCAGTATTCGCTACGTATCGTATTCGATATTATTCGTATTTGTATTTGTATTCGATTTATCCATATACGTATCTATATCCAAAAAATATATAATAGATATATTATTCATCTGTATCTTATCTGTTTTCACCCCTAGTTTCACGGGCTAGCGAACCTTTCGGCCTAACTGACAAGCTCATTTAACGGGGCTTTAGCTTAGAAGCCCAAACTAACCGTCTCCATTCTTCCCCCGCCCGTCTGCTCCAGTATATCTAGGGTCGTCTAGTGGAAAGAAGGCTCAAAGCCTATTTAGGAATCTACGCATGGAGCCCTTTTTAGTCTTGGCTTCAGCTCATAAGCGAGTTTTAGTGGATTTGGCTGTTTACAACGGTATTTACAAAACTAGTCGTATACGCAGTTACAGAAATAACGTTTTTGTCGTTTGATGGACGAATGGCAGCGCGGGGGACATGACACGTGGCACCTACCGTCCCGTTGGCAGACGGCAGGTGCCACGCGTCGTCTCCCCCACGCTGTCGTCTACTCACCGGATGGCAAAAATATCATTTCTACAAATACGCTACGCATACGGCTAGTTTAATAAATACCACCGTAAACAACGTCAAATACGCTAAAAACTCCTTATAAGCCCATACGTAGCTACATATATACATTTGAAGCTATAATAAGCTAAGCAAACAGTCTGATTGATCTTAGCAGAAATCGACAATTGCAATTTTATATAGTGATATTAAAAAATTTTTGCATCCATAATAATAAGTGGCGTTTGAAATGGCTAGAGTTTCTAACTTTCGACTTTGAAATAGTAGTAGTTGAAAGTATAAGTGGCTAAAATGAGAGTTGTTTGATTCGGCTGGAGCTTGCTTTTGAATGAACTGATTTGGCAGAGTATATTGAAACGCTACCTAAATAGTCCTACTACTACGCATATTTTTTACGTTGTTAAATTTTTTTGTCATTTGTTAGAGGTTTACCGACCTTGAATTTAACAAACTTAATTTCAAAACTTCATATGCACAATTGATCATTAGGAGTGTCAAAATATACCGCCCATTTGTCGAACACAATATTACATGGCATGATACATTGGAAGTGGTCAACAACATCATGACACCAAAGCCGCTATAATAGTATCACGCAACTCGTCCATACTTGCGTCGGCCCGTTTGATCCTCACGAAATTTCGTTCGTACTGTACACATAGATACATTGCCAAGGAAAGTTCTTAATTTTTATAATTACAAAAAAGTAAACAAGTCTATACATAAAAATCATTTTTAACATCATTTCGTATATCCAAAAATAATTATATTTTAAATATAACTCTATAAACGCATATAAAATTTGTATTTATACCCATAACAAATATACAGACCAACCGGAAAAAAACAGCCGTCTGCAGTGCAGTCGTGCGATCCCCGACGACTGGCCACGTGTCGCCTCTCCAGAGTCACGTGGTCACTAAGGGGGCTAGAAATGGAATTTTTGTATGTAGAAAGCTACATTTGAAATTTTTAGTGTATACAATGCTATAAACGTCCAAAATTCTGACAGTGGGTCACTTGTCCCCGAGTTTGATATAAGTGTAAGTTGCATGATTGACATATAGTTGTACACAAAATTCTACAATTGTCACTTTGAGAAGATTTGTATTGCTCACATGCCAACCTCCTTTGAGCAAAATGGCAAAAACTTCGTTTTCCAACAACGAGCTGTACTTGAACTTGTTTCGTCAACAAATGTTAATTGCAAAATACAAATATGACCATCATGCCAATTTGTCGACGGGTCATTTACGTATACTCCTGCGAATTCGGTGGGTGGAGTCAACAACGAACTGTCCGTGAACATGTTTCATCAGCAAATGTTAATCGCAAAATACAAATACGACAGTCATACAAGTTTGTCGACGAGTCGTTTAGCTATACTTTCACGTATTAGGTGGGTGATGTCAACAACGAATTGTCTGTGAACATGTTTCATCAGCAAATGTTAGTCGCAAAAATACAGATATGACATTCATGCTAATTTGTCAACAAGTCACTTTCGTGTACTTTTGTTAAAGATGTGGGTGATGTGTAGATAAAGATAAAGATAAAGATACACACAAATAGAAATTTCAAACAGAAATTAATTTAGACAGATTCAGAGGATGTCTTAAATCCAATTAACCAAAGTAGATCTGGTTCAACGAACTCTACATCCAAGAATATTGTGATGTAGTAATTTATAGTTAGAGCGCCTCATTGCTATACACAATGCCATAAATCCAATTCACACTCACCGAAATGGACTGAATTCAACGAAATTTACATTCAAGCATTACATTACATTAGCAGTTCTAGCACTCCATCCATAGGATGCGATGAATAGATCGGGTTCAATAGATTTATCAAAGGGAATTAATTCCAGCTGTGCGTAAAACGAGCTGGGCTAAGCTGTAATCATTTCGAAGAGAGAGAGAGAAAAAGGAAAAAAGGATAACAAAAAAAGAACAATAACGTGGGTCCCAAAAACCGGGTGAGATCCTCCTCACGTCCTACGTTTTTCCAACCGTGCCACGTCGCCCCTGCGGCACACCATAAAACCCACCTCCACTCCCCTCCTCACTTGCTACACCACCACCACCGCAGCCATGGGCGACACCCACGAGCCCGCCTCCCCCACCGCCACCTCCTCATCCTCCTCGTCATCGTCGTCCTCCTCCGTTGCCGCGAAGAAGCGGCCGCGCAAGGACGGCCGGCACCCGACGTACCGCGGCGTGCGCATGCGGAGCTGGGGGAAGTGGGTGTCCGAGATCAGGGAGCCCCGCAAGAAATCGCGCATCTGGCTCGGCACCTTCGCCACCGCGGAGATGGCCGCGCGCGCGCACGACGTGGCCGCACTCGCCATCAAGGGCCGCGCCGCGCACCTCAACTTCCCGGACCTCGCGCACCTGCTCCCCCGCCCCACCAGCGCAGCTCCCAAGGACGTCCAGGAGGCCGCGGGCCTCGCCGCCGCCGCCGACTTCCCCTCCGGCGCCAATGCCAAGAGCCCCGACAGCAGCTCCGACGCCAGCGCCGCCTCGCCGCCACCACCTCCGCCGCATGCTGAGCCGGACCCGGACGACGCGCTGTTCGACCTCCCCGACCTGCTCCTGGACCTGAGATACGAGTCGTCCTCGGGCCTCTCGTGCGGCGCGTTGTGGGCCGTCGACGACGACGTGGCCGGCGGCGGCGTGTTCCGCCTCGAGGAGCCGCTGCTGTGGGAGTACTGATCAATGTCGCTGCGTGATTTCTTGGAGCAGTCACCAGTCAGTTACTTCATGGATCGCTCACACTCCAGTACTAGATGGATCGGAGACTTGTGAATGCTGTTTTTTTTTTCCTTCCTTCCTCTGCTCTGTTTCTTCTTTTCTTCTTTTGTAAGTTTTGATTTGTTTTTTCTTTGCTGCGTTTTCTACTTTTCTTCTCCAAATTTAGGAGACGAGCAGCTTGTATAAAGTAAAAAGTTAGTTCCTTTTCCTTTTTTCTTGCTTGATTTGGGGGACAAGAATATGTATAATTAACAAGCATCTTATCTTCTACTATCACTTTTGGATTGTGTTTTAGTGGTAAAAGGCGATGTAGCAGGATTTGGGCCAAATGGAGAGTGATATTTACGCATTCGGTTTGAACCTTTCCGATCCTCGATACTGGCCAGTCATGAGTCACGACCGGCCTTCCAAGCCACGGTAATAGTCAGCTCCACCTCCGCGCACCGCAGCACAAAAGATCGATCTCGTTCGTCCCGCACTGCACAGCGCGTCGAAACTCTCTTTTTTTTTTTTTGCCTGCAAGAGGTCTTCACGCTTCACAACGCCTGCAACGGTGACGTGTGCCGCGCAGAGTGTGAGCGCGAGCGCATAAAGGCCGCGAAAGCGACGGCGGCCGCGTAAAGAAGCGGCCTCCCGGGTAAGAGAAAGTTAACGCGGCCTCGTCACACGGGCGGGTACGACCCGCGCTCGGGCCAAGGATCTCCGTGTCCGGTCGGGTCGCCGTCGTCGCGGCCACGGACTCCCGAGCAAAGCGCGAGCGCGCGAGAAGCTCCAAGGATCCGCACCGGAACCGAGAGCGGCGGAGTGGTCGCGCTGCGCAGAACAAGACGAACGCGCGCGCCCGTGCCTCCCGTGGCCGTCTCGCGTGTTCGCCAGGGCCTTATCCGCGCGGCGTCACCTCGTGCTTGAGCGGTGGCAGGCACGTAGGCGCGCTTACGCAGCACACCGAGCTGTGCGAGCGCCAACGTGGCCGCTCGCGAAGCCTGCCAGCTGCCGCCGCGGCGGTGCCGGTGCGTGAGCAAGCGCGCGCTGCGGGTTGTCTTTCGTGTGCGAAAACGATCCTTGTGGGGGATAGCTAGATTGGATGTCTTGGCCGGGTTAAACGCCTAACGAGAACTTGTCCCGGGGTTAACGTAAGATCAGAGAGGAGCAGCACCGCTGCACAGCTAATGACTTGTCCTACTATTGCACCCTTCTTTAATTTCGGTCCTTTTTGTTTTGCTTCCCTCAAGTATGAGGCTTGCAGATCGATTGCGTGACACTTTCGTTTTAGCTAGTGACGACTCGCCGTCGTGCCGAGGACGAAACTAAGAGTGGTACTCTACCGCTCGGCAGCTTCGCGATGCCGTATTTGTGGGGTATTCGTAATTAGCGACCCTGTAATTGCCGTCTCTCCGATCCCAAAAGGGTTGCCTGAATCCCTGAATGGGTCAGCACGTGTGCACGTAGGGTTGGAGATTTTCGAGGTGATGGATTACTGCAGGTTTTCTGTTTATAAACTCGGCGGTCAGGCAGCTGTCGGATTCTCATTACCACGACGACACTTGAGCTATGCGCAAGTCTGTTGCCTTGCCTACACAAAATGCAGCACTACGTACTGCTACTAGTACTTTCCAGACTCAACTAGAGTTCGTGCAGTTTGTCCATCAGCTGGTGTGGCGATATCGATATATCTATATGGAGGTTACATGTGCATATACTCCTTGTTATTAGCTCTTTAGATGTATGAAAAAAAAGATTATGTGAAGGACGGCGGCACGACAGCCCTCAACATGGATTGGTGCTTCTCTACTGCTCTGCTCTTCACGCAATAGTGATGTGAAAATCACATGCCATCGCGGAAAGGGCAGAAGCCATAAAGATCATGTCCGAGGCTGATCGGCCTGTGCTGCCACTTACCTTGGAGTCTTGGACACGTTACGTGCATGGCCTAATCTTTCATTTTCTTCCTTTTCTTTTCACTCACGATATCACTCTTCGCACATATTCTTCGATGTTTTAGTGTTTCACGGCCCCTGACGTAGAATTTCAACGAGAAGTATAATGGCATAGCTAATCAGGTTTAAGAATTCCCTAAAAAAATAAAGTTTAAGAAAATTTGTTGGTTGCTGTTTGATTAACCAATAGGGATTTTTCTCTTTTTCTTTCGATTAGTACAAGAGATTTTAGATTTTTTTATATTACTGTGATATTTGCGTTTATTTATATATATTTGCTTCGTCCTGCCTTCCCGTTCCGCTACTACGTGTTGATTTCGCGGTACACTTCTCAAGGTCCGTGCGGTTTCTGAATACAGTATTGTGATGCCAGCTGCGGCAAGGCGTACGCGGGCGGCAGGTGTCCCATCTCACGACAAGTTCGTCGTGGGGGGTGACGAGCTCCAACTGGCAAGAGACCAGAAGATGCTTGGGGTACAGGCTGGCAAGCGGTAGCTCACTCTCTCATCTGCAGGGAACAGTAGTCACGCAGTACGACTCGCTATGCATGGGACTTGGGATTTTGTGGAATGGAACACAGCTACGCATCTACAGTGAAGAGAGCCGTGGCCCAGTGCTAGCCTGCCAGTTCCCTCTCAATTCTTCGGAGCTGGGGCTTTGACCATGGAGGAGTATGATCACCAGGATATGGATGGACAGCGCTTGCCTGTTCGTTGTCTGGGTGGTGTACATTATCTACTGTACTATGAACTCCGTCCGTCCAATATCGATCTTCCAGACCCGTTGCGTGCGTGCCTTGCAAAACATTGATACTAGCACCATACTACCATATATCTTCATGCTCACCTGACCTCATCGTGTGTCCAATTATTGGAGATGGATACGATTGCCGCCACAAAAAAAATGGTCAAAGCACTCATTGTAGCTGCATAGTGCGGTTGAACTGCGTGGCCGCGGTTCTAGCAGTATGTTGTCTACTATTATTGAAGGTGGACCATGCATATCCCACCATACAAAATAGACATTGCAAGAAGTCCTAATCGTAGTAAATGCTAGTAGTAGAATCACACAGGAATGTACGTGCGCGTCAATGAAATTGTCCCGCGTGATAAATACACGGCAGCTAGGCCGCAGCCTAGCTGCAGCCGGGGCAGCAGGTGCATGTATGGCTGGGCAGCTGGCAAGGGCGAAAGAGGCCTTGGAGTGTAGCACGCCCGGAACATCGCCGTGCAGCGGGCACTTGACGCCTGCGCCGGGAGTGACGCCCGTTTCGGCTTATTTTTCAGTGGTTGGTACTGCATGCGATTTATTTGTACGGACCGGCCCGGCCGGCTACGGAGGACTGATGGCTTAGAGGCCGCGTGTCCTCGTGAAAAAAAAGGCTGTCAGTCGTCTGCGTCGCGCGGGGCAGGACGGCAGCAGTGGCATCGATTGCTACGCGCCCATGGCCCGTTGATACTTGATAGTACTACAAATCCATCGTGCTCCGGATGCTGGACTGATGCACATGGCACAAGCGAAAATGATACTCCTGTGTAGCCTTCTCGTGGCCGTGTTTGTAAGCCTCTTGCGTGTCCGGATTTTGGACCATCTGAGTTTTAATCCGACTGGTCAGATGTCTAGTTTAGTCAGGCCCGTTGATGAGGCGTGCGACCTGGGCGATGGCACAGGCCCCCTAAATTGATGGGGCCTCCAAAAAAGAACGACATCTCATATGTAGATTTAATTAGTGATTAGATTGATCAGCAATAGTTAGAATTTTTATTTATTCTGTAATCAGCTACTTCTTAAAAAAAACAGAAAGATATTTGTTTTCTCAATCAGTCAATCCTCATTATGTCTACAAGAAATAGGAAGTATGATTCTGGTGCTGAAAAGCGTAAGGAGACAAAGACTAGAAGCAGTAGCTCAATCTCAAAAGGATGCTCTTGACAGATTTTTTGTGAGAGAAATTGCAGATGCTTGCAGAGTTAACTTTCATCCAAGATTTACTTGAGGAATCTATGGGTCCTCTTGATATTCTGAAGTTTTTGAAAAAACGCCTCTTTTATCCTAACGTTGTTATTGCATGTAGAATTTTGTTAACCGTTCCTGTGACTGTTGCGTCTGCGGAAAGGATCTTTTCTAAACTCAAGTTGTTGAAATCCTACTTGCGTTCTACTATGACACAAGAAAGACTCAATGGGTTAGCGATAATAGCGTTTGAAAATGATGTCTTGAAGAAGATTAATTATGAAGATATAATTGGAGATTTCATTTCAAGAAATACAAGACGTATGATGCTTTTTAGTAGAACATAAGGTCAGTACTATATTTTTTTGGTCTTAATATTTGATATATTTCCAAATCTTGTATGGAGTAATACATATTGAAGTTACATCTTACATGATTATACGATAGTATGCTTTAGTTATATTAGACCAATATTTTTTAAAAATTGAGAGCCTCATTTTGTAATTCGTCCTGAGGCCTCAAATTTCTAGAGACGGCCCTGAGTTTAGTATACGCTGCTTGAGCCAGTCATATGTCCAATTTTTAGTAGCACAGTGGTAGCCAGCCCCTCAGTCAAGCACAGACGAAGGCGACACTCTTCTGGTACTAGTATCTAGTTTGTGTTATTCGTGTTTGCCTTACCTAACCTGTGTATTTAATCCCTGGGAACTTTTGGTTGTTTAATGATTTTTTACTGGTTCTTTTTTTCCATAAATCACAGTTTTTCAGCCCAATCAGGCGGGGCCTAGATCATGAAAATGTTACCAAAACTAGACTAAATTTACCCGAGCTGTACGCTAGATATTTTTTCACACCTTAAACAGAAGTCTACCTTACTCGAGATATGACTCCACCCTGGTCTTAAAACCGTTCGCTCTCTCCTTTTCTTTTCCTCCCAAACCTGTGAGCCATATGACGTAATTAAATTTTAAAATATTTAAAAATAAAAAATAGCCTAACACGAATAATATAAAGAAATACAAAAAAACAAAAACAAAAAGACAGAAGAAAATAAATTAAAAAAATAATGAATTAAAAACCAGAAGTCATAAACTAAAGCTCAAACGGGATAGCAGCTTCCAAAGATATACTATATGTAAATGTCAGAATCCTCATAGTACATTATTTTTGGAGCATCACTATCACGCCAATTAAGACGCATCTAGTTGTAATGGCGTGGCCACTTTTTGCCTGCTTTCTACAATACTAGCCACGTAAGCGCGGCGCCACGCCGTGTCAGTCATCGTGTGGACCGAAGTAAAAGAGATGAAAATCCGCGGGGCGGTTCTCAAAAAAAAATCGAGGACGTACGCGTAATTTCGGAGGAACCAAAGGGTTTTTCGAAAAAAACAGAGACCCGCAAGGATCTGTACGTAACTAAACAAAGACCTATACGCAATTTTGGAAACCGCGGGTTGCTATCGGTAAAGTGGAGGGTGGTTTCTAGAAAAAAACATGACAGGGACCCGTTTGCAAGAAGTAAGGATCTGTTTGCGATGACGAAGGACATCTACGCAATTTCGCAAAGAGCAGGGACTTTTTCGCAAAAAAGCCAAAAAAGGCGACGTGGCCCGTCTCGGCTGCCGGGGAGTCTTCCTCCTATAATATACGGAGTATTTCACTGAGTCCATCCATGAAGTACTACACACACAAGATAGGAAAAAAAATGAAACCGACAACTGGTTTTAAAAAAGACAATTTATAGTTCCATCCTTTTTAGCTGTTTAACAGATTTTTTACTTTAATTTCTATCGTCTGATGCTATATATTAAATTTATCAACTATAACTAAAAATTATCACCCCTAATCTAAACGAACAGCCGGTCTCCTTGTGCTGTTGCCATCTCGACGCCAAATTCGCCGTCACCTGAATAAATTTTTGTCTACCACAGAGGTAGTGGCCATCGGCGACCAACCTCGAATATAATTGAATATTTGATCGCCACCAAAAAGCGACGCGATGACCAGCTAGCTAGCGATCGTGCCGTCGATCCATCGATATTTTAGGGCCAAACAATTCGACGTGAGAACTGTGGTCATGCAGAGAATATCGCTGCCTCCTTTCTGATGCGATCCTTTTCCGATGATATAATTTGCATCGATCGCCTCCAAGTCAACTAACACATTACAGTACATTACATTACATGCACGTCATGTCGGAATGAACTGTTTGCCAAAATCTAACGCCTGTAACAGTGTAATTGAGTACGAACAGCTGGGGCTTATGTTTATTGATCGAGGTCTGACTTGCTGTAAGATTCTCTGCACAAATCAAGTCATAAAGTTAGAATTAACAACCGGCACATGAGGTTAGGTTTGCACCTGATACAGCGCGCAGAACTTAGTTATACTAGCCACATTAGCGCGGCGCTACGCCGCGCTAGCCACCATGTGGACCGAAATAAAAGAGACGAAAACTCGTGAGACGGGGTTTTTTAAAAAATTGAGGACGGATACGTAATTTCGGAGGGACCAAAGGGGTTTTTCGCAAAAAGACAGGGACCCATAAGAGCCTGAACGTAAATAAAAAAGACCTAGGAAGGAAAAACTGGACCCGTGTGCGATTTGGAAAACCGCGGGGGGCAATCCGCAAAACGGAGGGGCCTAAAAAAACTATCAAAGACCTATCCGCGAGAACCAAGAACCTGTACGTAATTTCGCAAAAACCGGGGAAAAACCGTCGGCCGACCGTGCATCGAATCGGCCGCCACGCGCCATCTTGCGCGTTCGCGGAGGGACGCCCGGGGACGTGGCCTCGCGCTCGCGGAGCAATCCCGCGGGGCTTAATAGCTGGGGATGTAAGCTCTTTACGAAGACTCATCCAGATGAGCATTAGGTCTGTGGCCTTCCGTATAACAATGAACTGTTCTAATCGCTGACCTAGCCATGGCATGGTCCTGATCAATCACGTCCGTTCCTATATATTCAGTATGCGTATACATATACTGATAACTAGATGAAACGACAAAGGTTCTAATTTGCAAGTCGCCATATAAGTATGTTATCCGAGCTCTAGTTCCTTATAACCAAAACAGGGCAGATCAACTTAACTAGTCGCCATGCAAAAAAAAAAAAAAACGTGATTAGCAGGCTAGGTGTTCGACGGCAAGTAGAATATTTACGCGACACGGATGCAGTCATGCAGTCGGGGAGCGCATAACTCAAATCGTGCGGTCAGGGACCGCACCACTCGGAGACATATGGTCGGGGACCGTACGATTTGCACTGTAGCTACAGTGGTCGTGCGGTCGGGTAGAGCATGATGCTACAGTTGCGCCCGAGCCTAATCAACGTCTAGAATATGATTTCTTAGACGATGTAAGGAAACATCCACCTGCTGTTGTTAGAGCTGAAGCAGCAGGCATGATCGAAGTTGCGTCCGAGCCTAAGAAAATTGAGTTTAAGTCTGGGGCTTTGTCCAGGGGATTTCTGACGGTAAGATTGTGCCACCTACTGCTTCGACCTCTCAGAAGGCGAAGCCTCATCATGCTACTTCGACTTCTCAGAAGGTAAAGTATCATGTATCTTCTGTCAGAAGGATGGAGATGTAATTAAGTTCTACTTTAGTAGTGCCAAGATCGCGCGAAGATAGTTATTGTCACAATCCAGTTGTTTATTTCAAAAAAATTAGGGTAAAAATAATTTAATTTAAAATAAAAATAAGTGTATTTGGTTGCCTAAGTTTTTATTTGCCTATTTTTCATCTTTTTTTGAAAGCTTCTCTTTGAAAAGTAATTTACGTAAAAAATATTAAAAAGATGATAATTTGAATTTTTGTAAGAATACTAACTCATATTAATTATTTGGAAGCATTTGGCTTTTATTTGATTTTTCTATGAATTTCTGTCATTTAAAGTTAATTTCAAAATTTAAAAGTATTTTTATGTAAAATAATAATAAAGACCAACTTTAAGTTGAAAATAATGTTTCTAAGTCCAAAATGGGTTCAAGAATTTCTATGAATTTTTCTAAAATTTTTAGGCTTTATTTGCTATTTTTGAAGTTTTCTAATTCAAAAAAAAAAAATACCTCTCGATCACCCATCCGAGACCCTTATCCCATGGTAGGCTCGTTGAACATCACTATCCAATTTTAATTCAAAGAAAGCAGTTTAAGCATGATAAAATAATAGCATATAAAAGAATGACATCCAAGGCAATAGCTTTTAAGCAATCATGATCATATAGATTTGAGATATCTTAGTTCATCAGGAGTATCCTTAAGTTGACTAACAATAAAAAAATGTGCAATTTTTAGATTGAGCACTTGATCATGCAAATACAAGTAAGATTCACAATTATAATTAAGATTTATAGATTTTAGCCTAACAACTACAAGGTTCAGGCTGATTCAATCTGGATTTTTTTTATCTGTGTTGATTTCTAAAATCTGAAATTGTTCTTCCAAGTTCATGACTTGAACGTGTGTCTTATGCTACAGGCCTACAAAACCCCTCTGTAACTATGATAATTGATGAAGAATCCGTGTATAAAGAATCTTGGACGTGTGTGATCAACCATGATCAGTATTGGGTCCAGAATCCAGATTCCAGAAATAAGGGCAATTTTACTGTTTGTTCTCTTGATAGTTCTTCAAATTGACTATAAATTATGCTACTATTGAATTCTGTGAGTTAACCTCACCACTTATGGACAAAGGTTATCACAACTAATCTTATTCACTATTATCCCTTCAACCAAACATAAACTCATGTTATCTTATTCACCCCTATCTCATTAACCAAACAACAACAGTATCATCATATTCAACCAACCAAACAAGCAAACTGTATGATCTCATTTAGAGTCATCTTATCTAAGTTGAATCGGATCATTCCATCTACTCACATCCTACGAATTAAACACACTAAATTACGGCCAATATTCCAGTTCGTGTGGGTAAACTGACTGCCGGTGCTCTCATGTATAGTTAATTAGCGACACGATGTCATGTAGTAAGATGCTGTCTGACGTTTGAGGCAAGAACCACATCCCGGCCGGATCCCTTGATTCAGGAGGACCTGGACCATGTTACTACGGTTGTGTCTGCTTTGGTCCTGAACCCACGTTTCCAAACAGCAAAACGACGTCAGTTGGGTGTACGGACCTCAGCACATTCCCCTAGGAAGCCACATTTTCCGCGTGCGCTTTGAGCTTACGTTCCACGCATCGTGCATGAACTGGCGTCAAGTAGGTCGGAGCACTGGCCATGCAAATTCAGAGGAATAGCCACGTTTCAGAGGAATTGCATCTGATCGGTTAGCTTGTCTGATCGGAAAAAAAGAATCGCAATAGCCACGTTTCAGAGGAATTGCATGTGGTTGAATGTGCTACCCACCAGGTGTACAGTAGTTGACTCTCGCGGTTATATGGCCGCGTACGGGTCAGGGATGCGTGTGGACGTGAACACACGGTATGGCATATGTGTTGGCACTGAACGTACGGACATGTGCTAAGAGAGGAGATCTTTAACATTTGTCCCAGTGTGGTTGGTCCGACGAGGACGTCGGGTTCTTTGAGAGGTGTATATGACATCTCGGTCCATGTTAGCATATGTGTGTGTTCACATGAATTTCTGAGTTAATCCTATCTTGCTAGCTTACCATGAGAAACTCTTACATGTAAACTTAGGAGTTCCAATGGTAACACCTCGGTTAACCGTTTTGCGTGAAGCGAGAACGAAAGCGCAAGCGGATTGGTACGTGTGCGTGATCTATCCAGAATGGGGTTAGATTTAAATCGATTTGGACACTAGGGTGTTACATATACGTGAACAGATGGTAATTGAACAGTTTTTAGGCTGGTTGAGACTGCTGGTAAGTATAGAATCCTATTAATGTCCATATCACCAAATGAGGATCGATCGGTCCGGGCCAGATTAATTAATCACTTCCGGGAATGGTTGGTTCTTAGTTCTTACAATTCTTGTCTCCAACCCGGACCCGGTGCATGCAGGCACGCGACGCCAACGAAGCAACCGTGCGTCTGCGGACGCATCCTCACACAGACGCCGCGCGCGGCAGGGGAATCCCTACCCAACCAAGCTTGCCACGAAGCGGGGCGTACCCGGCCGCGGCATGTGCGGTTGCTGGCAACGCGCACGCGCCGCAGGCGTCGAGCACTCACAATGCTCTACGTTGTAAAGCATCTATAGCTAATAATTATCTATCTACATATGATGAGAGATGATGTGGTGAAAAATTAAAGAAAAAAGAGGGAAAAACAGTGTCATGTATGAGATATTGCTTGAGCATACAAACTAACAAGGAAGACATAGCTAAAATATACATTGATGGGGAATGTTGTGTCTACATATTAAATATGTGTGGTATGGGTAAGTAAGGAAAGGGAAGAGAGAGAAACGTAGGAGAAGATGTAAATTTATGAATTAGTTCTACTGGTAGATACTATTTATTAGAGAAGCCTGTGCCTGCTGCTTGCAAGTAGGAGGAGCTTTGAAGGTTTGTTGAGGCGGAGAAAATGGGTCTCAAGACAGAGCTCTGCTGTTTCAGTGGTGCCAAGATATACCCAGGAAAGTCTTTTCACCAACTCCAAGTGCAATCTCTACTTCCACAACCATCTGAAGTCAGCTAAGCTTACGTGGACAGCCATGTACACGAAATAGCATAAGAAGGTTCGTGCACAGCTGTTAAGAGAGCAGTTGGACAATTGTGCACCTTGGATCTTTCGGGTAGCGTGTCCATCGAGCAGGCCTAAGGCAAGTACCTCGCAGCTGTGATCTTTCCGTTTCGCGTATCACATGTTTCCATATTACTTGTCATTGAAGTACAATTGCCATACCACTCAAACTTACCTGGCTAATATCATATTACCAACGATACCTGGCTAATATCATATTACTAACGATACCTCGCTAATATCATATCACCAACGATAACTAGCTAATATCATATCACTAAACCTTACCTGGTTATTATCACACCATCAATGCTTATCTGATTATTATCATATTATCAATACTTGTTTGTTTATAGACTTTTAATATTATTTATCTTGTTTCACATGTCCTTAGGTATATTAGAATGCTCAATTAATTATGTTCTAGAATTTATGCTTTTAATTAGTGATTTAGATGTAATGCTTCAACCATTAATGGGGTGTAACATATGAACATATTTAATTATGTTTAAAATTATTAGCACTCTTTTTACATTAGGGCTGCTATATTTTAGTTCCTCATACCATGATCCATTAACTGCTTGATGTTGTATGTGGGCCATGGCGGATTTATATGTACATGATACATGTTAATCTAACTAATAATCACTAAATGCATCATAAAATTTGGATGAATGACAACCTTGCGTGAGCTATGTTGTAATATCCCTTTTAGATTAATTCCTGGATCTCTACCACCTTATTATCATTCCATATCACCCTCATATCGGAAATTATGCTTTTCGTTTCCAGCCTCAACAAGTCCTTCCACTTATCATCGTCATCTCTTAGTTTCCTTAAATTCATATTATATAATATGTCTATAATGTATCAGTTACATTATCACTATATTATCATCCTCTTATCGGGAATTATATTTTTCTATTTTCAACCTTAGTAAATCCTTTCACTTCATCTAATATTATCTTAGCTCTCTTTGTTCCCTTAAAATTCACACCATATAATATGTTAATAATATAACTATTACCTAACCTGGGGTTATCCACATATATAAGAGATTTTCACCCACCTGGTAACGTACGGGGGGCCGTAAACTCTCGTTACTCACGATATTACACCACGTCTGTGGTTATACAGTCGAGAACAGCGTTGTACCTGACTATTCTCGTATAACCAGGTATGTGGGGAATAATCGCCAATGTCATTGCCATAACTTGTTAAATAACATTTATCTTTAATGCCACTATTCTTGTGATCTCTATCTCCAATCCGTATTAGTGTTTTCGATAATCTAGTTTCATTGCATTTAACTTATGTCAATTGCTTGCTTGTCCTTTACTCACCTTGTTGCGACCGTTGTTGGGTACTTATTGAGATTTTCAAATCTCACGCTTGCTCTTTTCATTCTCAGGTAAAAGACCAGTGAAGTGATAGCTTAATGCATGGGTGGGAGCACTCAAGTTTTCAGCACCGCGGCTTGCCACTATTTGTGTTTTATTTGTTCTTTATTTGGTTAGAAGCGGGCCGGTCTCATGCTTCACAAATTTATTTCAGTTTCCATTGGCTCTCTAATAAAGTACCTTTAAAGTTTTAATATTCTTGTGAATTCTTTTATTGCTTTTATTATTTATTCTTTACTTTGGCGATGACGTTCTATAGTAATATCTCATATTTGTATGTGAGATGTTACTGTTGGTATCAGAGCTCAGTCTGTAGTTTCTGGGGGGAATGAGAAAGCTCGATGACAGTCAAAATAATTCAAACACATATTAATTTTCAATAATAAGAAAATATCGAGCTCGAATTCGGTTTGAGTAAGACCGGTAAGAGTTAATATGTATCACTATTTAAGCTCGAATCAAGACACGCAATTCGAGCTCGGCTCGGTGAAGCTCACGAGTTTGAAATCAAGATCAAGTTCAGCTTGTTTAAAATTCGAGCCGAACTCGAATCGAGTCTAAAACAAATCGAACTCTAGTAGTACACAAGTTTTGAGTTTTTTTTTTTTACCGCCTTATGTCCGGGACGAGTTCAAAACTTCAAATCCTTTACACCAAAAGCGCTGAGCCGGAGGAATCCTCTCTGGTTGTCTCTGCCGTGGACCGATACACCTAGATATGTACGACTTTGGAGCTTGCCATTGGAGTGGACCAACCATCTCGGCTAGACGCGCTTACTTGAGATCAACTCTAGAACTAAACCACATGCACATCCATCGACTTTTCGCGAGGAATGAGCCCAAAAAGGGGGCCGGGCAGGGGGACACTCGTAGCTCTAACTTAACATCTCGCCGTTTCCAGAAGTGCAGACCTCGAAGCGTCAAGCACGAATGATGCCTTTCAGGGTGCAGCGACTTCCACGACGTGACCCTTCACTCGGCGTCCATAGCTACTATACTCGTTCCAGTATGTCACCACATGAAAGGAAAACGAGCAAAGGCAGCTCGCAAACGAATCATCAGGAACGTACCACCCACATGAGAATCGATGAGGAGAGCATCGCCCATGAAGGAAAGAAAGGGGAAAAGAGAGGGAAAAGGTTTATACGCTTCTGCCATCTCTACCAACCTGTCTCCACAAAATAAAGCTAGTAACACTGTTCATCTCGTTAAACGTCTGCGACCTGTGCTATCAACGTCAGCTTTTATACATGGGAACGTCACCTTGCCAAAAGAAAAGTCAGAAGATAAAAGACAGTAGATGTATTCGTGCATATATACATGTCGCGAGGTGATAAAAGCCAAAATGGATGCATATACAAGCGATATTGGAAAAGATCAGTTGATAAGAGATGAGATGCAAGTCCACAGCTTTTTGATCTACCGCGCGTGTGATAAGGCTCGTATGCAGCACCTGATTGCACCCTGCATTTCTTTAGCATTAAATGCAGCATCGACATCCAGCTTCATCCATCCTGTCTGAGGCCGAGACCACTTTTCTTCTACCACAGTTGGATTTCTTCTCCTTTGCATTGCATAGTAGTTCAAACTTCAAATACCACATCAATGGCCCGTCTCACCGCCTGATGGATATTAAGTGGAGATTTCCCATGTTTTCTATCATTACGAGACCTCCAAACCGACCACATTTCACACAAAATAGTTGGCAAATCCTTACTGTTACATATATTGGGATCGTAAAAGATCAAATGCCCAAGAACTCCGATGTAGCCTGGGAAGCTTTATACCTAAGCTTTCTCTGCATCACAGAGTTCGGGAAAAATGCACCAAAAAATCCTGGTGAACATTTTTAAAACCATTGTACCCGAGATATATACTTATTTGGATGCTGCAACTGAAACATGCAAATTAGGACATTTCAGCTTATACCAACTTTTATGAAATACAGGGCTTAGCAACCAACAGATAATACAAAGACTACGTAAAGCATCAATCATTCAAGTACTACCAAACAAACTGCATCCATCCTTGAAAAACAAAACTGCAAACATCTGAAATTTCACTATTGGCAATCTCCTGAAATGTACAAGCTGGAAAACCAGTCAAAACCTACATTCTTATTGTCAGCTACATCAATGGAGCTACAAGCTATATATTATACAATGTTCGGTATGGCGGGAAGCACCAATCACCGTTTGTTGGATTTTTTTCCCCAAAAGAACAGAATGGATATAGCGGGGTCAGATTAACCTAGCTGCTTCGACAGAAAAATGCCAGACTTTACAAGGGAGCAGGAAGCAACACTAGCATTATAGATGCCAGCAGAAGTACCTGCAGTTCCAGTTCCATGTAGCCTACCAAATTAGGCTACCGAAGCTTATAGATGCTTATATGTTCGGTTGTACAAGCTAAATAGCAATGTTACAGCGATGACTAAAACACCATGGTCATCTAGCGAGAACAGCTTGCCCTAGATGCCTGTGACACCAGCTTGAAACTTCAGTTTCATATATAGATAGGTTTCACATCATTAGCACCGAAGCTTAGCCCACAGTGAGGGCACCTCCTCTGACGGTTTCCAAGTGACTTCTGTATGCATTGATTACAGAAGAGATGGTAGCACTTGGTAATCACAACCTACAAGCAGAAAAGATGTCATTACATCTAAAAAAGATATGTTATTAGATCCAATGCTGAATGTCAGAGACTGTCGGGGAATGAAATCAAGATTATTACCTCTTTCTGCCTGTCATGACAGATACCACACTTCAATATTTCCCTGTACTCCCTAACCTCATGACGAAGCTTTTCCAGGACAGCTGATTCATCTATCTTAGCTCTAAGAGAATTAGCTTTCCTTGACATCACTTCCAAATCATCTTCTAATCTCTTCTTACTAAACCTGGAGCATCACTGATCTTGTTAGATCAAATATTAAAAAAGAATTCTTTTAGAGAAGTAGATGTTTGTAAGATCACCTCTCCTTCTCTAGTTCTATAAGCAACCCAGCAACATCCAGTCGACTGCTTCCAACATTCTCTTGTGCCCTGTCCATTAACTGCCAGAGCTTCTGAGCCTCTCCATGAATATCCACCAGCTTTCTTTGAGAATTGCCCAAGGAAACAGATTGCTGCCATACATCCTCTGCAAGTCTCCCAGCCCTCTCTGCCCAAACTTTTAGCTGGGAAAACAATAACAAGTATTCAGCACCCCAGGCAGAACAGTATATTGTTACAATATCTATGTCCCACTTACCTGGTCCTCCAGGCGAACAATTTTCTGGTTGTACAGATCCATCAAAAAGATTGCCTGCTGCAAATTTTTTTGCAAGGTACACACTTCCAAATGCAAAGCATATTGTGCCTGTTTTGCTTTAACACCCTCCATGAAAAGCTGCAGAGGAAATTCACAAAATAAGATGTTCCGTCAGAGAGAACTGAAACTCCAAAATCTTTAGAAATAGAACCCAATATCTCCAAAATCGGCAGGCATAGCAAATCCAGGAACCCTCTGGGATTTTCAGTAAATGATAGTAACTGTCCGCCAGGATTTGGAACCCTGGCCTGTGTGAACTTTTGCTTCCTAACTTAGGAACCCACCGTTTAGGGTTTTTGCCCCCTAGCTGGTCCGGTTTTCGTTGTCCAATTTCAATTCTTTTAGCTTTTCAAATTTTGATGTTTGGAATGTAATCTACAATACATCTATTGTGCAAGAAAAATGGATAATATGTGGAGAGGTTTGGGGTGAACCGGACCAGGATCTGGTAAACTGAACCAGCCTGGTTCCGTTTACCGGCAGGTTTCAGAACCCTGGTCCCTTCTGTCAGCAACAGTTGAAATACTGCCAATTTTAACTAGATCTAACCTCCTAATAATGTGCAAGCACAGGAAAGCAATCTGTGCAAACAGACAGTACAGTGGCAAATGGAAACTTTTCTTACAGATAATACGAGATAATAGCTTAAATCAGTTCATTGAAACATTACCTTAGTATTATGATCATCTCTTTCAATAATCTGTTGTAGCAATTGTTGATTTTGTGCCTGTATGTCTTCGTATGCTTGCCCGATACTCTGGAATAGTAAATAAACATTTCAGACTTGGAATTACAGTATTTATTGTAACCATACTTGAATGGTGTACGCGAAAGATGGTCCATACCTCAATCTCCAACACGTAAGCGTCACATTCTTCCTGTTTAGACTTCAGTATATCAGATGGGCTAACTAGATCCCTGAACCATGGAAATTCAGCAGTTAGTATCACTTCCCTTTTATAAACATATAAAAGAAAATATGGCTTCCGTTCTACTTCAACAGTTTGAAGCCCATATAAAGTGTAGAAATAAATTTTCTTTTGCAATTGCATTTCTAACCAATCAGCAGAAACAGTGTGTAGATACATGAATGGATACCTTCTAGAAGTCTCTAGCTTCTGCCCTAATTCAGCAATCTCAGCTTCAGCACTTGCTAGTCTCTGCTGAGACATAGCTTCAGCTTCATTGCCTGCCTTAACACGCTGCTCCAGTTTACTTTCATCAAGAGAAGATTTGAGAACATGGACACGAGCCCATTCATAGAATTCCCTCTCTCTGGATTCCATCACCTCTCTGCCACAAGAAAAAAGTAATAAGCTATAATAAATATAGCAGAAGCTCTTTCCCACAAAATAAATGAACTTGCCAGCAGACGATCATCAAATGCTCAATAAGTTTATGCATCATCAAAAACAGGAGAATCACCCAAGTGAAAAAAAATTACTAATGGTGATGACTCATGATAGCCATAGGCCAATGAGTGTGTGCAATGAGTTAAGAGAGATAATATGCTATAAACAAGTAACAGTAGCATTAAATTCATTTCTTTTCATAAAAAAAGTGAGAAAGGTATCTCTACAAAACATAGTATTAGCAGAAGTTGCACAAAGTTGCATAGAGATTTCGAAATAAGATGAAACTACCTGGAATCACACGACTCATGCTTATACATTTCCACAAACAGCTTAAGCTCCTGAGTAGTTTCCATTAGATCACAAACCTACAGAGTATTTGATTTTAATATGTAAATAAAACAAGAGGGCGTGAACAAATCCTGCAGTGGATAAACCATAGAGCCTTTTAAAAAAATCAATACACAAAATAGTAGACTGTTTTGCTGAGCAAATTTGAACCCAAACTAAATAAATAATACCACAGATTGAAGTTGCCTTATATCAGATCCAGCACGGGCAGATCTACATGATGCTTCTTCATTTTCACGATCCTATAAAACAAAACAAATAAAACAGTCTTGACACATTGGCGAATCAATGTCATGACACTTGCCAACTAAGAGTGCAAGCCAATAACAAGAAATTTACCTTTCTGGTCAGAATACTAGAGAGTGCACGAACTTCGGCTCGCAAAGAATGCAACCGTAAGGAAGCATCCTTGTTTTTGGTCACTTCACTTTGCATTGCACACATTTCCCTTGGCAGTGATGATGCCAGAGCTCTAAATTCTGCAATAACTTGGTTCCGACCTGACAATTGCAAATAATTCCTTATTTCCTATTTTAACTTTTAACAAGACCACATGGAAAGGTATTCTCGGTAAAGTTAAATAGCAATCACCGCACCAGGTTCTCTTGAAGCCTCTTCAAGTTTCAGGGCTAGCATATTCTTTTCATTAGATAGCTTCTGCATATCTTTCTCAAGGTCAGTAATCCTACAATCACAGTATGCAGAAACCCTCTGCGGAATTTCAGCCAGATCAACTTTTAAATTAAATTTCCTTTCTTGCCAGACAAAGTTGTCCTTATCAACCTGAAGCATGGCAAGTAGAAGTTCAACAGAAGTTCAAATGCTTTAGTGAGCCATTTTGCTATACAACACATACAAATCCACTGACCAGTAACCACCTGTAATTTCTCTAATAATGTTTGGTAGTGATCCAATTCTGCTTGTGACTTTTGAAGTTGATCATTAACAGGTTGAAAAGCTTTGGAAGAACGAATGTTCTTGAAATCTGTCAAGATATTCTGTACACAAAAAAAAAGGAAATATAAAGCAAGTCATCCTGGATTTGACATTAAAAGATTCAGCCCTACAGTCTCCAAAGCTATAAAGCAAAGGTGCATTCCATGCTTGATTAAACACGTTTGGTTCAACAAACCTGAAAAAATGTTAACTTGTTCAAAAGTTCAATTCTCTCTTCATGCAATCTCCTAATTTCCACCAAACGCTTTGAAGCCAATTCCTGGCAAATAACAGGATGGACATCAAATTCAAGTTCATACACAGCATAGGTAATTTTGTTACTCTAAAAATTGGAACTCGCTATTTACCGTTAACTCCTTGCGAGTGCCTTCGAGATCTTGCAACTCTCTTTGCTTATCTCTGATCTTATCTTCAGTTGCATTTTTGCTTCCCAATGTAGGAAAGAGGATTGGAGTTCCTTGTGTATTGTCTCTCTGTGCTTTAAGTGCAGCCAATTTGTGGTTGCTTTCTTCCAACTCGGCAATAGTACTGGCCAACTCCTCTTAACAAAGTAAATCAAATGTCTTGAGTCAGTTTTACCCTTGGAATTAGTTCCAGATATCTGCTAGGTCAAAATAGTGGGGGAAAAGTATAGTATAGGTCTGTCAAGCGTTGGCACTGCAACTAAAAGTAACTGATAATATCACAACCTATTATTGCCACAACACTTTACTGGCTAAGGTGCTAATGTTAACTTGTTTGGTAACTCAAGGTATAGTAAAGGGCATAAATGCTTATTAGAAAGTTAAAACAGGCCTAACAACATAACCTCCACCATCTAAGCAGGATACCTTTCAGACGTTTCTGTTCAGCTCTGTTTCGGGCCTTGCAATCTCTTTGATTCTGATAGTTATCTGCTAACCGCCTGTGCTTCAAGTGAAGGTCACCCACTGACTGTATTACATTATTAAGCTCGGCAAATAGGTCGCTGGTAGTACTTTGCAGTTGCCTGGTATGATCTAGAGTGCACGAGCAAATTAAGAAAATTTCAGCAAACCATAAATGACAACCGAAAGCTCTATCAACTAACAGAAAATAGGTAGCAGAAAAAAACCATTTTCTGGTAATTTAGTGAGAGAAGCCAAAGCAAAATCCTTATTTGCATGCCACAGATCACTTGACGGAAACAAGATGTTCTGTAGAACATTGGCTGTGGATGACTGTACTGGAGGGACACCATTTCCCAAATGGCAACTGGGTACACAACCTGAACTTTCTGTAGCACCAGCCTCTACAAGTCTTCTCAAAAAGTCCCTTTCTATGGGCACGCATGTACCATCTGAAAGATAAGGTTTATAAGTATCTGGACAGCTATGGAAAAAAATTAGGAGAAGCAGCATGAAAGAGCAATGAAGATACCTAATTAGCAAGCTCATTAGAATGAACAATTTAGTAATTAACAATCATCAACTGAGAACTGCAGTTTCTGCAACTTTGCGTGCAAAATTTCCTTACAAGATTACTTTTGAAAGAGCAATGAACCACAAATGAAAAGGCTTTACAAAACAGCTAGTCCATTGCTTCTTAAATAGCAGGTATAAATATTGTAAAAATCAGAGAATTATTAGCTGCTCAAGATGTCATTCTAGGAAAATGCCAGTCAGATATAGTCGGAGTACATAAAGTACAACATCATACCCTTTTGTACATTGCTGTGACCTGGACTGCAGTCAGAATTTGGAGATCCACTTTTGCAAACAGAAATTAACTCCAAATCTGCCACAACCTGTTTGAATAAAAGAATTTTAGTAGAAAGGTTATAATGTTTGTATGTGTTTTATGGCAACATGCACAAGGTCTGAATTACTTACGCGCTCCCAAGAACTGTTGACCAGCTCAAGTGTCTCGTTATGAGTCTTCTGCTTCTCTTTCAGATCATTGAATTTACTCTCAAGAGCACGGTACTCAAACTTGTGGGCTTCTAGTTGTTCCGAAAGCTTTTTGTTTTTGTATTTGAGTACAGCAAAATCAAGCTGCCAAATAAGACAGTATTAAGTTGGCAGTGTGGCACAACTAAAAACTGAAGAGGCATTATATTAAAAATGTCATCGTAATTCACCAGTAGAGCATAGACCAGCATTCAAGCACCTTTGATATTCAACTTAAGATCAAACAGGCACCGTTTCAAATTGCAAGAAACTAGATATTAGTTGCAAAGGATCTAAAAACCAGATATACTACCAGAGTCCTAACCATAAATAGGCAGCAACCCTTTTATAACAAAATTGAAAGGAGACTGGAGAGTGCAATCAACAACCCTGATTGCACCAAATGAGGTAACACATGATTACAGTGATGAGAAACGAAAGACTCAACAAAGAAATGGAGAAACAAAGTAACATTAGGCATACTATTTACACCCTTTACCCGCCCCTTCCCATTTTTAGCCCATCTTTAACTCTTGAACAAAATAATCATTTGTCACAGATAACAACAGCGTGATCAATTGGAAACAAACTTCATTATTATCGATCTCATGAACGATTTCAGACCTTTATGTCTAATTAAAAAGCATGCTCATGCCATGCAAGAAGGGCCATTAATATATGGCTTTTATATTAAATAAACATTAGCACATGACCATATCATCACCAGCAAGAAATATATTAATCTCTCCACAAATAATTGTTGCAAGTTCCTTAAAGGTACCTTGAAAAATACATATCTAACAAGCTTAGCATATGGAAAATTACTAAGGAATTGCGCCTTTTGCTATCATTAACAAGTACAGAAAACAAGCATGGCATGTAAGGAAACTAACAATTAAATCCACTTCTCATCCATCACTGAACAATTATAGAAAATATCGCTTGTCCTAACTAGCCACCAATCATACGTCCATTGCATCAACCAAAACGGATAACGCATAGCAAATCCCTAAAATATCCTCCCACTTTTCCGGCACGCAATATAAATAGGACTTCCGCTAACCGACACAAGACAACAAGCCATGCATAGAGTTTAGCATTTGCATATAAACATTAAACCGCTATCAAGGAACTCCTTTCTAGTCTACAGACCCAAACAGTCCTTAAAAGATCATTTAGCTGGCTACCTAACAAGCAGCAAAAATCCGATACACGAATCCTAGCACATACAAAAGCTGCTAAAATCTCTTGCGTCATCTATCTACCATGCAATAAGGTATCAAACAAAGCTACCAGCATAAACATGAGATCCAGCAATAAGGAGCAACTAGGCGGCTTGAAATGGCACATAAACCTTCTTATCGTCGGAGAAGGGTGCAAGTATCGGGCGCTTGGCGGAGGCAACAGGGGCACCGCCGGGCGCGACGGTGCTGGGGAGCCGCCGCTTCCGGTCGGGCTCCCCCGTGCTCCCCATAACCCTAACCCTAACCTCTCCCAGGGCCTCCAATTCTCCGCATGCGGCGACTGAAACCAACCTCGCAAGCACAAGAGCTAACCCTTCCGACCACCCACCGATCCAATCCACAGCCCAAAGCCCCCAAACCCAACCCGGCAACCCCCAAACCCTAGCACACGGATCACCAGAACAATCGCAAAAAAAAAAACAAAACAAAACAAAGGTCGTAGGAGGGAATCGGATCGAAGGGCGAGCGGATCGCGGTGGAGGGCAGCGGAATTCGGCTAGGGTTTCTGAGGAAGGGATTGGATCAGGGAGGTGTGGGAGTTAGCGGTGGTTTTGGTGAGAGGAGAGCGACGAGACGCGAGAGACAGTGGTACTATGCTCCAAGGGTGTAGTAGAGGGGAGAGTTATCGAGCGGAAGAGGCCCTTCGCGGCCGATGCAATGAACGCGCTCTGACAGCGGGATATTTGGTTGGGCCTCGGCCTTGCCGCTCGGTGTCGGGCCAGCTGAAAACGAAAAGTTGCACTAGCGCGTTTTTGTTTTCAGATCTATAATAATCTATTTCTTAAGTTTATTTAGAAATAACACTAAAGGTAATAGTTTCAATTATTTATCTCTAAAATCATTATCTCACTATTTTTTTTATCATTTTCACCATATCTTTCCTGCTCACACTCTCACCAGTTACAATGATTTGCGTGCACAAGTTGTCTTGCATAAGGGCACCTTCAATAATATCACTCTAGCTGTCTATTAGCTATATCACGTCAACAAATTCCTATTGGAGGAGAGAGAGTGTGAGGAAATAGAATGTGCTATCTCTTATACAAGAGACAATTTGTGCAGAACCAACACAAATGGTAATGAATTGTGAGGGAAAGTATGGTAAAAAATAATATAAAATAGTTAGATAAATTAATTTTAGAGATGAACTATTGGAGATGTTGTCTCTAGTGCTTTCTTTAGATGAGGTGAAAGCCTTAGAGACAATCTTAAAACACAGACTATTGTACATGTCCTAAAAAATGGCATATTCTCTCTCTTAACATCTCTTCCAACTAGAATGTTGGGTGATGTGGAAGGTAAGAGGTGAATGAGTTGGTCACTATTAGAGGTGCCCTTAGAGGTTGTTTGGTTTGCCTTAGCAAATGCTTGGTTTATCAAAATTTGGCAGCGTTGATCGAATTTAGCAAATATTTGATTTGCTACCAAATTTTGGTAAGATTCGCTTCTATCTTAGCTCTCTAGTTCATTTTGTTGTCAATCTTTGGCCAAAACATTAACAGTTAATTTGGTGACCAAATTTTAATAATGCCAAATTTTGGTAAGGCCTGATGGGGCAAATTTATCATCAAACTGAATATCCCTTAGTTCTTGAGACTTTGCCAGTCCTATTCTTTAAAATACCTATACTCTCAGTTTGTTCTATGTGAGCTAAAAAAAGTATATCTTCTGCTGAGTTGGGTTACTTTGAAATGGTGAAACAGGTCCACGCATATACCTTCAAGGTAGGACTGCTGGATGATACAATGCTGAGCAATGGTCTAATTGACACTTATGCTAAATGTGGAAGTTCAGATGATGTGTAGTTGTGTTCTCTTGGAGCAGTTTGATTGTTGGCTATGCCCAATTTGGCTATGCAAAGGAAGCACTTGATTTATTTGCGAGGATGAGAAGTCTGGACGTCAAGCCAAATCATGTAACCTTCGTAGCAAGTCGAACTAGCAAAGTCATCACCACTTTCACCTATTCATGTGCAAAATCAACTCAAATCATAAAACGGAATGAGCTCAAATCATGAACAAATTTAACATAGAGAGGAAATAATCATTAGTAGAGGGAGAGCCCAATTCCCAGCTGCCGGCAATGGATCAGAAGGGGCCAAGGCTGGATCCGGCTGTGGCCGAGTTGGAGGAGGCCAGGGTCAAGCTGGTGAACAGGAGATCAGGGCAGGCAGGGGCAGTAGAGCCGAGCGACGCGAGAGGTAGAGGACATGGAGATGGCCGGTGCAGACAGGGGGGCCAGAGAAGGGGCGACGCCGGGAGAGCAGTGTCGGTGCCAGAGAGAATAGCATAGGGGAACTGGCCATGCGTAGGAAAGAGAAGAAATGAGGGAAGTAAGGAATGAGAGATAGAAAGGGGAGGTTTGAATATGGGCATCCAGTGGCCATTCGGCTAATTAGATGAGGAGAGATAGTAGGTGGAGAGAGATACAGGGAGAAAGAACCAAGCCACCATCCACATCACCATTGAGGAAAACAAGCTCATTGCGCCACTGAAATCACGGGCCAACAGGAGAACTAGCCACCACCCACAACCTCCATAGAACAGCCAAAGGCAATCACTACCATACCCAAAGCACTACATGACCATACCACAGAGAGTTCATGAGTCACCACACTGGCGAGCCGACAACCAGAGATAGGGCAAGCTCACCATTTAAAAACCACTACATCATAGCCATAAACCAAAGCCTAGAGCGATAGCAAAGAAGAAGAAGGAGCCAAGACTGAATGCCATCAAAGGAGGAGGGGACCGAACAAGGGGACATCACCCACAAGCTACCAGGGCACATCGAGCATGAACCCAATTCAAGAAATCACAGCCACATGAGGGTAGTGTACATCACCACCCACCCCAAATCAAGCCTGACAATGCCAGGAAGGTAACCTTAAGCACCCACTATTCCATTTTTGCCATCTCTAGAAGCCTAAGACTTTGGCCAGCAGAGCCATGACGGTATACCGCCTTCGGCTCACGACACTTAGGAGGAAGACCCAGGGTGGCCAACCACGAGCTCTCGAGAATCATTGGCATTGCTCCCTGGCACATGCAAGGGCCCCTAAGCCCCACCATGATTGCTCACTCACATGCACATAGCCCTAAAACACCATCATGGTTGCTCATAATGTAATGCACCCCAAAGAAATCCACATTCCACAAATGAGTCCAAAAGCATGATGAAAATGAGCAACAAACAATACGGAATTAAAGTAGGATGCGGGAATGGTAGAACTGGGGGATCGAAGAACCAGAGCCTAAGGCATTGACGGCGTGTAGCCGATCGAGACGCAAGGCGTCAGAGAGAGGTAGCCGATTGGGCTAGTCCAAGCTGGCGGCGTAGTAGTCGAAAATCCAGAAAACGACATCGGTAGCATCCAGCCTCCAGAACGCAAGGCGTGGCGACATGCAGCCGCTGAGTCGTGCAACATTATAGAGGCGGACGGCCCGATAAGGACACAGAACTAAAGCTCTGACAAGGTGCAAGGTGACAGAAGGATGAAGGCGCCATGAGGACTGACCGGATGCAAGGTGTAGATAGGGCAGAAAGCCCTGACGAGATGCAAAACATCAGGGAGGACCAACAGAGACGTGGGTGACCAGCGTCAGATCTGGTAGAGAGAACACTAGGAAAGCTCGCCTAGGGGCCGGATCTGGGGAAATCGAGCCCCAAATCGCCTCTTGACGATCGGATTAAATCAACGGCAGGGGGAGGGGATGAGAAAGCTTGGCAAAATCGGGGAAACACCAGCAACGCCAGAAGTGGGAAACAACCGAGGGGAGGAAAGATGGCGTACTGGGGGCCGCGCATGGGGCATCATGGGTGGCACCGTTGTAAGTTCAAGCTCCATTAAGTTGGTTTTTATGATAATGGCAAATCTAATTGTGAGACTAATTTGTTTATTAATTATCATATTACTTAGTTTCATTTGGATGAAAAGATGAAAATCATAAGAGGTATGTATTCGACATTATATTCTTATATCTTAGTGCATTCCTCGGATCCAAAATATAGATTGAACTCCACAAATAGTCAAACATGAATATGTGCATATGTCTTTATTATATACTCTAGTACGCATATATTTAGGAGAGTTCACTCTATATTTTGAGGTTTCATTAGTATTGATCCACGTTCATCTTTCCACATATTAAGGATCTTTACTTTGAAATATATCCCTTGAGCATATATAGTTTGTGTAGTTTATATATACTCATGATCGGATTGTCATCTAGTTTCTTCATTATATGTTATTGGTTGGATAAGCTAGTAAGACCATTTCTGCTAATGCTTTTCACTGTATTTATCTAATTAAGGGCCATCCCGCAAAATATCAGCCATGGCCATGATTCTAGATGACTGCATCATTGTGCTCTATAATGCAGTAACTGTTATCACTTTAAAATTTAGGTATTGCATATTTTGTACCAACTTTCTTCAGAAGATCTAATAGCAGATCTAGGTAGATACGAATTAATCTAGAAAGATTAAAACATCCAGAAGTTTCAATTTGATTCCTTACCTACAAGGAGGCTCGGTGTATGTCGATTTGTCTTGGAACACATCTTCAATCATTTCACCACCACCTACAAGGAAATTAGTACTTCAGGGCTGAGTAAAACATCAACAACTTTCTCTCAAATAGGAAATCGAGGCTTAGTCATGTCTGTGTTTCAACAATTACTATTAAGTTGTTAACTACCCTATTTATCCTCTGATATAGAGTGAACAAATTCAGTGTGGCTTACAATATCTTACCTAAGAAAGGCTGCATAGATGACACGATCTCAAATTTTCCATGCAAGAATCCAATGCCTGTAGGGCCACACATCTGAGAAGTTTAGCCCATAACCTATAAAGGTCAATTATTTGCTATTCTGAAATGACTCAAAAATTTATTTAGTAATAGAGAGTTGACAACAACAACCTTGTGCAAGGACGCAACAAGAAAATCTGCACCAAGTTGTCAAACATTAATAATAACATTATCTCTAGTGTTATCTTTATATGATATAAAAATTTTAGAAATAATCTTAAAATTATACAAGAACAAACTTACGATGCGGCCAAAGGTAACGGAATGACTCCCCTCCGCTCGCCATTTTCACCAACTCCGATTAGCGGATGCTGCGGCGAGAGTCATTTCGTCGAACAAACGATCTGTACGGACCGCCACACTCAGCCGCTACAGTGCAATTTCAGTCATAAGCCACATCTTTTCAGCCCAATCGAGCTGGGCCCAAGCCAGCCGTGATTGGGGGTGCAAACGGAGCGGATAATTTTCGTCCGTCCGACCGATCGAAGGCTTACGGAACGAATATAAAAAGGATAGATGGGTATCCGGCACTATCCGTGTCCGACTCCGAGGAAAAAAATATGGAATATGATACGAGATAAGTGATATCCGTCCGTATATTATGTCAAGTGATATGAGAAAGTCTATTATGACTTCACATAGGAACAAGATAACATATATGTAGATTGTTATATCTAAACAAGTGGGAGTACTGAGTGTTCTTCCTTCAACATCTCAGTAATTAATCTCTTCATGTTCGCTCTGATTGTACCATACTATCCAATGTCCTGTTCAAAGAAGCGAATAATTTTCGTCCGATCGACTATCCAAAAGACTATGGAACGGATACAAAATGAAGAAATAGATATCCGGTATTATTTGTATTTAACTCCGACTCCGAAAAAACATAAAATATAATACAAAATAAACGATATCTGTCCATACCCGCTATTAACTTCGACTCCAAAATATCATAAAATATAATATAAAATAAACGATATCCGTTAATACCGCTACAAAATATTAGGCGTGATCCTCACGAAGCCCGACCTCTCCACCTCTCCTCAGCGCTCTCATCTACGCCGCTTTCGAGGACCGCTCTTGGATTTTCTACCTTTTCCTTTCCCGATTGAAATTTCAGTGCACAGCCGACAGCCGCACGCACCAACTCCCCAGTCGACACCAACTCGCGCCGCGAGCCAGGCCAGCGCCTCTACAAGAAACCCCTCTCCGTGCTAGGCATTTCGTCGAACACCAACCCTTCCGAGCCGACCGCCACCGCAGCCATGCTCCTCGCGAAACCCCACCACTCCTCCCACTCTGTCCTCCCATCCACGCCGCTCTCTAGCCCCACTCCCAGCCCCAACCACGTCAAGCCAATCGCCGCCTCTCCCGCCCCTCGCCGCCGCCTCCGCATCTCCGCCACATCCGCGGCCGCGCCGTCTGCTTCGGCGGCAGCGGCTGCGCTGAGCCGCGTGGACGTGCTCTCGGAGGCGCTCCCCTTCATCCAGCGCTTCAAGGGCAAAACGGTGGTGGTGAAGTACGGCGGCGCGGCAATGAAATCTCCCGAGCTCCAGTCGTCGGTGATCCGCGACCTGGTCCTCCTCTCCTGCGTCGGCCTCCGCCCCGTGCTCGTCCATGGCGGCGGCCCGGAGATCAACTCCTGGTTGCTCCGCGTCGGCGTCGAGCCGCAGTTCCGCAACGGCCTCCGCGTCACCGACGCGCTCACCATGGAGGTCGTCGAGATGGTGCTCGTCGGCAAGGTCAACAAGCACCTCGTCTCCCTCATCAACCTCGCCGGCGGCACTGCCGTTGGCCTCTGCGGCAAGGACGCGCGCCTCCTCACCGCGCGCCCCTCCCCCAATGCCGCGGCCCTCGGCTTTGTCGGCGAGGTCGCGCGCGTGGATGCCACCGTCCTCCACCCCATCATCGCCTCCGGCCACATCCCGGTCATCGCCACAGTGGCCGCTGACGAGACCGGGCAGGCCTACAACATCAACGCCGATACGGCGGCCGGCGAGATTGCTGCTGCGGTGGGCGCCGAGAAGCTGCTGCTTCTCACTGATGTGTCTGGGATACTGGCTGACCGCAATGACCCTGGGAGCCTGGTGAAGGAGATCGACATCGCCAGGGTGCGGCAGATGGTGACCGACGGGAAGGTAGCTGGTGGGATGATACCGAAGGTGGAGTGCTGCGTGCGAGCTCTCGCGCAGGGCGTGCACACTGCAAGCATAATTGATGGACGTGTCCCGCACTCGCTACTGCTCGAGATTCTCACAGACGAGGGCACTGGCACCATGAACACTGGCTGAGGTGGTTCAGACCTTCATGGTACTCTCTTGTGCCTCTCTGCTCATATTGTCATGTAATTTATGGCAATGTAGGCTTGCCGCATGATTGCAATAAGAATACCTTGCTCACATTTCTAACATTGGTTGAGGTGGTTCTGCACCCGTTTGTTTGTGACTTAGTTGACTAGTGGTTGAGAAAGATGGTGGCATAAATTGAATACATTTAGGTTAAATTTTATTCAAATGAAGTAGCTTTTGTTGGGCTGTGGTTTGGATTTAACTTGTCTAGCGATGCATGAATAATAGCATTTGTGCCCTTTCTGTTCTAAATGTAGTTTGCATGACTGTACAGTCCTCCTTTTTGTACAGTGCAGTTTACATGAGATTGAGTTGCAAAGATTGTATACTGGTGCACCACATGTATAGTTGCATACGGCTTGTAAATTGATGTGATGCATGGGTGAGTTAGTTTTTTCCTTGAGTGAGAAGATGCATCCCAAATAAGAAAAAGAGTAGCTGGTGATTTCAGTTAATTTAATTAACAGTGTAGTTTTGCAAAATAAGACCTTGGCTTTAAAGCCATTGAATGATTGTATGATTAGAAAATATTGTGTTGTTTAGGACACTAACACTGCATAGCCTTTTTAGACATACCTGGCTGTTAAACTGTAATGGGACAATTGAAGGAAAACATGATATGAGGCCATGACTAGGGCCTCTTACCCAAGCTGCCCAAGTTATTTAAATTTGATGCCATGGCATTCATGATTTGGATGTGTAGTTTAACATTTTTGTGGAAACGATGATACCTACTACTGTCTTTCACAAGTGCTTCTTCCTTAATACTTTACATAATTTTTGAGTGATCTCTCTGTTTCGTTTTAGATTGCAAGGCCTCACCTTCAGTATTTTTAATTTCACTCTTGACTTGGCAACTGTGTTACAATTCCAAGTAAAGCAGTTATATTTCAGCTTAACATTAGCAGTTACCGTAAGTTTCCATAATAGTTCTGGGTTGAGTTTCTTCCTGTATAGTAGCTAAAAGGATGTGGAATGTTACTCTTGCTCTTTAAATTTCACGTAGTGTAGTAAATGGTATTTGACTGAAGTCACCAAATGATATGTTTCAGTTCTGCCCTTCTGCAAGCCTTGTCTTGCAGGCCAGGTCAATTACATTCTTTAGAATTTGATGAGTTATGTCTCATCCTTACTGCTAACCTTGTCTTGCAGGCCAGGTCAATTACATTCTTTAGAATTTGATGAGTTATATCCCATCCTTCTTGACTGCAGCTGATGCTTATGTTACATGAAATTATTAACACCGAAAAACATTTTTTTAGTAACTGACTAACTGCCCACTGCATCAGAGATAAATAAGCCGCTAAAAGGGCATGATTCACCACCCCCAAACATATTGAGGCCTGAAAGAGTATAGATGGAGTAGTCTTGTCAATATGGAACGTGTGCCCTGTGATTGTGTTAGCCAATTCAACCTTAGCAAATACTGTATTTTATCCCACCGGCCATCTGAAGGTTTATACTCTGAAGGACTCCTCATCTTCAGCCAAAAGGCTTCTCTTTCCCCGACATTGACTAAATGACAATTACGATCATAGCCTCCATGCCACACTGCTGGTCTGTATCATCCTAGTCCACCATTGAGATATCTGCAACATCTTCCTTGAAACATATTTAATGGAATTGTTCAACTTTTTCAGACAAGGGGATCAAAATTTCCTGCAAAACTACAACTCTTGCTCTCCTATTTACATCATGAAAATTCTGTGACTGTTACGGCATGGTGCTGTAGCAGTGTGTGAACAGTACCGCAGGTACCATAGGGACCTGTGAACAATACAATACTGTAGCAGCTATTTAGGGATATAATCTTATGCATATTTTTATATTGGGAATAGTTAGATGCATTTCTTCATATTAGTAATAATTAGATGCATATCTTCATATTAGGAATAGATAGATGTATATCTTTATATTTAGATAGTACAGATATAATATTGTTTTTAGTTGATTGGTTGCATTAGATTATATTAGTTTTCATATTATTAAGGGCTAATCTATATAAAGAGAGGAGTCGCACCATTCATAATCAAACAATGAACAATCAAATAAGTCTCTAGTCTTCCTCTTCTTCTAAAGTCAAACCTCAGAGCCTCTCTACCACGTCAAGGAAGAGCCCTGCCGGTGGCTAGATGAGGACGAGCGCTCTACTCTTAGTGCTCGGACCTGTACTCAACCACCGACCACAATAGACTCATCCTGTACTTCAGATCTTAGTCAAGAAAGCTTCCTCAGACTCTTCGTGGATTGTTTTAATTACAATTAAATGGAAAGAAACTCTGGAGTGCAGAACCTGTTTTAAGGTTGTGGATACTAACAGTTTACAAATAAGCTGTTTTTTTTGCTGATGACCAAAATAGTACATTAGCTATTTGTTTACAGTACATGTTGCTTAATATTGCTTGTGTGGTCCATTGTTCAATTCCTGTGTTCACTGGGCCACTTGCTAAGCATCGGTCCATTGTTCAATTCCTGTGTTCAGTGGGCCACTTGCTAAGCATAAAAAATGGTTCTCGCAAAAAAATGCACCCCGATGGCCGACATATATTTTGTGACATTCCACCAATGGGCTATTTCTGTCTGAACATGAAATGGTATACCATTGGTATTTGGTCCAAAATCTTTTAGATGTTCATTTGTCAACAATTTTCAGTTTATATTTTTGTATGTTACTTGAAATGATGGGTGTTGTATCCATCCCGCTTGAAAATCATTCTGAGAAGTTCCAAGTTAACACAACTTTTTTTTTATCCAGGTTTTTGTTATTTTGTTTAAGAGACAGCCCAGGTTCGGTGTAATGGATTGAACTGTGAACCAAGTGGATGGAGAAAAGGACTTGACTTGGCTAGCCATGAGGATGGGTGAAAATGAAATGGTGGAGCCCTTAGTTCCTTTGCAGGCAACATTTCTTCTCTTTTCTTTCCACCACCATGGCATGGGCACAGCAAACTCCACTTACATCTAATGGAGCGGTGCCTTCTTTTCGGTATTTAAGTACTACTTTAGTGGGAACTCTTTCACTGCTCCATCGTTCATTTCTGACCTGGTTGTATGATAGATATTTCGAGAAAAAGAGGAGAACTCTACCCTCTACCTGGTCGTTGCAGAATCTATTCCTCATTATGTTGTCCATTTACTTTTCTTGTGGGACTGATACTGTATGCATATTGTAGTGCTGTTTTTTTTTTGTCTGTTGAGCACTTGAGCTCTGGGGCTGTTTTGCGTGGTACTCAAAATGTTTGCGGCTACAATAAGATGGTATAGCTTCCGATCTAGGGGGCATTTTAGTTTGATATGGTTTTTCTTCAAATTTTTTTTTTATCTCTGCATGTGTTCTGTTCATTCCTTTTAGTCAGTGGTTGTGGTATGGGTAAAAGTTGCATTTACCAATTTCTCTTGCAATCACCGCGGTTAGGGAGTTACCGAAAGCACTGATCTGTCGGTTAGTGCTGCAATGTGAGGATCTGCGAGTTTTGAGCATGCAACACATTTTTCACAAATCGAATGTGCCTTTCGGCATCTATTTAGAAATCACATGCTGCAGACAATCATCCTATTATTATCTGGTAGTTCTGCTGTCAATTTCCTTGTCTTAATTCGTTGTACGCGATGCTGAACATTGGCTGGAGACAAAACGGTGGGCTCTTGAACAGCGCCTCTGCACCCGTGGATCTGATCAACGACAGCGGGTGATGGTTGCCTCTAGACGTGGGGGAAGTTGCAGTCCCTTTCAAGAGTTTTTTTGAAAGGCCGGCAGGAGTGCTGCCGTGTATTAATTCACCGAGAAAAAAATAGGTGTCTAGATATTATTCAGATATTTTCTTTTTAACAATCATCTAGATTTGAGATCGGCCTTTTTTGTTGGATTAGAGATCCAACGGTCCTTTTTTTAGGAGGGGGAGATTTTTTTTGAAGGGGGTGGGAGGAGAATTTATGGTCGTTGGATCTCTAATTCAATGATTATAAATCTAGATGATAGTTAGAAAGAAAACATCTAGATGATGTTTATCAACACCTGAAAAAATAACTACAAAAAGCAAAGTTGGTTTGTCAAGACCGGGTTAGGGGGTGAAACGAGGCCATGAGAAGGCCAAACAAGGTCGATCACAATGTTACAGAGAAAATGGCAGCTCCGCTAGCCTATTTATCCCTGTAAGTATCCAAGCCCCTACCACGTCCTTAATAGCCGTGGTCAAATGGCCTGATGAAGACGCCGTTTGCCAAAAAATTGCAACGTTTCGCTCCTTTCATATATACCAAGTGACAAGCATAACTAGGTGGCAATTGCCTTCTGCGGAGGTCCATGTACAAAAATGATGGATCCCCATCATTCAAGATTATTGTAAGCGTAATTCTCGTCTTGTAATGTTCTAACAAAGCTCGTCTAAAAAAAATGTTCTAACAAAGCTGCTTTTTAATAAAGAAAGACACTGGCTCACTTTGATCGACATAAACACACAGCCCGCACTACCGATTATGCCAACAAAACTGCCCTTGGATTCCACTCCCAAAATGCCAAAGGATTCCCTGACCAAAACCATCCAAAACGCCCAGGAACATCATTCACACTACCAATTCCTAATCCAAGTGCTAAGTATACCTCCAAACAGCTCTGCTTCTATTATTAATAAACACGGTTGTCCCCATCACGAAATCCAGCTCGCCTGAACTATTCTCTCTTCTGAAAGTTCCATGAGCACAGTGTGCTGCCAAATTTGGCTGTAGCCAAGCAGCCAACGAAGTAGAAGTTTCCAAACCAGCATAAATCACTAGCATCACCGCTAAATCCAACGAGCCGACGACAGGAGACCAACGCAAACATGGCCATACACACGATTGCCGCCATGCACGCCGCCATGCACCACCGCCCTCGCCAACACGTCCCACCTCCCCGCCACCGCGTCTGCGTCATCCGCGCCACGGCCGCCGCCGCCGCGGCCTCGACGGACACGCTGTCCACGGCCTTCTGGGACTACAACCTCCTCTTCCGGTCGCAGCGCGCCGAGTCCCCCGACCCCGTCCTGCTCCGCGTCACCGAGGGCGCGATCCCGCCGGACTTCCCGGCCGGCACCTACTACCTCGCCGGCCCCGGCCTCTTCTCCGACGACCACGGCTCCACCGTCCACCCTCTCGACGGCCACGGCTACCTCCGGTCCTTTCGCTTCCACCCCGGCGACCACACCGTGCACTACTCCGCACGGTAAGCAGCAACTACCTACCTACTTTCCATATATGGCCTTGAGCGTGACAGTACGTGCAGCGGCCGTGGGTGGCGCGCGTGCATGTGATGATCACGATGTGAGTACGCACGCATGCAGGTACGTGGAGACGGCGGCGAAGAGGGAGGAGAGGGGGGACGGCGCGTCGTGGCGGTTCACGCACCGGGGCCCCTTCTCGGTGCTGCAGGGCGGGAGGAGGGTGGGCAACGTGAAGGTGATGAAGAACGTGGCCAACACCAGCGTGCTGCGGTGGGGCGACCGGCTGCTCTGCCTCTGGGAGGGCGGCGTGCCGTACGAGGTCGAACCCCGGACGCTGGAGACCGTCGGCCCGTTCGACCTGCTCGGGCTCGCTGCCGGCGCCGACGAGGCGGCTCCAGGGAACGCGACTGCACGCCGCCGGCGGCCGTGGCTCGAGGAGGCTGGGCTCGACGCGGCCGCGCGCTTACTGCGGCCGGTCCTTAGTGGTGCGTAATACTACTACACACTGTACAGTACCACCGTGGCTGGCGCACCAGAGCATGGCTCACCTTGGGTGCGCACCGAGCGATCGAGCTGATTTGACGTTTGTGCGCGCGCGTCTGGCTCCCGCGCAGGTGTGTTCAGCATGCCGCCCAAGAGGCTGCTCGCGCACTACAAGATCGACCCGCGGCGGAACCGGCTGCTGATGGTCGCCTGCAACGCCGAGGACATGCTCCTCCCGCGATCCAACTTCGCTTTCTACGGTCTGCCCACTCTCGCCCATCGCCCCCTCAAATCGGTATAGTGTCACCCCACTCACCGATATGTACGTTCTGCGGACACGCAACGCAGAGTTCGACGCCGACTTTGCGCTCGTCCAGAAGCGGGAGTTCGTCGTGCCGGACCACCTGATGATCCACGACTGGACATTCACGGACCGCCACTACGTCCTCCTCGGCAACAGGATCAAGCTCGACATTCCCGGTACGGAAAGAAACTCAAAACTGGTCGCTTTCGCTCGAACAAATCATGTCTGGCACGTCCTTTCAAGATCGATAGGCACGAGTGGCTGACCTTTGGTGCCGTGTTGGGTAGGATCACTGTTGGCGCTGACGGGCACTCACCCGATGATAGCGGCCCTCGCCGTGGACCCGAGCAAGCAGTCGACGCCGGTCTACCTGCTTCCGCGCTCCCGGGAGGCCGAGGCGAGCGGCCGCGACTGGAGCGTGCCGATCGAGGCGCCGTCGCAGATGTGGTCCATGCACGTCGGCAACGCCTTCGAGGAGGAGAACGGCCGGGGCGGCCTGGACATACAGCTGCACATGTCAGGCTGCTCCTACCAATGGTTCCATTTCCACAGAATGTTTGGTAAATACGAGATGGCACGAAACGTTTGTACTGAATTTGCACGTTACTGCGAGCTAGTACGATCATCGAGTGACATATCTGTGCTGCAATTCTTACAGGTTACAATTGGCAGAACAAGAAGCTGGACCCTAAGTTCATGAATGCAGTGAAGGGCAAGGAATGGCTGCCTCGCCTTGTGCAGGTGAACAAATGCTTGATTTGGGCTGTCTATCGATGAACCCAATTTGATCTAGCGCTGAAGCCAATGCAGGTGGCAATCGAGCTCGACAAGAGAGGGGCGTGCCGGAGATGCTCCGTCAGGAGACTGTCCGATCAGTGGACCGGCCCGGCGGACTTCCCGGCGATAAACCCAAGCTTCGCCAACCAGAGGAACCGGTTCATCTACGCCGGCGCTGCATCCGGCTCACGCAGATTCCTCCCATATTTCCCGTTCGACTCCGTGGTGAAGGTCGATGTCTCCGATGGATCAGCGCGGTGGTGGTCTCCAGAGGGGCGCAAGTTCGTCGGGGAGCCTGTCTTCGTCCCGACCGGCGGTGGGGAGGACCATGGCTATGTTCTTCTTGTAGAGGTAAAACGAACGTGGAGCACATACGTTTGCTCAATTAACATTGGAGTCATTTGATGCCTCTTGCCTCTTTTGCAGTATGCAGTATCCGAGCACAGATGCCATCTAGTGGTGCTGGCTGCAAGAAAGATAGGGAAAAGGAATGCACTTGTGGCAAAACTTGAGGTGCCAAAGCACCTTACCTTTCCAATGGGATTCCATGGATTCTGGGCAGCTGAATGAGTAACATCACAAGCATCCAATCTAAATCGCCCCAACTCTAATGGGCAACTGTCAGGCACCCAAACAATTACAGTGCATAAATCTGTTCAGTTTGATATGAATATAAAGTGTAAACCTTGATCCGTTCTTAGACGTCAAGCATTCATAAGGCTTGTCAAATTTTGCATCATCAATCATTCAAATTCCATTTATGTTTTTTTTTAAATAAATTCCATTCATGTTCACAGCTGGACAATAAGCACAGTGTGGACGATATGATATATTGATGTCTATGACAATAAATCCATAATCCCTTAGGGTAAACATATTGAGCTTCCACTACGAATCGTGGCACCTTGGCAATTTAAATTTCTGGGCCTGGCAAATAAGAATGACACCATCCTTGATCATAGCTAACCCATACGAAAAGGACTAGGACTAGAATTCATCCTGTACAGAACTAAGAAACCACCAAATGTGAAGTCGATGGATTGTTGTGCTCACTTTATGCGTGCTATAGTTACCACAACGAAGACTAACACCGAGAGCATGAAGGACATTCTCACTACATCGTCATACAAATCATAATCCTTGCTCTGAGCTTGGAAGAGCATGTTCACGAGCTTAAGTATCTTCTCAAGGAATTCCTTGATCTTTGCCTGGGTGTTTTCCAGGACCCACTGCATCACTCCAAGAGGAGCACTAGAGCTCCCCTTGAGATCAGTTTCCTTAGCTGAAATACAGGATAAGTTTTGTCAGGTGCAGATTCACCCAACATAATAAACAAGAGTTTAACAGAACTAAACTAAATAAGGTAGTCAAGTTCATACGTTTCACACGACAAATATCAAAAAGATTATCGAATGGCTGCTGCCTAACTTAACAAATAGATTAATATTGTCATCCATGCTATATCAATATAAAGATGTACATGGAAAAAAGCTCAAAGTCACATACCATCCTTGAAGGATCTCTTGAATTCTTGCACCACCTTGTTGTTCATGACAGCATCCCATACAGCCTTATCCGTTGACAAGGCCATAACCATGTTCTGCATGGAGGGAAAAGAAAGTCACGGCAAAGCAGGAAAACTAGGGGATTTTGTCAATATTTGGTAGTACTTAGTAACAAGTTCAGGATTGATATACATGAATACCATTCAAATTAAGCCACATTCACCTGAACAGAAGAATCTACTTGCAATAGGTGGAACGCATCCAGCACATTCCGATGTTCCCTTGTCAAAAGAGCAGTTGAGTTAAGGACAAGTGCAGCAGGCTCAATACATTCCTCTAATCCAGTGTAGGATGGAGAATGGTCTAAGTTGGCTAATTGGGCAACTTGGTTCTCCGATGCACAAGAATCCTCAGCAAAATAGTTCACAAACATCCCAGATGAACAAAGTCCTGAGATGGGCAATGCGAGCGCCTGTAACTCAGGTGCGTCAGAATCCACACCAGAAGGATTCTCAAATACTCTGCATACGACAGGCAATTTGTTCAGATATGACATCTGTAAACCCAGATTGCATCAATTAAACAACTACGGAGCAAAAAAAGCTCTATCTAACACCAAAGGAGGATGTGCGTTCTACACGGGACAGGAGGTCGTAACTAAGCAATGACGGAGGACGTGTATTGCAATTGGACACAGTACAAGCAAAACTTGCTCCTTTTAGCATGAAAAGTGGATAAATTGGAGATCCAACTGCGTGGTGTAGTATTCCACATCTAGACTAATATGCGCACACCCTCGAACAACTTCACAAATGCAAGAAACAAAAGCATGATTGGGGTGATTGGGGCTCCGGTCGTGATTTCCAGTGACAAATCACGGTAAGTTCCCCATCTAATTCCAGGACAACCAGAAGATTAAAATAATCAGCAAGTAGTTACACAAGACAGTTCCGATCTTAACCAATTATACCACGATGATCATCAGCAACCTAAAACATAAAAAAATATAACTTGATCAATCTAAATGGATGATTTAAGGGAATCTCACTGCTGGATGCTGGCGACGGCGGTGCGGACCTCGTCGCCGGTGGGCGGGGCCCCGAACACCACCCCGTAATCGTCCGCCGCCCCCTCGCCGGCGTCGAGCGCTGCATCCTCCGCCCCCACGGCCTCATCACCCACGGAGACGACCTCCTCCCAGTCCTCCTCGCCATCGAGGAGCAGCGCGCGGGAATCCCAGCACGCGGCGGAGGCGATGGAGCAGGGTGGGGGCGGGGGCGGCGGCGAGGTGGCGCGCAGAGTGCGGCCCCAGTGTGCGCGCAGGGGCGGCCGCTGGGGCCGCGGGGTGAGGCGGCGCCGCCGCGGGGCGACGAGGAGCCGACGGCGCGGCTGGCGAGGCGGACGAGGTGCTTGCCTGAGGGGTTGCTCATGGCGGCGCCCTGGAACCTCGCGTCGCCTCCTCTCCAGCTATTCTCTCCCCTCCTGTACACAACATGGACCACCATGAGACCAACCTTGCTGCTGAAGCTCCGCCTCGTGGCCCCTCGCCTACTCTCCGACTTTCTTCTCTCCCTCTCCGCCGCGCCTTGTGTACGGGGTTTGTTTGGCTTGCCAAGGAAATCGTTTTCTTTGGAGCGATCTTTTTAAAGGAAATAGTAATACAATCTGGTGTTTAAATATCTCCTCATATATAAATGGTACGTTTTTTAAGACAGATTTAATAGTAAAATTATATAAAAAATGTATTAAGTTTAGCTGTACTGTTCAAAATCATATATGACTATTTTTCTCTATATACTGTCTTTTACGAACAGTTAGAATTCAAATATTTAAATCCTCAACCATAAACTATCAGCAAAAAAAAAACCTAAACGTCCATATCTTATTACTAGATTGGTAGCTAACTACACTTTATAGCTCGCACTATTGACTAACTGCACCTCGCATTTTACGGCGTTTTTGTTGATCAGCTCTCATTGCTGTTGACTTCTAAAACTTGTTTTTTATAGTAGATAATTTTTTTATAGTATCAACTTTTAAATAAAATATCTTTTTAAATACTAACTGATTATAGTATATAAAATAGTGCCTTTATTTATATTAATAAAAAATATACACGAATGTTTTATAAACTTTTCTATAAGCTATTACTTATTAAGTCAAATCTAAAAACCAAAAGCGAATACGATCCGGTACTAAGTAATAATAAATCTCTCTTTTTCCTATCCACGTCGCCTGTTCTTTTTCATTTGTGAATATTAACACACATATTTGGACGCATTTCCACTGCCGTGTAGACCCAAAGGATATGTGACCCCACATGTAACTGCCACACACACGTGAACTCGTTTTATCGTGCGATAACAATTCCTGCGTGCCTCCCCCAAGGTTTTTGTGTTGCTTAATCTAATACTCCTACTTTATTCGATTAATTAGGAGTTAATCTTGGTCTTCGCCATACACGGTTGCGACGACGATGTACGCCGATTGCCGAACTTCTTTCTTGGGGATGTACGAGATAAAGAGTATTTGCTCCGACTTTACGGACGTTCAAACCCATCGAAAAGGCCAAAAGGAGTCGGGGACTGGGGATGGGAGAGAGAGCGATGTTGAAGTGAGGTGGCTAGCTTCACGTCGTTTTCCAACGGGCGGGGTCCCCGAATCATGGCGCGGACCGAGACATGGTGCGTGGCGGGGAAGCCGATGAGTGAGGCAGGCGTGCGTGTCGCCGCATGTGTGGAGTGGATAATAGAGATGTTCAGGTTCTTTTTTTTACCGTGGTCTGGATTTTGGTGGTAGCCGATTGGCTGTGTTCTTCGAAGACAAACCTGTTAAGGGCATCCACAATGTGCAAAAACAGGGGGTCTTAAGTCACCTTAAGGTCGACCTTATACATTACAGGGGTGACCTTAAGGTATGCCATAAGAAAAACCTTAAGACCAGGCCTCAAGCTAAAGACCTGGCCATAAGCATTAAAATACATTTTTTCTTTATCTGACAAGTGGGACCATCTTAAGGCCTAATGGGTTATATACATTACAGCATTGGCCTTAAGGTTTAGATGGGACCCACCTTAAGACCTCTTGGGTTATATACACTATGGATGCCCTAATACGAATAAAGTATATGGTTTTAAACTGAGATTTGACGATAATAATAATTGATGAAGATGATAATGTAAATAGCTCATACGATTTTAAACTGAGATTCGAAGACGACGACGGACGGAAGAGACACTGATGTGAATGCGCACATGATTTTAAACTGAAAAGCCATTTTAAAAAGTCGGGTTGGTGAGCTCCACGCCGCCTGTAGTTCCCTCATGGTCCTTCGTAGATCTGCCAGCTCCCGATGTAACATCCCGCAGAATGCCTCCAACCCGTTCCCGCTAGCTTCTAGCGCCACCACCAGAGTGCTCTTGACCCACAATGTGGTGGCGATGAGGGGGACGTCGGGGTCGCCGGAGGCAGTCGCTACGACGACATGGGTGCCAGAGCTGCCTGGGGCGATCGAGGCAGGGTCCTTCAATCCTGACGGTGCTCGTGCTACGCGCGCCGTCAGCGCTAGGGGCCCTCTTTGCCACCCACTGAGGCGCTAAGCTCGGCCACCACGATGCGCCGCTGCCATGGGGCGGGGGGGGGGGTGACCACCGGGTCCACCGCCCCATGGCCACAGCTCTCTTTTTTCGCTTCGGGCTGATGTCACCATCCTTTTCGGCGCCATTGGTCTCGCGAGCGGCTTGGTGGTGCCGACAACTCGGATCTAACTTGTGGCTCTCATGCCTCGTCCCCACGGATGACGTCAACTGTTGTGGCTGCACATCAAACAGTAAATAGCAAAGATTTGGGAGGCATGATGGAGGTGCCCGAAGCCTAAGGTTAGAGTGTACGGAGAGGATGTGAATGGATGCGGTAATATTTGGTAGCCTCGCAAATTTTGTTCTCAATTTACTCTCCTCTCCATGGTGCGCTTTCTCAATTTACTCTCTCCTTTCCATGGTGCACTAAGGGCCATATTTATAGTAATAGAGGAGGATCTTTATATAAATGCCTTTTTGAAGGGCTTACTGCTAGGGGCATACACATCTTTTTCTTGCTATGCCGTAACAAGCCTATGCTTTGCTTACATATGCGTGTAGGCCCATGCATGATGGGCCGAAGGGGCCAGTGGGGGCCACTCCCCCGAAAATGATTTTTGAGATCATAGGCCGTTGCAATACCATACCAAGTTCAACAGGTAGATGAGCCCTTTTGTAGCATTTCATATTGCAGTTACAGCCTTTCACAGCCAGATGGACAATATCAACATAGGTCAAAAGCACATCATATACTTAGAGCCAGTTGGTGTTCTTTTATATAGGAAAAAAATTTAAACGAATATATGTACAGAGTTAAGTATTAACTACCTAATACCAATTCCTTTGAAGAAGAATCTTACAGCAAGTACAGCATGGATCAAACTTACCATATAATTCCTGGAGAACATAATATTGTATAGTAAAAGAAATGGCATAGTTAGATGGTGAAGACTTGGCTGGGAAAGCATTAGGCTCTGCAAATCTTCTTCTGTCTCTAGGCACATCACACATCACATTTAGTGTAAGTGATAAGCACTATATCAATGTTGAACTATGGCAACTATGCACCCCAAGAATATGGAGCGCGCTCAACAACAACTATGCACCCCAAGAATATGGAGCGCGCTCAACAACTAGATAGTCCCCCCTTATGTCCTTCGCTACACGGATGTCATCATCCAAATAGACAGTGTCAAACCTGAAAGTGGAATACATATAGTATGTAATTGAAGGAAAAACTGAAAGGGAACTTATAAACCGGACCAAACAAAAAAACCTAACACAGACATTCTGCAGAAATCCTGTTTGACAAAACTGTCAGTGCTAAGTAGAAGGAAGGATCAAGGCCAAGCTAACATTAGAAAGTGTTTAGCCTTTTATTAATTGAGGATGCTTAGTGTGGTTAGATAAGGAGAATAGGGGCCTAACCATCCACCTTAAGGATGCTTAAGCCTTTTCTCCCCAGCCCAAATCATAGCCTGGAAAAATAGTTCATTTCAGAAGCACATTTTTGGTGAAATGAGAGGAAATTTGAGTTCATCTGAGCTGGAAAAATAAGGGAGAAAGCAAAGGGCACAAAATGAAACATAGTAATTGTTGGTCTTGCTTCTAGCTTCTAGTCTGAACATGATCACCTTGAAGCCACTCTTATCTTACTTAGATTTCCAGCTGTTTTATCAGAATTAATTGAATTCTATTTGCACGAGTGTAAATCTAGTCAATCTAGCCTAAATTCAATTCATGCCAATTAGGTCCTACAATGTCTAGCCATCGTTCAATTTCCAAGATAGTGGTTTTTGTTCAGAGGGCACGGCAGTGGCAAGCTACAATGCACTATCCGCAAGACAAGACCCTGTTCTTACCAAACATTCCAGCCTTCCATGCATCAAAAACATTTTTTTCAAGTTAAAAAACTTGAATTGGATTATTTCCCTCCTGTTCATATGAAAATAAATAAATATGCCATTTCTCAATTTGGAGGTAATTCCTAAAAAAACAGAGGTGAGAAAGGACCCCTATTCATTTGGTCGCCTGTTTGTATAAAAGGACCTAACTGGAAGATAAAAGTTTTGTACCATATAATAAGGAAAAGAAACATTCCTAGGCTTACTAGTTACTGATTGGGCGATACCTATATTCCTTGATAATATTCCAATTAATGTAACTGGTTCACAGTAATAGAAATGCCCTCACAGTTTCTTTCGATGTATGCTTTAAATCTCCTAATCCTATCGTATCGATAGGAATTCAAACTGAACTGCTCAAGTTGCTGTGCTAACATCTTTACCATATTTCCTATGTACTTTGTAACCCAAAGTTCAAAGGTACTACCAAGCGAACATCTTGCACTCACCATCCTTTCCCAAATGGGGGAAAAGGAACCTCCCAATTGCTTCCCCTCAGCACAGCACGTGTAAACCTACAACAAACATATACACAGTAAAGTTTTAACCTATCGATCCAATCACCAGAAGCTGATCAAATCAAACAACAAATGCTATTGTCAAACAAAGAAAGCACAAAAAAGAAACCTGCCTAAAATTGACTCGCTGGGGTGGCTGGATCTCGATGGCGCCGTTCACGACGAACGCGCCGGAGGGCGGGAAGGTGATGACGTTGTTGAGGGTCCCACCTGGAACGTCGATGACCTGGAGCACATCGCCGGCGGCGGTGCGGAAGGCGGGGGAGTTGCGCACGATGAAGAGCTGCTCCTGCTCGGTGGTCCAGAGGAGGCGCCAGGTGCCGGAGAGCTTGGCAGCGTCGGAGACGGTGTCGGCGCCTGGTGCGGAGGCCGCGAGGGCGTCGATGCAGGAGACGATGTCGGCGAGGCGGGAGGGGTCGGACTGGGTGTCGATGCCGCGGCGCTGGTCGGCGATGAGGCGGAGGAGGTCGGCCTTGGCCGGCGGCGGGCGGGAGGGGAAGAGGGAGCGGAGGAAGCCGGTGGCGTGGGGTGCGGGTGCGACGCGGCGGTTTCCGCGGGGAATCGGCGCCAAGGTTTGCGCGGCCGGGCAGGTGTGGTAGAGAAGTGGCGCCATTGCCGAGGATTTGGTTTGGGTGGTCGTGGAGACGGGAAAGAGAGAAGAGCTCGCGCGGGGAGTTTGGGTTGGCTGATGTCATGGGCTGAGCCCAGTAGGTGAGCGGATCAAAAAGCTAGCGAACCCGCCAGCCCACCACCGCATCTAACCCTAGCCCCCCGGCTCCCGCAAACTGAAGCAGCAAAACCCCTTGCGAGCGCCGATCTCCGCCTCGAACTCTCCAGTGCTGCCTCCACAGTCCTCGCCCCACCCCCCCTCTCTTCGCCGCCGCCGCCGCCGCCGCCATGGCGATCACCGCCCCGACCCCTGACATCCTCGGCGAGCGCCAGTCGGGCCAGGACGTCCGCACGCAGAACGGTAACACCCCCCTCCTCCTACTTCTCAGCGCCAGATTGCGCGGGGTTCTGTGAGATCTAGTGGCCCGAGTAGCCGCCTGAGCGCGCCGGGATTTAATCTGCGTTCGTGCTTCTCTGGTTGCAGTGGTGGCTTGCCAGGCGGTGGCCAATATCGTCAAGTCCTCGCTCGGGCCCGTCGGGCTCGACAAGGTGTGTGGTTTCCACTTTGATCTAATTGGTTGTGCATAGATTGCTACCGTGTGAGGAGGATCCGGGGTTGTAGGTTCGTAAACTATATGATCCGCGTGTTAGAATGGTGTTTTTGTACCTTCAGGGGTTGCTTGTTGTGCTGTATATGTAGTTCACTCACAAACTTAGTTACCAGTGATATATCAGCGAAAATTCAACCATAAACAAAACCATGATTTGTAGTGTGCTTTCTATAACCTAATCAGGATTAATGACGTTAGATGGGTTCTGCATCCCCAATAATTTGATAAAACCCTTTGTTGGAATGAACTAATTAAGCATATCCTACTTATAGATGCTGGTTGATGATATTGGTGATGTTACAATCACAAATGATGGAGCAACCATTCTGAGGATGTTGGAAGTCGAGCACCCAGCAGCAAAGGTGATGTCCGGCAGCTAAACCTTTTTTTTTGTTGTGATTGCTGCTTTGTGCTTAGCTTTTTTGGTGTCCATTTGTTGTTAGGTTCTTGTTGAGTTGGCTGAGCTCCAAGACCGGGAGGTAGGAGATGGAACGACATCTGTTGTCATCATAGCTGCAGAGTTGCTTAAGGTAATGAAATGGAGCTCTTATAGTTTTATGTCAGGAGTCTCTTGCCCATGAATTACCCTACCATTTTGCACACATATTTATGAAGTTTTGTTTCTTTTTACCAGAGAGGCAATGATCTCGTGAGAAATAAAATCCATCCGACCTCTATTATTAGTGGCTACAGGGTGAGTTTGTATTTTTGTATTTTAGCTGCAGTAGCATTTCAATTTTAAATGATCATTTCAGCGGCAAACTCTAATCATTTACATCTTTGATTCTTTTTTTTTACCTTCATATTCTACCAGCTTGCTATGCGTGAAGCTTGCAAGTATGTTGAAGAAAAGTTGGCTGTCAAGGTAAGAGAATACTGTCTGCTGAACAAATAACAGCAGAGTGCTGTTCCACTCCATGCCTATTGACTCGCTGACATGAGTACTTATCTGCACTTTCAGGTCGATAAACTTGGAAAAGATTCTCTTATAAACTGTGCAAAAACTAGCATGTCTTCCAAATTGATTAATAGTGACAGTGATTTCTTTGCAAATCTGGTAAGTTCCTATGGTCTTATGTGTACTTTAGGTTTCTTATTCATGCCTAATTTTCTACTTTGTGTAGTAAAATCCTATGGAACTTGATTATATGGTTAGTTGTAACTTGTAAGTCTAATTTCACTGTCACTTGTTAAGTCTGAAATAAATATTTAGTCAATACTCAATATATGCGTATCGAAGCACTTCGCTTTTTTGTTTTTCAAATTCTAGCGACATCAGATAATGCTTTGCTGTTATGGTTTCTAACTCATTATTCGTCCCTGAAGCCAGATGTTAGGGCTTCAGTTGTCTTTCTGTTAGCATTGTTACAAACTTTGTGCTGTTTACTTGACCTGGCAGTGTTTTTCTTAGGTTGTAGAAGCAGTTCAAGCTGTGAAGACTACAAACGCTAAGGGAGAAGTGAAGTATCCTATCAAGGTCAGTAAAGTGCATTTGGTTAAAGTACTACTCCATCAAAGCAAACTCCTATGTAGGCAATTGTTGTATAGTGAATGAGACATCATGTTTTGTGCAATTGTGCTCCTTTCATTGTTTTCATTTTTCACTGTGTGCCTTCTGTTTTCTGAATGTAGAATTAAATGTTACAACCTAATGCCCATATTATGTTTGGACATTGTAGACGCATCTATAGTACCTGTTTGTGATGTTATTTTGCTTTATGCATCATTGGTACTTCCCACTGGTTATGTATTGGACGTCTTCGCAGCTAATATGATAGTAAAACTTGTGCCTTAATATTATTCTTCCTATATCCTTTATTTTTCATGTTAACCATTCTATGTGGACATGCCTTTGGAACCTCTCTTTTTTAAAAGAAAAAGTTGCAGAAATGGTACTTTCTTATCCTTTTCATGAAATTTTGCTTGTAACTATGGCTTTATCTGTTCTGCAGAGCATTAATATTTTGAAAGCTCATGGTAAAAGTGCTAAGGATAGTTACCTGCTGAATGGATATGCACTGAACACAGGCCGTGCAGCTCAAGGAATGCCTACTAGAGTAACACCTGCTAGAATTGCTTGTCTTGATTTTAACCTTCAGAAGACAAAAATGCAATTGGGTGTTCAAGTCCTCGTAACTGATCCAAGGGAACTCGAAAAGATCCGTCAGAGGTATGTGCATTTTCAGTTTTGCAGTTCATTATATCCCTTTTGGTATGTGCATTTTCTGTTTTGCAGTTTATTATATTCCTCTCTGTTATTTCCTGAATGAATCAGCAATGACTGCTCTCTTTTAACCCTTTTGCATATTGCTTGTTTCTAATTTCTTGTGCTGGATCCCCATGCTTTTATGATTGGATTGACAAGCAATTCATTTTATTTTTTAAGCTCCCCAACAGTAAATGTAATACGTTACTCTTTTTCCCCCTGCAGAGAATCTGACATAACAAAGGAGCGGATTGAGAAAATTCTCAAGGCTGGTGCTAATGTTGTATTGACCACCAAGGGAATTGATGATATGTCATTGAAGGTATGTTTTCATAATTCAAGAAGAAGTGGTTTCTTTACGTGTTTTTAAATGTGTTTCTAAATGTAGTTTCCAAGCAGAAACTATTTATGTATTTTGGTTGGACTGGATAGCTTTGCTACTGTATGGCATATTTTGCTTAGTGTATCTTGCTACACGTAAGGTAGTATATTTTATATGTTTTAACTATTTATTGTAGAAATTATTTGATCCTTTACTGCCATCTTGCGTGCCAATCCCACAGTGCTTCATGTAACTTTTGATTTGATGATTACAAGAGCTACTGGGTTCTTGTGATGTCTGCATGTTAATCTTTGGTTATAGATGTCTCTTCCTGATGACTGACACTAAATTGTGTGACTAAACATCATGTCAGTACTTTGTTGAGGCTGGAGCAATTGCAGTAAGGCGTGTGCGTAAGGAGGATTTGCGCCATGTTGCCAAGGCCACTGGTGCAACTATGGTATGCATCATTTCTTAATCTTTTATATTACATAGTTATGACCAAGCAGTATTTCAATATTGTATATTCTGTTTAATCCCATTCATGACTTATTGGCTTGATAGTCCCATGAATTTACTTTTGCTTGAAACTCTACCGAAGTTGCTTGAAATTTGCTAAGATTCTGAAGCAATGTGGGAATGCATTATCTGAATTCAATGCCCTTGGAACATTGAAATATATTTATATAATGCTCTCTTCTGTTCCTGATTATGCTTGGATATTCTAGTCTTAACAGCAATAACGTGCTAAAGTAATATCTGGGATGCTGATGACTTGTACCATAGAAATTTATATATAAAATAACCGTTATCCTTGATGTTCCCAGGAATATGGCAGATCACTTTTTCTAGTGATCTAGCCCAAGTGTTAATTAATGCTACACAAACTGTTTGGCAATATCCTGATATAGTAGGAAGTGCAGGTGACTACTTTTGCTGATATGGAAGGTGAAGAAACATTTGATTCATCATTCCTTGGACATGCTGATGAGGTTGTGGAGGAAAGAATTGCTGACGATGATGTAATTCTGGTGAAAGGCACAAAGAACACTAGCGCGGTTTGTATTTTTCCGTGCCAATGTTGAGCTTGTGTTTGCTATGATGAGAGCAGCATTAGGTTTGAAGATAGGGCCATAACACGTGCATTTCATTTATGCAGGTCTCAATTATACTTAGAGGCGCAAATGACTTCATGCTAGATGAGATTGACCGGTCTCTGCACGATGCGCTGTGCATTGTGAAGAGAACCCTGGAATCCAATATGGTAAACTTTTGCTGATTTTCCTTTTACCTGTCGGTTCCCTGCAAGTGAGTGTGTAAACGTAATTACAAATTCTGGGGACTGTAGGAAAACATATATCTTCTCTTCACTTGAGCATTGTTCTTGCAGCCATGTGTGATTTGCGGTTAAACTTTTAGCTGGTGCTGCCTGGTTCTCATATTTAATATTTCTTTGGGATTCACTTGTATGTAGTCTTGCTTGTTGCTGTACTATGCTAATGACCATTTTCACAGTTTTTCTTTTAATTTGAGACATGTCCTGAATAACTGCAATCCCAGCTATTGAGAGTGTTTTCATGCTCAAGGAGAATGGGAGTAGTTAAAAATCATCATGTAAATCAACAACTGAGTCGCTTAATGCATTCAATTTGTTTCTGGCAATCCATAGGAAGGTGCTAGCATTGAATCTGTTTCATTGGCAGTGAATATAGTTATGTAAGATATTGAAACAGCTTTTGTTTCCCCCCAAATAAACTTTGCTTTTCGTTTCCAACAAATAGAAACTAATTATCATCGGTAGTGTATTGAACATGTATGTATTGGTCATGCAGGTAGTTGCTGGTGGTGGTGCAGTTGAGGCTGCGTTGTCTGTCTACTTGGAGAATCTTGCTACAACTCTTGGATCTAGAGAACAACTGGCAATTGCTGAATTTGCAGAATCTTTGTTAATCATACCAAAGGTTTGATCAATTCTATTTAATGTGTATATTACTTTGCATACTGAACTACACAACATATTAATGGGGAGCATGATCTTGTGATCGCAGGTTCTCTCTGTTAATGCTGCAAAAGATGCAACTGAGCTTGTAGCAAAGCTTAGGGCATATCATCATACTGCTCAAACAAAGGCTGATAAGCAACATTTTTCAAGGTAATGACAGAACCTACTATCTTCATTAGTTATCTGAATGAGCTATGGTTCTTCTATGTTACATTTCTGAAGTTTAGACCTTTGAAAACTTCTGTGAACGCATGTTGTTTCTAGAAAACTGGATACTTCTGTCGATATATTATGGGATACTAGTTAGCCAGCCATTTAAGAAAACATGGATGCGTGTCAGGATCTGTGCAATTAAGCAATATATAGGCATTACCCCCTCAGTATCGTGTACTGCAATGCAAGCTCCATCTCTAGTTCATCTGAGCTTTCTTTACAAGGGTAAGTTAACCTAGATGAATAACAGCATCTGATATAACTTGGTGACTATTTGTTTCTGGATATGATTTTACTTCAATGTGTTTGCCCATTTTCATGTTTGTTTTTGCTATTGCACATTTTCTGTTCTTGCCAGTAATTCGCTTCCTTTTGCTGCAGCATGGGTCTTGACCTTTCGAAAGGTATCATCCGCAACAACCTCGAATACGGTGTCATTGAGCCAGCAATGAGCAAAGTAAAGATTATCCAGGTCGGTACACTTAGCATGGGTCTTGTGGCGGTGTTTGACTGATTGTGATCTGGAGGTTCACTATCTTTTTATATATTTTCCTTGCAGTTTGCCACCGAGGCAGCCATTACTATTGTGAGGATTGATGACATGATCAAGCTTACCAAGGAAGAGACCGGGAACGAAGAGGAGTAAAGTACCAGCTGACAGTGCCAATTTTGTGATCATCAGTGGACTGTTTGTTATGTGATGGCTAGTTGTTATGGACCCTAGAATGCTTGTAATGTTTTTGTTTCTCTCTTGATATTTGTGGACGCTCTTAGAATGTTGTACCAAAGCTGCGAGTGAATCCCTGTGGGTTGATGTTATTTGGTAAGGACGAGTCACGACCAAGGATTCAAAAACCAGAAACAGAAAATTGTCGGACACCATGCTGTATCGGTTACAGGTGTTAAATCGGCTGAATTTCATCAAACGAAATTTAAACTTAAAATTTGAATTAGGCTGGTTACAACCTGTTTGATCGGTTAGTGGCTGATTATTGTCTGAAATTTCTGTTCATCAATTTTAATTTAAAATTCAAATTTAAAAATTAAAATTATTTTGGATCGATATTTTTTTACCGGGTTGGTAACCAGCTGGTTAAGGCCGGTTTTTTTTTTACCCTTGGTCACCGGTTTTTTACCCTTGGTCACGACTCACGAATGAAAGCAAATTTTGCAGACTATTGCGTATAAAACACTTCCTAGTTTCAGACTAACAAGTTTCACTAAAGGAGTAAGTTCGTTTGGTTCTGTTGAATAGGTTAATAACACGGACGTATCTGATGCAGCAAGCCAACAGTTCTCTGAAAATATACAGATTCTGAGATTTCTTCGTGCTCCAGACATTTGGGATATGCTCTGCTGGAAGGTTGGATGTTAATGCAAAATTTCGGGTCGTATTTGCTTGGAACAGGCAGTGCACCGATCAACACATGGTGGTGTTTGTACTTGTTGTCATACAGTATAGAGCTGTGAAGTCGCCTATACCAGAATGAAGTGGATATGTACGTCAATGAGGAAGTTCCTGGGAACCAACATGACTGCAGATTCTGGTTTTGCAGTAGCTCCTCTGCTGATAATGGCCGTAGCTGCTCTTCTCCAGACAACGGTGGTTGCCCATAGAGGCAGAGCGATGGATCGGCGCTTGCACCACACAACCATCGTTGCAGACGCTCGCCTTGCTCGGCGTGCCACTGCCCAAGGCCGCCGCGCGGCGGAGGCCAGGAACCCATCGTGAGTCGTGACGGCATTGGAAGGACCAACTGCGGATGTCAGCCCTCGAACCCCGCCGTTGGGCACCCAGTGCTCACTCTGATGCAGCTGCTCCCCGTCCGGCAATTGCAACGCCTGCTGCAGTGGCGCCGAACCGGAAAACTGACCGTTGCCGCTGCTAATTCCGACCGGACGGGCGTCGTCCAACCCAACCGGCACCACGGTCTGGTGGTACGAGGATCCCATTTTGTCCAGGACGGCCATGGAGGTGGGCGGCGTCGCCGTTAGCACCATGCTCACTCCGGCAGCTGCGTCGCGAGCCGTGCGGTACTGGTGCAGCAGGCGCTGGAGTCGCTCGGCCTGCTTCCTCACATCGATCTTGCCGTAGTACTCTTCGAAGAAGCCATAGTTCTGGTCGCGAAGCTCCTTGATCAGAGATCGATACCAAGTTTCTTGACATGATCGGTAGATTAAGATTAAGATATATATTAAAGGAGGAAAAAAAGATGGGAGCACATAGTTTGCCGGCAGATGCGATCGCCACGTGTAGTCCCTTCTCGCGAAGCTCTCGGAACATCTGCTCCTTGCTCATGCCTGCCTCCAGGCATCTCTCCACCTCCTCCTTAACCTTCATCGACCAGCATTACACAGTAGATTAAAAAGTTCATGCATTAGCCTCTAAAAATTATCCAAGCGCACTAATGAAAATGAAGCTCTTAATAATACACTTGAAGATAAATGTAAAATAAAAAATCTTATCCATAACTATATCTAAGAAATACATTTGTGCATTTTTTGCAAAGATTAGAAATGATTTAAATGAGATGCATAGAGCTTTTAGAGTCAAATTTGAGAAACAGCTATGTAGGATTAGAGATAATTCTTGTATGTCGTATGATACTTTAAAAGTAGAGGTAGCCATCTACAAAGAGAGATATGCTAGGGCAATCAAGAACATTGAATATACCACATGTGCCAATCTAACCAAAGAAAATGACTACCTCAAGAAGACCCTTGAAAGGTTTTCTAGCATAAAGAAAAACCTCAGCATGACTCTCGACCAATCTAAGATGAGTGTAAAAAATAGAGATCTAGGGCTTAACTGCTTAGAGCATTCCAGAAACACCCACCTAAGATAGTGAGAGTTGTGGAGAGTAGCAAGTTTGATGTCAAACCACATGAGCCTTCAAAGATTATGTTTAAGTCAGTTAGATTTGCCCAAACCCCTTCTAGCAAGTTAGATGCTTCTACTTCAGTAGGTCTAACCCCTCAAAAGATCAAGTACCACTGTTGTAAGATAGAGGAGGCCAACTAGAGTGGGGTGAATAGGCGGTCTAAAAATTCTCTTCCAATTATTATAAATTAAAGACATTTCTTTTTGTCTAAACCAAATATACAATGCGAAAGTTTAAATCAAATTGGTTTAGTACAAATGAAACCTAATTCACTTATGTTCACCTAAGTGCACCAACACCCTAGAGCTATGTCAAGATTTGCAATCATAGGAAGATAAGCAATCAATTTAATTCTATGAATATAAATTACTTGAATGTAAATTGAGCATAAAAAAATAAACCACAATTGGCAAAATATCTTTTTACCGTGGTAATCAGAGACTTGCCGGTCTCCCCTAGTCTACGTTGAGGTTAGCCCAAACAAATTGGACTAACTCCATAAATTAAACAAAAACACATCAATCCACTAGTGGTAGCTCTTTCCCGCTCCGGGTAGATGAGCTCCAACCTTCACACTTCGCCTGGTCTTCTCACAAGCTTCTTTGAGAAGATAACCACGAACGATGCCTCCAACGCCGTCTAGGAGTCGGCAAACTTAAAGAGTAATAAGTCAAACTCATCGCTTGACTCTCACTACGTGCAACGAATGCAAAATCTCGAGTGGATACACAATCCACCTCTAGATGTAACACATGCAATCTAGATCCTTCCTCCTTACTCACAAGGTGCAATACATGCACAATTGAAAGGAGGACCTCACACTAGCTCAAGAGAGTAAAATAGAGTGCAGCAAGCCCTTTTCCAACATGCTACAAGGGGATATATATAACCACACTAAGAAAACTAGCCGTTGAAAGCAGAGGACCCAAAAAATCAGGATTATCGAAAGTACCGGAAGCAAAACTGCGGTACTTCCGCTCCCCTCGCAACGGTAAAAATACTAGCCGTTAGAAGCAAAGGACCAGTCAAATCCGATAGTTCCACTATACAATTTCTGGTAGTAATATCATCAGAAGTACCGCTTACATAGAGTCGGTAGTACCGCTCGCTGATCGGACCGCTCACACAGAGACGATTGACCGTTCACACAAAGCTGGTCAAAAGTACCGATCATCGACTACACTAGTCCCTAACCATGTCGGATGATTCAACCACTTAGATCTTTGACCACGTTATCCGGTTTGACCACACAGGTCTCCGACTACGCTGATCTCTGACCACGCTGATCTCCAACCACGTTGTTTGGATCGACCACACAGGTCTCTGACTACGCTGGCCTCTGACCAAATTGGTCTCTGACCACGTCGGTTCGACCATGCTGGTTTCGATCGCACAGATCTTGACCACGTCGGTTCAACCACGCTGGTTTCGATCACACAGATCTCGACCACGTTGATTCGACTATGCTGGTTTCGATCGCACATATCTCAATCGTGTCGATTCCGACCATGCTGATCTTGATCACATAGATCTTCGACTACATTGGTTCGACCAAGTCGGCCCTCGACAACACACGATAGTTCTGTGATTACAACACCGGTAGTTCTGATCAGTGGTAGTATCAAAGACTACACTGTGGTAGTTCTGATTTGTTTAGAAGACGCAACAAAATTGCGCCCGGCTTGGGCCCGTGGACGTGTTAGCGCTGCCAACCGGCCGGGTTTGGTACTTGTTGCCTTGTGCGCAGCTGGGTTAGCACCTGTTTACGGTGTTCGTCTCTATCAGCTTTTCCATCTTAACCCAAGTCACCGAACTGACGACCCCTGAAACATTGGAACCACCAGTCACGGACCGAGCTGAACCACTCATTGCCTTTCCAACTCTTTGAGCGAAAATCAAGCGTATAATATCCCCAAACGCGAAGTCAGATGCTCCTAGATGTGAAGACGCGCCCGGCCGTCGCAACAACTCGCCGTAGTCTCGGTGATGCTGCCAAACTACAGAGACTTGGTTCGCCCGGCCCGGCCGGGATTATAATCGGCGACGTCTGAAAACTGACCGGGCGAATACTCTGGGATTTGCCCAGAATTGCGGCTGCTGTTCACGGAACGACGTGCAAACCAGCCGTCTGGTCGATTTCGCCGGTAGGAACTACGTGCCCCCCACGCACGGCGGGATCGCGAGCTCGGCATCCGCGGCTTGGTTGACGGAACGGGGCACGCACCTTTCCAACTACTACACGAATCAATCCAATGCTGCTACTAGGCCGTGGATGTACTGCAGAAAATGAAACAGAACATTGCCATTTATGCAGGCAAAATTAAGCGCGTTTTGTGACCTAACTTACGCGCACCGCACGTTTAGCGCTCGCATCGGGTAATTCAGTCGTTGCGCAGCTGTAATTCGATTGGTGTCTGTAGAACAGTAGAAGAGCTCGTAGATACGAGGAATGCAACAGATCACTTCCTCACCACGCGGCGCGAGGCCCGGGGAATTTGGGCCTGCACCCGGCCCCACGCCAACTACCTATAAAACGGCACGTTGGGTGATTTGTGTTATAGATGGTCAGATCATGTTTTTTTTTTAAAAAGGCTACTGACACGAATTTTCAACCTACCACAAACATTCTCTGTTTCAAAAAAAAACTACAAAAAATCCCATGTCCGGGTATAATCCTAAGCACGTACGTATATGTCGTTCACTAAAGTACGTACAATGATGAACACAGAGCCAATCTGTTTGCATCAATTGAACAGAGAACCTCTATCCATCCACGGATCAGAGAAACGATCTCAAACTGGCAAATATTTTAAGCATGTCCTAACGGATACAACTGCCTTGTTAGATTTCTTTATCCAAATCTGCTGAGTTGGAGAGCGTGATCACCTATCTAATGATCGGCCGCTTCGGCTCAGTTGACCTCTCTCTCTCTCTCTCTCTCTCCAAATGAAGTTGCCGCCACGTTCGCCTCGATAATGTATGTGCACATATTTGCTCTCACGTTTGCGACCCCTAAAACCCTCCTAGTCCTATGTATATAACCCAAGTTGAGCAAGTCTTGCGAGTCATCAAGCACTTACTAAACAAACCTAGCCCATTGGCCCTTACTTCGGTCCTCATCCTATCAACCAAGACAGAATCAATGGCTAGTCCATGCACTTTCCTATTTGCCGTACTCGTCATGCTGTCACTTCTTGTAAGCCCCATCTCCAGCAGCCAGTACACGTCGGCGCCGGCCAAAGGCCACGGCTGGTCCTCGGGCGGCGCGACGTGGTACGGGAGCCCTTACGGCGCCGGCAGCGAAGGTAGGTCGCACATATAACTATAGAGTGAAAAAAGATTTGCCAGGATACTCGCTCACTTGATTGCTCGAATGCAATGCAGGTGGCGCGTGCGGTTATCAAGGCGCCGTCGGCCAGCGCCCGTTCTCGTCGATGATCGCCGCCGCCGGCCCCTCCTTCTTCAAGAACGGCAAAGGCTGTGGTGCATGCTATCAAGTCAGTGTATATGCACACAGTTACTACTTTCATGTGCAACCATTAACGTGCAAAGTTCGGTGTTCCTAACTAGACGCATCCATGTCGTGCACGCGCGCGTACAGGTTAAGTGCACCGGTAACCCTGCCTGCTCCGGCCGCCCAGTGACCGTCGTCATCACCGACTCCTGCCCCGGTGGGCCATGCCTCGTGGAGGCGGCGCACTTTGACATGAGCGGCACTGCCTTCGGCGCCATGGCCAACCCCGGCATGGCCGATCGCCTCCGTGCCGCCGGAATCCTCAAGATCCAATACACGAGGTGTAAATGCAATCTAATTTGGTACTGTGGTGTAACAATTCTAGTCAACGATCCACATGCGTGTACTGAAGGCGTGTGTGGGCTTGGTTTCTGCAGGGTGCCGTGCAAGTACAACGGCATGGGCATTGCCTTCAAGGTGGACGCGGGCTCCAACCCGTACTACCTCGCCGTGCTGATCGAGTACGAGGGCGGCGACGGGGACCTCGCCGCCGTGGACATCATGCAGGGCGGCTGCACGTCCGCCCAGCACGGCAAAGGCGACGCGGCGTGGACGCGGATGCAGCAGTCGTGGGGAGCCACGTGGCACCTCAACTCGAACACCGGGCAGCCGCTCCACGCGCCGTTCTCGTTCCGGCTCACCTCGGGCTCCGGCAAGGTGCTCGTCGCCAGCAACGTCATCCCCGCCGGCTGGAACGCCGGGACGGTCTACCGGTCCACGGTGAACTACGCCACCTAATTAATTAGGGTGGTAGATTGTTGAGATTTTAGCGCTACGATTTGCGAGCTCTTGCCATGTCAAAGGAATTTGGTACGTGCGTCCGGGAATTGTGAGCGGCCGAGTTAGAGGAGGTCAGTATATTTGTCTCGTGCTCTTCCCTCCGGTAGTGTCCACGGCCACTTGCAGTTGTTTCCCTAGTGATGTCTCTTGCAGTCTTTGCTTGGTTTACCTTTCTGCTTTGCGGTTTTTACTTGTGTTGCTGCAGAGCTGCGGAAAATTTGTAGTGTCACAGTGCCGCGTGCTGATGTATCATTAGATGTGATCTTTTTTTAAGGGCAGCCAATATGTGGTGCAGTGGTATCACACTATTACTTCACATTCTGCAGAGTGGTGACGGGAGCCGGCCGGCCCAATCAGGGAGTTGGCCTTATAATTCTAGGCCTAGTTTGAACCTAGCCAGGTCGAGATGTCAGCCCAATCTCTAATCATGGCGCCATAATATGTGTCTCTTAGTGTCTATCTCATGGAACCCCACGTTACGTAATCTAATACCGCCAATATAATCTGGCTTGGCGAGGCGCGGCGCGGTACGTCCGTCCGGGCATGGCGGCGACGAGCGTTGCGAAGAGGAGGAAGATTATGACGACGCTCGGCGGCACGACCGCGCTGCCGGGCGAGCTGGCGACGGAGATACTCGTGCTGCTGCCGGTCAAGTCCATCCTCCGCTTCCGTGCCGTGCGCCGCTCCTTGGATGCGGCGCTCTCCTCCGACGAGTTGGCGCCCTCCACGGCTCCACTCCGTGCAGGCCGAGTCGAAACCGAAGCTGCTCTTCGTCGCACCCACGGCTGTGTACCATGTTGGTACAGCCCCTGGATCAGACTAGAGCAGGCCACTGGGCCGTACCGGGCTCGGCACAGCACGGGCCCGGGCTCGGCACGGCCCGCTTAGGCACGCCCCGTTAAGGCCCGTGTAATAAGCGGGCCGTGCCGTGCCGGCCGCGCGCTGCGCGATCCGTGCACGGCCCGGCCGCCGTCTTGCGGCCGGCACGCGCGTGGCTTAACGGGCGTCTTGGCCTACCACCTTAAGTAAAAAAAGAAAAAAATTAGAAAATGTAGAAAATTAAGAAAATTGTAGAAAATTAAGAAAAAAATCAGAAAAATTATAGAAAACCGTAGACATTGTTAATCATGAAAATAAATAGTTTCAATAGCATAATGAGCTTTATTAATTTATTAAATTACATGGGATGTCTGCCTCATTAAAAACTTTACCAAGTAAAAACTCAACTTGAGAAAACCTTGTTAAAGAAAAAGAGTACACACAAAAGCTCATTAATGACTACATGTGAAGAAAAATATTGAAAATCCTATTCATTGCTATCAAGATATAAATTCTCAAAAGATTCTTCCAAATCTTTATTATCCGTAGTATGTTGGAGTCTTGATTCAGCTTGTTCCCAGTCTTTGACGGTCATAAGGACTTCGACCATCTCGTTGGAGAGACTTGTTCGTCTCTCCTCGATTATTCTTCCGAGATAGATGAATCTCGACTCAGGAGGCTGTAGAGGCGGAGCAGTCAACACATCCCGTGCTAATATAGATAGTACTGGATATAATACCTTTTGGGTTTGCCACCATGAGAGGATGTTCAACTCCTGCTCGAAGCTAATGCTATCACTGTTGAGATAGCTTGATAGGTCTCCAGTGCTTTGCCGCCTTCCTCCTCCTGACTGGTGTGTACCTGCACCTGCACGAGAATCTCTAGACGAAGAACCAAAAATCTTGCCCCATTGCATAGTCCCCCTAGAGGTGCTAGGGACTACGGGGGTCTTTCCAAACGCACAGACCCAAATTTATTTTCATATTTATCATATACCTCATATAATTTATCCTTAACAGTAGTATAGTATGTACAGTAGTCTAAACCGGTAGCATCACTTAAAAGTTGTAAAACATTTATAAATCCTTGGAGTTTGGCCCTAGGATCCAAAATAAAGGCGAATGCATATAAAATAGGAATTTCCCTTCAATATTTTAAAAACTTAGTTTTCATAGCAACTACAGCATCCCGTAGTATAGGATCGTTTTCAAAAGCTTTTAGCTCCACCGGGGCCTCCTCTCCAGTTTGTTGTATATCCTCCGCGGATGGATACGCTTGTTGAAACGGTTGCATATCCTCCGTACGAGAGGTCAATTCGGAGAGTTCAAAATCGTAGTTCTCCATTAAATCAACGCAAATTCAAATATGAAAGAACGATTAATTTAATATTAAATCAACAAATAATACAAAAAATTAAAACAAGACAAAGACTACTACCTCCTTTAGAGCTCCTACAAAAATCTTTCAAGATTTTTGAATTTTCGAATTTTGCCGAATTTTCACCAAATTCTTAAACACTTTCGGATTTTCACAGCTAAATCGAGAGATGAGAGTGAGGTTTGAGGTGCGGAAAATGGAGGCCGGCTTCCTCCCTATTTATAGGAAAAATTTCAGATTTTTTCGATTTTTTGCTATTTTTCCGAATTTTTTCCTCCAACCATCGAAAAACACTATTTTTCAATTAAGCGGTCGGCGGGCGTGCAGTCTTGGGCAAGACGGCCGTTTAGAGTCAGCCGTCGTCACGGTAAGACGGGCCGACAGCTAAGCGGTCGTGCGTCTGGGCCGGCCGCCGTCTGCGCCTCGGCCCGCCCGCGGCGGGTCCGTCGTCGTCGTCTTGGCCGGCCGGTTAACCTCTCTAACCTCTCTGTCGTCGCGGGCGGGCCAGCGATGGCAGGGACGCGGTGCGGCCCGTTAAATCCCGACCATTTGGACACCTCTAGATCGACGCACACTCTGTGATTGTAACACACGCAAACACTTTCGATCAACTCACATACGAGAATTTGGTGCTATGTAATATCGTACAATTTTTCTATTTTCTCTTCTTATTTATAATCTCATGTTACAAATAAATAGGCTAACAAAATAAATATATGATACTTTCGCCACGATTCTATATACATGCCATCACACATCTACCAGGCAGTTTTTCTATTTTCTCTTCTTATTTATAGTCTTATGTTACAGGTAAATAGGCTAACAAAATGCCCCGACACTTCCGACCACGATCTCTATGTACATACCATCACACGTCTAAATAGAACATGGCCTACTCTTACGCTTCACAATCCTTAAGAAACGCTCCACTAACTGACTACATGCAAGGCTAGTGGATACGACTGTTACTCGATTTACAACTTCAACACGTATTTTTGAGCCATTGCTACCGTGAAGACCTGCACGGGGGCGGCAATAAAGTTTCTGAGCAGCGTATTTGCGTGACCACTCCTGCACTGCGTCTTCTACGTTTTTGCACTGTATCGAGTCTGCGTTGCTTCCTGTTATTCATCAAGCCTAACAGTAAGTCATTCGTGCGTTCGATTGACTTTAATACTATATTTTATTTGCGTATTTTTGAAGTGTAGCCTCTCGTTAGCTATGTGTTTTGTATCACTAGTTTTCTTGTATTTGTCTCCTAGTAAAATTTGAAATTAAAATATTACACATATTTCCAACAAATCCTACTCCGGCTCTCAGCTACATCCGTTGAACAATCCAAGCTTGTCTGCGAGCAGTGACACAGATTGATCGAGAGTGAAAGCTTCATCCGTTCATTCAATTCCTTGCACGCAAGAACACGTGCAAGAGGCTAAAGATCATGCTCGTGGGCAAGGGCACCGGGCAATCGCACTTCCAATGAGAGGCTATGTGCAGTAGACGTCGAGGCGGCTGCTTTCGCAAGCATGGATCAGCAAATGACGAGGGCTTCTCACGAAGCATTGCGCCTAGCCATATCCATGGTTGGATTGAGATTCTCCTGGTAAGAGATCAGATATGCCTCTGGTCGCCATGCCATACAAGGAGAGCGTAGTCAGTTATCCCCGTGTGCCCAAACAGAGGATACTCTGTTAGAAGAAATTACGACCAGTCATGCTCTCATTGAGAAGCCGCAAAGACCAGCGTGAAAGCGAAGCACGTCATTGATTCAGAACTCTTACCAGAAACTGACAAAGCGGATACATAGGATATCCCTGTTCAAGCTCCGATCAGCAATCCCCAACAGGAACTGGTCGAAACCAATAATCCGTAACCGCTGGTCAAAAAAGGAGAAAAATCCAACCTTTGAATAGGTTAATTGAAGAAGCCAACATTGTGGCTTATTGTTTGAACATGGCAGAAGATATTGAAGGTGCTGCTGAACTTTCAACTTATTCAGAGGCCATAGTCAGAGAAGTGGATGACTGACATACATGAAGAAATGAAATCCTTCAGAAAAGTTTCACTTGGGAGTTGATCGAGCACCTGATTGAAAAAAAACTCATATTCTATAAGTGGATTTATAAGAAGAAAGGCACGTCTTGGGTTGATCAAGTCAAGTACAAGCAAGACTCATTGCTAAATGATACAATCAAATTTCAAGTATTGACTTTATAGATGTTTTCTCCCCGATCGTGAAGTATAGTTCTATTCGGACCATACTCAGTATTGTAACTATGCATGTATATAAGCTTAAGCAACTAGATGCTAAAACCGTATTCTTACACTGGGAGTTAAAAGAAGCATCTATATGGAGTAGTCGAAAGGTTTTGTTGTTCCGAAAAAGGAGAATTTTGTATGCAAATTGAAAAAAAATCTCATCATGGGTTAAAGCAATCACCCATACAATGGTTCGAGAAATTTAACTCATTTATGATATCTCAAGCTTCAAAAGATTCAACTATGATAGCTGTGTTTATTTAAAGACCATCAATAGTTCACTATTTACTTGCTCCTATATATTGATGATGTGTCGATCACGACAAATGACAAGACTAAACCGGTAGCATCACTTAAAAGTTGTAAAACATTTATAAATCCTTGAGTTTGGCCCTAGGATCCAAAATAAAGGCGAATGCATATAAAATAGGAATTTCCTTCAATATTTTAAAACTTAGTTTTCATAGCAACTACTGACATCCCGTAGTATAGGATCGTTTCAAAAGCTTTTAGCTCCACCGGGCCTCCTCTCCGCTTGTTGTATATCCTCCGCGGATGGATACGCTTGTTGAAACAGTTGCATATCCTCCACGAGAGGTCAATTCGGAGAGTTCAAAATCGTAGTTCTCCATTAAATCAACTGCAAATTCAAATATGAAAGAACGATTAATTTAATATTAAATCAACAAATAATACAAAAAAATTAAAACAAGACAGCACTACTACCTCCTTTGCAGCTCCTACAAAAATCTTTCAAGATTTTTGAATTTTAATTTTGCCGAATTTTCACCAAATTTAGCAAACACTTTCGGATTTTCACAGCTAAATCGAGAGATGAGTGAGGTTTGAGGTGCGGAAAATGGAGGCCGGCTTCCTCCCTATTTATAGGAAAAATTTCAGATTTTTTCGATTTTTTTGCTATTTTTTCCGAATTTTTTTCCCTCCAACGGTCGAAAAAACAGCTATTTTTCGAATTAAGCGGTCGGGCGTCTTGTCTTGGGCGGCACCCCCGTTAGAGCCGTTAGCCGTCTTGGTCTTGCGGCGACGCGCCCGATTGCTAAGCAGGCGTCTGCGTCTTGGCTCGGCCGTCTTGCGCCTCGGCCCGAGCACGGCCCGGTCCGTCGTCTTGCGTCTTGGGCCGGCCGGTTAACCTCTCGTCTTGCCGTCTTGTCGCGGGTAGGACCATGATGGCGGGCAGCGGTGCGGCCGTTAAGTCCCGACCCATTTGGACACCTCTAGATCGACGCACACTCGTGATTGTAACACACGCAAACACTTTCGATCAACTCACATACGAGAATTTGGTGCTATGTAATATCGTACAATTTTTCTATTTTCTCTTCTTATTTATAATCTCATGTTACAAATAAATAGGCTAACAAAATAAATATATGATACTTTCGGCCACGATTCTATATACATGCCATCACACATCTACCAGGCAGTTTTTCTATTTTCTCTTCTTATTTATAGTCTTATGTTACAGGTAAATAGGCTAACAAAATGCCCCGACACTTCCGACCACGATCTCTATGTACATACCATCACACGTCTAAATAGAACATGGCCTACTCTTACGCTTCACAATCCTTAAGAAACGCTCCACTAACGACTACATGCAAGGCTAGTGGATACGATCGTACTCGATTTACAACTTCAACACGTATTTTGAGCCATTGCTACCGTGAAGACACGCACGGGCGGCAATAAAGTTCTCGAGCGTATTTGCGTGACCACTCCTGCACTGCGTCTTCTACGTTTTTGCACTGTATCGAGTCTGCGTTGCTTCCTGTTATTCATCAAGCCTAACAGTAAGTCATTCGTGCGTTCGATTGACTTTAATACTATATTTTATTTGCGTATTTTTTGAAGTGTAGCCTACTGTTAGCTATGTGTTTTGTATCACTAGTTTTTACTGTATTTGTCTCCTAGTAAAATTTGAAATTAAAATATTACACATATTTCCAACAAATCCTACTCCGGCTCTCAGCTACATCCGTTGAACAATCCAAGCTTGTCTGCGAGCAGTGACACAGATTGATCGAGAGTGAAAGCTTCATCCGTTCATTCAATTCCTTGCACGCAAGAACACGTGCAAGAGGCTAAAGATCATGCTCGTGGGCAAGGGCACCGGGCAATCGCACTTCCAATGAGAGGCTATGTGCAGTAGACGTCGAGGCGGCTGCTTTCGCAAGCATGGATCAGCAAATGACGAGGGCTTCTCACGAAGCATTGCGCTAGCCATATCCATGGTTGGATTGAGATTCTCCTGGTAAGAGATCAGATATGCCTCTGGTCGCCATGCCATACAAGGAGAGCGTAGTCAGTTATCCCGTGTGCCCAAACAGAGGATACTCTGTTAGAAGAAATTACGACCAGTCATGCTCTCATTGAGAAGCCGCAAAGACCAGCGTGAAAGCGAAGCACGTCATTGATTCGAACTCTTACCGAACCGACAAAGCGGATACATAGGATATCCTGTTCAAGCTCCGATCAGCAATCCCCAACAGAACCGGTCGAAACCAATAATCCGTAACCGCTGGTCAAAAAGGAGAAAATCCAACCTTTGAATAGGTTAATTGAAGAAGCCAACATTGTGGCTTATTGTTTGAACATGGCGAAAGATATTGAAGGTCTTCTGAACTTTCAACTTATTCGAGGCCATAGTCGAGAAGTGGATGATGACATACATGAAGAAATGAAATCCTTGAAAAGTTTCACTTGGGAGTTGATCGAGCACCGATTGAAAAAAACTCATATTCTATAAGTGGATTTATAAGAAGAAAGGCACGTCTTGGGTTGATCAAGTCAAGTACAAGCAAGACTCATTGCTAAATGATACAATCAAATTTCAAGTATTGACTTTATAGATGTTTTCTCCCCGATCGTGAAGTATAGTTCTATTCGGACCATACTCAGTATTGTAACTATGCATGTATATAAGCTTAAGCAACTAGATGCTAAAACCGTATTCTTACACTGGGAGTTAAAAGAAGCATCTATATGGAGTAGTCGAAAGGTTTTGTTGTTCCGAAAAAGGAGAATTTTGTATGCAAATTGAAAAAAAATCTCATCATGGGTTAAAGCAATCACCCATACAATGGTTCGAGAAATTTAACTCATTTATGATATCTCAAGCTTCAAAAGATTCAACTATGATAGCTGTGTTTATTTAAAGACCATCAATAGTTCAGCTATTTACTTGCTCCTATATATTGATGATGTGCTGATCACGACAAATGACAAGACTAAAATATCAAAGTTAAAGATGCAATTAAGTAGTAAATTCGATATAAAGTATCTCAGTGTAGCAAAGATGATTTTCTGTATGAAAATCATTAGAGGTCGTCGGTTTGAAAAGTTATGCATGAGTCAGAGAGGGTATATTGAAAAAGTGCTTCATCGTTTCCCATGCACAAGGCTAAATTGACCGACACTCCATCAACTGCACACTTCAAACTCTTTTCAACATCAAGTTTGCAAACAGTAGAAGAAATTGAATACATATCAAGTGTTCTGTATGCAGTGTAGTCGGATCACTTATATACGCTATTGTCTACTCTAGGGCCAACCTATCTCATACATGGTTGCGCGAGTAGTATGCACTCGTAACCACATCGCTAGCAGTCTTGTATAAAGCACGTCCATGCAAGCGTGTGCATCAGTCTCTTCAACTCCCACCGAATGTCCGTGGTAGACTAACTCCAAAGCTCATGTAGGACGACACTGCACACCTCGAGGTCCAAGAAGAATATGCATGTGAGCTAGTCCAGAACATCTCCAATTCGAGCATTCTCCACGTTCGAGAGTACCATATAGACTTGTGGGAAACTGCTTAGATTAACACCATATGAACCTTTAGGAATAGTACCAACACCGTAATGCACTTTCAATGTTATGGGTTCCGATATGACTGATTTCTCACTGCAAATATTATCATTTGTCAATATGCATTTACTAAATACATGCTAAACAAATACGTACCTACACGTTGCCTACATTCAGATGAGAACAAGAACGGATGAGGCTATTACCTTCACACGAAGACCTTTTCTTCGTCTTCCTCTCTAAGCTCACGAGCTCTTCTCCTTCTCCCAAGCTCCTCTCGTCTCCTTCACTCCCTCTCTCAAGCTCCTCTCGTCTCCTTCACTCCCTCTCCTGAGGTCTTCTACTTCTCCCCGTCTCGGCCTCTCTCTCTCCCGAGCTTCTCTGCTTCTCCTCCTCTTTTCTTCCCTTCTCTCAAGCTCCTCTCGTTCTTCTTACGAGAGAAATGAGAAGAGCCTGTGAGGGTGTCAGGTCAAAGAAAAAAGGATTTAATAGTCGCCTAACTGTTCGGCGACTTGACCTTGTCGCCTAACGGTTGGACTGCTAGTGGAGTAATCGTCCAACAGTTGAGTGGCTTGTAGCCATGTCGCCTAGTGACTAGTTCAAGTCGTCCAGCCATTTATCAACACGCGGTCAAAAGTACAAAAATTTAAATCGTAGGTATATTTTTGTAATTCATAATAATAAATTGGTTATTTTCAAAAAAAAGAAGAGGATAGGTTCTTCACTAACGCTGGCCACGCCCGCGCGTCATGCCGTGACATGAGTGCCCGTACCATAACAGCAGCAGCACGTACGCTCGGAAAAGTCAGGAATAGTTAATACTACCAGTACGGCGATTGATCGGCGAACACCGACAAGATAATTTGCCACTGGTATTTATTTTATCATAAATCCAGCCTCGTCGATCACGGACACCCCAACCGCACTACCAGCCGAAACCATCAATCAAACCTGTCGCTGCATTCATCCCTCGCTCGTTTGATCATAAATAAGCTCGGGTTAAGGCCACAATGGAAGGTGCCTGAAGGCTTCATCCCTGTACTTCACCTCCCATTTACGTGTGCGTTGTGAATTTCTCATGCCGATGCCTTTGTTTTATTGCTCAATCCTCCATTGTTTATAGCTTCTGTGCCCCACAGCTTTGCCGCCCTCTTCATATGTGTAAGTATTAACGTTTTCAAGAAGTTGCAGTGTGGTGTAGGTGTGGCCAAGACCAAGAACCAACCAAGCTTGCCATTTGATAGTTGATACAGATCCTCGTGAGTCGTGACCAGCAAGAATTCTTCGAGAAATGGCTTTCGCTGAGTTAGCATCAGACGTGTATGCCTTCCCGTGCCGCGACGACGGCACGAAGGCGCTGTCGCCGCAGGTCGTCGTCTCGGTCCTCGCGTCCCTCCTGGAACGGCACATCGCCCGCAATGAGAGGGTCTTGGCCGGGAGCCGACAGGCGGTGGAGGATGAGGCGGGAGACGACGCGACGAGGAGGAGGGTACGGGCCTTCGATAGCGGTACGGTGCTGGACATGAACCTGCGTGCTTTCCTGGAGCGGTTCTCCCGGTACGCGCACGTCTCGCCGCAGGTCTACGTCATGGCGTACGCCTACCTGGACCGGCTCCGCCGGGGCGACGCCGGCGTGCGCGTCGTGGGGACCAACGCCCAGCGCCTGCTCACCACGGCCATCCTCGTCGCCTCCAAGTTCGTCGAGGACAGGAACTACAAGAACTCGTACTTCGCGGCGGTCGGCGGGATGAGTGCGGCGGAGCTGAGCTCTCTGGAGCTCGACTTCCTCTTCCTGATGCAGTTCAGGCTCAACGTCAGCGTGAGCGTGTTCCAGAGCTACTGCCGGCACCTGGAGAGGGAGGTGAGCTACGGCGGCGGATACCAAGTGGACAGGTGCCTCAAGAAGGCCCTCGTCTGCTCCGGGGAGGCACAGGCGCAGCACAGGCAGAGCCGGCAGGCACCAGCGGCAGCGGCAGCAGCTCAGTAAAGGTCAGCTCGCGTTCTGCGGCGGCAACAAGCTTCAAGGTAGCCGCGCGCAGCCGATCAGCTGCATGAGTTGATCGCCGGCGGTGCCGGAGCACTTCGTTAGCCTAGCAGTGTGGCATCGTATCCTGCCCCTAGAATATCGTCGGCTGCGATGATACGAGTGCCCGAAAGGATGTACATTACATAATCATGGTTTGCCAATTTGCCGACGTGCTGAGATTTAACCATTGCATTGTAGTACGTTGCAATGTTTCTTTCTTACCTCGATTGAAAAAGAACTCATGCAAGGATAAGTAAGATGGCCTTTTCTCAGTTTTCGTGCCCTCGTGGGCACGATAAACAATTGCTTTTGACAGGATAATCTTGGCTTTTCAGCAGCTAACAAAATCGATAGAGACGGGCTGTTTGATGGCGAAATTAGATTTCAATATGGCGAAAACTAGCTTTATCATTTAACAGGAAGAAATGGGGATACCTTACCTTACATCACGGCCCGAGCTTATGACAACCGACGGCAACAAAATGCAACTGTGTTGTCGGTGCCGAACAGACACCCCCCCCCCCCTTTTTTTTTGGCAAAATGTAACCGTGTTGTCGGTGCGACATCATCATCAGCTAACTTTGCAGATAATAAAAAAAGTGGTGGGCACGGCACAGCACATCCCGCACGCTGCAGCAACTCAACAGCCCCCACCGGGACACGGCACATACGGAAAAGGACTCGTCTGGCTTGGAGGATCAGATTCTGGCAATGCAGCCGTAGGGAAGATACCCCTGGTCCATACCGAGTTCCTGGCACCATTCCACGGCACCTTGTGGCAGAAATTAATTGCCCACAGACAACGGCCAAGACAAAACTTCAGTACTGCACTCATGCTTGGAGCAAGATGGCAGTGAACAGCTCCTCTTGAGTGTATACTGTGTACATGGGTGGTGTGTGAACAGGAGTCATAGTTCATCGTAAATGGGAGGAGCACCCTGTGGCGTAGGTCGTTCCTGGACCTTTGCTGAAATGTCTTTCGTTGATATTGAGGATGATTTGATGGCGTCGGCCAGTTTCCTCTCCAATCTCAGCAGACCAATTCGTTTGGAGACAATGTGCGTAGTTTGCACCTACAACTACTCATTGAAAAGAATCCTATTCTTATGGGTAAATGCTCAATATCCAAGTGGGCTTGCAAATTTGATCATGATCAATTGCTTTGTGGATTGTCTTATGTCTCTTGATTAGTTGGTGTTTATCCCCTTAATATTGCAAATTTCTTACGTCCAAACAAAGTATTTACTTGTTACTAAAGGCAAAAGTAAGAAATCCGATGGTCAAAATGATCCTGATAAACAAAATTACAGAAGCATCAGAAATTAGCAGAACAGAACAACCTGAGAAAACTGTGGTCGTACAGCCAGACAGCCGTCATTTTTCAAGTAATAAAGTTATGGGAGAACATAAGGGTAACAGGCAATTGGTGCATCGGACAGCAAAGTTGTTTCCACAAGACTAAAGGAACCACCAGAAAATTCGATAAATAAAATCGTAATTTAACATGAAAATTAAAAGTAGAGTAGCAACTAGAATAAAGTAAACAAAGGATCGTTGAATTGTTCTAAGTGCTGTTCTCCTATCCTGTACCCAGATGCCACTCAATTTGACAATACAAAACAACATGATCTACAGTCTGGTCATTAAACAGGTCATAGGCCCTATAAAAGATCGATTGTACCTACCAATCAGCAACATCTTGTCGCTGCATAGTGGAGAGCAAGCCGCGGGTACACATCAGCAAAGAGCGTTGCCCATGGTATTCGCTTTCAGCCTTCCTGAGGACACTTGTTGATTCATCTGCATAAATTTTGAATAAGTTCACATTTTGGTCTTGAATTGTACTACTGAGAAAACAAGAACTAGTTAAACTTCACAGGAAAGCAATAAAGTCCAGTAGTATGAAAAGGAGGAACCGATCATGAAATAGCAAGACACATATGTTCTCATGCTGCTTTTGTGTGTGCGGATGAATTCACTTTTCGTGGACGCGCAATGTGTTGATCCATGTATATTGGCTTCTCTTTATTTATGTTAGTAAGCAAGTATGGTATATTTTCACAAGTTTACAGGATATTAGATCCATAAAGAAAAGGTGCCAATTTACATACTTTTGTGCTTTCAAAAGTACTATCTGAAAATAGGAATGGTGAAGCTATTATGAATGTTTGTCCTTCTGCGATAGCAGTTCTCCGTTCAACCAGTATGTTCCTTTTAAGTATCCTAACCTTTCAGAGCTATTCTGCATAGTACCATTTTGCAGGTACCAGGGTTCAGGGGAGGTATTGCTTTTTGGAGAGTCAGAGATGACCTGAAGTTGGATTATATTTGTTTCTTAGTTTTTCATTAGTTTGTGCCAAAGTTCGTTGTATCAAATACTAACTAGTACTATAGGCACTTCGATGGCATAACTGGAAGAAGACTAAAACCTTATTGATATGACCATCACATCACTACTGATGCATAATTTAATAAAGAGGAAGCAACCATTTTTCAGAGATGTCAACTAATGCTAAAGCTAAATTTCCCAGACAAGGAAACATATCAAAAGTCGCCAAGGTATTTGCACTTTTTCCCACCTCCTGAAAACATTTTAGCGTTCAGCTTCATATTAAAAGCAACAGGTATCAGTAGTAAGCACAGCCTATTATCGAAAAAGCATCTGTACAAACCTGGACCATCAATCGACGAGAGAGGCGGAGGCTCTCAGTGATACTTTCTGCAGCAAATGTCATCCCAGCCTTTGTCCTTCAATGATCAGTAATGTTAGTGTTCACTATAACAACTTTATGAATACTAGTGTTCACTATAACAACTTTCTGAATACTTAAAGCACTCAGATCAGAAGTTGTTGGGATCGTAACTATTAAAAAAGTAGTGTTTAATATCGATGAAGGAAAACTCCATGACATCAGCTTGATTTTGAGGGATAGATAACCCTGTGATGAGTATTCTCAGAAGTTGCATGAACATGGAATCATAATACAAAGATGAACTAACACAAACTAAGCTTGCAATGGGTTCAATGAAGTGCATACAAAACAAAGAAACCAAATAGTTCAGCAAGCATACTCTGTAATAATTAAAAATAAGGAAAAGTCCATTTTACAACCTTAAACTATTGTCTTGGTTTGATTTTCAACCTTCAACACTAAAACCGTCTAAACTCAACCATGAACTATCAATACTAGATCAAATGACCCCCTCGTCCTAATCCAGTCCGGTTTTGATCCCACGTGTATTGGTTTCGATGTGTGGACATTAATATAGCCATGATGTGGCAATGACTTGGCAAATCAATTATAAAAAGATTTCTTATGCACTAAGGCCCACATGTCAGTGAGTTACTAGCTTCTTCTTCCTCCTCTCTTGCTCCCCTTCTCTCACTTCATCTCATCCATACCTTGAGCCACCATGGCCTGTGGGCATGACACCACCGCTGCTCATTCCCCTCCCCATCTCCACACTGTTGCACCTCCTCACCTGCCAGCCGTCGGCCACGCCCTGCCTCACCCCCAAATGCACCTCTCCTACATGCTCACTCTCACATGGCGGCTACCTACGAGGTGGCTTTGCAGCTCTGAGCCGTTGTCAAGCCAGCACCGATGCGTCGTCGCTCCAAGTTGCTCGCCCCTTCACCAGTGCTTCCCCTGCCCCCGCACCCCACAAATCGTCTCCACCATCAATCTGTGTAGGCATTGTGGTTGTCATCGCCCGAACTCCAGCCGAGAACCGCCGCTGTGTTCCCGTTGCACCATCGAAGTTTTCACAAATTCTTTTGCGTCATATTGTGTTCCACCCATTTCTCAACCTACTCACCAAATTAATTTGATTTATGTGCTTGCAGCTCACCCAAATCGACCATTTTCCTCATTCGCATCTGGTCATTTTCCGTGGCGTTGTTTGTCTCCGCCAGTAAACCTAGGTCCGATTACTTCACATATGAGAATCCCCTTGTCATATCCCATGATATGGTGCAGACTTAGAGCACGAGCAGTAGTGGCACAATGAGTAGCAACACGAGGGCGTGGAGGAGGCTGCTGGCCTTGAGCCTGACAAGGAAGGAGGAGACGAGGTAGATGGGCAGGTGTGGGAAGGGGAGGATCAAGGTGTGGCTAATGGCGACAGCAGGTGGGGAGGATAAGCTGCTTGGCAAAGGGCTATGGCCAGCGCCATGAGAGAAGAGAGAGAAGATGGGGAGGGAGAGGAAGAATATAAGAGGCACTGACATGTGGGGCTCCCATCCTTTTTGCTCCTTGTTTATTTGTTGCTGTTGATTAGGATGCCACATCAACATAGAGGTTACACTCTAATACCCCATCTTATGCGTAGGCAGTCTCTAGATCGGATCAGAGTTTGTTAGATATGACACAAGCATGCACAATATATAGAATGAAGAAAATGAGTCTCGTAGAGAGAATCAAAATAATGATGTTGAAGCAGCCATGACGAGAGAGAAAAAATTTGACCAAGCCGACCGCAAATTTCTTAAGCTGAGTACAAGAGATTTTCGCTTTCTCACAACCCTCCCAAATCATTTAGGACTTTCTCACAACTCTCTCAAATCATTTATGACTCTTCAATTCTTATCCTATATAAAAATCTAATGCTAAAGAATAACATAGCCTATAATCCTCTCGTGCACCTCAACCTTTAGATGAATAGTTTCTTTGCTTGGTTGCTTTTTTCATGACCATTCTTCATGATTTTATATAGTTTTCTTAGTCCTCCAAAGTGAAGTAGGAATCCTACTCTAAAAGAAAGTAGAAATTCTAATCATATTACGATTCATCTAGGATTCTTTATAGCACACATTTTCAAATCCTAAAACACTAGAGTCACCATACTCAATAAGCTCCACCTTGACTCTTATCCATTGAAGTCACTGTGCTCTTTCAAGAACTCGTTCCAAGTCAGCTCCGTATTTTTTCCTCTAACCTTTAGGAGTACCCCCACCACAGGGGTTCATACACATCACCGTAATATGTCTGTTAGTGTCTAAGCTAGCCTGTCTAGATTCTCTACTTGAGAGCTCCTTTGTTTGATAACTTGATTAAGCACACCTCCTATTTATCTATGCCATAGGTTTGTACCGTTTCTAAACTTCACGTGCTAGTCAATACCACGTCATTAGTCTCACCATATTTTCATCTTCCAACCGTTCGTATTTTCATATTTATGTCTGCTAGATTTTGGAACGGTATTTGCAGTTCCCCGATTCACCACCATCCCTGGCTCCCGTTCTTGCGAACCGCGGATGCTTCCTTCGCCCTGCCCCGTTCATCGTTCGGCCACCTCTTCCCTAGCGCCAATGCCTTCTCCGCCGCCCCCACCCCACAACTCACCACCATCCCCGGGTCGCCAATTCTCTTAACGCCGCCTCGCTACCCGCCGCAGGCATCGAACAGGGAATGACGGATCCGGCGGCCACCGCTTAGATACGGCCGGATCCAAGTCTTCTCCTACCCGTACCGCCTTCACCTCCTCACGGTGCCGCCGCCTTCTCCCCGCTCCTTCCCACTCGGCCACCGTGACCGTCGCCCTGCTCAACGCGCCACCGGCACCACCCCTCTGCCCACCGCTCTTCCACTTCTTCCCGCACCGCTGCCCACTCCTCTCCATCTCGCCAGTTCCGGTCGCTCTCCCCGGCCCTTCATCTCCATCGAACGACACGGGACGTGCTCGCCAAAATGAGAACACCAAAATACCACACTCCTTGTGACAGTGACGGTGCATACCGGTAAGTATTTTGCTACGTAATAAACCATTCCACCCTAACTTGCGATTTTCAAATTGTTCCTTCACAGGACAGCCACTGGTTCTATTGATGATTATTTGTTCTGTTCTAACCTCTATTTCGGTATGTAGTCGTAGCAATAAGCTGGTCTTTTTTGTTTTGTAGCTTAATATTTTTTTCCAGTTTTGCGATCTAGGAATAGGTATATTTGTTATATTACAATAACTTAGTTTGATTACTGTGTGACGTAGGGTCTTCCATTCAAGACATTGATGCTTTACAGTGGTTCCATTGTTAGAGTACAGATTTCTTCTTAAGGTATGTTCTTTTTGTATAACTGAAAGCTTGTAATGATATGCAATTTGATTTTGGTATTTAGTCGCAGCTGGTTCCTTATTTATTTTGTAGCTTAATAATTTTTTTACACTTTGTGATTTAGGTAAATGTATGTTTGTTATATTACAATAATTAGTTTTATTATTGTGTACTGTGGAGTCTTCCATCCAAGACATTGTTGCTTTACATTGGTTCCACTGTGTCAGAATTCAGGCCTTCTTGAGGTATGCTTTCCCCCCTCTTAACTGAAAGCTTGAAAACTTCTAATGATATTTAGTTTGTGTTTGTGGAATGTCAGCTTAAGGCGGGGGTGAGCCCAGCCGAGGATTAGATTTTTTAGCATGATGTGCCATATTTCAAGGTAATATCCCCTCCGTCCATGATTGAGCTCCCTTATGCATGTTTTTTTGACTCGCTCTCTTACCTTTGCTATGTACTATTCTTCAGAGGCATAGCTAATTTGTTTAGTGTAGGTTCCTTTCTCCAGATGAGCCAAGGGCAGAACAATTATGGGTCAACATTTTGCCCAATTTGGGAGCTATCAGCTATTTGTGTATTGCGAATTAATTGGAACATTCTCTGCGTTGTTTCTTTGAAAATATTGTAGGAAAAAGGACAATACACTGGAATGTTGTAACATAGCAGTTGTGCCCTTGAGATTGGCCTAAATAGTTGGATGCCAAGGTTTATGCTGGTGCATGCTTCCAAGAACTATCTGTCTAGAATGTTTTATGTAATATTTCAGGGTAATAGCCCCTCCATCCATGATTGAGCTTCCCCTATGGAACTCAGGTTTCATGACAGTCGGCTATACAGTATTTTGGCTGAATGTGTCCTTATCAGTTTGAATTGTCTTAGGATCAGTTTGCATTTGACCAGGATTTACCTTGTCTTAGCTTTATTGCGAAGCAAGCATCATATTACATTGGTTGCTTTATGGCTAAAGCTGTACTTTCTTGTTCTTGCTTTACCAGGTGTTCAGTTGCTTCGATAGGGGCCAAACATCGGATGCTTGTGACTATTGTCAATTTCTACGATGAAAATGAAAGAGAAGTTTCTTCTTTAGTTCAAAAGGCAAACAAAAGCTTTCATGGAGATCTTCCATCAGCATATCCATTGAATATGTTGATATTAATACATGTATTAAATCTGTCATATTCATCAGGTATGAATGTACATAAGAATTTGTTATGTTCAGTTCCATTCTCTTAGGCATAGTTATGGATATTTTCTATTTCATAGAATGTCTGGAAAGATCATATTAATTCATGTAGAGCTCCCACCAAGGGGTGTCTACTTACTTGAGGTATCATATTATATAGCAATGTCACATGGTAAATACGGAAAATGCAACATCGCATAAGCATTATTTGGTCCATTTTACTTGGAATTCCTTTGGTTAGATGTTCAACAATAGGAGGCTTCAGTATCTTAAAGAATATTGTAGAATTTTTTTTCCAGATCTTGCAACTGGAATTGTATGCTCATGTACATCTTCATGAAGGAAACTTATTGAAATAATAATACACTTTTAGCCTTACCACTAAGTTTGGTTGCTATTCCAAGCCATCAACCAGTTCTCCTTTACCCACAAAGATACCAAGTTTATTGAATAATGCTATACTTCAGGTTGTGTTACAAAATCTTCAACAAAAATGTGTTGTTCTATCCATGCAATAAGAATAGATGTCATAAACCAAATCTCACCTTTTGGAGCTGTGGAAAAATCACCTTTCAGATTGTGATTGTCATTTCAGATCAAGGATCAAACTTATTTCCTCTCGCAGCTATCTTAGCCCCAGCTTACAAGGCTGCTTTTCCCGCTGGGATGTATAACAAAGGTTGGATAGTTTATCAACAAAGGATTTGTTAATTTTGGTCAGATCTCCCAAATGGCTTTTTTTACATTGAGCTAATGTTTTGTAAGATGGAGTGCGCAGGCTGGCTGTTGAAATGGAGCTTCCTAACCAAGATTGGAAGGATACCCAAGGGATATGTGTTCTTGGACAGGTAATTGCTTTACCTTAGTACATGATAATCAATATTCTTCATGCAAAGTACAGTCCTGTTATTTCTACTTGAGTTATTCTTATTGAATTACAAAAGTATCTCTTTCTAGGTTAGATTATAATAATTCTTTTACTTCTCTCCTTTTCTAGATATTCATACGTGTTGCTGCCACTCGAGATAGCAAACTACTTTGACAGCAGATTGCGCGAGTGCTTCCTCTGAGACTCCTATGTGCTGGTAAGCAGATTGACCACCAAGATAGTATAAATGTATAATTAACCATCGAAAAACCACTTATGGAATTGATCATCAATTCCCTTTTAAGTATTACACTGAACTGCTAAAGCATTACATTGCTTAAACTTCCTTTTGTTATCCTGTCTACATTTTTTTGGTTATAATAGTAGAGATACAACATGTTTATGTTCTGATCCAAATCAGTTATTTCCTTAGTATCTATGAATGGTCTGAGATAAATTATCTTGAGTTTTTCTCAATAGAGTGTTTTGCGAGAGATGCAAAACTCAAGATATTTTATCTCGTTCTAAGTGATTTAATAAAAAAAATTGAAGCTAGTGTTTTTTTAGATTTTCTAATTTCTGCAAGAATATTTGAACTATTTCTTGTGGCACTCCTATGTTCAAAGCAGGTCTTAAAAATTTTCACTGAAAAAACAGTTGACATATCTAGCCTACACTATCCATGATAGATCACATCTCATTCTCATACGAGCGCAAAGAGGAGGTGGTGAATGGACAAACCCCCTTTTATATGAGTATAAATAAAGCTAGAGACTTAACAAAATCAGCAATCTTTAGCCGAAGGCAGGTCAGACCGTCATGAATAGGCCGGTTTGATTGGTCCTATGTTTCAAGACCTAAAGGTTTATTGAGACAAAACTCAAATATCAAGAACTTACTCAAATCTCATCTAAACACTTTCAAATTTTACATACGACTTATTCAAGACATTAGAAACTCAAATCAATCAAGAATCACGAGGTTCTTGGGATCAAGTTCACTGAATTGAAGATAATATAATCTGCGTCACAAGAACACAAAAACTCTAAAACTTAAAGTACTTATTGCTCGTGAGAATCTAAGGCATGAGATCTTTTATATCTATTGTTACATATCCTAGCAAGGTATTTTAAGTAAGAAATCATGCTAGAATTCCTACGAATACAAAATCACAGGTCTAGCTCAAAAACAAATAAAACCAAGCAATAATACAAATAGGAACACGATTGAAACAAAACTTTGATATATTTTTAGTGGAGGATAAAATTTACATACCCATAGATAATCACAATGTGTAGTCAAAGCACCACCCTTTACTCTCAATTTTTCTCTCACAACCAAGAAATGGGACAAGGTGGTAGAACAAAAATCTAAACCATATAATCCTTAGATCTACCACCTCATCTTCACCCCTTTAATAACTAACAACAACCCTAATGGGCACAACCTATTAAGACACCGGGGAAACTTGTTAACCCTATTAACACTGATTTTTCACACTTACGCATGTTTCTTAAAGTGTTTACAAAACTCGACCTGTTAATACGTTAGTGATTGATCCACGAGATAATTAAAAGCTCTTTTTGATCTAAACCAATTCTCCTTTGCGTCTCCGTACCGCGGTTTTGATCAAGGCTCCAACCCAGTATTTGGTTAACTACCAAAATACCTTCGACGAAGTTTTCGATCATCTTCTCTTGACTCCGTCTTCACCTTCACCCCAAAGCATCTCCATATGCTTTGACACGTCGCCCGTAGTGCCCGATGTCACTTGGTGCATCACATGCATCATCTCGTCTTTTCACGATTCTTGTCTTCTCTGCACTTCTCGCTTGAGCCACATACCCTCTCGGACTTACACGACCATTCAGACCTCAGTTTTTTTTGCCTAGTCCTGGTTTATTGCCATCGATTGCTAACGTTCTTCAAGCCACTTGCACATTCAAAAACCAAGCAACCATCTCGAGCACAAGTTTCATGAATTTAACTCATGTTAGTCAAAATAATGCATCATGCAACACCACACAATCACCCAATAGCACTCATGCCATGCACACACTCATTCAACTCAAGAATCATTGTTACTACTCTCTAGTCGCACCACCAGTATAATCCCACTTCCGATGGTAGCTAGATTGCATTGGTCAGATCGCCAACTAACAGCCGATCTAATTGGGCTACCGGTGTGACCGCATCTTCAATACCGGTCACACCACCCAACTTGATTCTGGTTCAACCGCCAACACCAGCCGGTCGGACCGCACGTGCCCAATTCAAAAACATGCTCTCCGGAAGAAAACAGTTGCCAACTAGAATCTGATCACACCGCATCGGCGGTCCGACCACCAACTAGAGTCCGGTTACATCGGACCTACGGTCAGACCAACCTTGACAGACAACAATTCTAAAATCTGAATTTTTTTAAACTTTTGCAAAACTTTAAATTCAACTCAGCCAAATCGCTAATTATTCATAAAAAACATATTCTAGACCTTCGTATGGTCTCGCAAATTAAAACTTTTTTATCTGGAGTATAATTCATTAGTCTTTAAACTACATCCTCTTCCTTTCATTGGTTGACAGGTCATGTAAGGCTAGCTGCTACTATAGGGGGCGTTTGTATTGGCTTCTGCTGTGATTTTTTTTTGCTGCAAATAAAGGTTTTGGGTGAAAATTAATAGTGTCAAATGAAAGAAATGGTTTTTAGAATGAGTGGACGAGTGTTGCAAAAAGGAAGTGAGAGATACATGCGTAGAGCCAAAAGTGAGGAATGGGTATGTAATGTGCATGTGACCCTCTGACTTATCTTTGAAGCGAGAAAGGAGCGAGAGGAGTAGAGAAGTCATTTTGAGAAGCTATATAGTTGTATTATTTTCTAGCTTCTTTAAGTAAAATATTGAAGCCCAATATAAACAGTGATATACGACGTACGTAGGTGAGCGCGCGGCGCGGGTGGACTGTGGCGGCGAGACGGAGTCTCGTTCGCTGCAAAGCGCGCGGAGGCAGGCATGCAAGGCAAGGCAGCTGGGAAGGACGCGACCTTTTCTTATCTTGACCCGATCCATCTAGGAGCACATTCTCATTCAATCCAATCCAATTTTGCTAAAGCCAAGGAGGCCATCACTTCCCTTTCCTCCCCGGCCTGCCCCTCATGAAAGCACGCTCATTTTCAAGCGCATGAAGATAGCCATCGCAAAGGAATTCGCGATGCGTACTTTGTAGCATCCTGCCCGAACGGTTTCACTGCAGAGAGATTTTTAATTTGGTTTCTTTTGTTTAACTTGTTCCTCATTGCCACTGCAATGGTAACCGGACAGATAGGGAGGGTGATCAAACACACCACTATATTGTAGCCATGCATGCCTAGACTTCGTTCATTTTCTTTTAGAAAATGGAGCACTAGAGCCCATCATTGTCGAACATTCAGCAGCAAGTAGGCACTAGCTAGTACAAAACCTCAACGGAATATTGCAGCCCGTTCCAACTGTACTCGTACAAAGTAAAGGACACGCTGTGCATCTATGAAGGTGCTTACTGTCGTTCTAGTATTTTGTTTGTAAAAATGGATCAGAGACGAAACCTCTGTTCTCTGAAGTTAGTTTTGTTCATTCAATGGTCGAGATGGCTAGCTTCAACGCTGCTAAGAAAGGCATAAATGGCTGGTCGTAAGACCAAGCGTATGGAATGCACACTAGACGGGCTGAAAACTGAAAAGAGAAGAGACCTGGGGCCTATCCAGCACAGTGCCTATTAGCGTTCGAGTCTGAAGGAAATCTTCATTCTCGGCATTTAATTTGCATCCGTTTAACTAAGCAATGAATGCATAATTTTAGAGTAACAGAGTAACAGCGATTTTCTCGGAAGTATAACTAGCCATGCACTCTCAGAAGGAGGTACTACTGCTCCTTAATTTAGCACAGCCATATATACAGGAGTACTTGTACACTATAGCTAGCCACAGGAGAACACTACCTGTTACTTCCACATATTACCAAGCTAGTTTTACTTGTATCATTTGTTTCTACTTCAACTGCAGACACAATTAAAAAAACACTGCCAGTTTTAAGCTAAACACTTTCAATTTCTGATTTTTTTAGCTTTCGATTTATTTAATCTAGAATCCACTTGGAATGTATCGACTTCTAATTTTGGTTTATTTTGGTTTATTTTTGTTTTTTTCTTTATTCATTTGTATTGTTGGAATGATATAACATTTTTTTAAAAAATTCTCTCATCTTTCTCAGAAAAAATAACAGCCGCTATAATGTACTTTCAGTCAAAAGTCACAGCCAAAAGCTAGTTAGAGCACCACGTTTTACCCAAAACCGATTTGAAGTTTCATCCCAACGATGATTCTGATGAATACTCTGAAAGGCTAGAGATGGGCATCCAGAAAAGAACAAAGACAGCAGGAAAATGACAGAGGAAAGAAGAGGGAAAAAAAACTCCACTAGAGTACGAGAAGACGCAAGGAAAACCACACGCTGCTGGCCTATGATCTCACTTGCCCCGCCGGGCTGCCTCGTATTCACGACGAAAGCCAGCCGAGCCGCCTCCTTGACTTGTAGCAGCAGCAGCAGCAGCAGCAGCAGCAGCACCAGTACAAAATGAATTGCCTGCCGAATTAATATACTACTCCACACACAATACTAGTACATCCATGCACAGCCACATCCATGAGTACTAGTGCTCGTACAAGTAGTAACACGACACCGCATGGCTAGCAAAGCAAATACTCGCTCGAGCGGCAATACTGCTGGGTAGTTAATAGCTTTGGGGGTAGCAGCTAGGTAGGTGTTTAGTGGGGTAATCATCGTGTACTAAATCGCCGCGCACCTAATGCGCGACCCATAACCAGAAATCTCCAAAGCGATTAGTTGGAAAGGAGGCCTCTCGCGGCGCGGCTCGCAGGCCAGGCGCACCAAAGGCGTTTCCGCTCCACGTCTCGCACCGCGCACAGGTCGCACGCTTTGCTTGCTTTCGCACCAAAGCTCTTCTCAGCTGGCCAAGACAAGAACGAATTCTAAGAGGAAAAATACTGCGCTGTAGTGGTAGAGATGAACACGGAGATAAGGAGAAGTAGTTTCAGGGAGTGAGAAGTTACTAGGGGATTTGGATAGGCATGGCATTATTCTGATTTCTGAGCGAGTTTGATGAGATGCATGCATGCCTGCCTGCCTTTGGGAGTAAGCAACTACTGCGCGCTGCTAGGGAATTAAGCGTTGCCTAAGCCGTATCAGGATCTCTGGTTCCCACCACCTCTCTCAGATCTTAATTTAATGGGAAAGGTGTAAAAACAGTGGTGGAGTGTAAGTGACTGTTGTGTGCCATCACGCATTAGATTTAGATCCCATACGATTAAGGCTAAGTTTTTTTGACTGCGGCGGGTGGTTTATGGCTGTCAGAGCATAAGAGTTTATGTAAACGAATCGAATGTCGATAAACTATTTTAAAAAGATTATCCTAATAAGCTCGCTTTATTTATTTATTCATAGAAAACTATAAAATGTATATCATAAGTTAAAAAAACGTGACCTAATTTCGCCACTCACTAGCTAATTGCCCAAGCTACACTCCACGTTGCATGCACTTTGTTCCTTCTTCCCGGTCTCATCATCCTCCCAACCTTCTTGTCACCTACTCTTTGTTTGCTCCCATCCCATTCTGAACTCTTTTATCTATCTTACTCAACTCGATCACTGAACGCCTGCACCGCCGCAAAAAGCGTATGTCACACGATCCGAATAAAACGGTGGTTTTACATAGATTACATATCGAGCAAGTCCAGAAAAGGAGAATTGACAGCCATGTACACTAGTAATAGACATCTTCCAAAGTGGGGCAGTAATGTTCATAATTCTCGCATTGAGAGTAGTCACATACCTCACATAGAAAACTATAAAAGCAGTGTGTATGTAAAAAATCATTTTTATGGTAACAAATAATGACTTAATTTGTTGACCAAAAGTAAGCTATGTGCAATGCAATACTACCAAAGATTGGCAATGGACCCCAGGCAATATAGCAAAACATTGGACTCATTCCATTTTCTTCGTACTAACAACATTAATTCAAAACAATAACTCAACAATATGGTTCTACTAAAAAAATATACAATGATTCAGGAATACAAGCAGCCACCCACAAATAGTGCGAGGAAAAAAGAAGAAAGAATAAATAGTCGAAGCTTGGCAGTTCCGCAATATTCTAACTCCCCCACGGAGGCAGCTCCTGCCCTGTCTCTCTCCGTTTCAACCAAAAGCTCGTATTTCTCTCTCGTCAAGCTCTCCAAGCTCTCGCCATGGCCAAGAACACATGCAAGCTCTGCTCCCGCCGCTTCGCCAGCCCCCGCGCCCTCGCCGGCCACATGCGCTCCCACTCCGTCGCCGCCGCGAGGTCGCAGATCTCATCGGCGTCCTCCGCGTCCACCTCCGTCGCGGCCGGCGACGACGACGCCGGCGACGCCAAGAAGCCCATCCAGGTCTACATGCTCCGGGAGAAGCCCAAGCGGAGGGTCCGCCTCGCCGAGTCCGACTTCTCGGATCGTGAGAGCGAGGTGGACTATCCCTCGCCGGACGCCAAACGCGCGCACGCCGGATCGGGCGACGCCGAACCGGTGAGCTCGGTGTCCGACGCCGCCACGCCGGAGGAGGACGTCGCGCTGTCCCTCATGATGCTCTCCCGCGACTCCTGGCCCGCGCCGTCGCCGCCGTCCTACCGCGCCGACGGCGCCGACTCCGACGACTGGATCGACGGCGGTGCCGGCGACGAGGCCCAGGCCGCCGCGGCTGCGCAGAAGCGGACGCGGTACCAGTGCCCCGCGTGCAAGAAGGTGTTCCGATCGTACCAGGCCCTCGGCGGCCACCGCGCCAGCCACGTGCGCGGCGGCAGGGGCGGCTGCTGCGCTCCTCCGCTTAACCCCCCTCCCGCTCCTCCTACTACTCTGCAGCCATTGCCGGAATGCGACGGCGGCGAGGAGGGCGCGAACCCACAGCCGCACAAGTGCCCCTACTGCTTCCGCGTGTTCACTTCCGGGCAAGCTCTGGGCGGCCACAAGCGGTCCCACCTCTGCTCAGCCACGGCGGTGGCCGCATCAGGCGCTGATCCTCCAGTCGCGATCGAAAGCCTTGGCCTCATTGATCTGAACCTCCCGGCGCCCTTCGAAGACGTGGAGCTCTCCGCCGTGTCAGATCCCTTCCCGTCGTCGAAGCCAGCTTCTTGAAGGCAAGCAGAGCAAGCAAACCGGCTGCTTTGTCTCGCTCTCCTTTCGGTTGATTCCAATGGAGACAATTCGAGCTTTGGATTAGAGAGAAAGAGCTGCGTAGCCAAGCAGCCAAAAGACGGTAAAGAAAAGGATAAAAAAAAGACATCTGTTATTTGTTGCGTTGATTCAGCTATAAAATTGCTTGCTGTAGTTCTCCCTTAATTCTGTTGTCTTTTTGTTCGTTTCAAGCTATGGAACAGAGTAGATTGGAGCAACTAACAGAGCCAGCTCTTGTTTTCTTGATCATCATAATCTAGCCAGAAAATGTCCCCCAGGAAGAGCAAAATTTAGCTGAAATGTTGCTTTGTGTTGCAGTCTCCAGCTGTTCTTGTTCCAACTGTCCATAGTAGTATGGGAGGTTTGCCAAGCAACTAATGCATCGCAGCCCTTAGGCAGCAGTATAAACAGAAACAACAAAATAGCAATACCAATGCAGGGGGATCAGCCTAGTGTTCATAGTTACATCCACCATATGCAGGGTGCAGCACATCACTCTGTTGCTTTTGCTTTGCTTGCTCCCTTCCTCTCTCCCCTCGTGCTCTCTTCTGCTGCTGCTGGTGCTGCCCACCCACCACCACGCCCTGCCTGCAAGGCCCTGCACTGCACTGCACATGCCGCCGCATCCTTCTCCTGCAGCAAAAATGCTTGTGCTTCTTCTGTCCAGGCCATTCTGTACGTTTCCTACTACTCCATTACCATCCCCTCCTCTCACTGTGCAGTGGGCCCCATTGCCCGGCACGAACATATGGATTGAATCCTAACAGATTGTCCATCCAGTAACTAATAAAAACAGAATGCTGTTCTTAAGCTAGGCGTATAAGATAAGATTATTATGCTACACGATACAGCAGAAGGATTTAAATGCCTTTAAGATGAGCATGTACAGGATATTTTTGGGTTGGATCTCTGAACAGTTGAGATTTCTGCGGGATGGTACTAGTAGTAAAACTGCGCTCGATTTTACAGGAGCTGCTCTCCACGTTTGGAGGCATGTAGTTATAGGCATGGCCCACCACCTGTGTCCACGTGGCACCCGTCCATCTCCGGCGGCCTATGCTTGGATTGCATCGGCTGGCCTGTGGCCACCACTAACTTTGAAGGTGTGGGCGTTATTGAGTTGTGCTGGGATTAGCACGAGAATTAACGCGAAGTTAATCGGGGGTATTCTTAGTTAATTGCCCCCACTGTACTGTTACCTTACCTGGGGAAGAAGCCGTGGGGCGCGCAATCCGAGGTGGATCTCGCGGGTAAATCGGTTGGTCCACGGAGCACCAGGCGGGAGCTGGAGGGAACCAGGTATGACACGTGGGCCCTCTAATGCCCCCCCGCGCGCGCTTCCCTCGTGTGCTCTCCCGTGTGTACTTAGCCGCCTGGGAGGGGCCGGGACAGCGCGGGGCTGCCTCTCGTGGCGACACGTGATCGCCCATCGGATCACGGTTGGACGGCTGAACTTTGGGGGTGTTTGGCAGGGCATAAGTCGGCCGACTTTTCACAGTCGCTACAGTACCTAACTTTTAAATAGAATATTTTTTTAAGACGGAGTCTACAAGTTAAACGTAGTACACGTTAAAAGCTTAACATATGTACCAACCAAAATCGCAAGTGAGTATCGATCTCTCTAATCAGTATCGTAAGCAATTAAAATTCAAAATTTCATCAAGTTCATGTTCGCAGCCAAAAGAAAAAGAACAGACCTCTTGTAAGCTGATCTCCGACTCGCCTGCGGACCTTTTTCTTGCTGCTGCTAAAGCCACACCCGAAATACCGTACTACTGCTAGAAGTTACATCCCAGTAAGTTACAGATCGCGTTCAGAAAAGACGTTACAGAGAAACTTGTAGAACTAGCACATGGAAGAATCGGAGAAAAGTATGTTTACTGCCGCTAAGAAATGGATGGAGCACACCATCTATTTGACCTTAGCTTTTTGGTGGTGTCGGGGTCACTGCACGCAGGACTTTCGTGAGTGGAAGAGACTCCGGTAAGGCTTGCACCAAGCTTCACGCCGCAGCCGTCCCATTCCGGTTTGGAATTCCTCGCTTTGGACCAGTCAGTCTTCGCTTACTGAGAATACTACCGACACTGCAAAGGCGACGGTTACCCACTTCACTAGCACCAGCAGTATCATATACCCCATCGACATTTGTGTTTTCTCCTTCCCAGAAAAAGCTGAGTATACATAAGCAGGTGCCAAGCATGTTCCATTTGTACGAGCTAAAACCATTTTTGATATTGTTTCGTACCATATTTACAAAAATAACAGTATGCTAAACATATTAGCAAAAATATCGTTTCTGTCGTTCGAAGGCCGGCGGCAGGCGCCTGCCGCCTCCTCACTGGATGTCAAGCAGCCTGCCGCCTGGGTGGCAGACAGCAGGCTTGCCTGCCATCTAGCTAGGGGGCAGCGGTAATTAGGCCGGATAATTAGCAAGCCTAATTACCTGCTCTATTTTTTATTTAATATTTGTTTGAATTTTTAAATATATCATATGAGCTCAAAAAATTACAAAAATTTATATACAGTCCCTGAGACAACGTACTTCATAGTGTAATGTTTAGTAATTTTATCAGTTGTGAATGTTGTTCAAAAATTCACATAATTTTGATATTTTTATGAGTTTTTACATATAGCAAACGAGTTAAAAATGAAATTTTACGTGAAGCCTCCCGATACAGTTATAGTTATTATTAATTTTTTGAGAATTTTATGTGGTCCGAATTTGCCACGTTTATTCGGATTAACTTAATCATGAATTTAAAAACATTTCACGTTTTTTACAATTTTATACATTAGCAATTTGTACAATTAAAAGTAATTACAGTAGTACAAAAAATGCATCACATTGGATGTATAATGACTCACTCATCTGAGCCACTGCTATCTTCTCGCCGCGCTTGCCTACCCATACGTGGCCTTGTGTTCCGTCGCGCACGAGCATGTCCCGTTGGGTACATCAGTCGGTCCAGAGGTTGCGTATCGGATCGGAGGAGGTATGGAGACCGTTCTGTCTGCTCAGTGGCTGGCGGTGGTCCGGTAGGCTACGTCCGATAAGGACTCTAGAAATCCCCTTGTGATGCGAACGAGCTCTCGCCCTGACCGTACGACGTGGCAGCGAAGCCGGAGGAGCTCTGCCCACCGAAGTGTCCAAATCCTAGATATGCCGAGAATGCTGAGCTTTGCCCTGCGTACGCTGCAAACCTTGGCACCGTGTACTGCTCTCTAGAAGCATCTGCGAGAAGCACTTGATATTCTGTAAGCTCATCCTCCTCGGATCAACTGTGTTAGGCTCATCCAGTGTTGTGAGGCATTCCAGTTATGCCGCCTCAGACATGGCCAGCCCCTTGTTCCTCTCGTCGACGTGCTTCCTGTTGTGCTCGTCCAACAACGCCCATAAAGCGTCGAATTTTCTCTGTTGGTTCTGCATAGCCAGCCTCTTGAACAACTTCATCAACGGTTGCTTCAGGAACTGCTTAAGAAGTTCACCCCTAGGTGACGAATGCACCATCTGTTCCTCATATTCGACCAAGGGAAGGGCACCTTGGGGTCTTCTTGAAGTTTTCTTATGGCCTTCACTATCCCGGCATGCCGATCATGGACTACACACACATCAGGACGAGCGCAGATAACTCCAACCCTCACATATTTAAGGAACTACAACCAGCAGTCATAATTCTCACTTTTCACGAATGCGATGGCCAGGGGTGTAATTTGATTGTTGCCGTTAACGCCAATGGTCGTAAGGATCTGGCCCTTATATTTGCCAGTCAAAAAGGCCCCGTCAACAGTGATCACAGGAAGCATATAGCTGAATGCTTCAATGCACGCACCGAAAGGTAAGAAGGCCTTCTGTAACACCGCAAAACCTAGCGTCCTTGTAGATGGCTTGTCCTTCATAGCGATATACGCGTCTGGGTTCCTGTCCTACAACACCTTAAGCATACGAGAAGGTTTCCGTACATCGCCTCGAAAGACCCGAACTATTTTTGCAACACCTTCTGTTTCGCACGCCACGCTTTCGTGTAGCTAATCTTGTACTTGAATTTCTTCTCGATACCCACCATGATGGGCATAGATAGGGCCCACAGCTTGGTGGAATCTTGCAATGATGCCTTGTCAGCAAACATTGAATGCAATCGAATCTCTGTGCCATGATTCTCTCATGGTGATTCGTGCTTGTCATGTGTGGCAACACCCTCAACATCAAATCGGTTCCATTCTTGCGGGATAGGAGCTTCGTCCTCATCCGAACTATCCTCGTCGTCCTCCTATACATCTTCCTCTTCAGCCCAAGCCATCCAGTCATCGCTCTTCATTTGATGCACTATGTACTCCGTATGCTCCCCTTCATTGGCTTGTCTTGCAGCCTCACCATGCCGTGATCGTTCTTCCTCTCTTCATGTACCGTATTGACCTCATCACGAGCAACTTCCTTCTTTTCACCAACATGCGGGGTACCCGAGTTGCTCGCACCTCCCGGATGATGGCCGTCCGCGCGACCTTGCACAACTTCTACTAGGCATGGTTGCATAAGTATCACGCACTCATATCCACGGCGCCAGCACCCTTGCACAAACTTCTTCCACGCAACAATGCGCATCAATGTTCTCAACTCCCATCTGATATCCATAGGAGACCAACTCCAAAGTCCTTGTATGACGACGCTGCACACCTCGGGGTCCAAGAAAAAACTGCAGGTGAGCCAGTGCATCACATCTACGATTCGAGCATTCTCACGGTCCAGGTGTACTAGAGTAGCTTGTGCAAAACCGCTCAAGTCAACACCATTCGGACCTTCACGAACGATGCCAACACCGCAATGCACTTTCAATGTAGTGGGTATCGACATTACTGATGTCTGCCTGCATATATTTTCAATTTTACAACTAGTCAAATCGCATCGCACATTACAGAAGTATTGATATACTATAATTTACATTTCAACGACTGTTCGTTTATCGTAACTAACTACACTGCCCTCGTAGCATTAACTCCCTATCGGCAGACCGCGCACCAACGTCGCTCTTATCTCACTACTCGAGCTCTCTCCTACTGTAAATAATTTTTAATGAGTTTCGACAAATTACATGACATATCGATTTAAATGCCAATATATCAGTTATAACGGTGCACATGATTTTTCAATGTACTAACGATATTGCATTCATTCATAATTAATCATAAATGTTACATATTATTGTTTTCTACAAAGCTAATTATTAAATTCTTACAAAAAAATATTAACTGAATTTTGAATAACTACAAATTTCTACGGATGCTTAATTTGTACATAATATTGACTAAATTTTCTACAACTACAATTTTGTATGCATACTAATTTGCTAAGGGTGCTAATTTTCTACAACTACAGATTACTATGGCTGTTAATTTTCTATAACTACATTGACTAAATTTTATATACCAAAATTGTACTATTCTTTTTTTACATCTATAATTTTCTACAGATACTAACACTAAATAAACTATCTACTTCATATGCAAAAAATGAACTACAATATACAAAAATATTTACCTCACAAAAGTCACGAAACATCTCCTTCTTCCTCTCCGTCTCCTCTCCTCTTCTCTTCTTTCCCTTATGTTCGTTCTCCGCGCGGCCACGCCCGCTCGGCCGCGTGGTGCTTTTATATACGCTTCCTATCGTCCAACCCTTTAGCGACTGGAACTGCAGTCACTTAACCGATAGGTGACTGGAGGTAGTCGCCCGGTGGTTTGGCGACTGCAATTATTTCGCCAAACGGCCAGCGGATTGCTTACGTATCGCGTGGCTTTTGGGCGATTGGTTCCAGTCGCCCGACAGTTCGGCGACCGGAGCTTATTTCTGTAAAAAAATTTTGCACGGGTATATTTTTGTTATTTTAAATAAAATATGGATTATTTCTAAAAAAAATTGAAAAATCCAGTACCCACGGCCATCAGTTAACGCCAACAGCTTAACGCAGAGAGAGCGGTCGCCTTCCAGTCTCAACAGTGCGTGGTTTAACCACTGTCCAATTGCACTTAATTTCCACCCTCTAATCTTCGTGCTGCAAAGTGCGTTATTTGTTCGGTGCAGGTTTTCCTCCTGTTGTTTACCGTGGTAGGCCCTGCACGACTATAGGAGAAGACAGCGCTCACTCTCTCTCTCTCTCTCTCTCTCTCTCTCTCTCTCTCTCGCTTTTAGTTAATAGACAGAACTGAACCAGAGTAAGTGGCCAGGAGAAATTTGTGGGGATCTTGAAACGAAATGTTCTGCAAGAACAAGACCGATCAAAACATATAAAATACCAGCATTGTAATACCGACATTTTATCCATCTCCATGAGTCGATGAATGCAATCATGCATGTACTTACTATACTTGTATTCCAAAAGACCGAGGTGAGTGTATAAATGCCAACAGCTCGCTAGCCAGCACCGCCGGTGCCCGGCCACGAGCAAGCATGGAGGAGTATACATATGAGGCGTGTACATTAATGGGCTCCTCCGTGGAGCACAAAGTAGTTGCCGTCGTCGCGCACTCACATGGCAGGTTAGGTGGCCACCATCTATCACCATGCATTGCGAACAAGCAAGCAATCAAGTGGCACGTAGTACGTCGTGATGCCTCTGCTGTCTCACAATTAGAACGCGACGGCCGCGCATGGATGGGATGGCGCACGAACAGCTAGGCTAGCGCATCCTCCCGGTCTTTTCGGCCGTGGTTTTTATTGCTTTGCTTCCCCGGTTCAGGACTTCAGGTCAACCCTAACATGGAGCTGGAGCAGGAAAGCAAGGAGTTCCCACTGACAGGGGAAATTCTATACGCCGATCAATCAACGGTTGCTTGCATATTGCTCCAATTTTAGTGTCTCTGGAAGATGCTGCTTTGGCCTTTCAGTGACACGGTTTTTTTTATGTCCACTCATGGGGTACAACTTGAGAGCGAGAAGCAATTTGTGCCTTTCAAAACACCCTACGGAGGAGGCTACGAGTCGTCTGTACACTATAGAGGAGACATTTCAGATACTGTCTGAGCAGATTTGCTGTAATTATATTTGTTCTCCTAAAAACGCCAAGTCTCATGTTGCAAATGTACATGCTTTCCTGTTTGTCACTTACGCTCTTGTTCATGTATCCGTTGATTCCTAAAGCTGATGCAAACAGCCACTCCATCATCATCAGTGTGCCGGTCACAAACTTTGGTTGGTGCAGCGACTCCTAGACTGTTGAGGGGCTACGTACTGTTAGTAGGGCTGGAAGTGCACACACCAAGTGGTAGGATTCTTGCTTGCTTCTGCAGCCAAGCCGGTTCTTCCACCTCTAGCTCTCACGATCAGCTAGAGCAAATTTGAACGGCCTCACATTCAGAGTCCAGAGTCATCAATCCTAAAGGGAAAAGAAGGCATAGATTTTGCAATTGGAGATAGCTATGGAAAAATTAATACAAGGATCAAAGGTTGAAGACACATTTGTGGGGCTAACCTTGGCTTGTAAGATATCATGTATATATATATATATATATATATGTGTCCCATCTAGAGGCATCAAAATTGTAAGAATGCTTGTCCTTGGCCCTACGTTCTCAATTTTTCTCGTATGCTTTCCTTCCTTTTTTTTACTTACGTTTTACCTGTAGTAGGCAGTAAGAACAATTCCAGTGGAAACCGAGTGTCTGAACTCAACAACCAGCTAGCTGCACGTAGCTTCCTCTAATCATATGCTTCAGAAAACCCTTGCATGATAAAGGACTAAAGGTTTTTACTGAGTTAATACTGAGATAAAATTTCTGTGGTAGGAACTAGGAACTAGGAAGTACCAGATTCTAGCAGAAAGGGAAACACCATCGATAGGGCGAAGAAACATTCAGGGCATTGCTAGGTTGGTGAAGGATAAAAGAAAAGGGAACATGGAAACTTTTTTTCTTCAAGTTGGTAACTGGTAAGGAGCATGGATGCATATCAAAAGAGGAACCCCTTTACATCAAGGAAGTGGAAGATATGCATGTCATGGAGCTAGTTGGAGAAGGAATAATTGATGAATAATAGTAAAGAACCTTGCTTATTTTCTGCAAATCAGTAAAGGGGTTCCTCTTTTGATGAATTGTCTACAGGCCGACCTTTTTCTCAAGCATGATCGGCCAAAAACAAAAGCCACTCTTGATTTATGTAACATCTCAGGTTCTCAGAACATGGTAAAGCTTCTGCCATTGTCCTTTTCATTGCTCTGATACCATACTAAAATAAACAGAGAAGGAGAAGAAGAATCGGAACATCGCAATCGGTGTGATGCGCATTGCATTCTATATGTAGTACGTCTGTCAATGAGTACAGATCACGGCATGAACTACCTGTGTGATATCCGGCAACAATCGCTAATTACAATGTGAAATATCCGCCAATACAATCATTAATTACATATTGTCAGCTACTGATATCACGGAGAGATAACTCTATCTCTCTCCAATATCTTTAACAGTTTTCTAGCCAGTGGTAGGAGGATAAGATTAGCTTCCAAATGGTGGAATATGGCAAAGCATATTGGCTCGTTTGGCCCATCTACATATAGGAACAGCCGATGCCATGTCGAAACAGATAGCCATATGTAAGAGCCCCATTTTCACTCTCTTTCATAACTAGTGTACCCTTAATCATCCTAATATTTAACTCATATAGCCTAGCTGCTCCTTTCAGCTGGACTGCTCGTTTTCTCATATCTCTTTCTTTCATCTTTTCACCTAATTTGATTTTGAAATATATTTTTGATGCACATAAATAATATATGATACAAAAATGTAGTTTTTTACCAATTAATATAACTAGGTAAGTGATCAAGAATAAGCTTGCCTTCATAATCATAGAAAATCTCGGCGTCAAATGTGGCCAGATTCACTACCTCTGTCTGTGCCGGTTCGCCTTCTGCATTATAGAGCAAACTTACAATTTAAAATACCTAATAATCAGATTGTTTTTAATTTTATACAGTCAGTTTCTCCCCCTTGGGTGGATTTTACCAGATTTTAATTAATTAAAATTTTATTGGTCAATGATTTCATTTTATGCTGGTAATTAATTCCGCGCTTACCCTCGCTGTTATTTCTCCCAATCGGTTAGCTCTGCAGGAGTAGTCATCTAACCGGTGCTTGCAAGCGCTGGCTCGTGCTCGTACGCAAAACATCACATGCAAATCATCTAACACCACACAAAACACCAAACACCACAAAAACTCCACACACCACTCCCCACACAAAACACCACACACCCAACACACACAGCCACACCATACACACACGCACGCACAACACCCCCCCATCTAGCCACACACAACACAACACACACACTCCCCTTAATCCCTCTCTCTCTCTCCCCTCTCCAGATGCCATTGCCACTGCTGCCTTGAGGGCGCTCAGGCACGCCGGTCCGGCCCGCCGTCACCGTTCGGCTCGTCGTTGGTGGCTCCTTTGCTGGGTCCCCACGCATGCTTCCCTACTTTCTCATCTTTTCTCGGCTCCATCATGGTTTGACCTCAGCTAGGGTTCTCTCCTCGCGGCCATGCCAGCCATCGGTGGTCTCGCCTCGACCCTCTACGGCTTCCCTCTTTGGTTTCCCTATGGTCCCCCCTTAGCTCCCAGCTAGGGGTGTCAATTAAATCCAAATTATTCATTTTATCCTGTATCCATATCTTGACTATTCGATTCGTACTCGATACATTAAGACTCAAAGAGTGTCAATTATATCTTTATTATCCATTTTATCCGGCATTCAAATCCAGACTATTCGATCCGTTGACACCTCTACTCCCGGCCCTTATTATTGTGGTCACTGTCGGCTAGACTACCGTGGCTCAGCTTGGGTCCGTTAGCCATGGCTACGACTTCCATGGGGGGCACTGGCTTCTATGACTCTACGGCTCCTACCACGCCTCTGTTGCGGCTCCCTTTGACCGATTCCAGTGCCGACTTTTCCACATCAATTTCCTTCCCCTTCTACCCGTGACGGTTTCCTCTACACATTCTTATGCATTTCAATTTTAGCCATCATTTTTAGCTTGTTTAAATTCACGAACATGAACGGATGGGAAGGTCGGCAACACAACCACCGTGATGGGACGTAGAGGGTTGCATGTGTTGGGGAGCATGCAATCCTCCAAGGGCATATAGTGGTCTTTCACGGCTTGCCGCTATAGCATTGTAGCCTTACCGGTTGATGTACAGGTGGTTTTCCCTTCTCCTCATGCCACTCAACTTGGCCAGTTTGGTGGCTGTGTGGTGTGTGCCGTGGTGTTTGTGCTATGCCAAGGACGGTGAGCAAAAAGGTAGGGGAGAGGACCTACTTGCTTGTCATGTTAGAAAAGAAAATGTTAGGTTAGAAAAGGAAATGGGTGATGATGAAGGTCGTCGTGGTTGTGAATTTGTTCTCACATGTTCAGGGGTTCGGTCGGCCTCCTCTTGTCGTAGCTGAGTGTTGTCATCTTGCTACCCCTTTTTGGCTTGGTCGATTGGAGGTGGTCTCGACGGTCATTGATGGTTCTATGTCTTTGCGGTCATTGTCTTCTCTCCTCCGTCTTCCCCCACACCTTGTGCTCCTCTCCTCTGGGTTCTCTCTTCTTTACTATCTTGGAATGGTGGTCATGGACTTGGGTGGTGGTGGTGTTTGGCTTGTCTCTGTCCTTGGCCGCGCAAGGCAATGGTGAAATGGCTCTTTGCTTGGCCTTGGGTTGGCTTTTAGTTGAGGGAAGAGAATGAGTTGGGGATGAGAAGGGAATGCTTTGGTTGGTTGCCTTAAGAAGAGGGGAGAAGAGCATGCTTCTCTCTAGCCTTGGTGATGGTTTGGTTATATCCCCACTTCTCTCTTGCCCTGTCGTGCATTGCTTCGGCTGTGCATGGTCTTATCCTCTTTTCTCTCTTGGCTGGTTGTGCATGGGTTAAAGCTTTAGGGCCTTTAGTTCATGGGGTGCCTTTAGCACTATTCTTCCATTTTTCTATTGTGGGAGGTAAGTTGGTAAAAATCAAAGTAGGTGTTGCCTTAGTTTTTTGCCGAATGATGAGTTCCACTTAAGTGAGAGGTGCCGACCAGCCTCGGACAGTCCAAGTATCTCGATGAGCACTAATAGTTTCGGCATTTTAAAGCCAAACAGGTTCTAATGGCACAATATTTTTATTTTTTATTCTCCCTTGGATTGTTTTTATTCTTCGCATTTGGACTACAAAAGGAAAACGCCGGGTTTTGGTTTGGTCTTCGGAAGTCTACTATTCGTCGAGCAATGCAAAGGGATATGCAAATGAAGGAAATAATGTAAATGTAACTTTTATTATTTCTCTCATGCAAAGTTTGTAATTTATTGATTCTATGCAAAGTTTGTAATTTATTGATCCTAGATGCACACTGTATTCTTGTAATTATTCAATTGTTGTAATATTTTTTATTTTTCTTGTGAGAGCTGAGTTTAAATTTTTATAATTCACTATGTTATAATTAATTTAATTGCCCTTTAGTTACTGTTAAATTACTTTAATTTTTCTGTTGGCGTTAATTAACAGATAGGGTTATTTCATGCACCAGCCTTCAGAGCCCATGAATTGACTTGCGACCACACTGACCAGCTTCTGCTAGGCATGTACCGGTACTCTGTACTCGCCATATTGTATTGTGCGGTGTGTGGCTATAACTTAGCATCGAGCACTAGTAGTCTAGTAGTGGACCTTTTCGTATAACAGCTAGTTAACTACTATACGAGAGTCAGACCAGCTAGCTCAAAATGATGCAGGTTGCAACCTAAGATCCGTGTAAATCGTGCTGAGATAGCCTCGTTTATTTAAGCTTTAACGCACCGACGTACATACACGCCAGGTTGGGAATGGATTTACAGGCAAATGAAACGAAAACCTTGGTCGTTACTCGTTGACAGTTGTGTGCTGTGAGCTTTCGGTTTCGAAGGATCGATCGGATGCGTGGTTTGTGTAGACACTGCTACAGATAGTGATATTTTAATTACTATAAATGGTTTGTGTTAATAATTATTTATAAAATTATCATAGATAATTGTTAGTATAAATTATCTGTCATATTTTAAGTACAGACGATTTCATATCTATGATGTAATCGTCTAAAACTTCTTTTGTTACGGTGAGAGATTGCGTACGCGGAGACGTGTAGTGGGCCGCTCGTAGGCGGCAGTACAGAGTACGTGCCCAGACGATCGTCACGTTTGGTGCCGCTTTTGACCGGGAGCCTTCGAGGGTTTTTATTGTGGATTATGATTGGGACGGGCATTAATAAGTGTGAAAGTGTCCTCTCTCCCTTGCCGAGAAATGGCACCGAATTCATGTACGGTACAAGCCCCAGAGTGTTGGGAGTTAGACGTGGACGGGATTTTTAAGGTCTCTGGAAGTTTTAGGCACGGTTTAAATTTTTAGTTTCTGGTTTATTTTTTATTATTTATAAATTTTTATTTTTATGAACTTTTGATTTTTTTAGTTTTTTGCTAGTTCTTATTTTTCTCGTATTTGTTTGTGTTGTTCGTGATGAGCTAACATATTTATTCTATTTTTAATTGTTTTTAAATTTAATTATACCAAATAAGTCATCTTCAATTACAGTGCAATTTCAATAGTTACAGTGTAAATTTAGTCATAAGTCACTATTTTTCAGTCCAACTGAGCAGTGCAGAGTACAACCAGCTGGAGGTTAGGATTCCGAGTGCTACCTGGCAGATGACTAGTAACAGCTTCAGTCTGTGTTACATGTCCGTTCTGGCGTTGATCACTGGAAAGTCAGACGCCAGAGCGGTTTTCTTTCTTTCATTTCGTTTTTGAAACCTCTTTTTTTAGATGACCGAAAGTCTAAAATTGTTTGTTAATCGAGCAAATTCTAGATTTCTAGTCCATTACCAAAAAAATACAGCAGCCAAACATACCCAGCCCAAGGGAACCTAGTGAAGAGCCGAAGAGCAACCCCCAAAGAAACCCGAAGAATGCTACTCTCGGCCTAATTTTACATCACTAGGGAGCCAAGAAAGCCTAGCGGCACCAACCATCCAGATAGGCCGATTAGTGCCTTCATCGTGGCTCAAAGCCCACAAGAAACTCGTCTAAAAAAGCCCACGAGAAAATTCCTCCTTCCTCGCAACGATACGCCATTCCCCATCAGGCCATCACTTCCCCACCCACCCACGCCACCACCGTCCCTGATCTCCGACCACCGCCAGGGACGCCATGTCGTCCACCGCCGCGGGCACCGCCTTCCTCCTCCGCCCCACCTCCGCCACGACCCACCCTCTCCTCCACCTATCCATCGCCGGCGCCAACCCCAAATCCCACTTCCTCCGCCTCCACCCGTCACGCCGCCGCCTGCCCGTCCCCCGCCTCTCCGTCACACCCCCCGACACCACCAGCAACAACTCCGCGCCCTCGCCTTCGCTTCCGTCTCCGTCCCCCACTCCGCCGCCGCCTCTCTTATCCAAGTGGTCCCCGCCGCGCGCGATCTGGCGGGGGCTCTCGGCGCTGCTCCTCGCGGGCCAGGTCTTCCACCGCGTCCTCACGGGCCGCGTCCACCGCCGCAACCTCCTCGCGCAGCTCCGCCGCGTGGGGCCCGGGAGCGCGGGGGTCTCCCTCCTCACCGCCGCCTTCGTCGGCATGGCCTTCACCATCCAGTTCGTGCGCGAGTTCACCCGCCTCGGCCTCCACCGCTCCGTCGGCGGCGTCCTCGCCCTCGCGCTCGCCCGCGAGCTCTCCCCCGTCGTCACCGCGGTCGTCGCCGCCGGCCGCGTTGGCTCCGCCTTTGCTGCCGAGCTCGGCACCATGCAGGTGTCCGAGCAGACCGACACCCTCCGCGTCCTCGGTTCACAGCCTGTCGACTACCTTGTCGTCCCCCGGGTCCTCGCTTGCGTGCTTGCTCTCCCCGTCCTAACCCTCATCAGCTTCGCGCTCGGGCTTGCCTCCTCGGCGTTCTTGGCCGACGCGATCTTTGGTGTGAGCACCAGCATCATTCTGGAGTCAGCGCGCAGGGCTTTGCGGCCGTGGGACTTGATCAGCTCCTTGCTAAAATCTCAGGTGTTTGGCGCTATTATTGCAGTAGTGAGCTGTGCCTGGGGCGTCACAACCCACGGAGGAGCCAAGGGCGTTGGCGAGTCCACAACGTCTGCGGTGGTCATTTCTTTGGTTGGGATTTTCATTGCGGACTTCGCTCTTTCATGCCTGTTCTTCCAGGGTGCTGGTGATTCGCTCAAGTATGCAATGGGTTAAGGCAGTACTCCGGCAGAGGAATTTTTGCTTCATAGCAGCATAGTGTAGTGGTGTACATTGACGAAAGTGGCGTAGTGGATTCAAAGAGGCCAGCATTGTAACGCCAGCCACACTCCAGGTGAAATGAATTAATGCTCTTGTGTTATCCATTGGAAGTAAACTATTATGCTCTATTTGTGTTGTGCCTGTTGGTTACAATCTTAACATATAAGTAGTTTAGCAGTGTGTGTTCGAGTACTCGTAGCAGTCGAGTACTCATGTGTAGTCGTGAGTGGATGTAGTCCTAAATTGCAGTGGTCGTGAGTGACTGTGGTCGAAAATTATGTGTCCAAGTACTCGTGTTCGAGTACTCATCTGTAGCAGTCGAAGTATTCGAGTGGTCGTAGTCGAGTGTCAAGGGTAGTCGGAGTCGAGTGGTCATAGAAGGAGTCGAGTAGCGGTCGGAGTCGAGTGTGTGGTCGTAAGACTGTGTTTAATCATACTCGATTGGTTACTGTAGTAGCGGTTGTAGTCGAAGAAGCAGTCGACCGAGTGATGGTCGTAGTAGCGGTTGTAGCCTGAGTCAATAAATAATTAGAGAGCCGAGTCGTACGGATTGTGGAGGAATTTCAGGAGATAAGCGCATGACCGTTATTGGTCGGTGAGTGGCCTATATGTGCGGCCGGTTGTATCTATTTAAAGCATCTCAATCGAATGGAATAAGTGAGACATTTGCAGTAAGTCTTTTGTCTCCCGTGAGTTTGTATTTATTTCTTGATAGGGATAGAAAATACATGTATGAGTGAGTTTGTGTTTGTTTCTTGAGAGAGATAGAAAACACAAAAGAGAGAGAATCTCGAGAGATTTCCAACAGTGCCAAAATGTTGCTCAATTGTTTGCATCTTGACTCGTGTATAACCTTACCATCACTTGAGAAAAAGAAAAACTGCTCGTGTCCATGTCACACTTGATAACAGAAATGTAAAGCAACTCTGATACTCTCACTTTAAGATCAGGTCAAGCAGCACTGTAAAATACAAATTGTTTGGTGAGATATGGTATTGTGAGAACAGTGGTGAATTGGTTATCAATATTGTTGATCAATTGCAATTTTATACACCAGGAGAGCACATACGCTTCATCAGCTAGGTCCTATTAAGTGGTGCAGATAATCTTCCTTTCGAAGCTTTAGTCATCCTTGGATGAGAAGAACTGCAATAGTTTTGCTGATAACTCTGGGAATACACGAGTTGGACGATAGTCTTTGTTGAGGCAAACAGCAGTTCCTTTGGCTTCCAACATGAGCTGAGAGGAGCATTAAAGGTGTGAGATACATGACGATGCTCAGCAAAATTATTGGTTGATAATAGACCATGAATTTGAGATTTTGAGTACAATACCCTAGATACTTCATTGTTAAGATGATAAACATGTTTGGAACACCCTGCGCATGCACAAGATTGGTTGCCATCTGGGGGGTTAATGCATACCTTACGATCTGGCATCGTCTCAATTAAGTGCTCGATTATTATTCTTACACCTTTGATTTGCACGACCTTTACCTTGACGTCATACCTGTCACCGCTCTGGCAATACTAGATAAACTTTATGAGCTTTTCTGGTATGATGTAGTATATTTAACAGACATGAATCTGATCAGAAAAATTGTAAATGTTGGTGAACTAGAATTATGGTGCCTATTGCATGATCAGCACATGTCTCTGAATTGATAAACTGAGTCTATGTACCTTTATTTATTGAAATCCTTGAGGAACATTGTTTCAGTTTCAACATTAGAGGTCCTAAGTTCTCTATGCTATGCATAGCTCTTCTGGTAGTAAAACATACCCTTAAAGTGTAGAAATCATGTAAATTTGGAAGGATCTTTACTACTACGTGAAAGCTAGACATAACTAACCATTTTGGATGTAGCTATCGTAGATAACGCTGTTGACAACACCACATTGGTCAAGTTCGATGTCACGGACTTTGATCTCAGCTCTGAAATACTTGTCCTTCCTAATATAGCAAGCAAAGATACAAATATAATATCCGTGTTACAAGAAAATAATGGAAGGGGAATGGTCTCGACGAACCTTATATTGGAATCCTGGTTGGTGTCCACAGTAGTGACAGGTTGAGAAGGCCAGGATGTTGTAGGGGCAACTTTGACCTGACGCTAGCGGAGATATGCCTGGCCAAGGGGCATTGCAAGGTGGCCGGAGCTGGATCTCCCTCCATCAGCAGCGCATACCCAACGCCGTGGGAAGTGGTGGTTGACGCGGAACGAGGATGCATGGGCACTGCCTGATGACACAAAACGTTTCGCTTGTTCAGAAGATGCAACTGTGTCGATAGTCGATGCAATGGAAGGTAACATCAATGAGCCCATAAAGATCAATAACATCAACGAGCATTGCAAAGTCAGTCACTTCCCAGGGGATTTTCCTGTGATATTGTAACATCCCAATTTTCAGAGTTTTAAAAATTTCCACCAAGTTAAAATTTACTTAATTAATTTCCTAAAATTTTCCTTGAATTAATAAAGCTTCATTAAAAACCTAAAAACTAAAAAGGAAGTAATCTGGGAAAATAAAATATCAAATATTGGTAAAAATATTTTATTTGACTTTTTTTTTTGCATCTCAAAGTATTTTTCTAAAATTTTCTTGGAATTTTTCGAAGTTATTTGCTATTTTTCATGGTTTATTTGAATTTCTCAACATTTCTTAATTGAAAAATCAACTTAAAATCTGGGTTTTGCTTGTGGACAAATTCTTTCCTGTGGCCCAGTTCTTTCTCTCTCTAGCCCAGCCTATCCCCGTGCTCGCCACCAGCCCAGCCTAGTCATCTACGCTATGTTTGCCACGCGTCGCAGCTGCATCCCGTGCTCATCCGCCGTCACTAATGTGTGGGGCCCGCTTGTCAGCACCATCATTTTCACGTGTCCGAGCCGGACACTACAACACCGCTATAGCAAATCCGGACTCCACTTCACCACACCGCCTCTTCGCGCTTTAAATAGCACCGAAGCCCTCGCCTTTTGCATCCCGAGTCGCCCTGCATCTAAAGCCCTAGCTGTCGCCTTATCGTCTCATCGAGATTGTCAAATCAAGCTCCGCCATTATCGCCAACTCCATCGAGCAATTGTGTCACCACCGGTAATCCTTCGACCTCGCCGATTGCACCGTTGGGTTTGCCTTGTTGAGTACTTCATTCCTGCACCCTCGCCTTCGTCGGAATTCCACCGGAGCTCGCCATCGTCGTGCACTCGATCTGTTCTACCGCTGAAACCTCACCGCCGACCGTCTCCATTGACCATTGGTCTTCACGCCCGGCCGAGTAGCGTTGCCTTGCTCCTAAGAACTCATTGCGCGTGTCACCATCACGCCGTTATCTAGTCCACATTAGTCGTCTGCGTGGTCAGCCACAGTAGCACCACATTAGCTTGTCTGCTTGCATGTTTGTTTGCGTCGACATAGCCATTGATCGGTTCAATGGACTGAGTCAATCACATGTGGGTCCCACCTGTCGATCTCTGTTCTCTAATTTCCCAGCTGATCCAACTTCCACAAGCATGTTCTCTCTCATATGAACTCTGATTGAGCTCGTTCAAGTCTCTAAATTCATATAAAAATCAATCTATATTTTATGATGAATTTTATTAAATTTTTGGAGTTTTTTCTTTGTTCTTGGTTTTTATTTGGATTTTCTCTCTCGTGCAAGACATATCAGAATCGTTCGTTGAGCTAGGAGAAGTAGTTCCAAACCAAGACTTCATTGAAGGAAAGTTGTGCAAACTTGATCATGTTGAATCTAGTTTTTATAAAATTATTTTGCATTATATATTTTTGTTATTAAAATTACCCTAGGAGGTAGTTATTGCCCTAATTGATATTTATCCACCTTGTCATTTGTATGCCATGATCCATTGTCACCCTAGTGTAGTTATTAATAGTTTATCATTATTGTAGCATGAATGTGGGTTGGTTAGATTGTTTAGTCGTGCTGGGAATTATGGAACATTGTTTTGGAATCAAATTAAATTTGATTAATGATATATGAAATTGCTTTGCGAATGAATTAGTCCATTATGTTATCATTGATGGCATATGTTGCGCTTTAATATCAAGAGTAGATAAATAATTTAGACTGGGGTGATGAAAAAACTATGTGCTTGTCGTTTATGGAAAGCTAGAGAATTGTGGAATAGTTAGTTATAGGGGTAGCATCGCCCTAGTCAGTTAAGGACTTAACTTTTTACACCATTGAACTTAGCCACAATCGTACAACCACATGCCTAGAATAGGAGGGCCTAGCTCAGTAAGTTATCAAGTTTCTGTATTGATTATCGAGTTTTTGTATTGACTCCTTAAGTGGTAGCTTAAGCTTTGTGTCAGGGATGGAGGGTGTAACTGCTTATGAGGGTTGCATCTTATGGACGGGGTGTATCATTTACAAATCCAACGGTGAGTCGCCTTTCCGCTACATTAGTGTTGGATTAAGGAAGTGTGGGTGGAGAGGATAAGGATCATCGGGAGGAATCAGTAGTAGGGCGAAGTTTTTGAAAGGTTTTGTTATGATCATCTTAATCGCATTCCTAAGAAATCATGTAATTGGCCAATAGGATGAGTTGATCATATCGTGTGGGAAATACTGTACAACCTTTGCAAAGTGTTAAATCAAACTATCCGAATAGCCGTGTTCATGGTCATAGACATGTTCAGGAATTTCACACAATGGGTAGATTTTCATAAACAAAACTGGGAAGAAAAGTTATGTGAAATTAGTGGATGAGCTATGTGAGAACTTGTTACCTTGCTACCTATTTATTACTTGTTTGTTTAAATTAGGCTTTTAATCTATTTATTGTATTGACAAGTTAAACTTAGCTTTCTGCTAAACAAGCCAAGTTAGCTATTTCCTTTATACAAGCCTTGCGTCTATATATAGCATTCTGCATGCATAACTTATTGAGTACTCTATGTACTCACCCTTACTATCAACACAACTCGGTTGGTGAAGGAGAGGAATCTTTACCGCTCTTTAAGGAGGAGTACTACGAAGGAGGATAAGTGCTAGGTTGAGCAATCCTACTCGATTGCTTGTGACTTGAGATGGGTTATATTTGTCTACTGGAGTTGTCTTTTGATTTTCCGCTGCAAGTTTATTCCTTAGTACTACGCCTTGTGAGGCATAATAAATGTAAACTTTGATCATACTCAGTTAATTAAATAATATTAGTTATTTTCTTAATTATTCGTATGTATGGATGATATTACATCAATGTAGCCACTGTGTGCACTAGCGTGCTCTAAAACTAGTGCAGTATACACGAAGGGTCTGAATTTGCATATCCGAGTCCCGATAGAAATGATATCAGAGCCATATTGACTACATGTCTTGACATTAGCTAGAATGGTCGTTATAGGAGACCTTCAAAAACTATCTTCTAAAGAGAAAATTAGCTTGCAAAAATTAACCTCAGTTGCTCCAATGCTTCTCCATTGGCCAGCTAGTTGAATCTAGATGTTAGCGCAAAAGAACAAATACAAAATAAGTCCCCGCTTTGCAGAATACAAGATGGGAACAAAATAATATCAGAATTCTAGAAAAAGATATAAAGGAATGTGGGTTTGGACAGATAGAGTTTAAACTAAGCTTGGTTAGGTTGAACAGGGTTAAAAATGGGTTAGATGGGTTTGAAATGGTCGCAATGAGTATAAATAAGTTTAACGAGTTTGGGTAAATAGTAACAGATCGGGCGAACAGTACCGGGTTGGCACTATTTCTAGTGGGTCAGGTTTGATGAACAGTATGGGTTTGGGCTAAAATTAATGGTTTATACAGTGTTGGGTTAGGTTGTGAACAATATTAGACTGCACAGTACAGGTTGGCCTAGTTGGCTGACTGGGCCAAGATACAGCTCAGGCTGGCTTTATCAGCCCACCTTGACAGCTCAGAGATCATAAACCTAGCTCCCTCTAGAATGAGCTAGAGCTCGTTCTCATGGCAGTCAAGATAGGGGAAACGTCGTCGGTGTTGAATTCGGCATTGGTGATGGCGGACGGCCACGAGCGGTGGTGCGATGAGTACCATTAGAATGCGAGCAACCAATTTGGGGCACATGCGTAGGCAGTGGCAGCTTGGAGATGGCTGGCGATGGTGGAGCCTGGCCGGAATAGGGGTACAGCACGGCTGAGCTGCGGTGAAGCTTTGACCAAATTGGTGATGGCTCTAGCATCTAGGAGGTCAGAGAAGCTTCGTGGTTGTGATGGCTCAGGTCAAGGAGGTCTGTGGAAAGCTGGCGATGGTGGTCGTGGGCGATGGGGCGATGGAACATGGCGATGGCAAGCTAGGGGCGGTGAGGCTAGGCGAGAAGCTAGGGATAACTTTTTGTGGTGGTGAGGACATGCTAGGGAAACGACTAATTTGGTAAGAGCGAGGACGGAGGCGAGAAATTTTAAAGATGGCCGAGGCTTACTAGAATTGAGGATGATAGCGACGGTGCAGCTTCATGTGGCTAGAGAAGAAGAGGATGGGTTCAGGTGTGAAGGTGTGCTAAGGAGAGGCTAAAGTAGCCGCTAGTCTTGGCTTTATAGCCGGCGCGAGGCGGTTTGCACATGGAACGGTGGTGTGAGGTGAGCTCGGCGCGAAGAACTCGGTGCGTGGGCAAGACTTGGGTGATCGCGTGGGTTTGGCGCTGCGGCAGACACGGTGAGGCGGGCTAGGGTGGCATGAAAGCGACAATGGGCAAAGCTGTATTGGTCACGATGTAAGGTGGCCGCGAGGTGACGATGGGTGGTTGAGGTGGTGTGGACGTGCATGTGAACGACGACGCAATGCGAGCAAGCGACAACAGGAGGGGAAGTGGGCAACAAGAATCTGTTTCCCTAAGGTGAAAAACGTAATTCCGAAAAAGGTAAGCGGATTTTTTGTTGGATTTTTCGGATTTAGCAAAAACTCCAAATTCAAATGAAATTTGCTCAAATCCAAAATTTTGAAAATTTTGGATTGTCACATAAAATCAGCTCCTACAATATATTGCAGACTGACTGCTTGGCAATGACCCACCCTCTTAGATCTATAGCAACACTTGTCGTATTTGCAATAACACTTGACAAAAATCTCAGTCTTTTCTCATCACAGTGGAACTGAAATATCAATTACAGTAAAGCCAAGAATGTGTTGGATTTTTTTGAGGAACGGTAATCAAGAAACAAAAAATTTACTCTAGTACTTTGTTCCTCTGCAGTTCCACACCCAACGGAAACGCACATCAAATCACCCATTCCCTTGCCCCTGTATACCACAACCTACACGTCTAAAGGGACAATCATGGGTTCCAAAGAGTCCAGATGGTGTTAAAAGGTGCAACTGTAGTTCCCATACGCTGCGATTTACTTGTACAACTTAATTAGCCATCAGAATTGCCAACGTAAATCAGGATTAGCTGATCAAATTGAATGACACTGGAAGTTGTCGTATGTATCTGTTGTGCCACACCTCAGTAGAGCTTCGTGAAGTCGGCCGTCTGGTTAGGTTCTCCAAGTCTGAATGCATCCCTCTCGATCAGGATCTGCATGGAGCTCATTGTCTTTACCAATGATGCCCAAATCAAGGGCGCGCAGCAAAACGAATAGGCGAACACTGCCAAGGCCCTGACAACACCATTTAAATACCAAGGGAATGCCATCACAAAGAGCGCGCCGATGATCCCAAACCATGTCGTGAGGACGGCAAGGGGGTGAAGGAGGAAGACATTAATCACAATGGAAGAAAGAGAGAGAGCGCCGAGCAGGTACAGGGGCCAGCCTAGCAGCGGATGCACAGTCCGGGGGATGAGGAAGAAGGGAATGGTGTAAGCTGCAAGTATGGACCATGCTGCTACTACTCTGAGCGTGGTGAGTAAAAAAATAGTGCTTTTCTCCATTCTTCTGTTGTAGCACATCTTTGACAAACTAGGCCGTGCTAGTCGGGTGACTGCAATTACTCCAATATACAGTAGAGCCTGGATTAATACCACAGGTAGCTCCCATGAATACCTGTTCTTCATCAAGTTCACAATTCATCAGAAAATGCAATAGACATTCTGTGTTTCAGAAATTAAAATTCAGCAACATCAACCAACATGGCAATACTGTTGTATGGTACTTTATCCTATTTTAAAAAAGGTAGCAAGCTGAAAGCACCATAATCCCCTGCTTCATGGAACTTTATCCTTGCAAAGATAAATACACATGATAATTCCTTGCCTTGTGCAATTTTATCCTAAAAGACACAAGCCATGATAATGCCCTGTCTTTATGCGTCTTTATTCTAAAGAAGATAGAAGGCAATCCCAATGGACATGTCACCAATCACATCAATACACACTAATATGGATGATACCATCATCCTATCATAACAACTTTTCATTATCTGCTATGGCATTCGTACAAGATACTTTTAATGCTAGAATTTGAGAGTGCAATAGAAATATGTAAGACAAAATCAAAAGAAAACCACTCACCCTAAGGTTTCACGACGTTGCTCGTGCCAAGAAAGCCCCAAAGGTAAAACTGGCCAAGACCACCAGTACCATGGTTTAAACCATGGAGCACTCGGAAATGTAATCACACTGTTCGGTCCACACGGAATACTCCAGCGGAGCTTCAAATCTGAAAACAGTGTAGTCCATTAGTCTTAGCCAATAAAATGCACAAGCACATGGAATAATCATATACCGGTACTGATACTCACAATAGTAAGATGCATCCATCTGATAGCCTAGAGGAAGGCGATAAGTTCCAACAAGTTTGGTACCATTAGCTGGTGGATGGAACATTGGTTGATCAAGCAAGTCTGGGAAATAGCTAGCAAGGAAGCCTTGATCTGCACCATCTGGGTTTTCACGCCCAACGGCTAGCTCATGTAGCATATTCTTAAAAACGTCCATTGAGGGCTGGAAACAAAACAAGACCATAGCTGAGGACATCAAGCTCAAGGACCAGATTCCTTTGTTGGACATTATATAGTCGTGGTTTTGGTAAAATACGCAAAACAATGGAAAATTTGGTTGAATAATAAATGATGAGTATGGCATTTTGTGGGTGCATAATATAGGGGTTGTCAGAACAATTAATAGTCTGCTTACAGTACAGAAATGGGCTCAACATTACAGGTAAGTTGGTATGCAGAATACATGGGTTTAACATTTAGAAACTTCTGTAGAATATTGCTCTCTGACACACGTCTTAGACAAATACATATATTTTTTAAAAAGACTAGCAAATATGTAAAGTAGAATTCCCAAGAAAATTTACCAAATTCAAAATTCTTGCAGCTTCAAACTGAACCAACGCTAATAAATCTGGGGTGAAAAGAATCAGTTGACAGCAAACTACATAGATCTTTTCTTAACCCAAATATAATGAATAACGAACAATGAAGTATCAAATGGCAACTAGACCACCCCTAAACGGAAGTACTGAACAACAAAGAATGCCTAGCTAGATAAAAAGGAGGTTGATTCATAATAATTCCACAGATCTGCAGAAATTAAGACTTTTGCAGAAGGAACGAGATGCCAACTGATTGAGTAACCCTACCTGTAGTACAAAGAGGCCTGTATGGAAGATACAAGGGTTGATGAAGACAGCGCAGAACTGGCCACACTGAAATAATTCATCAGTGTTCTGGAGGAAAATGTTGTCAGAGTCGAGCATAACAACTCGATCATAGGAAACTAAGCTCCAAGCATACAGCTTGTTTAAAGTCAACTTGAATCGCATGTTGAAGTTTTCTTGTTTTTCATAAGGATTCTTCAAATTCTCCACAGAGACCACCTTGACACCATCATCTTTCCTAGAGAAACAGTTGGAGATGGATAAATGATAAATCACTAACCGAATCAAGACCAGACGTGACAAAAAAAGAAGGCACATTTCAGCTTATGAAAAATATATTTAGTAGCAATAAATGGGTGTTACATGTTTCATAATACATGTAGATTCTAGCAATTGCTGGAAAAATATGTGTTGCATCCACAAAAATCATGCTGCTTCGTGCATTGTTTCAATAATGACTATCACATGATAAAATGGATTCAAATTTCATAAATTTGGTACTCACCAAGCAATTGTCATAACAAAGTAAAAGATACATGTCTTATTGTAGCGCCCTGATTGTTTTGGAGCCACTAAACCCTAATTACCCAAAGCTACACAATATAAGGGGCAACTTTTATTTTTCCCTGAGCCAGCCGCCACCCATTCTCTTCTTCAAGTGGTCTCCCTCTCTCCTTTTCCAATCTCTTCCGCCTTCACCTATCTCCATCTCTCTCTCTGCCTCTCTCTCGGGCTCCTTGGCCGACAGTAGCCTAGCCGTGGCGAGGCCTGGCGGCGGCGTCGCCGATGGCCGGCGTCGAGGCGAGGAGTAGCAGCCACAGCCCAAGCTGGAGCGGCCGGGCGTTGGTGTGGCCAGGCGCTGGCTCGGGCCAGAGCCGCGGCCGAGGGCGGGGAAGAGGCGGCGAGCGCGGAGGTCGCAGCAGACAGCAGGACCCCTACCGTGGCCATGCGGACGATCGCGGTGGCCATCGCAACATGGCGCGAGGCCGTGATGGAGGCAAGCGCGGGCCACTTACCCGCGCGCCAACCAGGAGGCCATAAGCCGCAGCCGTAGTCTGTACTGTAAACAGCCAAAATTCAAAAATTTCAGCCAAAATTCATAAGTCGCATCCGTTGCCAAACAGGCCCTAAATCAGATCTGGGGCAGACAGCTAAGGTTAAATGGGATGGGGTGTATTTTGATATTTGTACAATTTAGTCTCCAGAGTTTTACGAAATTACAATTAGGTCCTTCACCCTCTTAGTTTTCTTCTGATTTAGTCCTCCAGAACTACGTTTTCTTCGTCTTATGATGCGTGTAAAGCGTCACCTCGCCTTACGCCTTACCGCTTAAAAGGTGTAAGGGGGGTGGGTCGCCTCACCTCGCCTTACAACCTTAATAACCATGCGCATATCACGTATTTCCAGATTACTTGTCACCTTGTCATTGAGTATAATTATCCTATCATATCATCAAAGTTACTTAGCTAATATCATATCATTAAAGTTATCTGACTGATATCATATCATTAACGATCATATCACTAAAGTTACCTGTCTACTGGCATATTGCTAAGCCTTACCTGATTATTATCACATCACCAATACTTGCCTGATTATTATCATATTATCAATACTTGTTTGGTTATAGACCTTTAATATTGTTTGTCATGTTTCACATGCTTTTAGGTTTATTAGAATGCTCAATTAATTATGTTCTAGAATTTATGTTTTTAATTAGTGAATTAGAAGTAATGCTTCAACCATTAATGGGGGGTAACATATAAACATATTTAATTTAGGTTTAAAACTATTAGCACTTTTTTACATTAGGGCTGCTATGTTTTAGTTCCTGATACTGTGATCCATTAACTGCTTGATGTTGTATGTGGGCCATGACGGATTTATATAAGCATGATACATGTTAATCTGACTAATAATCACTTAACACATAATAAAACTTGGATGAATGACAACCCTTGCGTGAGCTATATTATAATATCCCTCTTAGATTAATTCCTTGCGCCGGGGAGGAGCGCCTCGCCTTGGCTAGGTACGTCGTCCGCCCCTCTCCTCTCCACCCACGCCGCCTCCCTCCACCCACGCCGCCTCCCCTCCTCCCGCGCCACCTTCCTCCTTCCGCCAGCCTCCTCCTCCTCCTCAGACTCAAGCACCCTCCCACCGCCTCCTCCCGTGCTCGGCCACCTCCTCCCATTGCCGGCCGATCTCGGCTCGCTCCCGCCACGGCCCGATCTCGGCTCGCTCTCTCACCGGCGCGATCTCCACTGCCTCCACCACTTCCTCTCCAGCTTGCTCCCACCGAGGGAGGGAGGCGACGGAGGCGGCGGCGGGGAGGCATCGGGAGGAGGCGCATGGGGAGGAGGTGGCGCGGGAAGGACGTGGCTGGGGAGGGAGGCAAGACGCTGGAGGAAGCGTTGGGGAGGAGGAGGCGTCGGGAGAGCGGGAGGCGACAGTAGACCAAGGGAGGCATCGGGAGGAGCTTAAGCGTATTTTATGGAGTCGGGAGTCGGGAGAGAGAGAGTCAGGAGCCAGGAGACGGGATTATATGGGGGAGACAGCTGAATTGATAGCTTCGAGTCTCGGGACACTGCATCGTTGTGCCCTCGCCTAGGCGACGCCTAGGCGTCCCGACACCTAAGAGGCGCCGTGGTCGCCAATTACGCCGTGACGACCATGATTCCTAGATCTTCCACTTCTCCTAATATTATCTTAGCTTTCTCTTAGTTCCCTAAAATTCACACCATATAACATGTTAATAATATAAATGTTACCTGGCCTGGGGTTATCCACATATAGGAGAGATTTCCACCCACCTGGTAACGTACGGGGGTTGTACACTCTCGTTACTCAGGATATTACACCCCGTCTGCGGTTATACAGTCGAGGACAGCGTTGTGCCTGACTATTCTCGTATAACCGGGTATGTGGGGAGTAATCGCCATCGTCATTGCCATAATTTTCTAAATAGCATTTATCTTTAATGCCACTGTTCCTGTGATCTCTATCTCCAATCCGTATCAGTGTCTTCGATAACCTAGTTTCATTGCACTTAACATATGTCAATTGCTTGCTTGCTTTACTTGTGCTTTTCTCACCGTGTTGCGATCGCTGTTGGGTACTTGCTTAGATTTCCAAATCTCACACTTGCTCTTTTCATTCTCAGGTAAAAAGTCAGTGGAGTGATAGCATCATGCATAGATGAGAGCACTCGAGTTTTCAGCACTGTGGTTTGCCACTATTTGTTATTTTATTTGTTCTTTATTTGGTTAGAAGTGGACCGGTCCTATGTTTCAAACATTTATTTCAGCTTTCGTTGGTTCTCTATTAAAATATTTTTAAAGTTTTAATTTTCTCATGGTTTCTATTATTACTTTTATTACTTATTCTTCACTTTGGCGATGATGTTCCATAGTAGTATCTCATATGGATATGTGGGGTGCTACACTTATTACCCGTTCTTTGGTTCCACTCTTTTTTTAGAGCTAGGGAGAGAAACCCCCTGGCTTCCATTTTATTGAAACCTTAACATTGGTTCCAGTTTATACTGCCACTATTGTTCATTCCTGATTACTTTTAACTTTATTAGTATTAGTGCCCACAAAAAAATACTATAGTGTTATTAGTCACACAACTCAATAATGACTAAGCTTTGAGGCCCAGCATGACTACCAACTTCAATTAGTATTCATATATAGTATTCAATTAATTGTCCATGTGTTAAAGCCAACAATTAAAAATGCTCAATCTGGCTAGCAGTTGGACATTTGATATTCTCAGGAACAGGGGGGGAAAGGTTGGTCCACTGCCCACTAGGATACAAAGAAAGCTGACAAATTCCACAAAACCAAGCTAGTATTCCCTGAAACTGCAACTTCTACGGCAACCACTAACAAGCCATAACAAGGACAAAATCAATTCAAGTCGACATCCACATGTGGTCCCTTACGACAATACAACATATTTACATAGTAGATCAACTAAAATGTTGTTATAGAACTATTCATCACAATCAACTTCTCCAACTACAAAGTAGAACGTTAGGCAGTAGAAATTAACAGGTCAAATCTCACAACCTTTCAGCAAATATCTAACAAACGCCAAGTCAGTAGTCCAACACACATACTGTTCTATAATAAAGAATTAGCAATCAGCTAAGTGCAATTTGCGCAACTATTGGTGAGGGAAATTCGCAGCTCAAGTCTCACAATTTCTCAACAAATATCTCACAACCTTGACACGGTATAGCTCTTAACAAACTTCAAGGCCTTCATACTACTAAGTCAACATGAATAAGTAACGTACCAACTCAAAGACCGTAACAAGTACAGGAGACCATATCCGAAGATGCAAGCAAGAGCAAGAACACATCCATCTCGCCTGTTCGTCCAAAAGTACTGGAAAAATCAGTAGTTAAGGCGAGAAGGACACTGACGATCCGCACGTCAGAAACGTTCAGAAAAATACAAGTGCAAACTGTATGTTACAGCAGCAGAAAGGTATCACCTTTAATACCGGAAACACCTAATGCTTAAGGAAACGCACCAAAAGAAAATCAAATTTGAGCCAAACAAGGAAGACGATAATCTAGCCATATACTGTGATACTAATCAAACAACCATTCATTTGAGTGGAATAGCAACAAAGGTGCTCAACTAAACAACCAAAGCCCACACGAATCAGCAAAACAGAGTAGTTCAAAAATTGCATCGAACTACGGCAGGGGCGTAAACTTAAGAACACAGAGCATAAAAATAGCCACAAATTTGCAGCAAACAACAAACCAGGCATGAAGTCAATTAGTTTCCCTTAGTCAAACCCTCAGAGATTCCAAAAACAAAAAGGTTGCATCAAACCCCGATTCAAGTATGCCAAACTGGGCATCAAGCATCTACAAGGACGTCAAATTTGGGACACCCACCCAACGATCCAAGGCTTGCCAACCGAGGGTGACAGGGAGAGGGGGCGAGCTTACAGCGTCTGGACCCAGCGCAGCGGGAGGTCGAGGGAGGCGATCACGACGCGATCGGCGTCGGCGCTGAACCTCCGCAGCGACCGCATCATGACGCGCGTGGCCACGTAGAACTCGTAGTCGCGGGGTGTGCCCATGTACATCATCGCCGCGTACGCGTGCCGGCGCCGAGCCGGCGCCGCGACGACCTCCCTTCCCCCATCCGCGCCCGCCGCCGCAGAAGCAGCCAACGCCTCCACCGCCACCCACGCCGCGACGAGCCACCACAACCCTAGGGACCGCCCGCAGCCCCGCCCCATCCAGCCGGGAATCCTCCTGCGCCCAGATCTAGCTACGAGCGGGGATCGCCGGAGCCGAGCCGAGAAGCATAACCGGATGGCGGCGAGCCGGGGCAGGGAGCTCGGTGGGAATGGCCGGAGGGTTCGGTCGCCGCTCGGCGCTCGCCCGTGAGGTGTCTCCGGAGCGGTCGTTTTTTCTCTCTCTTTTTTTCTTCTTTTTTAATTTGGCCTCAACGAGAATGGGAAAGGTGGGAGGCAGTGGAGTGGAAGTGTGAGTAAAAATGCGATGCAGTAAACCCGGTAGAGAGTTCTGCTAATAATTGCGCGGTCACGTGAAAAAACGGGTGGTTTTGCGTAATCGCAACCACTTAAATGATTGGGTCAATTAATCAAAGCGGTGCAAGTCGGGTTAACCCAGGTAAGTCAGGCTGGGTTATGGGCCGAACTGGATCGGCCCGAGCAAACTGGGCTAAGAAGTAAGAATTTGTCTGGGGAGACTAGTCGAGGAGACCAAACATGCTTTTTTTTTTGTCACTAACGTTGGCTAGGCAAGGAAACCAAGCATGCCTAACCTTCGGCCTAATGTCCTGCTTATTTTGATTTGAGTTTTTAACATCTAACTTATTTTTTACTATTCATAATTTTTGTTTTTTTGAACTTTTAGCTTTTTTTAGCTTTTTGTTGGTTCTTTTTTTCCGTATTCATTTGTATTGTCCGTGATGAGCTAACATATTTTTTCTATTTTTAAAATTTTTAAATTTTAATTACGTCAAATAAGTCATCTTCAGCTACAGTGCAATTTCAACTAGCTACAGTGCAATTTCAGTCATAAGTCACTATTTTTTAGTATAACCGAGCGGGGCCTAAGAATATTAAAATTTACAAACTCAAACGAGTTTGGAAGTTCGTCTATGGCTAGATAGTTGGACGTGTGGGTACATATTTAGCTCACTAGATTTCAAACTCTAGACTTTGTGTTGGTATTATCAAATTTAGAAGTACACGTGCTTGTGTATCCAATGAAAAAATGAGTCCTTTGATGTCTCCAATAATTTTCCAGCAATGTGCAAAGGACTTTCACACATGTGTGTGAATGATGTGAGTGCGGTGTGTTAATTGTGTGCTCCATCCTGTACTTAAAAAAACTCTAACGAGCTTTGCAAGGAAGCTCAGCTCGTGCCGTTCGATTAGGCTAAAAATAGTGATTTATAGCTAAAATTGCACTATAGTTAACTGAAATTACATTATAGTTAGAGGTGACTTATTTGACGTAATTAAATTTAAAAAATTAAAAATAGAAAAATATGTTAGATCATCACGGATAACGCAAATAAATACGGGAAAAAAGAACCGGCAAAAAAGCTCAAAAATAAGCTAAAAGTTTAAAAATGATAAAATTTATAAATAGTAAAAAATAAACCAAAAATTTACTATAATTAACTTACAGACTCTATCTTAAAAAATATTATATTTAAAAGTTAGATACTATAGTAAACACCAAAAGCCGATTTCAAAAACACAAAAAAAACAGACCCACAGCTCACGATGTACGCTCGTGTAGATAGAAAGATAGCCTTCAAAGAGTAGCACACTATTCTCTACGCGTGTGCGTGCATGCAGCTCGTCACGCGCTGCTTTCGTCAGAGTAGGCTGCAGTGCAACGCTGGCTAACTAGTGAAGTCCATGCGTCTCCAGGTCCGCAAATCGCATGGCTAGCTAGCTAGTATGGATAACGATCAACACGTCATGGACACTAGGCCGCTGACGATGAAAAAAAATACTGACTTATTGATGTTTTGGGCGCATCTCGTACGTTACAACTGGTATACATACATACAGCCATTCAGGGAACTAATTTTCAGTTGATGAAAAGGCAACTTTCAGTCCCTACTAATAATCTACCATACGGCCAAAAACTCAAAAGTTTGCAGACTGGTGTGTGTGTGTGTGTGTTTGTCCAATTCATGAATTTTCTGAATTCCAACAACAATTCAGTCAAGGCCGATATCTACCAGTCCAATAAATTATGAAATCGCGTTGTTTGTCCCTAGTATTTGCCTGTCATTTTCAGGGCTCCGAGTAGACAAGCACTGGGCTTGGAATGCTCACAATTGTCAAACTTCACCAAAGGATTATTCATAAAAAAAATGCATGGAAAATGCATGGCTGCATGAGCAAAGGTGTGAAAAAATTTTCAACTTCGCCTAGGATAAATAAAAGACAAAGGAAATGGCATCTTGAGTTCTTTCCAACTAGGATGACAACTACCTAGGCTAACCACCTCCGGCGCTGTGAAAAATGCCAAATTGCTAATGTCATATCTCCCCGACTAAAACTGATGGGCTACTGGGCTGTCCATTCTTCATCATGGTGATTGTTCCTTCCATCTCAAAGGAGTTGAGGAATTCCATCACCTGCAGGACAGTTGGTAAGTGAAACAATCAGTGATCAATTGACCGAACGGCATCAGCAAGAAAGGCACTATTACTTCGGATGGCTCTTTCAGTGAGCAGAAGGCTTCAGGGCCTCTTATTTTTTGTGTCTAAAAACTGTTTCCTATAATAATTAGTTTTTCTACTATAACTAACTTTCAAATAGAGTATCTTTTCAAGTCGGAGTCTACAAAATAATTGTAGTAGACACTGCAACGACTTCGTTTGTATTGGTCAAAATCGCACACAAGTCTCTCTCCGTACACACTCTCGCAAACAGCCAAAAATCATAAACCGCAGTCCAAAAGTACAGACTCACAGTCTCCTTACACATGTGAAACCAGAATTCCGTATCCACTGTTTCGCTTGCGAAGCACCTGGTCAAACAAACGAAAGGAAAGAACAGATGTTCAGTGAAGCTCTGAGAATATGCCAGTGAAATGTATGTCTTTTCAGAAGAAAAGGAACTTTGAATGCATCTTCATCGGACCTCTAAAACCTGCGGAATTGCATACATGGTTACTATAAAAGTGATGCAGAATCTGTCAAGCCGAATTGCATATTATAGTACTTGGGTGAATGATCATTTAAATCTTCATACCTTTCGTCCGGTGGTCACTTTGAGACGAGGAAAAGCTTTCAAGACATCACTAACGAGCTGTGCGACCAATTTCCAATCCTGAAGACAGACAACGAGAAATATGTCAGAGGAACTCGCAAATTCACAATTGCTGCAGCAAGGGAGGCAAGTACAGTGAAACTTGAGGTCCAACTATGGGTCTGTTCGGCAACGGCTGCGACTTATGACTTTTGGCTGAAATTTTTGAATTTTGGTTGTTTACGGTACAAATTACGGAGAGAGATATTCACTTGTGTTTTTGGATGGTACAAATATTGGGCTTTTAACGTGTACATTGTTTAACTCGTAGACCCCGTCTTGAGAAAATACTCCGTTTGAAAGTTAGGTACTATAGCAAAAACCAAAAGCCGCCAGCTTCGAAGGAAAAGAACAGACATTGCGATAATGCACAGATAACACAAAACCTGTTGCGCTCTTAATTGCTCTTGTGACCTCTACTAGGGACATGGAGACCTATTGTACAAAAAAATAAAGTATATTGGATCTCTTCTTTTCAAATTCTAAAAACTAACTTTCAAACAGAATATTTTATAAAGCGGTGTATACAAATTGATTATAGTACACACTACAACAACTTCATTTATATCGACCAAAACCATACGCGAGTTTCTGTTACTCTGTACTCTCTCTCACGAATAGTCCAAAAATCATAAACCACAACCATAAACTATAAGGTATTGACAAACATCACCCGGATGTTTTCTTCCTAACTATCATCTAGATTTATGACCATTGGATTAGAGATCCAACGACCATGAATTCTTCTCCCACCCCCTCAAAAATAATCTCCCCCTCCTCCAAAAAAAGGGCCGTTGAATCTCTAATCCAACGATCTCAAATTTGGATGATTGTTAGGAAGAAAACATCTAGATGATACCTAGACACATCCTAAACTATAAACCGAAGCCAAAAATACATGCCCATGATATGTATGAAAGTACTGGTAAACTGAAGTGTGGAAATGTCTCTAGGCACCATCCCTACTGTGTTCGTATTAGAGACGTTATTAGCAGTCTGCTAGTTGGACCGTTTGCGCCGTTGCATATTAGAGACTGTAGCTTGCATCATTTCAGCTTAATGGGCGGTCAAGAATTCTGACCAAGTGTAGAATTCTGACCAAGTGTAGAATTCTGCGATTGACATCAGCTAATGGGCGGTCAAGAAAAATCAATCACATGTACGTACTAATATCAGTAATAAACAGAGTACATAAACAAAGAAGACGTGGGGAGGAAAGAACCTATCCAGGGCCATGAATAGATTCGAACATGACGGTCAGGATTAACCGCGCGCCTCGGCCCAGCGAACGGGAAGCTTTCAGGCCCAATATCAGAAACCGAGCGGTGGTGTCTCTGTCCAAATTGACCGTGGAACAGAAACGGCCGGCGCAAGCGATCTCTTGTATCTATCCCAACGAAGCCTCCGACCGCGGCACGATCGAGGGTGGCGGCGGCCCATCCACGCCACGCTCGGCGTATCCCGTTCGGGCGCGCGTCGCCGCCCTGCCCCTCCTGGGCCCTGAGCGATACGTACTGTGACCGTGCGCGGCGTGTGCCTCCCTCCCGCCAGGCCCGCAGCCATCTCCTCGTGGGAAGTACCCCCCACCCCAAGTGAACTCAGTGCCGTTGCTCTCTGCCGACTGCGTAATGGTTGCTGATACGAGACATCAGATAGTGATCTACATAACTGAGGAAGCTGTCGACAAGTTGGAGTTGCATGAGGATTCTGTTGGAGCTAATTAGATCTAAACCATGATCCAACAATATGATCTCATATCACATGTAACAACCAGAACATTATAACACTACGGGGGCGCTCAGGTGGGCTCTTTATTGTCTTATAATTTTTTACACTGTAATTACTGATAGCTATTTTAGCATAATTAAATTTTAAAAAATTTAAAAACAAAAAATATATTAGCTTATGACGAAAATGTGGAAGAGTACCTGAACTGAAGAATAGATGTAGGTTGGATCTGCAAGGGTTAGGGTTGGTCTTCCAAACCAATAGGCACACCTTATTCGTCCTACTGACGGAATATAGGTGGATTGGTGTCCTGCTTTAGAGTACCTGACCATGTATTTATAGGCAAACCTTAAGTGCAAGTTTCCTATTCTAACAGTCAGAGAATAGGAATTAGCATTCGGTTTCTACACATGTACAAATACATAGTCCACACTTATTATTATTACATGATTGGGTCCTAATATATAATAACTTTGGTTTATCACTTAATTGGTAGGCCAACTTACATGATAGCCATAATATACATTAACACATGTGGGTCCACCTAACAGGAAATAATCCAACAGATTTTTCTGGCTGGCAGTGATAAATTTGGCCGGAAGATCTGGGTGCAAACCTCTCGATCATTCAGTTCCCTTCTACCGGTTTGCTGTGAAGTGTAGTTGAAGATATTTCTAAAAGCTAGGCTAGGACACGAGAGAATTCAGAATTGGCCTTGGAGCAAGCATTATACCCATGTGGTGGCATGAAGCCCTAATCGACGGACCGCCTGGGAGGTTCACCGGTTGGTTTTGCTTGGATCTGAGGTTGGGATGTCTTTCTTTTTTTTGGGGGGAGCAGAAATTTGCATTCCATTGCTCCTGCTATAATCGCATTATTTTTCTAGTCGATGGTTGGTTAGATTGAAGTGCAGGGGGACATTCTTGGGAAGATTAAGATAATTGTCACAATTGGACATACAAAAGTCTCTTGTAGTTTGTGCCCCAACGCACATGGATTGCTCCTTGGGTTTGCAACTTTAGCTAGGCTTACCTGGTTGCAGAAACCAAAGTTTATTTCTGTACTCTTGTCAGGTCAACGGTTTTCCATGACTCTTCTCGGGTGATGTTTATTTTCTATAGTAAATGATTTTTTATAATAACTAACTTTTAAATAGATTACATTTTTAAGACGGTGTCTACTAGTCGATTGTAGTATACACTATAATGATTTTATCTATATTGACAAAAAAATTATATCAAGTGTCTCTCTCCATACACTCTCTTACGAACAGCCAATATTCATCCACTATTTATAAGCCGTAGCTAAAAGGCATAAGCCACGGCTACAAGAACAAGCCCTTTGTTGCTTGCTTGTGGTGTAAATCTTTCTAAGATGTTAAGCTGGATGTACTTAAGGATTTAAAGCAAGTGCAATTGTTGATTCAAGAACTGTTTTATAGTCCTACGAAGGATTGGGTACGACGAGTCAAAGAAGGTGAATATTTCTTTTAAAATCTTTCCATGAATATTATAAATAACACGTAGTGAAAACATACACTCACAAACTCACCAAAGTCAAAAGCCAAAGCACATAACTCACAGTGAAATTCTTACCCCAAATGGTCAACTCTCAGCAGGGGTGGTCTAACCTCTCCCTAAGAATAGAAAATCAGCACGATTTCAAAATAAAGAATACATATAACATTTGATATGTTGATCTAAATTACTTGAAGCAAGGCATGCACCTTCTCTAGAGTGTTAGGAACCTATTCCAATCAATAATCGAGAGAATTGTTCCCAAAGTTCTGATTTTTTTTTCTATTTGAAAGAAGGTTGCACTAAAATCGGGCAAAAAAGAAAAACCTTGATATACCTTCAAATTGCAAATATTCTATTGAAAAGGCAACACACTAATATTCCAGTGAATATCAGCTCGAGGTTTCAGCAAGTACCAAAGCAATAACATGGCAACAAATAACTAGTAGAAATCAATTCAAAACTAGGAGAATACTCCTAAAATGTCACATTGATCTCTCTTTGACAATTTATCCTTATTGAGCTTTTCAATCCCACAATTACAATGCACAGTTACCCAGAATTAGAGATTCTTAGAATAATATATATAGCAAATTCATTAGTACAACACACTGAGCAAAATAACCGATCACAAAATCAACAGAAAAGCAACTCACAGGAGTCATAGCTCGGCAAGGCACGTCGAAGATAACACTATCCTAGAAAACCTATTATCGCTGCTATGCCGCGATGTGATCGACGTGGTTCATGGAGATACAATGTCTTTCTTCACAATTAGGGGCAAACTTAATAATGGAGTAGAGGTTCATGAGTCACCGCACAAGGCATGTGCACCGACCAAGTGCACATAACAGAGCAATCTTGTTGAATTTGATGGGACTAACGCCAAAAGAGTTGGGGCTGTAGATATCGAGTAGAGGACAACATGGTTGGGGCGAGGAGGCGATGATACCACGTAGAAGGCCACTGTGACTGCAAGAGTTCAGTTGGATCTTGTTTTGTTGCGTGTGTTTGCAAACTTTGTTGCAGCCTCTTTTATCAATTGTTGCAAGGAGAGTATAATTTTGTTGCAGGGACTATATGATTTTATTGCATTGTGGAATCTCAGTAAGTTTATTTTGTTGCAGTTGAGACCTTGATTTGTTCATCCAAACCATGTTTTGTTGCAATAGTTTTGTGGTTTTCTTGCTGTGTTTTTTGTCGCCATGGGTTGTTATAACTTGATTTTGTTGTTGCAAGCTTTAGTAATTCTTGTTGCAACCACATGTTTTTTTATTGCAAGCTCTATTAATCCTTGTTGCAACTTGATTTTTAAGAGGACCTTATGAGTTGGATTTGTTGCGTAGAGATCTTATTTTGGTGTGCATCTCTCTATATATATCTCACCAGAACATCAAACTGTGGCGATCCACCTCCGCTGCCATTGAACTATAACTTTGCTACCTCTTTTAGTTTTGTTGTAAACATATTTTTGACTTATTGCATCTAATATTTTAAGATATTGTTCTAAGATGTTGTGTTAGTTATTTTGGTCGCTGGTGATTTTTTCAGTTAGCTTAGCAATTGGATTCAGAGTGAATCTTGAAGTAAGAGAGGAGGACGCTTTGCCGAAAGGAACACCCATGGGAAGGAGATCAAGGTGAGGAAGAGAGGCAGGTGGCTGTAGGAAAGAGATATAGGGAGAGAAAGAAAAAGGGACGATGGTGGTAGTGCATTCAATGATTGGTTGCAAATCGAACGGTGGAAGGGAGCGTACGATACCAGCGCTCGGATCGGACATCCGGGCGCTACTTGCTCCCTTTGGCTTATGACGTTTGGTGATTGAGCATTTGTTTCAGGAGGTCAGTTGCATAGACTTAGACTTCACTAGAGTTACAAAAATATTGAATACCTAAATTCGTTCGTCTATTTTGTTGATAGCTATGTATTTGAACCTGCAAGTGGTTTGCTTAATTTAGCTTCATGAGAATTGTTTGAAGAAGATTGTCCAGTCTACTCGCACAATACGTCTTTATGAGAAGTGTTTGGACAAGACTGTTCCAGTCTTACTCATTGAGATTAGTCCTGTAGACTTTGAAAGTGCAAGGTCTGTTGGTGAAGGCTTATTTGGAGTGAATTTTAATATTTCGACTATAGGAGTGAATTCGTCTCAAGGTGGATATTGTTAAAATATGATCTGATTTCGTCATCATGTCTGTGCTAGGTGTGGTACATGCGCCAACTGACGCCAAACGTGGTGTCGAGTGGCGCAACCAACTCGACTCGGTATCTTTCTCCTTTCGAGACTCTTATTTACTAGCCTATAAATGTATCCCTGTAGTCGCACCGTTAGATACACCGAAGTTCTTCATACTTGTAATTTCTTTTCATACAGTGAATTTCGTATTCATGTGTCTATATTTTTTTCCGTAAGGATTTTTCACGTTAAATCCGTAAGGGTTTTCCACGTTTAGGGTTTTGCCGTGCGTTTTATAACAGCTTCATTTCCGAACAAGCAAAATTTCTAGCTAACTTGCTTGCTAGAGTACTTTGTACCAATGACATTAGCAAATTAGGTTGAACTTAAAGCCAACTAGCAAGATTAGCAGCCACAGGGCACGCGGGACCTGAGCCTGCACCAGAAGGGCTCGAACACTCATATACGTAGATCACTTCAGATATAAGAAGATTAGAAGGAAGAAAACGTCACAAACGATTTCATATCATCAATTGTGAGAGGGGGGATGGGTTCTAGGCCCAACATAATCCAGATGAAAACCGGTGCCCTCCCCTTGCTCCGGATGAGAAAGCCGCTGCGAAACCCTAACTACAATCGTGGTTCGAACTGCACCTGGTGATGCCATTGCCACTCCCTCCTTCACCTTCGCATCAGCTTGAGCCATACGATCATCCACAGTAGTGTGAGCGTCAACAATTGATAAATCCTTCGTCTCCTTTGTCGGAGAACCATTAACCTTCAGTTTTGCTGCATCCTACACGAGGAAGACACATGTAATTAGAACAAGAAATAGTTAAGGACACTAGGCCAGTTACTTCAATGAATAAGCTAGCTGCCAACCTTGCATGGTACAGGACGTGACTTGCTCAAGCTGCCCTTGCCACGGGCACGAAGTCGGCGCGCCTCGCATGAGCTGACGAAGAGAGCAAGGAAGAAGAGGATGAAGAGAACGGCGGTGCCGGCTGCGAGCCTTAGCTGCCTCTTGGGGGCTAGACGAGAGCTAATTAAGCTCGACATGGCAAGACACGAGAAGGTGTGAGAAGCAAGAGAAGTGGATATGAAGATAAACATGAGGACAGGCGATCTGGAGGATCGTGTAAGGAACCAGGGAGCGCGCGCGTGTAAGGAAGGGGAGAGGGCCGGCCACACGGAGGCTGCCGTTGGGAATATATACAAGTGCAGAAAGGTTTATGGCTGAAGCCCAATGGTTCTTAAAAGTTGTTGTGATTTGTTTGCCAAGTTCTACGACACAGCTAGCTATGTGCTACGTTGTCTTTGTTTTTTGTATCCGGGATAGTGAGAACAAGCACAAGACCTTAATTTGTGTCCCAACGATGGACAGGTTGTGGTCACTCATTACTACAGTCGGGATTAGTGCCCTAATAAAGACCTTAATTAAGCAAATGTTTCCTCCACCCCTGTTAATGATAGCCGAAAAGATTGCCCAATTTCGCCTTAATCTGTCCTGACATATACTAGTACTACTCGGTTATTATATTCGATTGCAAGCTGAAGTGCTGAACACCTCAGTGGTACCTGTGTATTCTGAAAGTTAGTAAAGTTCAGAAACTTTTTACTCCACCTGCCTAGCTCGATTCAATAGACAGTTGCAGAGTTCATTCTTCAGCAGTTCAGCCACTCCACAGTAGCAACAAACCAACGACGGAGTACTACTACGTTCGTGGTACGAACAACCTATAATAAATGAACGAGAATCGGTGCGTGCATGGACCGAAGGCGAGGACCAAGGCGGAAGCTTCAACCACACATGAATGTCCCGATCCATGCCAAGTACAAACACCACGCCTAGCGTGGGCCCTTTTCATGAGGTTGCATGCATACTCTGTACGTGCCTATCTAGTATCTAGGCAGGCAGTGCTGTTTCCAAAATCTCATGTGCATCCCAACTAGTACACGCACTCCACCGTTTTACTACTAGTACAGTACACCAACTCGGCACCCATATATCCAGGCCGCTGGAACTGGAAGGCAACTGCTTCGGGGCATGCGATCCATGGAAAAAAAAACCATCGAACTGCACGGGGATTTGCGTCGCCACGGGAGGTTTTGCTTGGCAGAATGGTGGGCGTCGGAGCGAGATGTCGGGGAAAGCTGCCGCAGGGGGGCGCGCGTCTCGCCGCGCAGGTCGCGCGCGCGCGCGGCCACCCAGCCGGCCGAGCACACCTCTCCGGCTCTCCCCGCCTCCGTTGTCCCCACGGACGTACCAACCTAGCTGCTACGTACGTGTACGTGCATGCATACGCACGCGCGCGTACGTCTGGCGTCCATTGCCTGGCCACTCCCTGTTTCCGTGCTTCCCTGGACCCTGCCTCACCACACACCCTAACACCAGGCTGGCCATACGTCATGTATACGATCACCCACAGGTGATAGCCCCCGACTGTGGAAGATCTAACACATTCTGAACGATAATTTGTAAGACTGCAACCTCTCGGAAGTCGGAGCTAATCTCCTTTCGGCAAACTAAACTAGAGTTACTACCTAGACGTATAACAAGGGCGGATTTGCTATAGCTTGTGTAATACACTAGTACACGTGCAAGATACTTGTATCTGTATATGGAATGGATAGAAGAGAAAAGGAAAAACAATTCACATTTTAACCCTCAACTATGATCTGGGTCCATTTTTAACCCTCAATTGTAAATCATGTACAACGGGTCCATGAACTATCAAAACTAGGTCACTTGACCTCCTTCAATTGAAATGAGGGTGGTTTCGTTTGACGTGTTGTCGACGTGGCAATGGTTTTGACACATAAGCGTATAACAATGAGTCAACAAATTAAAAAAAGAATATGAGCCTACACTCATATCTTCTTCCTTCTCCCTCTGTATCTTCTTCTTCCTCCCTCTTCTCTCACGCCGCTAGCCATAGCCCGTCTTCAAGCCGCCGCTGCTCCCACTTCCCTCTCCTACTCCTTCCTCTTTCTTCTCTCTCTTCTCCCACTCCCACATCTCATCTACCATGACCACACCTCGCCACAACAATGAGGGTTCCCGAGTGATCCAAGACATGAGGCGATGAGGTGGTGCGGATTGGAGTGGTGCAAGAAGGCAAAGAAGATGAACAGGGCACATGATGACGAGGAGAAGAAAAGGTGGCTGGTCGACAGAGATGAAGTGAGCATGAGATGTTCCTGGGTACTAGGATCTCGTTTTGGGGGTTGACAATAGCGGAGGTGGATTGGAGAAGGTCGGTGGCGGCAGCAGCCATGGTGGGTTGGTGGAGGATGGCGGCAGTGCATTGAGGAGGAGAGGAGATGAAGGGAGGAGGGGGATAGCTTCACTGAAGGGTGTAGCACCCCACATACAGCCAATCTGGGATACTACTATGAAACGTCATCGTTAAAGTAAAGAATAAATAATAAAAGCAACAATAGAAATCACAAGAAAATTAAAACCTTAAAGGTACTTTATTAGAGAACCAACGGATGCTGAAATAAATGTTTGAAATATGAGATCAGTCCACTTCTAATCAAATGAAGAATAAATAAAATGACATAAAATAGTGGTAAGCCACATTGCTGAAAACTCGAGTGCTCCCACGCATGCATGTTGCTATCACTCCACTGGCCTTTTACCTCAGAATGGAAAGAGCAAGCGTGAGATTTGGAAATCTCAGTAAGTACACAACAACGGCCGCAATACGGTGAGTAAAGGACAGATAATGCAAATAAGATATGCAAATGATAAGCAATGTAAGCAAGATATGAAAAGGACAAGCAATGTAAGCAAGTAGTAGATGGGGAAAAGAACCTAGTGGAGGAAAGGCTGCACGCGAAAAAAGAATAGGGAGGTCCCCCATTTAAAGACATACCTTGATTAGATTTTTTTATTTTATTTTCATTATTCTTTTTTTAGTGCTATAGCTGCTTCACTGAAGGGATTCATCAGAGACGCCCACGGCCACGGTAATCTCGCCATCACCCCTTTTGGTTGTCGTCACTGATCTTCAAAATTTGAGCCCTTGCTGCCTCTTTGCCCAAATCATGGTGTTCTATACCTTACCCGTGTCCTAATCCTCTTATAACCCTTCTTCCCTAGCCTCCTCCACGCTTGTAGCTTGCCAGCACCATCGCTACACCACCTTCCCTTGTTTCTGCTACTGGTAGCCCTAGTACGTATAGCGCCATCTCAGCCTGTGTGGGCCCCGAAGCCCTTGCCAAGAAGATGCCGGTGGGAGAGAGGTGGAGGAGTGGCCATACAGCAGTCGGACTTCGAGTCGGCAGTACAAGGTGCTGACTACGATTAAGTCGCCAGCGGACATGCCACGTCATGTGAAAACCACCGTGGTTTCCACCGAGGGGGTTGGGTGATCTGGTTTTAAAGTTGAGAGAGCTGTTTTAGATGGTATCACAATTGAGGGTTGAAAAATAGATCAGATCATAGTTGATGTTGAAATGTGGACTTCCCCCAAATATGAACAGGCAAATGCCAGTACCAGACTTGGCCGGGGGCCGTCTCCTTCAAGGTTCGTACTCTTCGTGGCTGACAACAGCCCGGCTGGAGAATTCGTAGGCATGTTTTTCGGCCCTAGTCCGGAATAGGCTGTAATCTCATCGCAATGTAAGATTCACGCCTTCACGGGCCGCGCGGTCCACAAGTGGAATCGCTTAAACTGGAACCATCTCGGCATCTCCCTCCCTGGTTTCTTGCAGAGTTGCAGGCCTACAGTAGAATCGAGAGAAGTTGTAGCTATCCCTTTCCAAACCGCTTCAGCTGTACACCGCACGCTTGTGTAGCGCACACCACACCTGTGAAACGAAATGGCCAGTGCCTACTGCGCCATCTCTCCGTTGCCGAGTTAACTTGGCCGCCGCATCTTTCGACTTTCGGTATACGAGTTAACGGGTGGCCAACGTGCTTTGGAAGAAATGCAGCAGCAATGGGGCCACCAGACAGATCGAAAGGAAGGAAATGTTAACCTCGGAACTAATTTCAACCTCCCATCATTCGTTGACACGGATGATGATGGAATGTCCTGACCTAATTTTTCCACCAATGTGAGCTCATGTTTTTTCCTACATTTTTCCTGCAAAATCATCGGAAAGGAATAGTGGTCTTTAGGAATTGAAAGGGTGACTTTCTACGTTCCAAAGAGATTAATAGTACCAATTCCCATAGGAATAGAATTTCTCCATATTTTTCTACGAAATTCCTTCGATCCAAAGAGCCCTAATAATGTATTATGCTACAGGTAAAGTTTAACACTTTAACCTTATCTTGAGTACCAGATCTAAGTTGTTTGGAACAAAATGTACAACTTTTGGCACTTCCTTCGGCCAGCTCTTGTTTACTTTGGTTGTAAGTACCGGAGAATTGTTTTGTTTTTGATAAAGCAGTACCGAGAACCGTGAAGAAGGACGGGCCAATGCCTAATGGTGAGCGATGGAGTCCGTAACTTTGTTCCCATCACGCATTGTGCCTTACGATACACATGTGCGCGCATAGCGTGGAGTTGACACGAAAGCTACCGTGGTAGGTGGCCTTGAATATGTGTGTGACCTGTCCGTTACAACTTCTCTCGACTCTACTGTAGGCCTGCAACTCTGCAAGAAACCAGGGAGGGAGATGCCGAGATGGTTCCACTTGTGGACCGCGCGGCCCGTGAAGCCGAGAATCTTACATTGCGATGAGATTACAGCCAATTTCATCACTGGCCATATTTTTTAGATTTTGGCTTATTTTTTATTATCTTTAAATTTCGTCATTTTCTGTTTTTTCTGTTTTTTTGCAGATTCTTTTTCGTATTCATTTGTATTATATGTGCTGAGCTAACCAGTTTTTCTATTTTTAATTTTTTAAATTTAATTATATCAAATAAGTTATCATCAGCTAAGTATAATTTCAGTCAGTTACAATAAAAAATCAGCCATAAACTACATAAAATAAGCTTAACTGAGCACATTCGAGGCAAATTTGATTGACCCGTAGGGATCAGCTGTAGGATTATAAGTGCGGGCGCTGAAAGCTAGCCATCGATCGATGGCAGTTTTGCTTAACGTGTAAGCCTAAGACAGCAAGGCTTTAGTGGGCGTGTCACTAGCATGTGTCACCTGCAACTAGTTAATCATCGTACCACGCTCAGGTTAAACGTTTCGGTTTGCAAAAAAATTTAGAGGGCAGCGAAATAACAAGATCTTGTTCATTTCAACTAAAAATTCGAATGAAATATTCCATCTTATTTAAATTTTAACAAAATTTAAATCAAAATTTAGATAATTTTTTAATAAATATCAAATGATAATAAATTTGACCAAAATTTGATCGAATGCTCTTCCTTTTGGTACCCTCTAAAAGGACCAAAATTCCGCCGTAATGTTTAATTCTGATCACACCAGCTAATCAAATCCCTGCCGCGTGGGTTCATTCCCTCAAAAGATTAATTTGGTAATCGCCAAATCAGGATGGGAAACAAACACATGTTTACCTGTCGAGATGTCCAGACCTGCGGAAACTAAAACGTCTACCTCATCGAGGCCAGTACGGTACTGCTATACACCGTCGTGTCCCGTTATCCGTGTGTCATTGCCACCCGCCGGCCGAAAGTATTTTGGATAGAGCGGAGGCACACGAAAATGGCTATATTCTTTTTAGATTTTTTTATATTTTTTCTTTTAACTTTTTAAAAAACCGAAACAAATAGTATAATTTTTCTGATTAACAACGATTTTTCGAACTTAAAACCATTTACATTGTTCATGTCAGCATCTTCACTATCTACTTCCATCTCAAAAAATACAAACAAAAAATATCAACCATAATAAAACAGAACTATCAAGTTTGATGCGTTTTAGGGGCAAGCGGGGCGGGTCGATGGATAGCCGGCCGCGCGTGGCGGGTGGGGGCAAGGCGTGAACCGTAAGCATGGCATGCCGCCGAGGGATTTGCTATGGTGGGGGCGCCACGCCACGGGCTGCAGGTGCGGCCCGTGCCGCGCGGGCGTTCGCGACCGGCCGAGGGCAGCGCAACAGGTTGCGCCGCGGCAGCGTTTGCGCGGTTGGGCGGGCCGCCAATTGGGTGGGGGCGAGTGGGAGTGAGAGCCGAGGCCCATGGCCCAACAATAAATAGCCCAGCATCCAGTCAAGTCAGTGAACCACATTGATGCAAGATACACAGGGGAACGAAAATTTCCAAACGCACAATGCGCAACGGGAAGGTTCAAAACCTCGATCCTCTGTTTGCGTCCGTTCCTAAAGTAAGTTTGAGATCGGTTCATTGGCTTTAGACGGAAGATAACAACAAAGAGAAAGTGAATAATGTCTTAAAATTTTCTCTTAAATATTTATTAACCTTTCACTTCAAAAATTATAGAGCTAAGAAGATTAGGATAGAAAACCACTATAAAAAAGTAGCAATTCGATATACTAAAAATCCATAAAAAATAAGCAAAAACAGAACTACCGCCGTTGTAATTGCGGTACTACCGCTGGCTAAGTAACTACGGTACTACCGTTATAGATAATCACGGTTCTTCCACTTCTACAATAAAATCAAGGTGAATAATGTTTCAGCATGATTTTAAATACCAAAATCAAGAGAACTTTTGATTAGTAGTTTCAAATGACATAGAATTTTGCAGAATCTTCTGTAGGGTATTATGAATCTATTTTAATACATAATTATAAAAATTATGATCAAAGTTATGATATTTTTTTTAATTTGTTGGAATGATAGAAATAGACTGAGAAAAACACTGGGTGAAAAGTAAAGCTCTAGGAGAGGATCGGGGGAGAAAGAGAGGGGTGGGAGAGATGGAGTACACTTTTTAACCTTTTTTATGGTGCACGCATCAGGGACCATAGCAGCAGTAGTAGTCTAGTAGAGACAGGGCAAGGCACCCAAACCCAACAACACAACATATACGAGGAGAGAGAAACAAAGCAGCACCGAAGCACGAGTCACGAGCGAGAGCGCAGCAGAGCAGAGCTGAGCAGAGTCCGAGAAGGTAAGAGGGGGGAGAGAGAGGGGAGGGCACTGCTGCCACAGGCACGAGGCCGCTCCTGCTTGCTGCTGCTCCCACCTCCTCTCTGCTCCACGCACGCAAGCGAGCGAGCGCACCACCGCCCAATAAACCCAAGAAACTCACCTCATCTGATTATTTGATCCAGAGCTGCCCCAGATCGCGCCGAGAGGGGCGCACTATTATGTGCGAGTAGGTAGATGAGGGCGGCACCCTTCCGTGCCGAGGGGAACGGGGTAGTAGAGCTCGCGGGAAGCATAGAGGCGCTGCTTTGGCCGGAGGACAAGGGCGGTGGGAGGCTACTGGTGGAGCCGACGTCGGTGCTGGACTGCATATGGAGCCCAAGCCCGCCCAACTCCACATCGACACTGTCTTCGTCCCTGGGCGGCGGCGGCGCCGCCGCTGATCCTACCGGCGTGGCGACGGTTTCGGATAACAGCGCCGCCGCCAAAGCCACCAAATGGGCGGCCCACGGCGAGCACGGTGACGGCGGTGGCGGTGGCGGTGGCGGGAGGAAGGAGGAATGGGGAGGCGGTGAGCTGCCGCCCATGCCGGGGGCCCTGGATGTGGGGTTCATCGGGGAGGAGAGCTGGGAAGCCATGCTCGGCGACGCCGCGGCGGCCGCCGGGCAGGAGCAGACATTCTTGAACTGGATCATGGCTGGCCCCGGCGACATGGAGACGCCGGCGCCGGTGCTCCAGCAGCAGCAGCTTCTCGGCAATGCCGCCGGGTTCGAGTTACTGGCCGCGGACCCACTTGGGTTCTCGCTGCAGCGTCACCCCGGCGGCGCCGCCTCGCCCGCCGCGCTCGCCTCCGACCTGTCGTCCTCCGGCGGGAGGTCGCTCACCAGCAGTAACGGCAGCAACAGCAGGGCCACCTCCACTTTTGGCCTCCTCTCCCCCGAAGCGGTGCTCCAGCCGCCGCCGGCGACGACTATGCCTTTCAACGACGGTGCCGACATAAAGCCCCCTCTTCTTGGCGTGCCGTCGCCTAGTCTGCTCCTCAACCAGCACCAACCGACGCCGGCCTCCACCTTCTTCATGCCGCTCCCCTCCTTTCCCGACCATCAACAGGAACCACTTCTCCAGCCACCGCCGAAGCGCCACCACTCCATGCCTGACAACCTCTTCCTCCTCCAAAACCAGCTCCGGCCGCCCCTGCCGCCGACGCAATGCCTCCCCTTCTCACCACTACATAACACTACGCCCTTCCAGCTCCGGCCTTCGCCGCAACCACCGCAGAGCTCGATGAAGACAACCGCGGCGGCGCAGCAGCAGCAACAGCTCCTGGACGAGCTTGCTGCGGCGGCGAAAGCTGCCGAGGTCGGCAACTCCATCGGCGCGCGCGAGATATTGGCGCGGCTCAATCAGCAGCTTCCCCCAATTGGGAAGCCATTCCTCCGCTCCGCCTCCTACCTCAAGGAGGCCCTCCTCCTCGCGCTCGCCGACGGCCACCACGGCTCCACCCGTCTTACCTCTCCGCTCGACGTCGTCCTCAAGCTCGCCGCCTACAAGTCCTTCTCCGACCTCTCGCCCGCGCTCCAGTTTGCAAACTTCACGGCCACCCAGGCGCTTCTCGACGAGATCGCCTATACAACTGCGTCTTGTATCCACATCATTGATTTCGACCTTGGTGTCGGCGGCCAGTGGGCTTCGTTCTTGCAGGAGCTCTCTCACCGCCATGGCACTGGGGGTGTGTCCTTGCCGATGTTGAAGCTCACAGCCTTCGTCTCAGCTGCCTCGCACCACCCGCTTGAGCTGCATCTTACTCGGGATAACCTCTCGCAGTTTGCTTCTGATCTTGGCATTCCATTTGAGTTCAATGTCATAAATTTCGATGCCTTTGATCCTATGGAACTTGTTACCCCTACAGCCGCTGAGGTTATTGCGGTTAGCCTTCCGGTTGGTTGCTCAGCTCGCATTCCACCACTCCCAGTACTGCTTCAGTTGGTGAAACAGCTTGCTCCTAAGATTGTGGTGGCTATTGACCACGGCAGTGATCGGGGTGACCTCCCATTTTCGCAACACTTCTTGAATTGCTTCCAGTCTTGTATGTTCCTTCTTGACTCACTCGATGCTGCTGGCACTGACGCGGAGGCTGCCAGCAAGATCGAGAGGTTTCTGATTCAGCCAAGAGTGGAGGATGCAGTACTTGGGCGCCGTAGAGCTGACAAGGCAATGGCATGGCGGACAGTGTTTGCATCAGAGGGGTTTGCACCAGTGCCACTTAGCAACATCGCGGAGGCCCAGGCTGACTGCCTCTTGAAGCGGGTGCAGGTCCGGGGCTTCCATGTGGAGAAGCGTGGAGTGGGTCTCGCACTCTACTGGCAGCGCGGTGAGCTTGTGTCCGTCTCAGCATGGCGATGCTGATCACACCTACCTCGTCCATCATCATTCCTGCACCATTCGCAGGCATGTTTAACTCTAGTAATATGCATTTTGTCTTGCAATTAAAACATTGCAAAGAATTTATCGACTTGGTTGTTGCACACCTCGGATTGCCTTGATACTGTTGTTTATTGGCTAGGTATAATGGATTTAGCAATCCTGGTGTGGGTGTCTCTATAGTGTAACGTGTTGGTCGAGGGTATTACCACACTGTTCTTGTTCTCGGCTCAGTTGGCCGTTGTCATGTACTTCGAAACATTCCGGTGTGTGTAGAGGGGATAATTTGGCATATTTAATGGCCTTATGATGTAGCACTAGTGTTTATTGGGTGCTGTTTTTGTTCTTTTGGCAATACTTCACTGATTAATTTTTCTTGATTGTACTCTAAATCTGTTAATCATCCAGACTTAATAACCGAATTGGATGGTGTATCAACTTGCTCGATCTGATGACCAATAAATTGATGTATGAATCTGTCTAAAGCACACATTGCAGAGAAATGCTGGAAAGATTGTAACAAACTATATGTTGGCAAAGACAATTTTTGCTTGCAAATACAAACCAAGATGTTGTGCAAGTGCTTATTTTGGGTATTTGCGCAATTTCATAGTTACTAGTGTTTATGGACTCAATTCATAAAAAATGTAGAGACTATGCTCTGTAATTTGGCCCAAATTGAACATTTGATTATTAACGATGAGACATTTGGTGTAAATTGTGTTTATCAAATTTTCAGCTGATTTGCGGCTAGAGAGACGCATATGGGCTGTGGAAAATTCTTGACACTTCATACAAATTCTAGATTTCTAGTCCTGGATCTTATCGATTGACGTCCTACACTAGATGATTTTGAAACGAAAGGCATATGGCAGTGTGAAGGCTGTCCATTTCTATGAAAGAAACAAAGGATGTCCAGGGATGGGTACTCTTGTTGTATTTTTGCTGATTTGCTAAACATCTGAGGTATGCAACATAAGCAATTCCTGGCGTCATGTTGTTATATTTCCACAACAGACTAACTTGCCGATATAGCATGACGATGATAAATATTTGTCCTAACTTGTGAAGTGCATGCTTGAGTGGGCTATACTATTCCAAATAAAAATGAACATGAATGATTCGGATTACACCAGTTTTAGTTTGTCCTTGTTCCTACCTAAAACATAGTAGTTCTATTATGTGTATTAGCTTTATTTGAGGATACAAAGAGTAACTCCCGGGAAGAAGAGCACAAGGACAGGCTGATCATTTTAAAGGCCTTATTTTAAAATGTTCACTTGTTAAATTCCTCGAGCTGACAAATGTTGATGATGTGCAATAATTTGTTTGTTTCCTAATGTCATTCCTAATGTCATTTAGGTGCCATTTATAATGCCGGAAATTTTCTTGTGGAAATCCTGCGATCGAAACAAACGGAGCGGCTTCTTTTAAGTAGCTTCTCGAAATCATTTATCTAAGTAGCTTCTCAAACCCGTTCATATCAACGTCAACATTGTTCATCAAAAGAAGATAGCCCTTGTATATCGCTTTTGCTCAGAACACCATGTAGTGTTTGCATTGCCATCCCTTCCCCAGTCCCACATCATCATCGCTTGTTTAGACAAAAGCATAGCCACTGTTGGTGAGCAACTTCGAATTGATCGTCACCGTCACAACAGAAGCCTCTTGCTCTCTGCTCCTCATCTGTTCCATACTCGTCTTCTGACCCATCATGCGGCGTACCCTACTTCCGCTGTTCCCTTATTAATTGAGCTTGTTCAGCTGTAATGTCTACTACTATGTGCACGCAAATCTACAGGCCTGATCTGTGGACCACCGCTGCGGTGGCACCGCAACCGCACATCGGCGATCGAGTGGCTGATGCGCGGCCACGAGTCGCCCATCAGCCACCCACTGCATGTGGTCCCGCACTGTCCATCCATTCGTCCATACTTCGCATGCACTTGCATTGTACAGAGACCTGTTCCTGATTAATTGAGCATAGGTCGACAGTACACCGGCCCTTTTATTTCTAGGGCTTATTTCATCTTCTTGGCCTCTCACATGGCCTGTGTCCCCCCTCCCTCCAGCTTGCTGGAAGCTCTGTTTGTCCATTCTTGCCTTCATGATGTCCTTTCTTAAAAAAAAACTTGTGCATCGGTTTATCGATAGAAGCCGGTCGTTTCTCTTGAAGCTTGCAAACAAATCTAGGATTTCAAGATCTCGAAAGGCTCCATGTTACAGGTTGTGATGGCCTGATGGGTGAGTTAGTTCCCTGACTGAGCTGCCTCACATTTTCTTAAGAGGGGGCTCCTCTACGAGATCAATAAACAAACCGCATGAGAACGTGCTATCCGATCATGAGACTGACATCTCATTTTCTTTAAGCAAACACAGGTGATGGCAAGTCTCGTAGTACTATTTGTTTATGCTGCCGTGTACCCCTGTTGCTCCCTACCTTTCCCTCCCAATGTCGTACTCTGTCTCAGACATGTGTCGATCTCTGGGCTGCCCTGCCCTGCCTGCCTGCTGCATGCATTGCATCTGCATTAGCGTATGCATGTACCTCTCCTTGGAACACTGGAGGAGGCCACCAGGCTGGGGCTGAAGTTGCTTGCTTGTTGCGGACTTTTCGTAAGCCAAGTAGTTAAGTACCGACTAACCCTTGTATTCTTTTAAAGCTCCCCCACTGCTCTTCTGGCTTTGCTGCTTTCATCAGAGGTGCATTGGGGGTTGCTTTGCTTTGTAAGCAACCAGATGAGCTGTCCGTCCCTCTCTCTGCAGTGCATCGTACATCAAGCGCAAAAACTTAGAAATTTTTTTGTACGAATATTGTATTTTTTATTCGAAATAACAGAAAGTCCTCCCCCGTTTGGCGACTAAAGTCAATCGCCCAACGGCCAAGCGACACGCAGGCAATCCACCGGCCGTTGGGCGAATAATTGCTGTCGCCTCACCGTTGGGCGACTGGAGGGTAAAACCGCCGCCTCACTCAACAGAGAAGATGTTTGTTCGGCTGAGGAGAGGAAGAAAAGAGAGGAGAGAAAAGGAGAGGGAGAGGAGACAAGGAGGGAGGAGAGAAAAGGAGAGGGAGGAGGAGGGGAGTAGAGAAAAGGAACAATCAAATTCAGATAATTTTTTATTTGTAATATTGTATATGTAGTATATTTTTATTTACTATGAGTGCTAGTAGAAAATTGTAGATGTAGATAGAAATAGTTCAAATTTTGGTATAGAAAATTTAGTTAACGTAGTTATAGGAAATTAGCAGGCGTAGAAGCAAAGAGGAGAGGAAGAAGCAATTGTAGGTATTTTTTTGTATTTGAAATATTGTATATGATTATCAATGTTAGTATAAAATTGTAGATGTAGATGCTCCTAACAGAATCCTTCTCAAATCACATGTTTGAAATATCACGACCTCTGTGGCCAAGCTAAGCTTACCAATGTAAGCGGTGTACAAACTACATGAATATATGTACACAACCGTTTGTTACACCATCAAATCATCACGATAAATTCCCCAACAGAATCTTCCGAACAAACCCCTCACGAATCACTTGAGGGATTTTTTAAAATTCAAGACCGATCTTCCCAAACACCGTGATGCCGCCTCGTGATGCGCGAACGCAACCGATGCGTCATCGTCAGAGGCAGGGGAGAGGGTCCCCCTCAGGGGAGCATTGCCTCCTAGGGCGGGAGATACGTATGTTCACTCACACCCCACATATAGTGGATTGCACAAGGGTCGAACCATCGAAGAGGTAGATATCTATCTAGCTCTGTCTCTCTATGCACCAGTAGGTTCTTTTTGGTCTGCGACATGGCTTTTAAATGCGGCTTGTGGTTTTAAATTTGTTTATACGAGAGATTACAGAGTAACAGAAACTCACATACGGTTTTTGCCAATATAAATGAAGTTAATAAAGTATGTACTACAATTAACTAGTAGACCCTATTTTGAAAAAATACTCCGTTTAAAAGCTAGTTACTGTAGAAAAGCCGAAAAGCAGCTTTTAGAAGCTGAAAAGAACATGGCCTATAGCAACGAGCCATGTATTAGGTGGTGATGATTTGGGCTTATTTTTGATGGCTTATGGCTGAAAAGCATCAGTAATTTGTGAAAAAACATCAGAATGACAGAGGCTTATTTAACATAATTAAATTTAAAAAATTTAAAAATATAAAAAAAATATGTTAGCTCATCACAGACAACGCAAACGAATACGGGAAAAAAAAGAACGGACAAAAAAGCTCAAAAAAAGTCAAAAGTTTAGAAAAAGATGAATTTATAAATAGTAAAAAATAAGCCAGAAGCCAGAAGCTGAAGCCGAAACGATCACAGCCTTAGTCAGGTCCCTAGCAAGGTGCGGGGTCCAAACCCAAAGGCGACAAGGACCACCAACACATCCACGCTACTGTTGCGCACAACACAACTTCTCATCTAGGTTCATAAAAAAAAACTCAAAACTCACAAATTACTCAAGCTCCGGTCACTCTATGCTCGATTCGAGCTCAACTTAAACTTTAAACGAGTCGAGCTCGAGTTTAATCCTAGGCTCGTGAGCTTCAATGAGCGAGTTTGAATAGTTTGTTAGGACTCGTTTGAACTTGAATATTGATGCATGTTAACTCTTACCGAGCTTACTCGAACCGGGTTTAAACTTTTCTTATTATTGAAAATTAGTGCATGTTGAATTATTTTGACTGTTATCAAGTTTACTTAAGCCGAAACTCGAGCTCAAACTTTTCTTATTATTGAAATTAGCACATGTTAAAATATTTTGACTGATATTAAGCTTACTTAAGCTAAACTTGAGCTACTCGAGTTCAAACCAAACCAAGATCGAGCCTGATTCTAAAAGAGGCTCGCCCAAGTCTAACTCAAGCTTAACTTGAACTTAAAATATCAACTCGCTCGAGCTTAACTTATTACCCTAGCCAGTCACCAAATTCATCTCGTCTCTCGGCTCATCAGCGATATGCGATCTTCCCACGGTGCAGTCATGGGATTCCGGGCTTGTCCTCGGCCGCACCGCGCGCGCACAGTTGGATGGCGGCTGGCTGGCCGCCCGCCCGATGGATGTCGACAACGCGCCAAGGTAGGGAGGCCACAAGTGACGTGCACACGGTGAGGTGAGGTGAGGAGCGTGGGGCACTGGGGCGGCTGCGGCAGGGGGACCCTGGCTGCAGCTAGCTTTTGGCCAGAGGGCCCGGCGCGCTTTGGATGGACGGACGGCCACGGACCCAACCGAACCGAACCAAAAGGCGCGAAAAAAAAGGGGTGCGAAAACCGCACGAAACGACCCGATTCGATCGCGCCAGCCTCGATCGGTCTGATGATCTGCGAGCTTTGTCATCTTGCTGCGCCGATTGGATAGGAGTGGATTGGATTGGTCATTCGGTCTTGGTCTGGTCTAGGCTGCTTCTCTTTATCTCCGCTCACTTCGCCCTACGTGACGCGATGTAGCGTAGGGCAGGACTGCAGGCGCACGGGACTGTTTGTCGTGAGAGGGTGCTGTTATGATAGGTCTGTTCTTTTTTGCTACAGCTTATGGCTTTTGGTTGTGCCTTGTGATTTTTGAATTGTTTATACGAGAGATTACAGAGTAACAGAAACTCACGTGCGGTTTTTGCCGATATAAATGAAGTCAGTAAAGCATGTACTACAATTAACTAGTAGACCATATCTTCAAAAAAATACTTTATTTGAAGTGATTCTTGTAGAAAAGCGAAAACAATTTTAGAAGTTCGAAAAGAACAGGGCCGATATCGTTTGGACCCCGGCCGGGCCACTTGGCAGGGCCTATTATGCTGTGCCTTACCTGACCTGTGGGCAGTGGACATCCGGAAGAGCGAGGCGATGGGAAAGCACCCAATGGGCGGAAGGAAAGAAACCAAAGCATAGTAGCATACTAGCATTATAGCATGCAGCTTGCATCAAGAAACCCTTCTCATTGTTGATGAGATCTGGACCGTCTGTTCGTACGCTAACATACATTCATACATGCTGTGTCAAGTGTCGGTGATCGACGAGGCGATGCACGGAGTGCTGAAATGGCTCACACTGCGTGCTGCGCACGGATTCACATCAAAACGTTCAGTGCAGCCAGGTCACTTCAGCAAATGGAGTTTTTGGCATTTTGGCACATTTTGATCTCGTATTTGCAAAATAGCCGGAGTCGTACATAAATGACAAAAATAATACTTTTACCGTTCGGTCACGGAACGACAACGGCGCGGAGCTGACACGTGGACAACGGAGCACCTGCCGCTCGCCCATTATGCGCTCCCTGCCTGTCACCCTGCCACTAGACGACAAGTAATTAAGCGGGCTAACACATGAGTTCCTAACCTTCGACCACTGACCACGTTATCCCGACTACTGTCGTATTGGACCACGGTCGTTCACGACCACAGCCACTCCGACCGCTCCTGATCACTCTCGAGTCCCGGCCACTCTTTGCACTATGTAGCTTTTGACCACCTAAAGCCTATCGATCAGCTACTATATATCCGACTACTGTAGATTCGATCACCTTGGCCATTCGACCACTTCAGTTGTCTGACCACGGCCATTCGACTGCCTCAGTCATTCAACCACTCTAACCGTCCGACCACGACCATTCGACCACTCCAGTCGTCCGATTACAGTCATTCGACTACCTTGACCATTTGACCACTTCAGCCGTCCGACCATGGCTACTCGACCATTTCAGCCATCAACCACATCCAACCACGGCTATTCGACCACTTCCGTCATCAACTAATTAAGGCAGGTAATTAAGTCAGCTTAATTACCTATCGTCTAGTGGTAGGGCGGCCGGACGGTAGGCCCCTGCTACACGGCCACAGGGCTCTGCTTTCCACATGTCAGCTTCACGCCGCTGCCGTCCCGTGACCGAACGGCAGAAGTGTCATTTTTATTATTTCTGTATGGCTACAATTATTTTTTATAAATACAAATTCAAAACTATCAAAATGCCTAACCTCTCCAGCAAATGACCATGACTGCATGCGTGCACATATTTCTGATAATTTCTTTTTTGACCGAAATCCTTGTACACTCTTTTTTACCTACACGAGACACGAAAACTTTTGCCTTTCCATGACGGGGACATAGATGAACCTCCTCTGTACTCTAAGCTCTTATGAGACGCCAGGCGGAAAAGAGGCCGCACATGGCGTCGACCACGACAAACGCTCATTCAGCATGCAGTGAGTGCATTAGGGATGCCCACGAATGGCAAAAGGCTCTCGTGGTTATAGGGCATCTTCTTTTGAGTTATTTTTTATGGTTTTTTTGTTATAGATTATTAATCTGATAAATAATAATTATTATGAAAAGTTAAAAATAAAATACCGCTAAAAACAAGAAGAGCAGAACCATATTAGTTCCAAATAGCCCAACCAAAATGCCAACCTTATTTTACGCGTATACATGCATGCGTGCCGGGACTTTGCCAACTGCTTCGAAACAAAAGTACATGGACAGTCTCTGGTGGACCGAGCGGACACACGTACCGACCCGGCTCCAGAGAACACACACTTATAGCGAGCCTATGCGTTTCACCGTTCGAGTCCCTGCCTTCACGACAAAAATCAACAGTTTCCAACAACTCGGAACGAGTTTTTAACTTCCTGGACGATCATACATTCATACTATAAGGGCTGACGTTCATAGTTCTCAGGTTCTTAACAACCTCCAAACAATCCGAAGCAATCCTGCGTTTCCGAATATTGAAGTCAAAAGCTAAAGAAATAGCTTCGTTGCAGGCCTGAGCTTCTAGTGATGCCGGATCTGTAAGGTCATAAAAAACAACTGCACTAGCTGCAACATATCGGCCATCACCATCTCTACATAAGGCATCCACAGCCCCTTTCTTCCCTGGCCTCGAGATAGCACCGTCCACATTAATTTTCATCAAATCCTGAGGAGGAGGAACCCATTTCAGACTTGTACCCTCTGCAGCTGTTCTGTTCTTTTCTGGGGTTGCTTGGGCTTCCCAGCTCATGAAATACAGTACTACTGTGAGTTTATGCCTCTCATGTTTGCTTTTCAGAGGAATAATTAAGAACATAAATGTAAGAAAACTGTCAAGTAAAATACAATACACGCACCCTGTACTAATGGAAAAAAAGAGCTTTCTTGTCCTTATCAACGAACACCACATGCGTGCTTTTAGTCATTTGATCCAAGAAAAGAAAAAAGAGATATAAAGTCAGGAGAATCTTAGGCCCTTCGTTTGAACGAACTTTTCCGACTTGACTTATTTTTACTATTCATAATTTCGTCTTTTTCTAAACTTTTGGTTTTTTGAGCTTTTTTGCCGGTTCTTTTTTTTGTCGTATTCATTTGCGTTGTCTGTGATGGGCTAACATATTTTTTATATTTTTTAATTTTTTTAAATTTAATTATGTTAAATAAGCCTCATCACCATCTGATTTTTTCGATCATTCTGATGCTTTTCAGCCATAAGCCACTAAAAATAAGCCCAAATGATCACCACCTTAAAGTGGTCAGGTACACGTATGTAATGTAACGGGACCCAAATCCGAGTACTTCTATGTACAACAACTAACCGTCTGTATAGCACCAGCAATGCAAACGGTGCATATCTACGGTCGAGATCATTTCTTATAGCTTGAAGGTTCTCGTCGTCTGATGGGCCTCCACTTCCTGTAAAGTGAAACAATAATACAACCTTTTCCCACTGAAAAAGGCGTAGAAAAAAAGAGAGAGAATTAAAGAAGGGAGGCATCTATTTATGTACAAGTGGTACATATATGTGACGAGAATGATTACATGATAAAAAATTATCTGAGTTTGATGTAAACGAAGGATACATATTTAATGACGATAGCAAAGGATGATTTAAATGTGCTAGTCATCAATCAGTCAGGTACTTCTCATATATAGATATTAGATTCAGATTGTTGTTTCCACATATGTTTGGCTAGAGAGATGTTTAACGAAGGATCTCTTCGGTCCACGCGTGAAATTGTTCATTTAATATATTGCAAGGAGTATGCAATTATTGAGATGGGAACGGTTACATTGGAGATGTGTGATAGAGCACATCATACATTGATGAGAGTTTGGTATATTTTCAGCTTAAATATGAATCTAATATCTATGATGTCACCTGAACTCGAAGGTTGTGAGGTGCCCCACTTCGAGGTGGAGTTATGCGAGTTACTTGCAAAGTGCAGATGGTCATAAAAGTATCTGGAACAATAAATGATACTAATTGATGGTTACACCTAAAAAAAGGGCAACTAATGGAAGGTCTAATAGTAATTCTGGCCAGAAGAAGAAAATCATGCCATCAACAGTAGGTACTCAAATCTCATCTGCAGTTTATGTGTGGAACTGCAAAGGCGGTTGCAAAATCTAGTAGGCGCAAAGGCAAAAGTATGAGATGTTGGAAGAAGAAAGACGCGGTGGAACCAAGCATACGGTACCGGTGAGCAGATAGAGCTCGGAGGCAGTATAAATCTATAGCATAGAAGGTTGTAGAAATATGAGGTATAGTTAATCAAACTACATAGCAAAGTAACTCTCAAGTGAAAAGTCTGGGCATGCTAGCCCAGATACTGGCATGTATATTGCAGTAATGTGTATGAGTCCCTGTGGTGGGGCTCTCCTAAAGGTAGGAGGAAAACAAAAAAAAATGTGAAGTTGACTTGAAGCAAGTTCTTGAAGGAGCATAATGACTTTAACGGATAAATGTTAAGTTGAAGATTATTGAGTGTGCTGACTCTTATCTTAGTCTTTTAGGATTTGAAAATATGTGCTATAAGGAGTTCTAGATAAATCATAATAGAATTAAGATTTCTACTTTTCTTTGAAGTATGATGCTTACTTCACTTTGGCAGAATCTAGGGAGACTATATAAAACCATGGGGAGTTGTCATAGAAAACATAAGCAACAAAACAAAGAAGTAACTCATCTAAAGGTAGGATGTACGAGATGATTAAAGACTAAGGTGGTGATCGGTTCACTGAAAGTCAAGGCTTATGGTCGAAAACACAGTAATTTGAAAAAACACTCAGAATGATGACGAGGCTTATTTGACATAATTAAATCTAAAAATTAAAAATATAAAAATATGTTAGCCCATCACAAACAACGCAAACGAATACGAGAAAAAAAGAACCGACAAAAAAGCGCAAAAAAAAGTCAAAAATTCAGAAAAAGACGAAATTATGAATAGTGCCAAAATAAGCTTAAGCCAATAAGCTTAAGCCAAAATAAGCCATAGTGAGCACCCCCTAAGTTATTCTTTAGCACTAAATTCTTATATGGAGCAATGATCCGAGAGTCTTAAAAGATCCGAGAGAGTTGTGTGAGAGTGATAATCTCTTATACTATTTTGATATTGGCCATAAGGAATTTGCGGTCGGTTTCGTCAAATCTTTTCCCTCTCGTCATAGTTGCTTTTGTTTTTTGGTTTTCTTTACGAGATTCTTCTTTTTTATTTTTGATATCGTATATGTTTGTACTGTATCTTATAAACTTTAATCTGATGTAGAACCGTTGCTTGTAAAAAGGAGTACCGAAGTGTAACAATTCCAGACAGGACTAAAGTTGCATTGAATGCTGATCCAGTAGACATGTGATCATGATGAATAAAGATACACCAGTACATTTTTTCTGATCAATCAATGAGAAAAGGAGGAAAGAAAGAAGAAAAGATTAAAGGGGAATGTGAACATGGGACATAGGTCTCAAATATTTGCATTAAAACTGTTGTACTACCGTGTTTAGTGAGTAGTGATGCATGCTGGAATATTGCTTTTAGAGTAGTTAAGTACGGATAGCTAGTGTGCTACACACAGCCAGCTCTGAAGATCTATCTCCTAACTTGAGATTAGCTCAAAGCTACTAAAGCCACTATAGGAAAATAAATTGCTAATATACATGAATTTCATCGTTTGTGTGTACTTTTTTGCAGCTTAAAGAAGTGCTATATACCTTGTTTGTAGTAGCAATAGCAACTGCCACAAGAAACAACAGTGGAAAGGTAGTATACTGAATGCAAACTATTACATGAGGCCATTGGGGAGCCAAATGGCCCTAAAATGTGTGGACTTTAGACTAGTGAATGTCACTGTGGAGAACAAGGATTTGCCAACCAAACTCCATCTCAGTGGATCATGAATGAAAAGTAGCGAAGCGTTTTGGCCTAGCTTTCAAAGGCAAGTCCTGGAACCCAATGTGACGTATGTGTCTCACACACTGTGGAAGTTCTCAAGCAAGAGAGTCTACTGATGTTGATAAAAGAACGGGAAGAAAAGGATCGAAAAATAAAAGTGACATGAACTTGGAATGGGTTATGGATTAGATAAGCAGGGGGAAAGCCTACCTGGTTGCGCGGCCAAAAGGAAAAAGAAGGTGAAACTTTGCATGGGTTGTGATCACACGACCCTTTTGAGATGCCTCTGAAATCAAACACCCTTTGGTGGTGTTCTCTGCATTTTTCTTGCAGTTTTTCAGAGTCCAGAAACTACAAAAAAAAGAAGAAAGATTGCGTAATCAAACGCTCACTGATCACTACACAAGAGAACAATATCTATGTATTGAATTTAACACAATTATTTTAAGACTAGATCTCTCGGCTTGTTTGTTCTCTGCAGCACTTGATAAAAAAAATTGCTCCTTTTTTTGTGATTATGCGCGTAGAACTGACGCTCCCTCTTCTTTTCAGAAAATCTTTCACGTATCACAATCAAAAAAGAATGCACCTCTGAAACATGGCACATACCTCCCTTTCTCCCCTGCAATCTCGATCTTCTGTCTTCGTGTGGTCCTCTTGCTATCTATCCATTCGTTGTATAACTAAGACTAGTTGTTTACTCGTAGCCAAGTGTAGTAGTCCACTAGAAATATTACACAACGAAAAGGAGCATTGCATCAGTGAGACATATTATGTGTGGCACCAATAATAATTAAAGAGCACATTTCAGTAAACTATATATATATACATAAAGCAGAGATCTGTATCACATATGGTTAGTGGAGAGAGGCCCCATAAAATGGACTGCAAATCAAGTGTTTTACATACATAACAAACAAGTCAACCCTAAAGTTATCACATAGTATAGCCACCACCTCCCTCCGTTGGTGTAGCTGTTGGAGATTGGCCCATGAATTGAGCCTCATTTTTTTTTTAGAAATTCTAAAGCATGCATAGTTTAATATCATATTATCTAGCTAAATAGAGGAAAGATAATTTATAAGGTAACATTCTTGCCACTCATTGAAACATGTAACATATGACATGAGGATGGTATGAAGGAGACTCTGGCTAAACACACATGCGCACATATTTGCGTATTTTTACATGAAAAATGGCCTGACTTGTGACTTGCGATGAGTGATCGCACCATGTCATAGCTCGTTTATTGGCATATTAAATATACCTTTTATTTTGCTGAATCATGCATTCTCTCTTGTTTATTCTACTTAAATGCAAATTAAATGCCAATTACTAGTGAGTTAACCGGTTTAAAATGAGTTAATGCCATCAGTTACTAGTGAGTAATTGTCGCATGCATTTATAAGGACCAAGAGACGTTCAGGCCGAAGGACAACCGAATTCTTCATTCCTCTCCTACATCTTCAGAGAGACGCCTTTTGGGTGTCTTCTTGTCCCCGTGATAATCGGTAGTTTTGTCCGAGTGTAGCGGTACTTTCGATAATCGGTAGTACCAGAATTTATGTGTCAAAACTCCCGGATTCGCTAATAACGGCTAGTTTTCTGACTGTTACTGAGGGGGTGGAAGTCCCAGTCTTAAGCCCACGATTATTTCAAAAATCCTATTTTCTGTCTTCAACGGCTAGTTTCGAGGTGTGGAGTGTAAATAGCCCCTTATGGCCGGTTAGAGAAGAGGTTGCTAGACTCTATTTCATTCCTTTAAGCTAGTGTGAGGTTCTACTCTTAATTATGCATGTGTTGCACCTTGTGAGCAACAAGAAAGTATCTAAATTGCAAGTGTTGCATCTAAAGGTAGATTTAGTATCCACTTGAGCTTGTACATTCGTTGCACATGGTGAGAGTCAAACGAGGGACTTAACTTATTTCTCTTGGAGGTTACCGACTTCTAGACGACGTTGGAGGTGTCGCGAATGGTGATCTTCTCAAAGAAGGTTGTAAGAAGATTAGACGAAGTGTGAAGGTTAGAGCTTACCTATCCGGAGCGGGAAAGAGTTACCACTAGTGGATTTGAGACAATTAGCTTAATTCATGGAGCCAGTTAAATTTGTTTAGGCTTACCTCAATGTGGACTAGGCGAGACCAGCAAGTCTTCGAATACCACGGTAAAAAGGAACCGTATCTTTGTGGTTTGTTTCCTTGTGCTCAATTTACATTCAAGTAATTTATATTTATAGAATTAAATTGATTGCTTGTCATCCTATGATTGCAAACCTTGACATAGTCTTAATTTGTTGGTGCACTTAGGTGGACATAATTGATTTAAGGATTTATTTATGCATTATATACTTGGTCTTAGTCAAATAGAAACAACTGATAATTAAAGAAAATTTTTTAATCCTCCTATTCACCCCCCCTAATCGGCCTCCTCAATCTTACAAATAGTCGATTGTGGTTTTCTAGGAAATGCTCATAATACTATAACCTATAGATTTTTAGTAGTTAAATTAGAAACTCCTAAGATTATTGCAAACATGATAATGGAGTCTAGAGATACTTTGTTCTTTGAAGATATTCATCCCATGGACCTGCATGCAGTACTTCACAAACTGAGAATATTCAAATTGAGAATATTGAAAGTGAGAATAATCAAACTTTTCAACTTCTCACTATTTCTGAATCAATATGTGATATCCCTAAGGAGGATAATAATCTAGTTGTAGAGGCTCATTGTACGAGCAAGAGATAAATGGTTGAGAAAATCTTTATTGACGACTTTATTGTATATCTCGTGGATGATGATCCAAAGTGTCTTTTAGAGGCTTACGCATCTCCTCATGCAAAGTATTGGAAAGAGACAGTCCGTAGCAAGATGGGCCTATCATGGCTAATGGGACATGGGAGATCATTGATCGTTCTAGCGGGTGCAAACCTGTAGGATGTAAATTGGCCTTCAAAAAGAAATTAAGACCTGATGGTACGATTAAAAATATGAGACAATACTTGTGGCTAAGGGTTACACCTAAAAGGACAGAGAATATTTCTTTGATACATATTCTCCTGTCACTAGAGTAGCCATCATAGTGCTCCTTGCATTAGCATCTTCTTATGGTCTACATGTCCATCAAATGAACGTGAAGACAGTTTTCCTTAATAGAGAGTTGGAGGAATAAATCTATATAGATCACTAGATAATTTTGTGATTTCTGGATAGAAAAGTACAGTGTGCAAATTATTGAAATTCTTGTATGGCCTAAAGCAAACACCTAAACAATGGATTTGCTGTGAATAAAGCTGATAAATATGTATATTACCGTTATGATGAGGTCAAGGAGTGATCTTGTGTCTGTATGTGGATGACATACTTATATTTCACACAAACACTGTCGTAATTGATGTGATCAAATCTTTCTTATCTCGATACTTTGATATGAAAGACTTGGAAGACAAAGACATCATTCTAAATGTTAAGTTGATCTAGAGTGAAGATTGTATTACTTTGAACCAATCTCATTATGCTAAGAAAATCTTAAGCCTGCTTGGCTATGAGAATTGTAAAATTTCTACAACACCCTATAATGCGTGCATTAATCTACAAAAGAATCAGGGGTAGGAAAAGATTAATTGAGATATTCATAAATTATTGTGTTACTCCTGTATTTAGCTGGTACCATAAGATCTGATATTTCATTTGCTGTAAGCAAATTAAGTCAGTTTACATCTAATATAGGATATGATCACTAGGAAGCACTTGAGAGAGCATTATGTTACTTAAGAGACACAACATCTTTTGAAATTTATTATATTGGATACCCATCTGTGCTAGAGGGATATAGTGATTCTAATTGGATCTTTGATGCAGATAAGATCAAAGCTACAAGTGGCTATATGTTTACTTTAACTAGTGCTGCAGTTTTAACAATATCTTGAAAAAAGACCATATTGACTAAATCAACCATGGAAGCAGAATTTGTAGCGCTTAACGCGGTCATTCTTGAGGCCAAATGGTTGAGAGGGCTTATATTAGACTCGCTATTAGTTGAGAAACCAATACCGGCAATCCTGATGTACTGCGATAATCAAACATTGTTGGCTAAATTTAAGGATAATATGAAGTCCTCTAGACGAGTGAAGCGTAGGCTTAAATCTGTTAGAAAATTGTAGAACTTTGGAGTAATGGCTATGAATTATATTTGCATTGAGAAAAATCTTATGAACCGTTTTACAAAGGGGTTAGCACGAAAAGTAGTTTTTATTGCATCTATGGACATAGGAATAAGCCCATTTGAGTTTTATTACAACAGTAATATATACCCTCTTGATCGAAGACCCCATGACTTAGGCAATGAAAAAACAAGTTAATATTGTAATAAAAGAGTATATATCAATTGTACATGTGTCTTAATAAATAAAATACTCTCAACTATATGGAATGTTGGCTTAAAGACTTAATGCATTCTAGTGTCCAAATGAGGAAAAAAGTATTGGCCTACAGAATATCTAAAAGAATACACCTATTTGAACCTAATTGTGAGGTCATAGTTCACGAAAACAGGACATCCTCTAGAAAGCTCATGAGCAGATAAGTGAGTGTAATCATGTAACACTCCATTTAGGTATGGTTCATTGGCAGTCTGGTATCAGTTGAGATTTCAAGTAAAATCTAATCACGAAAAATTGTGATTCAAGGTGTAATTCATTCATCAGTTGTGAGAAGAATCTTGTTAATCTAGGTGCAAGTTCACCCTATACATGACTTATACTAAAAGATTGGTATATTAACAACACTTCAGTACGCCGATCTTTGTCATCTTTTCTGCATTTTGCTTTGAAATTGGTCGGGGATTGTTGAAATTGGCCCCTAAATAGAGGCCCATTTCCTTTAGAAATTCCAAAGCATGCATAGTTTACTACCATATTACTTAACCAAATGGAGGGTTGGTAATTTATAAGGTGGAGTCTTTGCCACTCCTTGAAGCATATAACACATGACATGAGGGGGACTTTAGCTAAACACACACGCGCACGTATGCACGCGTGTATTCATGTATTTTCATGTGAAAAATGGCCTGACTTGTGATTTACAACGAGTGACCACACCATGTTGCAGCGCGTCTCCTAACACATTAAATCCATATTTTATTTTACTAAATCATGCATTATCTGTCTCGGTTATTTTGTTTAAATATGATTTGAATATTAATTACTAGTGAGTGAATCGGTTTAAAATAAGTTAATGCCGTTAGTTACTAGTGAGTAATTGTCACGCGTCTTTATAAGCACATGGTGACATCCAGGCCAAAGGACAACTGAATTCTCCATCTCTCCCATGTCTTGTTTCTCTTCTGGTAAGCTGTGTTGGAGTGTTGAACTGTCGAATTTCGTCAACCTTTCTTCTCAGCGTGCACGGGGAATGAAGGAGAGCGGGATCTCCACCCATTGCCGCAAAAGACACCTACACGGGGTGGTAATAAGGTTTCTGGGTAGCACACATCTACGTGACCGCTCGCTTCGCTACTTCATCTACGTTTTGCACTGCATCGAGCCTGCTACTTCCTGTTATTCATCAAGTCTAACTATAAGTTGTTCGTTTGATCGATCGTATTATATATTGTTCTTGAATTATATTGTTCTTGAGTATAATTCAAGTGTAATGTGTTACCTACTATTAATATTGATTTATGTATCATTAGTTATTTATAATATTTGCTCCTAGTAAAATCTAAAATTAAAATACTGTGTATATTTCCAACAGCTGTAGCCTCCTGCTGCTTTCATGAGACTTTTGCTTGTGATGGTTGCACCAAGCAAACACCAAATGAAAAGTCGATGCGAGCTAGGGAGTGCGAGTGCTTGTCTTTGTTCTTGTTCTCTCGCCACAAACCAACCGGTCCCTACTCCCTAGCTATCATGCAAGTCTCGCTCTCCTTTCACTAGCTAGCTTTCTTCCGGTCAGTGCATTGCTTTCCTGATCAGCCGGCTAGCTCCCAATCCTGCACTCAGATGAGCCCTAGCTAAATTGTGACGCACGCACATCTATCGCCAACGCCCACGTGGAGTTGGTGAGGAGGCCGTTGGCTTCTTGTGCAATGGAGACCCAGCTGTTCCTGTATATTTCTTCAGTCAATTTGCTACATAGTTGTTCGTGTGATCTGGGCTCAGTCGCTCATCCTTTTCCATGGCTCGATCGACCCATCAATTCGATCTCGCCATCGATCTCAATCTAATCTTTTCTTTTCTCCATGGACGGTTTGGATTATGCAGGATAAGGGTGGCTGCGAGTGGCTGGTTAGACTTGTGGAGCTACACAGTCTTCAGCTCGTCGCTACTTTTTTTTTTAATATAAAGGAAGACACAAGCACACATCACCATTTACACATACAAATGCGCTCTCCTAGCGTACGTCTAGAAAGCTAAATTAGTGATAAATTTACGGTATCATAAAATTCCTACTAAAAACATATTCACATATGCACAAAAAATAAAAGCTAGAATTTAATTTCTAGTAGGTCTAAATCATATATTCACAGCTTCAGCCCCCACCAAAAGTGTTTTCAGCTCTCCGCTACTTGGAGACGAGGATTCAAGAGTAACGTGATAGAAAAAGAGGGCTCAGATCGGACTGTATAGTTCAAATCGTAACATGCTACCTGCTGTTAATTCTTGGTATGTACCACAATGTAACAAAGTGGTTTGTTTGTATCTTGGATGGTCATACAGTGCATCTGTGCATGTGAGTGAAGACTAGTAGGTAGGTACGTATGTGCAGCACGGAGGCCATATGGAATCAAAGCCAATTTTGATATTATTTCGCATCGTATTTACAAAAATAACAGTATAAAAGATGTATTGATAAAAATATCATTTTTGCCGTCCACGAACCGGACAGCAGCGCCCGCGAGGCAACGCGTCAGTGCTGATTGCTTAACCCGAAATATAGATAATTTTTTATCGCATACTTTCGACGTTATTCCCGTAGTTCTAGTTAATTAGTGTTATTTACTTAGTCAAAATTAATGTAATTTGTATAATGAAGTAAGCTGGTCATAGTAATGTAGACATAGTTTGCATTTTTTTTGTGTACATACGGCACCCATAATTTGTTATTGTATGTTAGTGTTTAATTAAGCAGTTGTAATTACTATAGTAGCAATTAGTTAGGGTTAAATAATGAGTTAGTGCTAAGTAATCAAGTGGTAAGGACGACGGTAATGAATCGCTTGTAATTTTTTCGGTCGGGTAATCAAATTGTCGGTAATTAATGAATTATTCGTATGTAATTATACTCATGTAATCACTAACTTGTAGTATTTTAGTGCCATTATCAATCATTGCACTAATATTTGATCTATTCTATTTGTTGGAAGGTATGGGTTTACCGAATCTTCTTGAATAGTTCTACGATGAGAACCACCGGTGCCACTCATAAATGACGGTTGATGCATCTAGCCCTCCACCCTTTAACCTGCAGGGTGGGAGGGATCCGTAGGAGATGGACGAGCGCTATGTGTGCAGTGCATCGCAAGCACGTACGAGACTGCCCTCACCAGCCTGGACACACCACTGGTCGTGCAGAATACATTGAAGTACATCCTAAAGTAGGCCAAAAAAATAGTGCACAACCTGAGCTGCAACCGTTCGACGAATCACGCCATGCACATCGTTCACCCAGTGGTGGCACCATGATCACCCGCCAGATCATCATGACCTAGCGAGTTCGGCCGGCCATCGCAATCTACCAAGTCTACCCGACGTCATAGTACTAGTCATCGATCATCCGTGAGCTGTATAGATTAGGAGGTAACTTATGTACAAATCTACGTTTTGTTTTCCTATGAGGCCTTACGTTCCACTAACATCATGGCGTTCTCCCGCCGCAGGTTCGTCATCGAGATGCATCAGTTTTGACGTCCGCATCACCTACACAGAGTATCGCTCCCCATCATTCATCTTCACTGCACATCCGAGAGGTATGAGATTCGCATTGTAGATTCGAAATATTTATTGCGACTAACATTGCTTCATCTTGCAGCCTCCCATTCAACGTGGGGGTGACATTGACTCCACCGATAACAATACATGCCTCCCATATGCTTCCAGGGAATAGTACATAGTGTTAGGGTTTGCAGCGTACGTAGAGCAGAGCTCAGCGTTCACACCATACTCAGGGTTTAGAGACTTCGGTGGGCAGAGCTTCTCCGGCTTCACTACTATGTCGTACGGTCAAGGCAAGAGCTCCTTCACACCACGAGAGATTTTTGTAGAGTTCTTCGTTCATGGCATTATTGCTGGCGGCTCGCAGTTCGGCATGTCTCAGCTGGAGGACATCGACGCTTACTGGACCAAGCCTGTTGTGCTTCAGCCTACTGGACCATAGCCGGACACTCAACAAATGAAACTGTCTCCATATCTCCTCCGAACTGAGACGCAACGTCCGGATTGGTTGACGTACTCCACGGGACATCTTCGTGCTCAATGGAAGACAAGGTCACGAACGGAGAGGCAGATGCGGCGAAGAGATAGTAGTGGCTCAGATGGGTGAGCCATATCGCATCTTGTGCAATGTGTTTTTGTACTATTATATGTACTTCTACAAATATTCGTAATGTACGAAATTCACAAAAAAATAGAGGTCACGCACTGCAAAAGATGCCTGAGCATTACTAATTTCATGATCAAACTAACATGTATTAACATGGCAAATTCAGAACACATAAAATTCCCTAAAAATTATACCATTTGGTCGATTGTGCCGGAAGGCTTTTCATAAAATTTTATAATTTTGGGAGCTCGTTTGTTATATGTAACAGCTCCTATAAATATTAAAATCATATGATTTTTTTAGCAACATTCAGAGCGGATAAAATTGTCAAAAAATTACACGGTCAAGTTCTTTGTGTCAGAAGGCTGCACATAATATTTTGTAAGTTTTAAAGCTCATTTTCTATATTTAAAAATTAAAACAAATAGTATGCAAAAAATTAAGGTAGGTAATTAAGCCGGCTTAATTACCTGTTGTATTGCCACCAGACGGTAGGCCACCTGCCATATTGTGGTGGGGCATCAGGCACCTGCCGCCGGTGGGCGGGCCACGTGTCACCTGTAGGCGCCTCTCGCCCGATGACCAGATGGCAGAAGCGGTCATTTTTGTCAATACCATGCGCATATTACTATTTTTGCAAATACGAATGCAAAACATGCTATATATGCCAAAAAATCATAGAGTTTTTGGTAGTATTAGCACTATTTAACATGGTATTAACAGAAATGGCACTCGTGTTGTATTAGTTTGTACGACCATGCATGTACATATAGCAATCAGTTATTAATTTGCGTGACAATAAGACGAAGATTTGGGAGGCAAGTGTTTATATTGGCTTCTATTTAGAGAACTCAAAAATCAATATAAACATCTGGTTTCTCGAAATGGCTTCATCACTTCTTTCACTTCCGTCTAGCTCCGAGGATAAGGCAGTGGGTTACGAACGTATTACACACCTCACTCCTTTCGCTCTCGTTTAGTACATATATGATGTATGTCTTTTTCACTTTTCCTACTGTACATTATATCTTTCTAAAAACTACTCTTTTCATCATTACTATTTATTTTAGCAAATAATATCACCCACAGCGAAAACCCATCCCTTTCAGCCAATCCAAACAACCCCTTCTGGCTTTGATCACACCATTATGGCTGTACGTTTTGTCTCCAACCATGGGCTATGTGTAGATTGACAGTTCCGTGGCTGTACAGATTATTTTTTTGAAAAGATGGATGTACGGTTTAGTGAGATGCTAGTGTCTATACTTGATAATTTGTCCTATCTTTCTTTACCATTTGATAAAATACTCTATAATATTTCATTGACATACGAACCACAATTCGCATATCAATAAAACATCACTTGCCATTTTTATAAAAGATGGGGCAAACCACCCTACTTACTGCCAGATAGAAGCATAGGTAAAAATAGGTCGGACAGTGCTTGAATCATATTCATATTTATATTTTTTTTTCTCAAATTCGAATATGAATTGAACAAACGTCGAATACAAATACGGATCGGATAAATGTCAGATATAAATTCGAATCGAATATCTACTCAATTCGGTCGGATCTAGATATCCTTATAACTTATGTAGCATGAAAACATTAATGAAATTTTATCCTAGTACAATCAAGTTTAATCATTCTAATTCATTTACTTCACCTAAAGAAACACAAATTTACGTTTAATTAAAAAAATTGTCTAACTAATTAGTCGTATTGTAATAAAATATATATATTGTTTCGCCAAATACGGATACGGATAGTCCGGATTAAATAACATTTCGAATGGTAAAAGTTTATACCATATTTGTATCCATATTTTTTATGCAAATTAGAATACGAATACGAATATAATAGAAATTATTAATCGGATAAGAAAATCTATATTATATTTATATTTTATCGAATATAGTAACTAGATAATACGGATAATTTGTATCTATTTTTATCTCTAGATATAAGAGTCTGTTCTTTTAAGGACGTGGATGATTTTTGTGTGTTTTTAAAGATGACAGCACCATGTTGGCATGTTGTATGTAGTCGTACCAATTGCTGTACGTTTTGTCTGCAACCATAGGCTACGTGTACATTGCCAGTTCTGTAGCTGTACAGATTATTTTTTGAAAAGATGGCTGTACGGATTAGTGAGTTGCTACCGCCGATACTTACTGCCGGTTATAAGAGTCTGTTCTTTTTTAAAACCGTCGGTAATTTTTATCTATATTTTAAAGATGATAATAGATAATAAACGGTTATAAGAGTTTGTTCTTTTTAAAACCGTCGGTGATTTTTATCTATATTTTAAAGATGATAATAGATAATAAAAATATAGATATAGATGGTATATATAGTTTTAAACTCGAGAAACATTTTAGAGAGTCTGTTTCAAGAAACCACCTAATTTATTTTAACTTTTACATAAACCAAAAGCAAAAGGTAAAAAAGGAAGAAAAAAAAGAAACAGGGAAGCATCGAATAGTCTCTCTAATCTGGCCCGTTTCAGGCCTTCACGTTGCTGGGAGTGCAGAGGCCAGCGAGCCGTCTGTTGGGGCCATGAATATCGCATTATATTTTATGAAGCACGAGCACTAACCAGCAAGGGAGCATTTGGATTCCTCGACGTCCGCACTGAAACGTCAGAAATGGAAACAAAGAAAGACTACGTACATGGTAATCTGTCATTTACAAAGAGAGATAATTCGCTCTTGTTTTTTTAGAGAGAGAGAGAGAGAGGATGCTATTGGTCTGCGAAGAACATAGGTAGGAGCACGAGGGACCATTGAAGCTGGAAAAGCCTATTTTTTGCTCTTGGTCGTATTACCTGTCTATGTGCTTAGTTGCTTAGTTGCTTTCGCTCACACTGAGAAGATCACGCGAAATCGGTGGTTAAGCAAAGAGGAGAACAAATCTATTACAAAAACAAAAGTTATGGCTAATGGGTTTGCACCAAGAAGGCACTTTGCCGAGGGCATCCGATACGGGAGAGGAGGGATCAGATTCCTGCTTCCTTCGTTGACAAGGCTGCTCGTTAGTCTCTCGCTGGTGATTGCAGCGAGACGAGTCATGTGTTTTCTCCGTGCAGTGACCACAGCTAGCTGACTGATAATTTTCGCTGTGTGGTCGAGCACGTATCCGAATCCGATTCGTTTAGGATTCCAGATAGAAGAGTTGCTCCAGGTTTATGATCCTACCGAAAAGTGAGGGGGGAACGAAAGAAACCGAGAAGGTCGAAGGGAGGCCTAGGAATTTCACAAAATGGGCCTAATCTTGAAAACCATGTATGCATTCTCAACGAAAATGCCAGGCCATCTATGTGTCTTCGAGAAGCACGCACACTTAATCGAATCCAGTAATTTACCGCAATGAGCTCAAAGGGGAGGCCCGATGTTTGACTCGGCCAGAAATTCTAAGTTTTGGCCCAATAGAAGCCTATCTTTATCGAAAAACAAAAGCCCATCGTGCTCGGTCTGACGCTAACGGAAACATGAGCGCATCGCACTTTATTCAACTTGATGAAGAACATGAAGGACAGGTGGGGTCTGAACTCTGGGATCATGTTGCAACATCATGCCCCCAATCTGGATCTACAATTGAAGAAATGGCTGGAGACAAAGGTAGCTGTCTGGATCCCCTGTCCCGCGCATTGCAAAATGGTGTAGCAAAAGCCGTAGACATGGGTTTATGGTATACCTTCAGGGAATGCTGTGTGCTGTTCTTGCAGATCCAATGGTAGATGAGTTCGAGATATGGAAGCGGGAGCATGGTCAGTGGAAAAAAAGTTCCAAATTTGTTTGAAAGCATGGCCTGACTACTCTCTTCTTTGGAATGTTGTGGTTCCGCTGTCAATTGATCCCAAGGATGGAAGGATCTTGCTGAGCACTGGAAGGTTGGACTCTACGATCCAACAGATCGAACACTCGAGAGGTTGTATCTGGTAGACGAGAGGCATCTTTTCACCAGCAAAAAAACGTACGGCAGCGGATCTGAGCAGCAAGTCGTATGCCTCCGGCTCCCCTGTTATACGAGGAGAGCTTTATAGTCGCAAGCTCAAAACGAGGATGTCAGAATGATACCTTATGACCGAGTGACTAAAGGCTATAATGTTCTGTGTATTTTAGTGTGGTACTTAAAAAAATTCAGAAAGTGCTTCTATACTTTCCTTAGTAGTGATTTGTCCAATTTTTAAAGCATGATAAATGCTACTTACCTCTTTATCTGATTTAATATTAGTGTTACTATTATTAAACAGAAAAATATAGAAGCAATGCTAAGTTCATCTTTCCCAGTAGTAAACACAGGAGTGCATCTAGGGGAAAAAGGTGAATACAAGGGTGACTATACACACGAGGATTTTCCAAATTGATGATGATCGAACACCACATGTGTCGCGGACTGCAGGATAACAGTAAGCATTGCAGCACGCTACAAAGTTCAAATTTTCCTCGAAGTGGCTACAAGGTACTCTCCTGCTCTTTCACTGGTGAAAAAGAGCAAGATTACAAGAACAGTACTCCATTTTTTATGGTCTAAATTGTCGACAGCTCGACGACGACGAGACGTGCAATTGCCCGCACCGTCGTCCGATCAAATTCGGCAATACACATCACAAGCAAAACACATCAGAAGCGAGATGCTACCATCCTGGGACTGGAGAGCACCTACTCCTCAGGTGTAAAATCAGAGGGCGTTTGCTCTTCCCGCCACACCTCACGGCCTCCATTTCTGCATGCATGTGCCTAGCACCAGGTAGCTCCAAGTGTTCAACCATGTCCAGCCTAAGGTTCCTCCATGGAGGACACGGGCAGATCGCTAGCGGGATCAGGCCTTCCGGACTCGATCTTCGCGGAAATCTCTGCCATGACTAGCCTCGACAACAGCAGCCCGGCGATGAGCGCCGACGCCATAAGCATTGTGAACACGCCACTCCAGCTCCTCGCGGAGATGTAGCCCGTCATCAGCGGGCCAACCGCGGCGCCGATCGACCCTGTCCCGTCTATGATTGCCGTCACGGTGGCCAGCGCGCGGGAGTTGCCCTGCAGGGAGCTGTGCGTCCCGAGGTCCGCGGAGACGGCGGTGGTTATCAGCGCGTACGGCCCATTCACGAGCATCCCGGTGATGAACATGAGGGCGATGCTCCAGTACAGCGAGATGCTCCCGTATATGCGGTAGAAGAAGAGCGCCGGTATCGCGGAGAATGTGAAGCTCGCCGCTGTCAGTGCCCGAGCGTCGAGGTGGTCGGAGATGTGCCCAGCAAGGATGCCACCGACAACGCCACCGACGTCGAACAGAGTTGATAGTACCCCAGCGGCGGAGTCTGACAAATATTCTCCACCAATAGCTGAAAAAAGGGAACAGAACGGTGATGTCAGGTAAAAGATTCCAGTGCTAATGAGCTCTTTGTTTCTTAAAACCTGCAATTTAGTGCTGTAAAACCATGAATTTGTAAGCTCAATGCATGTGAAGCATAAAGTGAATCAGATCAGAATTAACTGTAGTAGGAAACGAATCAACAAGTTCCTGCACTTGCTATTCAGTCTCATGTGAGAATCAACCACATAATCAAGACCAAAAGCTTAAATGATAGATGTAGTACTGTATCTCAATAACCAGTTGCCACACATGCACAATTATGTTTCTGTTACTTTCATGGGTTGTTACTAAAACACTGAACAACACCTAAAAAGATGTGAGAACTCAGCAATTGGCTTTGTGCCTTTGTCCATCCTAGAAAGATGGCATGTTCTTGTGTAACTATGAGTCAAAGAGCACCATGGTTGTGGGACGAATTTCAGTGGAACATAGTGCCAACGAGGCGGTGCCCATTAAGATACCAGAACTTTAGACAAGTGCATCATGGTCATGGATCATACATAAGGAATGCAACAAGGATTAGCTTTCTGTGATCCTAGGAACTGCAAATGTTTAGCCCCCATTCTACTGAGTGCTTGCCAACATGAAAGGTTAGCGATTGTGACTTGAACAGCACTAACAGCTTACATTTTTCAATTGCTAATACAATTTGTAATATATCAAACAAAATACCAAGAGCACGTCCTGCATGACTACATCATATGGTTTGCAACCTTGGAGGTCAATTAATGATTTGTGAGTGCCATGGTGAAAAAAGTTTAATCATGTACGAGCAAAAAGAAAAAAACAACAGCAGTATGCTAATAGCATGTAAAACTAAACGAACCTGTGTGACTTATATAAAAGGGAAGCCAGTAGAGGAATGTATAAGCCACAAGCTTGCAGAAGAAAAGGCAGAGAGCAAAAGGAGCAACACCAGGAATTCTCCAGGCCTCAATGAATCCCACTGCCTTTTCTTTTACATCTGATCGTCCTTCCAACAAACGTGTACCAATGTCATTCTTCTCAGAATCCTTCACTTGGAGATCCTCGTCAGTTCCAATCACCTCTGGACCAACCGGCAAGAACAGAAACACTGCGAGTCCAACTACTGCCATCATAACACCAGGCACTGCAAATGACCAACACCACCCAAACTTCAACATTGCAGCTGCAATTAAAGAGCCAGATATGTTTCCTACAGATGTATGAGCGTTCCAAATTCCCATTATTAACCCCCTCTTGCTCTTCCCAAACCAATTACCAACTACTGCAACCACAGACGGCCACCCGGTTGACTGAAACAGGCCAGCAATCATCTGAATGCCCAAAAAGTAGTAGAAGCTGTGTATATTGAGCCAGTAGCCAGCACCAAAAGCAGCAGTGAACAGCCCAGTGCCTATCATTCCGATAGTAAGAAGGATCCTTAGATCCACCCGATCGCCCAAATGGCCTGCAAAGAACATGCCGATTGCATATACCCCGAGAAAAGCCAAATCAATCTCGCCGAGCAAGGCAGTGCCATCATCAGCGTTAAATGGAGCCCAGCCACTATAGAGAGCCGCGTTGTCGTTCTTTGCGCCTTTTAAGTCTTGAAGATACTGATGACTGGGCCAATGCAACATGCCTAGATTTGCTGTCTTAGGATCAAGAACACTCTTAACTATGCTTGTGGTTTTCCTAGTGGCATGATAGCTAGCGTAGGATAAGAACGTCAGTATCAATACAAGAGCCTGGCATGATCTGAAGGAGAGAGGACTCCCCCGGACACACTCAAAAAGCTGAATCCCCAAGGGCTTTATGCTACGCATTTTGCTTTTGCCTTCACTTTGGGAGCCCATGAATGAACCTGAATTTGGTTTCACCGCGCAAAGGAAACTGTAGCCAGGAGGAAGGCCGGCCGGTATTATACTATTCCCTTCTTTGATAAGCTTTTATCTGAAAAGGCCAAATACAGCAAACATCAGAATTATCCATAAGGCCGTAAGAGTTGTCAACTTGACAAAAATGGGGAACTTCCAGTGCAAAATTGCTCAGCAGAAAATGATCATGAGTGATAGCTAAAAATGCTTGTTTTAAATAGCTGATTCGCTTAATTGAACGGTCCATGACATCAGCATATACATACAAATAAGTTAACTTCCATTAAAATTAACCTAAGAGGATAGTCAACTAGTGATCAAATAAAAAAAATCAAGCATTCCCCTCAGATATGGCACAGCCAAGTTAAGCAGAGAACAACCGATTTTTATCTCAAATAATTTGACAGTACTCCAATTTCTTTACTTAAGAAACAAGCAGGCGATTGGTGTGACAACACACCGATTTATTTTCTTTCTTTCTCTTTTTCGAAAGATTGGGCAGGAGCCAACACACTGATTTCTTGATACAGCTAACAGTAGCTTAAAGTTAACTGGGAAGTTTGCTCGATAAAGAGGCGCAAAATCTAAGTCAAGCATCCAATGAATACCGAAATCAAGAACTGCGTTTGTTCAAGGTTCAACACGTCACGCAAGACACAACTAAAAACAAATTGTTGAAGTATAAGTGAATTGCCCATCTTTCTTCATTAGCTTAAACGTACATGATCGAAAATATTGGCAGCATAACGAAACAAAATCTCCTTCAACCATAGCATCATCTCACCTCCAGTTCTGAAACGGAAGCCATACTACCTGTTCTATGGCTTCTGAACAAGGAGAATGTAAAAGGCAAGCAAGACAAAACCAATCTTGCAAGCAAGCGAATCCCGTACACAAAAGCAATCAAAGGATCGCACTCTTCAGACACAAAGCAAAATGAGCAGGGATATATATACACAGAACCAAATCAAGTTGCCGCAAACTTGCAAGGCAAAGAAGGTAGGCGGTCCCTTAGCCGACCAGTAACTGAAAGCAGCTTTTTTGGGGAGGCAGACAGAGAAACAGGATTGCAAGCAAGAAGAGGAGGTGAAAAGATTGCACTGAACAAGTAACGGATGCAATTACCTGCAAAGAGAAGTAGTTGCTGTTCTAGGAGCTGTCCAAGAAACGTCGGCTGTTCTTGACCGCTCGGAGCTGTGAGGTGTGTGTGGGGAGCGGACCGCGGAGGGCAGCTCTCTGCAGCGCCTCGGCGGTGGCTTCCAACGAATGACTGGTCTTATAGAAGTTTACGAGAGCCTTTTCGGCTGGTCGTGGTGGCCCGTGGCCTGTCGCTGGATCGGCTCTTTCTCCGGTGAGGTCACACCCACGGCCCTCTTGTGGTGCTGTTAGGAACGACCACAAGGCTAAGGCAGGAGAAGGGGCGTGTGCGTGAAGAGCAATCATAGGAGGCTTTAGCTGCCTGTATCGTGCTCCAGAGAAGGGGCGTGTGCGTGAAGAGCAATCATAGGCTTTAGCTGCCTGCATCGTGCTCCAAGAAAGTGATGACCTGTTCCTGTGTGTGTGGGCAGCAAGGCAGAGCAGTCGGCAAAGACTGTAACAGGATAACTCTGTTCCGAAGGTATCGATGAATGCAAAAATGAAATTTATTTTCCCTAGAATCTCCGATGCCCTTCCAGGTACGTAACAGGTTCCTGGTTTCTCACTCGCCACTGTTGCAGGCTTGTAGCTGTTGTTTTACAACCGGTGATTTCTGTGTTTCGCTTGTTCTAAATACACTGTTCCTGCTTTCCATTCTGAACTTACGTCCCTATTCTTTCAGAATCTTCAATTTGTCTGCTGCGATATGAATGTTTCAGGACCTATAGAAGGGCTTGAATTGTCAAAAGCATGTGAAAATCAAATGAAGTGTGAACTACTCGAGAGTAGCTGCTCATGTATGAGCTGGAATGGGGCTAATGCTCTGGGATTCACATGTTCTGCTGGTTGTTGAGACCTCGGATGATATACATGTGCTTCAGGATGTCAATAGTTTGACCAAATATTGAGCAATTTAGATATATCTGCAGCATCTATTTTATGTTCTACCGCAAAGCTGCTCTATTGATACTTGAGATGGTGACTGGTATGGTGTCAGTACGCTCCGACGGTCCTACATCTACAGTTGACATTAATTAAACCTACTACCAAATTGTACTAACTGGTTGATGTGAAGCAAATGAGGATGCTCCTTGTTCATACCGGAGGTGACGGCATACACCTAATTTTGCCAGTTCGGCAGATTTTGCTGCGGGCTAGTTGAAATGCTAAGAATAGAGAATAATAAAGAGAATATAGCCGGTGGATATTCTTCTGGAGACGGATATTCCTTGAGCTAAAATTATATGCCTTCTACCAGATCCTCTTAAGGCCCATGACTGTAGGGCCCTTGCGAAAACAATGTTGTGGCTCATGTCATGTGCCTTTTATTTTATAGGCAAATTGCAGTTAGCTCTGCTGCTGCCAAAGCAAACATATCAGAGAGAAGTTTGGAAACCTTGCTGTTGCTGATGATCACCTCTGTGGTCGATGTAAACGGGGGCTGGACAGTTTATGCGTGGAGGTGCAATGGTCCGGCACGGCGTGTCTGCGCATGAGACGGAGAGAATCGAGCGAAGGCAGGGCATGCTTGCAAGCATCCAGGTGCGTCATTGCTGAGGAGCGAAAGGACAAACAGGGAGGAAGAAAACCTTTTGCCTATTTATACCGAGACTACTGAAATAGTAGCAACGAACAACTGTATCGATTTATTTACGTACAATACAGACGCTAGAACCATTTTCAAGAGCTTCAAAAAAGAGCAGATCCTCCAAAAAGAAAAATAACTGCATTGTTGAAATATTATACTACGTACCAGTATATCCAGAACCAACATTTTTTTGTCTAGAAATTGAAAGTGTTGACGAACATTACAGCACGCCTTCCCATGCCACCGCTCGTGAATACTCTATGGCCGGTCACTCACACGGCCAGCCTCGCACCGCAATGATCAACTTTGGTCATGTCGGACCGATGAATCATCGGGCCCGCATCTGCGCGTGCGACACGGATGCACGTACGCGTCCGTAGCAACCACGCACCCACCAACCCAGGGCCGACGTCCCATTTCACGGCGCGACCAACGCGGATCCGGTCGGACCTCGCGTGCCGAGAGCCCGAGACGTGTCCCCGTCTCGTCTCGCCTCCCCTCCCCCGCTGCCACCCCCCGCGGATGCAGTGCAATGCACCGCCACGCGCGGGCCGGCGCGGACGCCGGGCTTCGAGGGGCGCGCGTGGGCGTGGCCACAAGTTTTCCGGGGTTTTTCTTCGTGGGCGCGAGTGGAGAGCGACCGGCCGTGCGGGCGCGGGCGCCGAGCCGGCAGCTCTTGGATAAGGCGTGCCATGTGACCCACTGGCCTTAAACATCTTTTTGTCTGAACCGTAACGTTAATAGTAGCCGGTAGGCCTGATAGTCTAATGCTCACCAACTTGAACCGAACGGTTTCCTCTTGGTTCTTCTGAGCTCTGACTCGTCCAAAGTGACCGGATCGATCGATCCTGATTAGGATTGTTCTATGTCGACATGTCGTGCAGTTACTACCTCAACCAGTCCATCGATTAGGCTACAGGTACAGATCAACTCGAGCATCTGTTACAAGTCACAAAAAAACTCAGTTTCTTGACCTGTCGCTGGTCATCCTTGCAGCTGGGCACCTACAAGGAAGTGTCGTTTTGGGCGAATGTTATTTTGTGGACCAAATATTTTTGAATTGGGCTGGGCTGGATGTACTAGTCCCAAGCTGCCAACAACAGTGGAGCAAGCCTGCACAAAATCTTCGAAAGAAAATTTCAGAACTTTGCAACTCCCCTTCAAGGCCCACTTCCCCAACAAAAAAAAAATCCCCGCGAAAAAACTTCTGCCGGAATCATCTAGAGCTCCCCTCTTCAGCACGATCTCATCTGTTCGTTCCTGGTTCAATGGTCAATATCTTCCCACACCGTTCCCCAAAATCCCGCGTACTTCATCCAAACGTCTGATTCAAAACGCACGGTCGGGATTGGCATCTGAATTCTAACCCCACCCGATTGGGTTGCCGACTTTGTCTCGTCGGTGCGTCTCCTCAAAAGGTCCTGAACCCGAGTAGACTCGGCTCCACCGCGCCGCCTTCCTACACCGCCGTACCCCACCTCCGTCGGCTCATCTAAATCAACATGTCGCCGCCTCATAGCCAGCGTCTCAGTGCGCTAACGACCCGATATCCCAAACTCCCGTACTCTCCCGGCTGCCTTCTCGACGTTGCCGCGTCCGCCAGGTAGGGTAGGGCGCATGTCAGGTGAGAAAGCAACCGCTTCCGCAGAGGTAATTCTGGATACTGCTCTTACGCTTCTTCCTGCATTCCATGTCGCGTTAGATCTCTAAATTTCGCCTCTTTTAAGCTTTTGGTATTCCAGCTGCTATATGGGTCGGCAGTTGGCACCGGTAACCTACATTTTGCAGCACACACCAATTGGTAGTCTTAAAGAACGAAACGGTCGATAGTGTGTCCAGTGGCGGATCCATGACAAAATTTTAGAGGGGGCTAGTGGGACATGTCAGATTCAGAGCTCTTGCTGTTGCTGGGAAGACTTAGGCCAAGATCATGGTGAGTTCATTTCAGCTCCTGTTGAGTAGCTTGTGCAAAATTGTAGGACCGGATAGGCAACAGAGTGAGGGTGAATGGTGCCCAGAGATTTTTCCTCCAAATATTCACATATCTCTTTTTCTCCAATAGCTAAAAAGATATGAAGACTAGGATATAAAATCTACTTGAAAACAGAGGAATACAGACCTCCATACGACCAGATCAGAGAACAAGCGGAAACATAACCTGGTCGTTAACGACTACTAGACGGAAAGCACAAGATAACCAAACTGAATGCAATCAGTCAGCAGAGAAAAGCAACGTAGTCGAAATTCAGACAACGTGGTCGAAGGATAGACAACGTAGTCGAAGCCACTGTGGTTGAAACCAACTTGGTCGAAACCAACGTGGTCATAACCAACGTGGTCATAACCAGCGTGGTCGAAACCAACGTGACCGTAACCAATGTGGTCGTACTTACGTAGTCGAAACCAACGTGATCAAAACCACAGTGGTCGAAACCAATGTGGTCGTAACCAACGTGCTCGAAAGCACAGTGCTCAAAAACAACGTGGTCGTAACCAACATGGTCGAAACCACAGTGGTCGAAATCAACGTGGTCGTAACCAATGTGATCGAAACTACAGTGATCGAAACCAACATGGTCGTAACCAACGTGGTCGAAACCAATGTGGTCGAACGTCAACGTTGTCAAAGACTAATGTGGTCGATACCAATGTTTCTCGTTGCTTTACTAATAGAAAGCTCCTGATTTTTGTCGCTTTGGAGCCATCATTAACCCTGTATTTTGTTAGTAGTTAGTTCTACGCCTATTAGTTTTTTCCTTGAAAATCTGGCGCTGTTGGTTTGTAGGGTCCATAGTGATTTTATGGGTCCGTTCTTTTTAGCCGCGCTTATAGTTTTTGGTTGAAAATTTTGAATTTTGACTGTTTGCGACAGAGATTGTGGAGAGAGATACTCGTTTGCGATTTTGGTTGATACAGATGTTAGGCTTTTAACGTGTACTATAATTAACTTGTAGATCCTGTCTTAAGAAAATACTCTATTTAAAAATTAAGTACTGTAGCAAAAGTTAAAAACCGTTTTTAGAAGGCATAAAGAACAGGCCCATATATTGTACACCTAAAGATGGTAATAAACTTTATTGCAGTTGCTTTGACTGCACTATTACGATTAAATATCCAGAGTTCCTGCCATCATTCCATCTTGCTTTTGTTATCGTTTTCTTGTACAAGGAATAGAGTTGTCAAATCCACAGGCCCATGGAAACCTGCTTGGAAGTGGAACCCAAAGTACCTATACTCCCCTATTACGCGCGGAAGAAAGCGCGCGCGGAGCGAGAAATTACATACAGGTTCTTGGTTCTCATAAAAAGGTCTCTGTCAGTTTTTTAGCCCTTTCACTTTGCGGGATGGCCTCCCACGGTTTGTGAAATAACGCACGGGTCTCTATTTGTTTACGTACAGGTCCTTATTTTTGCGAAAAACCATTTACCTTTTTCGAAAATACGCATTTTGCCTTCGATTTTTTTAAAAAAACTCCTCACGAGTTATCGTCTCTTTTATTTTGGTACGTACGGTGGCTGGCGCGGCGTGGCGCCGCGCCTATGAGACTAGTTTTTCAGAGACCAGGACATTTTCGAAGATCAAAAGGACCTGAGCAAAGAAGCAAGTATCTTCATCCCAACCATTCCATCACATTTGCCAAAAAACAATTGGCCAGCTTGTAATGTTCTCAGTCTAATGTCAGAAGTAACGCACAAATTCCTGATAGAAAACACTGCACTATTCCGAGTCACGGCTTGCATCTCTCTATTTTCAATCTCCGGATGTTTGCGACCTTTCCTGAGGTTCGAATGTGGCGTTCGATACATTGCAAGTTGAGCTGGAGATATCTAATGTTGGTCTTTTATGGTTTTCCTTAGAACCTCATAAGTCTATTCCGTACAAGATTTGTTTTTTCGTATTGATAGGTGATAATGTACACGTCTCCATGGTTCTTTGCAAGGTGCTATTACGTCTTGGAATTCCGAACCCACAAACAGGGCATTCTGAGTAATGATTAGCACAAAGCAATGGTATTTGAATTAGTTCTGAATGAAGAAGGCATAGCAGCTCTGCGGCTGGGTAATGTGGCGAATGGCAGCATGATGACTGATGAGCGCCAGGCCGCCATTTCGCCACCGCTAGCCGCAGGGTGTCCACCTCGAGCACATCACCAGCAAGCCAAATTGTTGGCAACATCACCAGGATTATGTTACTGGATAATGCTTCTGCGCACCTGCTCGCTCGTTAGGAGAAACGCGCGACGCCGCGACCCAAGTCTTCGCACTCTTCCCCTCCTCCTCTCTCCATTTTACCTTTTGCACCTGCGCTTGCTCCTCTCTCTCCCTCGCTTCCACGGCGATGAGCTACCCACCTCTCCCCCGCTGTAGCTTCTCCAGCCACCGGCGACGAGAATCAAAGTCAGATTTTCCCGGGTCAGGGGAGGGGCTTATCGCGCCCCCAACTAGGAAGGGTTCATCACACCCTCTACCTGTAGAGGGAGAGGGGGTGCGGTGTCGGCCATGAGTTTAAAGGAGGGTGACGAGCGGCGCAGCGAAGACGGTGACTTAGGTTGGGCAGGGCCAGCGGCCGCGGCGAGACGCTGCGGACCGCGAGAGGTGGCAGCAGGCAATGGAGGGGGAGGTGTGGTGGGCGGCGCCGAAGCCTTGTGGAAGACAGGCCACAGGGCGAGGGCGGCAGTCGGCGGGGCGGCAGAGCAGTGCGGAGTGAGGTGGGCGCTGGGCGGGTGACGGTGCGACTGAGCGTTAGTAGCGTCCTATGTTCCTTGACTCATTCAAGTTCAAAAAAAAAAAGAAGGAAAGATGGGCTCCACTCTCAGATCTTCCATTGATATAAAGTAATTTAATCCATCCTTTCAATACTTTCGCTTTGTTGGCTGCTGCCGAATAGTCACAATTCACAACTCGCAGCAGAGTCAAAATTGACATAAAAACACCTTACATTGACAGGTAACTGTATGAACCGACCGAGCAACCAAAGTACATCGCAAAAGATGTAGAATAGCTATTCTATCAGTGTCTCGCTCTACAAAAACAATTTTCTTTACATGGTAAACGTGATGGGAAAAAAAAGGAACGAGCTGTTTCTCAATCAAGCCCGTCGGTTACCTTCCCCCTGTAACTAAATGACCTGTTGGGTACAGTATACGGCCTAGCCTTTGCACAATAAGCCTATCTGGCAACGCCTATCACTTTCCATTTTGTAAAGACGGCACATCCCACGCCATTGATTCATTACCTTGGTCCTACTTATGCTAACAAACGGACAGAATAGATCTTTAATCAAATAGATCTTTAATCAAGTAATGATTTGCCAAACATCAATGCTGTGCTCATGACTGAAGAAGCCCATCACCTTCCCAACCAAGGCGTAGCATCTGATCCACTACCTTCAAACTCAACTGCAACATTACCAACTCTATCAGAACGAAGGTTGAATGGAGAAGAAAGTGGTCATTTCCATGCAACCTGGCAATATTCTAATTAAGTGCTCGGTACAAGCGATAAAATTGCACTGTGGTAATGTAGAATTTATACATATTAGGAATTCAGGATACTCACAGCAGGATCAGTGACGACTATTAACTGCTTATCAGCAGTAGACACTAGAAGATTTGTGTTCTCTTTGTTTAGAGCAATTGCTGTGATGTCCTGGCCCTTTCCCAGCTCCAGTATATGAAATACCTACCAGGAAAACATTTCTGGTAAGACATTCACAAAGGATAAATAAAGTGAATCGAAAATATAGTTTCTAATGTTAACCTTAAGTTTATGCAGATCAACAAAGCAGATCGAAGGAACAGATTGCCTGGTTTCAGTTTGTTTAGATAAATCATCCTTGCCATTGGGTTTGTCAGGCTCATGATCCCCAGTCTCAGTATTGTCACACTTGTAATTGCTGGGCGAACATGTTCCAATTAAAGCAAAATGGCCATCTGTAGAAATCTCAATACAACTAACTTGTCCAGAAAAAGGTGATAGAACTGAGGTAGCAATAGGGAGTCCATTGACGGTGAAGGTAGATAATCTTTTCTTTGATTCATTCCAAACCAAAATGACACCTTGAGAAGATAAGCATACAGCATGTGCCTCCGCTGCATCAAGCTTCCTTATCAGTCGACCAGTCCGCAAAGAATGTAGAAGAACACCTGACGTGTTTGACAAGGATACAACAAGTCCCAAGTCTGGACTAACTGAACAGCTAGTTACTTCCCCAAGATGTCCTCTTAAAACATGCATAGGACCTTCGATTCGATGCCTCCTGGTTTCTAAAAGGCTGCTCACACTACTAGTACTGCTGGAGAGAGGACTACGTGGTGTTGTTGGCGTTTTCGGTGGAGGTTCAGGGGCATTTTTCTTATGTAAGGAGCCCGTCTGATGAATCCTCCAGAGTATAACTGTGGTATCTCGAGACCCTGTCACAAGGTAGTTGCTATCAGGAGAAAGTGCAAGGCAGGTCACCGGAGCAAGATGTCCAGAAGCAGTTTCAACTGTCTTAGCACCATCTGGGGAGATCAACTTCACAGAACCATCTGCATGGCCACCTATTATTAAGCAAAATGGTATTAGAAACAGTATACGCAGCTTCATGGAAAGATTAATAAATATTAGAAGCGACTTAAAAGTACCATACCACACTACATTAAAAAAACAGAGAAGTTTCAGACCAAGTTGTTTGGTCTGAGTTTATCGGGGACTTGGGGATGTGCACTTGAAAGATCAAGCTCCGTTTAAGTTGGTTTTGGTGTTAATGATAAATATCAGAATGAGTTTTTAATGATAATATCATATATTATTATGTTGTTTTGGTGATAATGACAAATGCATATATGAGACTAATATGTTTGATTGAGTGTTATTTATGATTAGTCTCATTTGGATGAAAAGGTGAAATCAAAAGAGGTATGCATTTGAAATCACTCTCTCATATATTAATGTATTCCTTAGATCCAAAATGTAGATTGAACTCCACCATTTGTTCAAAATGAATATGTGCATATGTCCTTCTTATACACTTGTATGCACACATTTAGAGCGAACTCTCTATATGTTTTGGAGTTTCATGAGTATTGATCAATGCTTTCTTATTATGCATATTTGGGATATTTACTTTGAAACACATTGTTGAGTATATATATAACTTGTGTAGTTCATATATACTCACGTGCAATCGAGTTGTCAACTAACTCCACCATTATGTGTTAATGGTTGAATAGTCAATGACAACCGGATAAGTAAGCTTAGTGCTTACCTTAGAGTATACAAATTGTTGTGTACAAGTTGTATACTCGTAAATCAATTTTTATATCTCATGATTTGTTGAGATTGTCATGAATTACCAAAAGGGGAAGATTGTTGAATATTGTCCCTCTATTATGTGTTAATGGTGAAGTTTAGTAATTGATGACAATTGTTTTGTGGACTAACCGTTTCCATGAGTTGGATGAATAGGTTAGGTTCCACAAATGAAGACGACTTGGGATGACTTCATGTGTTGAAGGTCATCAAGTCAAGATGCGAGATGAAGATGGCTTCATGTGTTGAAGGCCGTCATGAAGATGCGTCATGAGTTGATGCATGAAAGTGATCATGTGTTGATCAAGCAAAGTCCATCATGTGTTGATGGAGTTGATGAAAAGATGCATTATGTGTTAATGCATATCGAGAAGATGACCTAAGGCAAAGGTATGAACTAGCTAAGGCTAAGGATGTGTTCCTAGTCTTTTACTGGTCTTGGTGTTTGGTTGAAAGATTGGATTGCTAGTATAGGTGTCGTACTATTAAGAGGGATCATGTCTAGTAGTTTGAGTCTCATTATGTGTTGATGGCTCAACCTCACCTCACTAGCTCATTGTGACATAAGACTTATATTTGCGAATGTGTTTTGCAAATAGTTGAAGCTCATGTGTTGAACTTCTTTGTAACATGGGACTATGCATTACAAATGTGTTTTGCAAGTGCTTGAAGTCCATGTTTCTATTCTGTGATATGAGGCTTACGTTTGCAAATGTGTTTTGCAAATTGTTGAACCTCATATTTAATCTTTGCGTCATGATTTCAAAAGTGTGCAAATGTGTTTTGCAACTTGTTGGAAATTATGTTGTATCCTTGTGTGCATGATATCGTATTTTGCAAATATGTTTTACAAAATCTATTGAGATATCTGCACTGCTCAGGAAAATCAGAACTACCGGCTCTGTGTGAGCGGTACTACCGGAGAGCGGAAGTATCGGCTCTGTGTGAGCGGTACTACCGAACGTCCTAAGCTCCTACGATCCCGCGAGCCTTTTTCCGAGGCGTCAAGTTTGGTCTCGGCTCGGCGGAAGTATCACACGACTTTGCGGTACTACCAAGAAATGAACGCAGGTACTACCGCAAGCGTGTAACGACTAGTTCGAAGCTCGACATAGTCACATTACATTATGTCGAAGTGGAGCGGTACTACCGTGGTTGGCGGTGGACTACCGCTCGTCCTGATTTTTTTCAGGACTTTGCTCCAACAGCTAGTTTTTTGGTGTGGGGTATTTATACCCCCTTGTGGCCGGTTGGAGATGTTGCTGGTGAACTTGTTAGTGCATGTGTTGCACTCTTTGAGCTTGAGTGAGGTTCTCCACTTAATTGTTCATGTGTTGCACTTTGTGAAGTGGGAGAAGAGAACTAGAGTGCATGTGTTGCCTCTAGGTGTGGACTTTATGTCCAGCGAGCTAGTGCATTCGTTGCACGTGGTGGGAGTCAAGTGAGAGACTTGACTTATTACTCTTGGAGTTTGCCGACTCCTAGACGGCGTTGGAGGAGGCGTGCGCGGAGATCTTCTCAAGAAGGTTGTGAGAAGACCCGACGAAGTGTGAAGGTTGGAGCTCACCTACCCGGAGCGGGAAAGAGGCACCACTAGTGGATTGAGGTGTTTCGGCTTAATTCGTGGAGTCGGTCCAATTCGTTTGTGCTAACCTCAACGTGGATTAGGGGAGGGCGGCAACTCTCCGAACACCACGGTAAAACATCGCATGTCAATTGTGGTTTGTTTTTTTTATCAGAAAATACAGCAGGGGAGGCCCCCACTGTAAAATATATTAAGAGAAAAAAAACTGAACAGAAAGACTACAAAGAAACACCAAGGAGCAACCCGAGGAGGGTTACAAGACGAAGACTAGACTAGAGCATCTATTCAAGCTAGGAATACAGGGCGTTTTTCCTCACTAAATCTGTGAGCCTGAAGATTAGCCTCTTTACAGAAGGAACTTTTCCAAGAAATAAAGGATGGACGACCTCTATCAAAGATGAAATTGTTTCTTTGCTTCCAAATTTGCCAGGCAGCTATGGTGAAAATCTCCATAAAGAAGGGGCTTTGAAATTGGAGCTTAGCATGGATCATCATTTGAAAGAAATCTTTTGTGATATCCCAACTAATACCAAGATGTTGCCAACAAACTTGACTGAAAGGGCAAATGAAGAACAGATGAAACGCGGACTCCTCAATGCTGCCGTTGCAGAGGACACAATTGTAATTGTTGCAGAGGACTCCTCAATTGTGGTTTGTTTCCTTGTGCCTTATTTACATTCAAGCAATTTACATTCATAGAATTAAATTGATTGCTTGTATACCTAGGATTGCAAACCTTGACCTAGACTAGAATTTGGTGCACTTAGACGATATTCTTGCTGTAGGTGTAGATTGGAATAGTTGTTGTATTGCAATAGCCCATGGAGCATATATATAGTACAAAGAGGACACAAGGACACAAACCCTAGACATATGGAAAAAGACCCAAATACCCTTAACAGTAGACGCTATTTGAGCTACACCAAATTGATTTACGCTTCTGCATTATATACTTGGTTTAAGCAAATAGAAAATGTCTTGAATTAATTAGCAATAATTTGTATAGAATTTTTAAGACCGACTATTCACCCCTCTCTAGTCGGCCTCCTCGACCTTACAGCACTCCGGCCTAAGAATCTTCCAAAAAATCCTAAAAGAATAATTTAAATAGAGGGAGAGGTGTTCTACTCTATGACAGAATTTCAATTTCAAACCCAATCTACATAAAACAAAAAGAAACCAGTTTTGCAGAACAAAAACAATGAAACAGCTAAGCCATTGTTCATCCTGAATGACTTTACTTTCGCATCTTCTTCTGTAGATTTAGTGTACATATGTGCATTAGGATATGAAATGAAATGAAATGAAAACATGAATGAAGAGGAAGTGTCTGAACAAGTAAACAAATTAAGAAATATAAAGGACAAATAGTGAAAAGCAACAATTACCAGTGATAATCTCTCTGTCACATGTGACAGCAACAACTGCTGAACCATGGATCGCAGAAGCAGCAAATGCTATAGCTCTTGGGAATTCGTAATCTTCTCCAGAACTGGCAGATCCTTTGAAAATGCGCATGAGTGCACCACTGGTTGAGTTTGCAGCATTTCTACCATGATGAAAAAGGAAAGGTGTCCCTTGGCCATCTGGAGTATTTGGCTGCCAATGGTGAAGTGCCACATGTGCTGCAGGCACATTTACATCTACAACTACAATAGAGTCATTTGATACAAACATGGCACTGGCAGGAACATTGCAGCGATCTGGATTAGGAAGTACATAAGATTTAAGTTCACTTGGATTCCGGAATATGGTCTGCACAGTAAATCAAAGGATCAGGCCATGTAAAAAATCAGTTAGATAGGTCATAGGTCATTAGTTCATTACCAATCATGCACTGGAATATCAAGTAACGTATAACATTTAGCGCTTAAGCAGCACAGCAGATACTAGGAATTGTTGTCTATCAAGAAGCATGACAAAGGACATGGAGAACACTAAATCAAAAAGATTATACGCATATTTCTTTAATCGAGATTTGAGAAATATACCAGAATGCACTAAAGATCAGTGTTTTAAAACCTGTTCCAGACCTGGTGTGTTGTAGCACCCCAATATGTCCAAAGCACACCAGCAGTTAGGGTTTTCAATTTTTCAATCTTGCTTACCTCAAGGGTTAACCTGAGTTCATATGGTCTCTAGGCATTATACACTAGTTCAACACTGCAAGTAGCCATATGGGATAACTCCCATCATATAAGCAATTCACATGAGGAAACTAGCTTCACTGGCCAAATTGTGCCTTATTAGTTATTATACCCTCTTCCAAGAGAACCACCATCTTGGATTGCAAGATGATTCTCAGCAATTTGAGGCCAGGAAGGTTCTTTATACACCAAGTCCTAACTAACCTAAATTTGGCTGGAAAAACAACTAACCATCACTTGCCATGATTTAGTCTCAAACATAAGCAGAAACTCAGGTCCCATAAGCTATATCCTGGTTCTGGACTGGAAATACGGAAATAGAAATTACTGATCATTTCCTTGTTGAAGAGAGAGGCAATGTGGCTATTCACAACTGTGCATCTTATTTAACTAGCAAGAGAGTTATGGGCCATATGGGCTAAACGCCTAAACCTACTAGATGGGCCATATAGGCCAAGTCATCATGTATACATATTACATTTAACATTCCTGACAGCCTTTCTATTATTGGCCTGTTCGTTTCGGCTTCTAAAAGCTGTTTTTTGGCTTTTCTACAGTAACTAGCTTTTAAACGGAGTATCTTTTTAAGATAGAGTCTACTAGTTAATTGTAGTACATATTGTACCGACTTCATTTATATCGGCAAAAACCACATGTGAGTTTTTGTTATTCTGTAATCTCTCGCACAAACAGCCCAAAAGCCACAAGCTACAGCCAAAAAGAACAGCCCCAAAGACAATACAAACTAAAACTATCAGCATCAACTATTCTTGGCGCTATTAAGTTGCTGAATTTCTTCCTAGGGATATTTTTCTGGGAAGTTTAAGAGAATAACTTAGCATACAATAGAAAAAGCACCTTCGGTCTGTTGCAACTAATGCTATTAGATGAGATGATGCCATCAAATGTTTCTTTATATTATAGTTCTTTGCTTGACAATGACCCACCAGTTCCACTATGGGGAAGCAGTTAGCTGCACAACCCCAACTTAACTAATTGTAGGTTAAAACACCAAAAATACTTGACCTCATGAAACAGCTAATATAAATTACCTGTAGCTGTAAGATATCTGCCAATGGCTTTCTCTTCATGTGCGGGGCAGTCAGCAATTGAGATGGTGTTTGTCCAAAGTAAGCTATTTGATCTTGCATAGCTCGCCGTTGCACCTTTAGCATTTTCAGTAAAACATGAGCAGCTAGACAGCAACTGCTATAAAACCTATCACCTATGTACGCTAACTTGAATGCATAATACTTACTGGATCTGCAATTTTGTCAATATCCACAGTTCCCTCATATGTAATGTAGAAGAACACATTGTTGGCCATTACTGCTTCTTTACCCCTCTGTTTATATCTGAAAAAGGATGTTTCCATGATAAAACGGTGATTTATAGGCACGGTGAGGAGAAAACATTAGAGCTAGCTTCTTAAGAACTAAACAGATGTCCTATCTCCTTCATGGATGACAGAACGAAATTTCAATATTTCATTTACAAATTGTGTAAGAAATGAATGATGTAACATCTGGCCTAACTTATTTGCATTTGCCAATATTTCATTGATAAATCCCATCTAAAATATAAGCAGAGAAACATGAAGGCAGCCAAGCCTTTTCTGTTCATATCAGGCCTAACTTATTTGCCTTTGCCAATATCGAAAATCCTGGTCCTTCATCACCCTACATTACATAAATCTTTCTTTTCAAAACTAGCAACAGGATGTTCCATCCAAAGGGCTCGGGTTCTTTATAAGGTATCCATCTACCTCTACACCTAAGAGGAGCACGCTTTCACACTGTAACTTATATTGATGGGAGAAGAGAAAAACTACTAGCAGTGAAAAAAGGTAAATGTTTCCACGTAGAAAATCATGACCATGGTCAACTTCAGGTATTATTGTTCAAGTAGCAAGTACATGCTGCTTGAATAGCAAGTGCTTGGAAGAAAGGGCAAGGCATCAAAGGTACTAGCAAAATCATATGTATCTACATTAAATTTTAGTGTGTATGTGTGTGCGGCTGTGTGCACAAGCGCAAGAAAAGCATTCAGTTAAAAACAAAAGTTGCAAAAACGGCAAAAGGTAGAATAGAATAGAGCGTACCCAAATATTAGATCAATCCATTCATGCAAATGAGCGGAGACATGCTCACTCTCAAGAGCCTTCCGGTGTTTATGGATAAAATCAACGGGGTTATCAGCCCAAGGAGGCAATTCTACAGAATCTGCAATTATGTTCAGAAGTACATAACTCTGCTTTTATATATTCTGCTAAATATTTTACATAGGCCGAAATGCATTTACCTAGCTTTCCACCATGTTGAGTTGTGCCAAAGTCGATACAATTTATGTTGGTAAATACCTCGGGGAGGTAAAACATCTCAGGCACCTAGATAAATATCATCGGCTAATTAGAATGCAGCAAAGATCTTGACCGGATTTTGGCACCACCCAATCAACATCCAGAAAAACGTACTAAAGACAGTCAGACGCTTGCCGATAGACTTACTAGCTCTTTTACATCACTCATGTCTTCGAGAACACTATCCCATGTGCCAGAAAGATCAGAAAACATGCGATCAGCATGGTCAAATTTGCCGCCTTGCAGCTTTATAGAGAGTGTAGTAAAAGGCTCCACCCTGAAAAGGTAATACAAGACCTGCAATGAATATTAGTTGTCAGTACAAAAATCAAATATTGTTGCAACCAAGAAATGCTTTGGACAAAAGAATCAAATATCAAAATTATAGGCCACAGTAATCCAGTATTGGAGGTTATGTCTTCTAACGAACTTTACAATATCAACAAAAGCAGATCGCATAGCCAACCAAACTTATACAGAAGATGAACCTGTCAACAATTATATTCAATACTAATATGAGGCACATGAAAAGTTCTCACTGATGCAGGAAAAACCATGCACAACTATAACCTGAAGACTCTTCTGTGGTAACTGTGATACCATTTTATAGTCTGCATATTACAAATCGATAGAGCTAAAAAAATATTGAGGACCCTGTACAGAGAGATGAATTCAATCCAAAATCCTTCATCAATAAATAATGCCTAACCAATATTATCAGTAAACATTTGATTCAGCTTTATTAAGAAGATATACCGTGCCAGCACTGGAGTAATGTGAACCATAATGAAACTTTGGGATGATTGGGTCCTCAAACGTAGAGTACCGTTCTTGGAACTTCTTTAGTCGTTCAGGGTTTAGTGCTCCAATTGGCTGCATCAAATAATATCCTCTATGATTAGCAGTTTAAGTAGACAGAAGCAATAAACAGGTGTAGATCAACCTTTGAAAGATCTCGGTATGTAGAAGAATCATCCAGATTCAACACTTTGGATTGGTAATCAGCTATTATCCAAGGAAAAACAGGATACTGCACAAGCAGATAAGATCATTACAATGACAAGTTACCTTATTAGCCTAGAAATACAATTTGTGCAGTAAACTGACCTGAGTTATGTCATTGTAACTGCGCCCAGCCAAAGTGTTCAGTTCCATCAAGTATTCAAAATTGCTAATCTGAAGAAATTGGACATACTTAGATCTCAAGCCTACCAACAAACAACATGGGAAAATCATCTTTAGTGTTCATGTACCTCCCAGTTAGCCCAGCGCTCCATCAACTGAGTTCTTTTAAGGATTTGCCCAGCTCTCTTAATAAAATATAATAGGTTACTGCCAAAACGTTATTGCAGATTGATAATAGTAGAGATTAGGCAAAATGCACATTACACAAACCTGGGTAGCTAGAAAAATGTCGTTCAAATTAGGAGGTTTGGTATGAACAATTGCCCGATAAGCATTTTTGCGCGCTTCCAAATCCTAGATCAAGTATCAGACACAAGTCTAAGAAAGTTATTCAGCTGCCTGCCTGCCTCATGCATGGACTTCAAAATAAAGACTTATATAGAGTAGAGTTTCATGAAGGGTGTACCCCGAAATCAAAAAAGAAATTTGACCTATCTACCATAAAAAGTTCCAAAGCACTTCGCCGTAACAAGTATCTGCAACAAATCATCAAAATAATCTAATGAGTGAATAGAAAATAAAAACTAGACCATATGGTCTGGTGATAGGTCACAGACGCTGCATGCAACTTATTCACTCTAAAAGCACAGAATAGCTATCTTTTGTTTCAACAGAACAGGATATCAGCAAGAAGTATGTCAGAAAGCAATTTCTAATAATAGTACCACATCAGAAATTAACATTTACCGTCTGCTATATATCTGATGAAGTGAAGAGATCAACCAGCTCCTATCTTTATCTTCTTGATCACATTGAGCACTTGTGGATGCATGATCATCCATGTTACTGTCGCTTGCACACTCATCAATTACAAAGTTAATCCTCTTTGATGTTACCTGCGAACAAAATTACAGGGGCAAATTATAGCAATTAACAGCGAAAGTGGGAGTTAAAGAAAAGCAGAACAATGGATCATGGGTAACAAATAAATCTATGAAATTCCAACAACATAGCTTGATATGAAAAAGATAGCTAGTTAAGCACATCAAAAATTGGAAATGTTACAGATTTTGCACAACCCTAAGAATAGAACATAATATAAATCATGATAGGAGGATAGACAATTCCTCAATAGAATACATTAAATCAAAACAAATAGGAAGAATTTTTTAGCCATTATTAATAAAATGAGGTGGCATGAAGTTTTCTCAATATTATCCATCCAAAGAAGTGCCCAACAGTTTGTAGCCATTACCCAGGAATATAAAGCTACATCATAAGGAAAAAGAACACACTAGGTATTTGCTACATATTGGACATCCTATGATTAGGTTTTCTTTAGGTGTTCAGACAGAAAACTAAAATACTAGAATTGCTAATCCTAGGATGCCCTAAAACTAATGAAACATAAGGTACTTTGTTGCAGTGGTTTAACTGAAATGTTGCAATAGTCATAAAAACATTGCAGTACAGAAATAAAATATTATGACACAAAATTAATACACATACAATAATAGTTTGCCTGACAATGTACATGACTTATTTTGTATTTTCACTTTTCAGCTCAAAAATAGCATATAAATTTTAGTTGTTGTATCACAATGTTTATCCACAGCCATCAGAACATTCTATTTGACCTACTGCAGGCTGCAGCACCCCACTAGTAACAAGCATAATACTGCAATATAACCCCAACATGTCGCTATGGCTAAAATGCAATTCTGCCGTAGTTGTTGAGATAGATTGTAATTAATACACCACAACATTTTTCTACAATTGCAACATTGCAGTGTTGCACTTGAAGAAATTCAGTACTTTTCTGTACCATCCTATGTTTAACAATTGCAACATTAACAAGACCCAAAAATATGGACATTTCAAAAAAAATATAAGTTGGAACTACTGCAACTTTAGGCACAATTTTGTTGTAGCAATTTACCTTGAGATGATTTTATGTTAGGCCACTGCAAAATTTATACCTGACCTTAAGATAACGGACAGCCTAAAATTTGAAATTCTGAATTCTTTATGAGAACACATTAGTATTAAAGAAAATTATAAGATAAGTGAAATGATAACAAAATAGAAAAGCTCAGTTTTGCATTTTGAGAACTGTTCATGGCACACGTAGAACTTTGTAAGTACTAACATTACTCGGTACTCACTTGGAAGGTTCCTCGTACAACTTTCAATGGTCGCACCATCAATGATGGAAGTTCAACAATAATTCTCTCATCAGCTTCAGTAGGCACATATCCAGGTGCAACAACTGCGGATCTAACCAAATTGCGATCAGCGGAAATGCCAGAACTTCTTGAATCTACTGATCCTTTCACAGATTGTTGATCAGAGGCTGGGGAATGCTGAAGTTGATCGTCAACACTGCTGTGAGTAGTGTTGGATTCTAAATGCTCGTTGTCCTCATTTCTGTCATCCATTGACATGGCCTCAGCCATTATTATAGAAGCAGTCGATGGAAGAGTGTCTGTTAATGAAGAGTCTGCACCCTCCAGGTTGCATTCAGTTGATTGCGCAACAGCATTAAGAAGCTTCCGGTCCTCATAATCAGCAGCTGCACCCAAATGATCAGACCCCTTATAGTTCCTTTTCATAAATCTTCTCATCCTTGAAGAACTTTCAGTAAGATCTAATTTCCAGAAAATCTGCAAAGCACAGAAATGAAAAGAAATGTCAAAAGATGCCCTGGAGTGCTTCCTTTATTTTTCGTTTTCCTTTTTGACACAGTGCTTCTTTCTCATGCAGATGTAAAGCGTGTTACAGGAAATTATTCACCATTCCATAATGCACTGGTCAACAAAGTTTGCTGTTTCAATAAAGAAGAAACAGCGCAGGAAAACAGAGAAAATAAATTAGTAGCCATACGTACAGGATCAGGATTACACAGAGGTTCTCCAAAAGGTCCATATAGTCTGCCCATCTCTGTTAGGCAATGAAGAAGATGCCGCCATGCTCGAACTCCAGTTGATGCACGATGCCGATTCAACACATCAGCTTGTCTTTGCCTCTCCATCTGCATGTTCCAAAGTTTATACCATGTATGGTAAATTCTAAATATCAGAAATGGAAATGTTCCAAGTGGATTTACCTCAACTCGCTGTAAGTTTCTTGCTAAAGCAAAACCAGAAACAAGAATACCAACATATTTGTATGAAAGGGCTGAAAAATCCCTTCCTGAAACTGACTTGGAATCAGCTGATTGCAGGCACTCCATCCAAGCAGCACTCATAGCTTCAGATGTATTCCACCTCCTTGCGCGCTCAATATCACCTGCACTCCTCCTTTGTCCTGATGTTGCCATTGCTACTGCACTGAGACCCCTTCCTGAACCAATCTTAGAGTTCCGCTCAAGGTTACGAGTAGCAGCTAATGCAGCAGCTTTGGCTGCTGCTTTGTCCTTTGGGGTGGACCCAGGCTTGTTGGGTTCTGTTTCAATAGGCTTCTGGAAACTTGAGAAAGTCTGTAGTCTTGCTGATGCTTTACGCTCGGGCAATGATGTGTCACGCCTATTCAAGGTATTCGTTGGACGTGTTATTGTTTCTGTCCCAGAGGCACCAGCAGCCATCATGGCTAATGCCATTGCAACTGGTGGTGAGGCAAAAGCAGCAGCCCAGCCAGGTGACATCATTGAAAGAGCAACCTGTCCTCGAAAGAAGTGAACAAAAATCCCATGAATAAATCTTTCCTTTGAAGAAAAAGCAACGATAACATCTGATAGTAAGCTTTAAACCAGACAAGACCAATAACATTTTTTCCCTCAAGTTCATGACAAGGGGGACATAGTTATGCTAAATGGCACAAACCACAACTTGAATATATAGACACACAAGCTCAGGTTAGATAAGAAAGCAAAAAACCAAGCAGTCCATGGCTACTGAGAGACTAACACAAGGATTATGGTGAGTTTATGGCTGACTGACACTGATCCAACCTTTCACTTTCGTAATATTAGTTCAAAGATTAGAGAATTGTGCCAACTTGCTATCTTTCCTAGTGTAGACTTTAAAGAGAGAATATGAGTAAAACAAGCACAACTGAAATCACAAGCTGGAAGATCTCGAGGTGTGCTCCTCGCGGCCCACTGCTCCGGCGACTGCGCCCACCCCACCCGTGGGCAATGAAGTGGGCAATGAAGAAACTAGACAAGATCAGGCGGTCCTTTCTTTGGAAAGGTTCTGACAAAACTAGTGGCGGGCACTGCTTGGTAAGATGGGATAAAATCTGTCGACCAAAAGAGCTAGGTGGGCTAGGGATTCTCGACCTAGAAAAATTCAGTCAGGCACTTCGCCTGAAATGGTTGTGGTTCAAATGGAAAAACACATCCAAGCCCTGGATAGGGATGGAGACACCTTGCGACAACATTGACAGACAACTTTTTCAGGCGGCCACAATAGTTAACCTTGGTAATGGCCGCAAAGCTAGTTTCTAGAATAGTCGATGGCTTCAAAAAGAGGCCCCTGTGAATATCGCTTCCAACCTCTACAAGATAGCTACCAGGAAGCACAGAACCGAGACAAAGAATTTCAAGGTAATAACTGCATCAGATTAGTGAGGAGAATTCACACAATGGTTCAATTCCGCAAGTTCGTAGCGCTATGGGCCAAGATTCAAAGTGTCGAACTCGACCACCATGAGGAGGATGACATAATCTGGAATGGAACGCTAGATGGCCGATATTCCGCAAAATCAGCATACCTCTTGCAATTCCAAGTATGCGATGTAACAACTCAAACCTAGTCTGGAAGGCGCAAACAAAGAACAAGTGCAAATTCTTTGCTTGGCTTTTGTGCCAGGACAAAATCCTTACAGCAGACAATTTAGCAAAGAGGGGCTGGCCTCATCAACCGATGTGTGTTTTGTGCAACCAAACACCTGAAACAGCCAATCACATGTGCCTGCTTTGCCCCTTCGTTCAACAGATCTAGACCAAGGTCCTAAATTGGACAAGTTGTGGCATCCCCACCCGAGTTAGCCCGCAAGGTTTTGGTACCTTAGTGGAATGGTGGCAACAAGCCAGCAAAGGGCTGGCCAAAAAAGACAAGAGGAAATTCAACGGATTAGTCATCTATACTTGCTAGAATTTGTGGAAGGAAAGAAATAGAAGGGTTTTCCAAAATCAAACGTTGTGTGCACAGCGGGTTGCGTATCTAGTTAGAGAGGACCTACAGCAGCAGGGGAGAGCTCGCAAATCCCAAATCTCCTAGTTCTTTAAGTTACTTTCTATTCTTTGTAGCTGGCCTTTTGGCCCTGAGTTGCTGTGGGCTGCAGCCCCTTTCGGGTTTCTTTCCCCTGTGACCCTGTCCTTTCTTTTGATCTTCCGTTCCTGTATTTGTATGCTTGTTTCTTCCTGCAATAAAGAATTTTAGGTAGAGCTCCTGCCTCTTTCTTCAAAAAATCACCAGCCGGAAATTTCAGAGTATACTATAGTAGTATCAACACGTCACCAACACAGAATTCAGCATTAAAACCATGTAACTTCAGTTATGGTTAGCTTTCACAAAGAATCTGCCAGTACCTCAATGGGTAATGCATCTGCTGCCAAAGCACGATCATCAGCAATCAGTGGATTTTGTCCATCTGAAGAAGTAAGCTCATGAATACCAGCCAAAAGCGGCCGCCACCTTCTTAGGATAGCTATAAATGGAGGTAAAATCAGCTCAATGTACTGTTTCCTTAGGGGGTTTCTGTCCCTTCCAATAGCATGCCATACCTGAATCATGAGTAAGATAGCATAAGCTCTTATGTGACTAACAAGCAATAACTTCTTTATTTCTCCCAATAAAAGAACATGGCTAAAATGCAATGGGCAAAACAATAGAAGTCTAAAAGATGAACATGACATTTACTTACAAAGCTATCATTGATCAATAAATGAATAATGATGATAGTGTTTAAATGAGCACTGACAGATTATTGTTCAGAAATCAGAAGCACATGCAAAGAGTAGAGCATAGAACTTGAAGTCGACTTTGGAATCAGGGAAGGTACTCAAGAATAACCACCAAATGCTTTATCAACCAGGGCAATTTTTTACTCGAACGGTATCACAAGCATCGCGAAGTAAAACAAATTAGACAGTTCAAGGGTTTGAGGGAAGGAAGGTGGGAGCATGGTTCAGAAAACCGGCTGGTAACCGCCGGTAACCGGATTTCCCGGTGGGTACCAGGAAATAAAAAACGGGCCGGGTTTTTCCGAAGTGCATTTATATTTGTGAGTCTTTTGTGACTGCATAATGCACCTCCTAGGTTGGTTTAAGTCTTTTTTGTCCTAGATTACCTATTGTATGAACTAAATATGCTTCGAAACGTCCCAAATTCAATTTTTTCTTGTGTTTTCCAGTTTTTTAGCGGGTTTTCCAGTTTTTTAGCAGTTTCTCCAGTTTTTTTGGGCGGTAACCGGCCGGTTTTTCTGATTACCGGTTTCAAATTCAAATTCCAAAACTTGAAATTTGACCGGGTTTTCCCCGGTTTTTCCGGTTACCGTAGGAACCGTGCACGGCGCCCGCCAGATTTAGGCGGTGCGGGTTTTGGAACCTTGGGTGGGAGCATGAGCATGCTCACATGCTATGGTCTATGATCTCGGTGAGCACTGTAGCAGATGCGTGAACACCATCGTGGTACTGTAGTGTGCATGAACAGTATGTGGTACTGTAGCGGTATTATCTGCTTAGAGATATAATCTTATGCGGATCTTTATATTAGGAACAGTTAGATACATATCTTCATATTAGAAATAGTTAGGTACGCATCTTCATATTTAGATAGTAATGGATATGATCTTATCTTTAGTTGATTAGTTGCATTAAATTATGTTAGTTTCCATATTATTAGGGGCTAACCTCATCTATATAAAGAGAGGAGCCATAACATTCATAAGCAATGAACAATCAAATAAGTCTCTAGTCTCCCCCTTCTTCTAAAATCAGGTCTTAGAACCTCTCTACTACGTCAGAGAAGAACCCTGCCGGTAGCTAGATGACGGCGAGCGTCCTACCCTCGGTCCTTGAACCTGTACCTAACCACCGACCATATTATCACATCTGCAGATAGGTATTCCCATATTTAACTGAAAAAACACAGAGCAAATTCTTAGCACAAAAAGGTTAAAAATAGACAAGAAAATATATTACAAAATGTGAGACACATTCACTTATAAATTGCATACCAAGAAAGCTACTTTTGGGGTGACATAATTTGTAGGACTTTCAGGAAGAACAACCATAGAAGCCAATTGCAAAATTATGCTATGTTCAATAAATTATTCCACTTAGGAGCATGGCTCCAAATTCACTATGAGACAGCTTACATGCTTAAGTGAAAAATGAAATACAAACTTACCTCCGAATAGAGAATAGAGGAAGCAACCAACACCCTCTGTCTCTTAGACTCGGTAATTGGCATATTGAGGATGGGACCAAGCACACTGTACAATCACAAGAGTTCCAATGAAATAAGAATTGACAAAAATAATAACCCAGAATAGACTGGTAGACCACCTAGTTAAGTAGTTATCATGTAATATATCAAGGCAACAGTGCTTCCATCAAAGTTCTGATTACTAACTGATTGTGAAACAGTATGCAGAAGAAAAGTTTTTCAAGGAGAGACATGTGCATCTGAAAAAAAATTAACACCAAAGACTATTTCAATACATATGGTATACAAATGTTAAGCTCCTGCCAAAGATCGTTAGCACAGTATTGTGCCCTGCTTAGCTAACTGGGTTTTACTTTTTTACCACTCAAAATGGATTTTGTTAGTTCAATGGCAAAACATAGTTTTTAAATATCATTCGTTTTCCTGCAGTTGATACTTGATGGCGCGTAGTACGTACCTCCAAAGAAGTGCAGACCGAGGTTTTCTTGTAGATGAACGACTGTTGCCATCAAATGGCATCATGCTTCCAGCTTGATGCCCCATCCCTTCTGATATGACATCCTTTATACTAATGTTCCTCATAAAAGCATCACCTTCACCATTGTCATCCTCCCTCATCGAAACAAGAGTCATTCTGAGCATGCAAAGAAATGGCTGATCGCTATCTAGCAACTGATAAAGTGCAGTCATAACCCCCATACCAGGGCCAGATCCCCCTCCAATACCAAGACCACTGCCAAGTCCAGAATCATCTAACAGAAGTGCCTGCAACACTGCAACTGATTTCTTCACAAGTGGAAGTTCAACCCAATTCCCATTTGAGTCCTTCTCTAGAAAATATTTCCAAGATACCCAACCACTCCCACTGCCACCAAATATATCAGGTTTGGATGGAATGCCTACACCATACCACAAGCGGCTTCTGTACTTCCAACTTTCTGCAAGATCTGCAATGCAGCTCCCATAAGACACAAATGCATGCTTGACAGATTCATAAGGCTCAGCTGCTGCTGCTGCTGTAAGACGTTCCATCACGGCAGCAGAAATCTGTCCATTTGCATCAGCCATAGAAGTAAGCACCTGCTTTGTTCACATTAGTAAACAAGAATGAACAAGGCATTCATATAATCACATGAATAAAATTTGAACAACTATCTGCTAGCAATAGTCTAAGTATAAGCCATGAAGGAACAGTGGATTATATACATGGTTCATTAGGTAACTAGAAATCTACTAAAATTAATGGTGTTTCTTAAATAAAAAATAGAACTTCCAATAGTGCTTCTCAATTCTATAGGTATTTCATGCTGCCACGTGTCATGCATGCATGTGCACAACAATAGACAGAGACTGCAAGAAATGTAGGTGTAATTTCCTACGGTGCCACTTTTTTAGAACTTTCTTGCAGAATTCCTCTTCAATAAAGTGGCATGTATATTATTATCTCCTCTGTTAAACAAACACCAATCTCCACTCCAGATTTTTCTTCAGGCAATCTATAATAAACATGATCAATACCTATACAAGACAGCATTCTAGCATTCACCATGCCAATAATTTGCTCCTATCACATGATTAACTACCAATGCAGGAGAAGGTAGCCTAGGTGAACAATAGCTTTTGTGAAATATCCAGTCATGAGGACCTGGGTAACTACTATGAAGAACTGGCAACAATAAGCCAGGAACATGGTTCAAGAATGAAGACAATCTAAACCTGAACTGATCATGACTGACAGTGGCACTTTTTGGCAACGGCTTGACACATCATCTTGAAGAATATAGTAAAATGCACTCTCTCAAACACAAACATATTGATGTGAAACGACTAGTGCATATAAAAATAAAAGTATAAATAGTCAAAGTTTTAAGCCCTACTAGAAATAAATAATCATCCGATCAAAATAATGACAATAGATCAAAGTAATGACAATAACTGGCAGAATGTAATAGTATATAGCCAATCTGCGATACATACATCTAGTGGAAGGCCACCAGCATCATTGGACAAAGATGACCGTCTCGGGGCCCCAGCATCCATATGTTCGCTACCAGTCCTACCCAGTGAATTTGACCGACTGGCAGCAGATGAAGCCATTGAGGCAGAAGATACAACACTATCAAGTGAACGGGATGTGCAAAAATGTTGACCTTGTGACCTCAGATGATCTTCTACAAGCATCAGAACAACTATCGCATTTTCCGCTAGTGCTACTGAGAGATGAGCAGCATTTTCTGCTTGCACTTTTGCTTGTTCAGGAGACAAACCCTCAGCTGCAACACCAGCTGCAGCCGCTGCAATTACTTCAGTCTGCCGTAGAGACAAGCAAAAGAAAGACACTACAGATGAGACTAATAAAGTATGAAACAGTATCCACATAGATGGTAAAATTATCAAACAGCAACAACTTGCATCACCATGAGAAATGCACTGCACACCGTCCAAAGTAACATTAAGAGTATGATAGTTAGTAGTTGCTGTCCAAGTTCAAAAACATTAATCAAAATGGAGTTGGATATCTGTATTCCCAGCAATATTAAACAAATGTTGTTGACATGGTAGTGCCACATCTAGGTATCAACCTGCTGTTTTTTTGTGCCGAAGGAGATGTGGAAGTAGACAAAGCTACCAGTTCTAGTGTTCTACTATTTCAATCATAAGGAAACCCCATAATCCATCTAGGTTTATGGTGACCATTTCCCGATTATTATCACCATTAAAACCACACCAGGACCAAACAACATTCAATGCATCATAAAGGGAAGGAAAAAAAACTACAGAATGTAGCAGCAGCAAAAGATATAAGAAACAACGGCTTGCACCTATACATGAAACATCTATGCTTGGCAAGCAAAGCAAATCAAATCTTGTCAAGAAAAGGACAACTACCTGAACTTGAAGCTCCCTGGCAGAAAAATCAAGCAGACCACCCAATAATCTCCTTTTGAAAATTGGCAGTGACTCTTCACGCCTTAAAAAGAACAAAAGGTACCAGGTTGTTATAAAAAGTGAAAGAAAATAACCACGCAAACAAAGGGCCAAACAGATTGCAGAGAAAAATATTATTGAACTAGCTAGCGTGCACGCACATGCACATGCACGCGCACACACACACAGAGGGAGGGAGAGAGAGAGTACCTGATCCGTTGGCCTCCAGTGCTAGATCCTCCAACCATTGAAAGCCACTCTGCACAATGAATTGTAGCCTCCACATCCTAAATTGTTACAGCAACAACAAAAAACTTTCAGGTTACAAGGCAGAGTCGGCAGTGATACAACCAGCTCAAACACACCTACAGAGAGGACAGTCTGCGACTAAACAAAAAAAAAATCTGAATAAGATGCTCTACATAAAAATTTATCTTACCTTCCACCCATCTTTTTGTCGCATTGAATGCTCCAACATGATAATCAGGAAATTGTGTATGAGGTCTTCAATGTCACCAATGCTTACACCATCAGCAGTTTTCTTAGCACCCATCTATAATCAGAAATTTCCGAATTAGAACGATGGGTGGCACACAGCACAAAATGTAGTTGATGTAGCTACTGCATCTCAGCATAATTGTCATTACAATATATTCTGATGTCAAAAAACTTGCAGCACTTGCCTCATGATTATAAATCAAAACCTCCAAAATCCATTCCGGCCATTCTGAAATTGAGGTCATTGTGGTTCTATTCTCCGGATGACTGCAAGCCAAAAACAGAAGATCCTGAAATGATATAGAAGGAAATTTTCACACTATAAGAAATTAATCAGGCAAGATGGCAAACAAGGTGTCAGAAAAAGGAAGGAATTGATAAGAGCAAACAAAATTAACGCAGAGGATGAACATATAAGCATATAGTGCAATGCAGGTTAAAATACAAATCATGAACAATTTATTGCAAGACAACAAAAACACACCTGTATAGCACGAGCTTGGAATGACCTTGATGCATATGGAAGTGAGCGGAGCAGGACTAACAAAAGTTGAATATGTTCAAAACGGTGACCACAATCATATAGGTTAAGATTTTCATCAACTGAAGAAACATTAATCTGCATTCAAGACCATAACAACATCAAAGGTAGAAACTTCAGATTGTAGACAGTTGGGGCAATAATTCAATCGGCAAATATGCACCCCAAAAAAAACTAGAGCCTATATCATTAAGCTTGAAATGTTGCGTTGTTCCACTCCATATGAATAATGAGCACAAAATACTAAAGCAGATAAAAACAAAGGCCAACTGAAACTGATATGGTCTCAGCCCATCATCTGTGTATAGACAATTTAACATTCATTCTAATTTTTATTCGGAATGCCATAAAAGCACAACCCAAGAGAGTTTGTCATTTGCTTTCATTTTTATTTGAAGTGTGTACTTTTATTTGGATCTGTGTTAAGAAAACGGTCTACTGAAAGGTGATAAAGTAAATCAACAGACAACTAAGTCAGTTAATCACATGAATCCATTTAGTCCAAGTCAAAAACATATCCAATTATCTACACTGTAGCAAACACCATACCGCAGCAGAGATTAAAGCCATATAGACATTTGCAGTCATAAGCCTCCTTGGGGCTGCTTGGAATGTTTTCTGCAATGCAAAAAGTAACAGCGACACTCTGTCTTCTGACATAGAATTTCCTTCTTCATGAACAGTCGTCAGAAGACTGCCAGGTAAATTTGGATTTGCAGCACTCGAGACAAATTTGAGGTGACCTGATGCAACTAGAGCACCCAGAATGTGAATGATTCCAACAACAATTCCATCCCCTTTGTCAACATTGTAAACATTATTCTGGACATTGTCAGCAGTAATTGAGAAGCTGATGCCACCCAAATTCTTTAGGAGCTGATTCTCAGTACTGGGCACCTTGGTTCCTATATTTGATCCTAACATCTTAAAAGAAGCATCATTTGTGTTTGTAGCTTCCTGTTCAGTTTCTTCTTCATGAAGGATGGATTCATGCTGTTCAGCTGATTGAATTTGATCATCCTGGCAATTCATTTCACCACTAGCAGCTTTTGTGTCAGAACATCCATTCCTCAAGACATCACTTTCACTTAAAGTTGCAGTAGAATTGTCCAAAATATCGTTATTGCCAGCTTTAGCTTCCCGCTGTAAAAGAATGAGAAGTGCTTCTACACCACCACTGGATATGAATGACTGAGCAAACATGTTGGCTCTAGAAATGTTAGGCTGCACAATCAGCCTATAGATGAGGTGCAGCACCCTTGCAACCTGCTAACAAGCACATTGTTTAGATCACAAGAAGCAGCTTAAGACTAGATTTTCAATTAAGCCAGGCAGATAAGGCGATCCTACACATACTTAGTTATGACTTTCATAAGATCAGGGGAAGTATGAAATATATCCTAAAAGCAAAATATTGGGCAGTCACAGACAAGCTTTCAGAGCAAATAGCTAATGTACTGTCAAATTTGTCACAACTCACAATTAATATTGCACCAACTTCTCATGCTGTGTGGGAACAAATGCATCAGAGTTTGAAGTAACTTTATAGGTTCCAATACAAATGCACCATTGGATACGGTAGTGATGATTAATTAATTCAACAACATCTTGCATATATGAAAAGTTGGAACTTAGACATGGAAGGGTTAGGTAAACCATAGCTCAACAGGAAATGGTAGAAGCACTGGTGGAAGCTTGTCTAGTAATGCCAGGCCTCATTTACCTGATTAGGCTGTGGGCAGTCAACAACAAACCCAATCAAACAGCGAACATCATCGGAAGCCGCTGTGGAAGATGCTGCTCCTAACAGAAGTTCGATAACAACCAAAAGTTCATCAATCAGAGCATTCACTTCACCCAAGGATCTCTTTGTTCCAGTAAGTGGGAAGTTATCAATTGAATCTGATTCCCGAATTGCCCAGTAACACCTTCTGCAGCCATCAAGAAGCATTTGCAAAGCATTTGCATCTCGCATGCAACTGGACTCTGTAAATATCATGTCTGCAAGCGATGAAAGAAGCTTCTTCTGTAAACCGTAGTTACATGAACTCCACATCTTCAAGTCCAGCAGCAAAGTGCTGAAAAGCTGCACCTTAAGCTCATGATTATTTCTTTGAGACTGGCACAAAGATACAATTGCAGCAACTAGCTCCTCATCAGTCACTGCCTCTTCTTCACCACTTTCCAGCTTTGAAAGTGCTTGCAATAGATAATGTAAAACATGTGACAAAAGCTCTGGTGCATATGTCCGGGATAATTCTTCATTATTTCCAGGATATTGAATAGCCAGGGAAATAATCCTGAAAATTGGGGCAGAAAGGGAAGCAGTGGCACGTGACAACAACAATTCACCAAGTGTAGGTTCAAGGCTATCCATCTGCACATTGCTTATGGTCAATGGAAGTAAAGCCATTGGACCCCCGAAAGCTAAGGCCCACAAAGATTCTGCAGGCCGCACACGAGATGAAACATGAACCAACCCAAGAATCTCTGCAGGCCGTCGATGAGTGCCTAAAATTCAACAGAAGAGAGTATCGGTAAAATCATATACATGAAAGAATATCACACAGTACCATTCAGAGGTAGCTGGAAAATTTAGCATTCAACTATCCCAGCATCATTCTTACAACAAAAGATCGATAATCTGAGATCATATCAGCAACGATAAATACATTCTATCAAAAGATGATTATTCAGTAGTTTTGCACACCGAAAAAGTGAAAATGGTATAGATGACTCAAGAGAGTGTGATCCTGATGCAATGATTTGTCAACATTCGGTAGTAACTGTTTAGATTGAAGAACTGACTCATGAGTAAATAACTCATTTCTTGGTAGAGACTAGTGAACACCTTGCTGATTGCAGTCTTCTGAGCTTTCGTCTCATTTTAATATGATCTCTTTTGTTTTGCTATGGGATAAGTCCCATTTTGGCCCTTCAATTTTAGCTACAGTTTGTATTTGAACCGAAACCTTTCAAGGCTACAATTTTGGGACCAAAATGAGAAAGTTGCTGGACCACAATGGGACCTTCAAAAGGTCATAGTCGTAAGACAGACCAGAGCCCAAAATTGATGTATTAAAATAGTACTTTTCCCTTTTGTGGTTAATTAAAAGCACCTCGGTATATGGCTTAAAGCACATAATCTGTTTTGTCCAACACAAAATCCCTTGATGCAAAATCTTAAAAATGTAAATGAAAATGCAATAGTCTAGAGCTAGAAGATATATTATATGTTCATCAGTTTCTGAGTTACAGAGTATTTCTGTATCTGCATAGCTATTTCACTTCAACTGGAACCAGCAAGGATGGGTAAATTAGACCATAGTTTAATCCTCCAAAAACATAGAAGTAAATGCAGATATGGGAAAAGAAGCATTAGCATAGTGAACACCAAGAAAAAAAGGGGAAATAAAACGAACCTGCTGAACCAGAAGGGGAAGCATCTGGACAAAATCGGCCATTGAGAAGACTAGGATGATAAAGAAGATGTAAGTATCCTCCGATCTCATGGTTCAGTGTAAAACACTCTTCTGCCATGTTCTTAACATGGTCATTGGTTGCCTTCCATGGCAAACCAGCACCATTTCCAAAACTGGGAAGTACATCTCCTCCCCGCGACGCCAGACGACTCATTCTCTCTGTCCCAATTGGCTCCCTGAAGATGTAGATAGGACCCATTTCAGCAAACAACGGGCATTGCCGCCGACGCCTCTGCAGGCCTGCAATAGTTGGCGGTGGATTCGTCCCAATGCAGCAAAAAGCCAGTGGTTTTGAGATGCGCGGGAACTCAAAAGGACGGCTCTCATGCAGACAACCATCCACATACAACCTCAATTCACTGTCACCCTTCCCAAGCAAACCATGCTTGTTTGTGTGCTCCAACCCAACAAAGTACCAGCGTTGAGGCTTGAACGCATAAGTGAAGTGCAGAGAAGCCTTCTTACCCCTCCCGCCCCCACTCTCCACCACCAAGAACTGGCCATGGAAGTAAGCCTCCACACCCTGGTTATCCGACGACAGAAAGCTGAAAAGCCGGGGCATGTGTGTTGTCCCTTCTCCTGCAAGGACACTGGCAGCCGCAGCTGCTGACATTGCCGAAGATTTTCCAGATGTTGCCGCTGCAGCGGCAGCAATGGCAGCTGCAGCTGTTGCTGTGCTAAGTGTGTCCGAGAATGATTCTATATAAACCCAAGTAGCAAACCCGTAGCCATTCGAGAAAGGCCACCTGCTATCGCCAGGACAAAGCAGACCTGAGCTCTCCCCGTCAAACTCGAACGTCGCAGCAGGACCTCTTGCTTCCTCGCTCCCCATGGCTTTCTCAAGCGCAAGCATCAGTGGCGTGGCCCAGCTCGTCCCGAGCGCCTTCTTAACCAAACGAAGCCAGGAATGCAGGTCCTTCACGCTAAGCGCGTGCCCACCCAACAGCTGAATGCACTGAAGCAGTGGTGTCCCGTCCCAGCTACTACTCCGACATGTTCCAACGAACAGCTTATCTGCAGACTCGAGAAGGACGGCTAGGAGGCCCGACGAAGAGCACATGGCGCGGTTGCGAGTGCAGGAGCGGAGCGCGGCGTGCAGGCCCGCGGCCAAACGAGTGCGCGGCGATGGCTCCTCGCCGCAGGGGAGGTGAGGCAGGAGCTCGGCGGCGGCGACGGCGGAGCGCGAGTTGGATATGACGCTCGGGGGAGCGCCCGTGCCGGTGCTGTCGCCTACCTCGTCGAGGCCATCCGCACCGCCCATGGTGCCGAGCAGAACGTCGACGACGGAGTGCGGCAACTCGCCCTGCTCCTCGGAGACCATCTCGCGGAGGCGGTCCACCCCGCCCCCGCCCCTTATCGCCGCTTCCACGGCCCGCACCACCTCCTGCGGCGCGTCCGCCGGCACCCCCGGCGGCCGAGGCCGCCTCCTCGGCTGCGGCGACGGCTCCGACGGCGTCACCAGCTTGCTCGTGCTCATCTCCGGACCCGATGCCCCCTCCTCGACACCCACCTCGCTGGTGAGCGGAACCGCCGCGAACTGCTCCTCGGAGCCCTGCTCCCGAGGCATCAGCGGCGGTGGCGGCGAGGGATCAGACAACTCGTGGGCGTCATCCGCCATTGCGAGGGCTTACTCCATCAACACCAAATCCGAACAAAGTCTCTGGAATAAAAATGCGGGCGGAATCGGTCAACGATAGTGAAATAGCAGCGAGCGATTGAGCGCAGCGGAGACTAGCGGGGGTGAAAAATCGGACGAAACAGCAGCGCGCAATGTGGGTGTAGATCTGGGGAGATCTACGAGGTGTTCGGGGAAATGGCTGCGAAGAGGAGGGATCAGGGGCGGTGCACGGCGAGATCCGGGAGGCGGATTTAACTTTTTGCCACCCTTAAGAAAGCCACCTATCCAAATGACATCCTCTTCGTTGCACTCAACAATTTGCCACTCTTAAGATGTGGTCTCCTAATTTTGCCACTTCGAGCCCACGGGCGCCACAACGCAGCCATGTCGGCGCTCCCCACGCCACGCCGCCGCGCCGCGCTCCTGCCGCCACCGCCGCCGCCTCACCTCGCCGCCGGTGCCGCGCCGCCTCGCCTGCCGTCCCTGCGCCTCCCGCTCGCCCACGCCCGCGCTGCGCCTCCGTCGGCCGCGCCTCCCGCTTCGCCCGCGCCCGCGCCCCTTCCCCGAGTCCGTGGCCGAGATCCGCCGGCGGCTCGAGTAATGGGGCCCGATTCCTCGACGGTGAAGCATCTACGGGCATCCGGAGCTCACTGGGCGTCGGTCGAGGCCGAGATGGAGCAGGCGGGCGGCGGCGAGGGAGCTTAGCGGCGAGGATGAAGACGGCGGCTCGGCTGGGGAGGGCGGCGGGGTCCCGAGTGGGGATGTGCTCGGGGTGCCACAGAGATGCCCCACGCGATGAATTGGCACGAGACGCAGCTTCACCCGGCGGGATCCCAACGCCGGACTCGGGAAGGGCGCGGCGCGGCGGCGGGAGCGGCGGCGACGGAGGCGGAGGCAGGCGCAGGCGCGAGGCGGCGAGGAGGCGCGAGGATCTGAGGCGAGGCGCGGGCGGGCGAGGCGAGGCGGGCGGCGGCAGGCAGACGGAGAGCGCGGCAGCGGCTAGCGTGGCGAGGCGCCCGACATGGTCTGCGTTGGCGCCTCGTGGGCTCGAAGTGGCAAAATTAGGAGACCACATCTTAAAAGTGGCAAATTGTTGAGTGCAACGAAGAGGATGGTATTTGGATAGGTGGCTTTCTTAAGGGTGGCAAAAAGTTAAATTTCCCGACGAATAGAAGGGGTGGAAAGAGAAGAGGAGACGTGGCGCGGCCGCGGGTTCACGGGTCGCGTCTGCTTTCTAGACTAAGCGGCATGTACAACAGTACATGTTATATAAATACTAGCTGAATGTCCGTGCGTTGCTATAAATTTTAAAAAAATTTAGAACATATTTGTATGCATATTCTAAAAAATGTTACCACCCACCCGTTAGTTTCAAAACATATAGTATGATAAAATTTTAAAATCCGTAGCAACGAGCATTCAGCTAGTACAGGATTAAGCACCGGATGAAAAATACAGCATATACTCTACAATGCAGTCTAGATGAAATCCACCTTGACCACTAAATCATGGAAAGAAAGGTATTTTGATGGGAAGGTGGGAAGATTCGACGCAGATCTTTTGGGGCCACATGTCAGCGCTGCTTTTTGTGAGAAGGACATGTCAGCGCTGCTTTTTGTGAGAAGGAGTGGAAGAGGTCGGACCTACCACCAACTTCTTCTTTTATAATAGTAAAGATATCTATTTCTATTACTATTATAAAAGAAGTAGTTGGTGGTTGTAGATTCATTCTCTTCCAACCTCTCTATTCATTCAACTTCTCACTATTCTTTATTTTTCAACCGATATAAGCAATTCTCTTCTATAGCATGATTATCTATATATTTAATGAGTTTCGTTGCAACACACGGGTATGTAACTAGTATTATATAAAATTTTAGGTGGCACAGAGAAGAGAGAAAGATATTATTTATTATTTAATAGACGGTGTTATAGACAATATTTTATTGTCTATATTATTATATAGAAAATTATATAGATAACATATTAATCGAATCAAGCTATTACAGATAACTATATATACAACGTATTAATATGTTATCTTTAATTCTGTCTATAAATAACATACAAGTATACTACGTACTACTATTGTTTATATCATTATACATGCTCTAAGTCCTCACGACCTTGCGTCTGGTGCTACGGGTTTGGGCTTGAGCTCGTTAAGGAAGATGACGTAGAGCACCCCAATGTGGGTACCTACCTTGGCAGTTGGCACACATATCTCTACTGTATTGGGCTAGTTTTTTATTTGGTTTATAGTTTTTAGCTACTATTATGATTTTGGATTGTTTATAAAAGAGATACATAGTAACAGAAACTTGTATGTAATTTTAGTCAATATAAATAAAGTTATTACAGTATGTACTACCGTCAATTGATAGACTCCACCTTAAAATGATATTTCGTTTGAAAGTTAATTATTGTAAAAAATTTAAAAGTAGCCTTTAGAGCTAAAAAGAAAATAAGAAAATATCCATTATATAGGTGTTAAGTTTATCTTTTTTCTGGTCCTTAGTAACTCATTTCATCTCCTAAGATAGGAGCCATAATGATTAAAGAAAGGATCCCCCTCAGTGTCTCTCCTCACCCACCCACACCCTTTCTATCTCACTATGGTGCCACTCCATTGGGCTAAAATAAGCTGATTTAAAGCTAAAATTACACTGTAGCTGGCTGAAAATACATTATAGCTAATGGTGGATTATTTAGCGTAACTAATTTTAAAAAATTAAAAAAAAAATAGCTTGGTCTATCACGGACAATGCAAACAAATATGAGAAAAAAGAACCAGCAAAAAAGCTCAAAAAAACCAAAAGACAAAAAAACAAAATTTAGAAATAGTAAAAACTAAATCAGAAGTCAGAAGCTCAAACCGAAATGAGTGGAGCCCATATCTCTCGCTCCCTCTCTCCTCTCACTAGCATGACACCACTGCCACTGATTCCACCATCTTCAATGACCTCTATTGCCGCGCGGCATAGTCTACGTGCTCCTGTCCACCCGCTCTCCTAACTCAATAGCATATCCATCCTACTTCTCTCCCACAACAACTAGGAGGTATAATCATAGCGAATACAGATATGTTTTACTTATTTTGCACTCTATTTCATATTTTTTTCTCAAAATTAGAATTGAACATAGATAGTGTCGAATATAACTACAGATAGTCTTGGTCACAAATGCCGAGCGAAATGTGTCACACATAAAAGGATCAATCAACCATACTATATGTCAAAAATACGGCTTATTAGAAGTTTAAAAAACAAATTTGACTACATCAATTAAATCCAAAAGTATTTAGTTAAGTTCCTTATGTTCAAAAATATTTTCCTAAATTATTTGGAATTATTTGGAGTTTTTTTGGTTTATTTGGATTTCCTGTATTTTCTAAGAAAAACTAATTTCAATACTAGAAAAACCCCGTGAACTGATTTCTCCTCCAGCCCACTCTAGACAAGTGAGGGGCTAGACATGTACACATGGCTCATGGACTTGCCTATTGGGCTGACCGGATAAGGCATGAGTCATGGGCCTAGAGTTTACTGGATATCTGGGATAAGTTTACCGATATTGTCTAATTAAATTTTTAGGTAGCTCCCAATCCGATGGATACTTTTATTCGAATATGATCCTATATCCGGAAAACTATCCAATTCGAATCCTAAATTCAAAAGAATAGCTAGATAACCCTTTTCAAATTAGATACGAACCCTTTCGGTTAGATGGACGATCGAAACTATCTTTTGCTTACACTCCTAACAATAACCATCTCCACAACCAGATCTGGAGGTGACGGCGGGCATAGCGGTGACAATCCTAAGGCACCGCTCAATATGGCTTGAGCTTCTGGCTTCTGGCTTATTTTTGCACTATTTATAATTTCATTTTTTTTCTGAATTTTTGGCTTTTTTTAGCTTTTTTGCCGGTTCTTTTTTTTCCCGTATTCATTTGCGTTGTCTGTGATGGGCTAACAAACAAGATATACTCTACAATGCGTCTAGATGAAATCCACCTTGACCACTAAATCATGGAAAGAAAGGTATTTTGATGGGAAGGTGGGAAGATTCGACGCAGATCTTTTGGGGCCACATGTCGTACGCTTTTTGTGAGAAGGACATGTCAGCTTTGTGAGAAGGAGTGGAAGAGGTCGGACTACCATCAACTTCTTCTTTTATAATAGTAAAGATATCTATTTCTATTACTATTATAAAGAAGTAGTTGGTGGTTGTAGATTCATTCTCTTCCAACCTCTCTATTCATTCAACTTCTCACTATTCTTTATTTTTCAACCGATATAAGCAATTCTCTTATAGCATGATTATCTATATATTTAATGAGTTTCGTTGCAACACACGGGTATGTAACTAGTATTATATAAAATTTTAGGTGGCAGAGAAGAGAGAAAGATATTATTTATTATTTAATAGACGGTGTTATAGACAATATTTTATTGTCTATATTATTATATAGAAAATTATATAGATAACATATTAATCGAATCAAGCTATTACAGATAACTATATATACAACGTATTAATATGTTATCTTTAATTCTGTCTATAAATAACATACAAGTATACTACGTACTACTATTGTTTATATCATTATACATGCTCTAAGTCCTCACGACCTTGCGTCGGTGCTACGGGTTTGGGCTTGAGCTCATTAAGGAAGATGACGAGAGCACCCCAATGTGGGTACCTACCTTGGCGTTGACACATATCTCTCATGATGGGCTAGTTTTTATTTGGTTTATAGTTTTTAGCTACTATTATGATTTTGGATTGTTTATAAAAGAGATACATAGTAATGTAAACTTGTATGTAATTTTAGTCAATATAAATAAAGTTATTACAAGATGTACTACCAGTCAATTGATAGACTCCACCTTAAAATGATATTTCGTTTGAAAGTTAATTATTGTAAAAAATTTAAAAGTAGCCTTTAGAGCTAAAAAGAAAATAAGAAAATATCCATTATATAGGTGTTAAGTTTATCTTTTTCGGTCCTTAGTAACTCATTTCATCTCCTAAGATAGGAGCCATAATGATTAAAGAAAGGATCCCCTCGGTGCTCTCCTCACCCACCCACACCCTTTCTATCTCACTATGGTGCCACTCCATTGGGCTAAAATAAGTGATTTAAAGCTAAAATTACACTAGTGGTGAAAATACATTATAGCTAATGGTGGATTATTTAGCGTAACTAATTTTAAAAATTAAAAAAATAGCTTGGTCTATCACGGACAATGCAAACAAATATGAGAAAAAGAACCAAAAAAAGCTCAAAAACCAAAAGACAAAAACAAAATTTAGAAATAGTAAAACTAAATCAAGTCGAAGCTCAAACCGAAATGAGTGGAGCCCATATCTCGCTCCCTCTCCTCTCACTAGCATGACACCACCGCCACGATTCCACCATCTTCAATGACCTCTATTGCGCGGCATAGTCTACGTGTCTCGCCACCCGTCTCCTAACTCAATAGCATATCCATCCTACTTCTCCCACAACAACTAGGAGGTATAATCATAGCGAATCGATATGTTTTACTTATTTTGCACTCTATTTCATATTTTTTCTCAAAATTAGAATTGAACATAGATAGTGTCGAATATAACTACATAGTCTTGGTCACAAATCCGAGCGAAATGTGTCACACATAAAAGGATCAATCAACCATACTATATGTCAAAAATACGAATTAGAAGTTTAAAAACAAATTTGACTACATCAATTAAATCCAAAAGTATTTAGTTAAGTTCCTTATGTTCAAAAATATTTTCCTAAATTATTTGGAATTATTTGAGTTTTTGGTTTATTTGGATTTCGTATTTTCTAAGAAAACTAATTTCAATACTAGAAAACCCGTGAACTGATTTCTCCCACCCCTCTAGACAAGTGAGGGGCTGACATGTACACATGGCTCATGGACTTGCCTATTGGGTACGGATAAGGCATGAGTCATGGGCCTAGAGTTTCTGGATATCCGGGATAAGTTTACCGATATTGTCTAATTAAATTTTAGGTAGCTCCAATCCATGGATACTTTTTATTCGAATATGATCCTATATCCGGAAAAACTATCCAATTCAATCCTAAATTCAAAAGAATAGCTAGATAACCCTTTTCAAATTAGATACGAACCCTTTCGGTTAGATGGATGTCGAAACTATCTTTGCTTACACTCCTAACAATAACCATCTCCACAACCGATCGGAGGTGAGGCGGCATAGCGGTGACAATCCTAAGGCACCGCTCAATATGGCTACTCAGCTCGCTTATTTTTGCACTATTTATAATTTCATTTTTTTCGAATTTTGGCTTTTTTAGCTTTTCGGTTCTTTTTTTCCGATTCATTTCGTTTCTGATGGGCTAACAAATTTTTATATTTTTCAATTTCTTTAAATTTAATTATGTTGAATAAGTCTCCACTGTTTTTTTCGCACATGTTTTTAAATAAACCACAAAAATAACAAACTAAACACCACCTAAGGCTGCCAGGATGGCTTCGTGGTGGCTGAGGACGGGGAGCAACAGCAGATGTGGAAGCGGGGCCTCGTGGCCATGGCGGAGGCGTGGAGGCCTTGATTTGGCGGTGTCATCCTCAACCTCGATTCAGCAACGTCCTCCTCGGCTCGGTGGCATCTTCCTCGTCCTTGATTCGTCAACGACGGTGCGACAGTAGCCATAGTGATGCCTCCTCCTGGCGTGGTGGCGACGGAGTGGCTTCGTCGACCTCGACCGATTGGCGATGGAGACAACGTGTTGGGGTACGGTGGCGTGTAGTTGCCGGTGGAGGATGGCGAGCCAGGGTACAGTGGCGTGTAGCCCACAGTGTTGATGAACGATGCTGACAGGTGGGCCCATCGCAATTGTTTATTGGCTTGGTTCCGATACCAGCACTGACGATTCCAAGAATCTTTTTCTTGGTACCGTATACTTCAATTTGAGTTATCCGTTCTATGCCCTCTCTCCTTCCTGTACCTCCGTTCTATGCCCTCTCCTTCCTTGTACCGACTAAATTACATGTTGGAGACGCTCTTGCAAACTGGACCTGTGGGCGGCAGCGGCTAACGAGAACACCAGTTGGACAGGCAGCATGCGCTCATACATTGTGTATTGCACTATTGCTACGAGTAGATGACATTATTCAATGATAAGGTGTTTTTGGTCTAAGTACGACGCTTGCTGCTTCGTATTAAGAAAAGTTATATCCGGCTGATTAACACAATTCCTCTAAAAAAGATTGTTATCACGAGAGGAGTATATGAGCAGGACCAGGCATGAATGGAGCAGCAACTTTGCAGGACCCAACAATAAAAAGAGCTACCATCTACAAAGAAAGGAAAGGTATAACACACCCAATAGCCGTTCGCACGATTGTGATTTGTGAGAAGGACATGTCAGTACGCTTTTGTGAGAAGGAGTGGAAGAGGTCGGACCTACCACCAACTTCTTTTATAATAGTAAAGATATCTATTTCTATTACTATTATAAAAGAAGTAGAATGGTTGTAGATCATTCTCTTCCAACCTCTCTATTCATTCAACTTCTCACTATTCTTTATTTTTCAACCGATATAAGCAATTCTCTTATAGCATGATTATCTATATATTTAATGAGTTTCGTTGCAACACACGGGTATGTAACTAGTATTATATAAAATTTTAGGTGGCACGAGAAGAGAGAAAGATATTATTTATTATTTAATAGACGGTGTTATAGACAATATTTTATTGTCTATATTATTATATAGAAAATTATATAGATAACATATTAATCGAATCAAGCTATTACGATAACTATATATACAACGTATTAATATGTTATCTTTAATTCATCTATAAATAACATACAAGTATACTACGTACTACTATTGTTTATATCATTATACATGCTCTAAGTCCTCACGACCTTTGGCTCGGTGCTACGGGTTTGGGCTTGAGCTCGTTAAGGAAGATGACGAGCACCCCAATGTGGGTACCTACCTTGGCAGTTAGCACATATCTCTCTCATGTATTGGGCTAGTTTTTATTTGGTTTATAGTTTTAGCTACTATTATGATTTTGGATTGTTTATAAAAGAGATACATAGTAAAAACTTGTATGTAATTTTAGTCAATATAAATAAAGTTATTACAAGTATGTACTACAGGTCAATTGATAGACTCCACCTTAAAATGATATTTCGTTTGAAAGTTAATTATTGTAAAAATTTAAAAGTAGCCTTTAGAGCTAAAAAGAAAATAAGAAAATATCCATTATATAGGTGTTAAGTTTATCTTTTTCCGGTCCTAGTAACTCATTTCATCTCCTAAGATAGGAGCCATAATGATTAAAGAAAGGATCCCCCTCAGTGTCTCTCCTCACCCACCCACACCCTTTCTATCTCACTATGGTGCCACTCCATTGGGCTAAAATAAGCTGATTTAAAGCTAAAATTACACTGTAGCTGGCTGAAAATACATTATAGCTAATGGTGGATTATTTAGCGTAACTAATTTTAAAAAATTAAAAAAAAAATAGCTTGGTCTATCACGGACAATGCAAACAAATATGAGAAAAAGAACCAAAAAAAGCTCAAAAACCAAAGACAAAAAAACAAAATTTAGAAATAGTAAAACTAAATCAAGTCGAAGCTCAAGCCGAAATGAGTGGAGCCCATCTCTCGCTCCTCTCCTCTCACTAGCATGACACCACCGCCTCGATTCCACCATCTTCAATGACCTCTATTGTCAGCGGCATAGTCTCCGTGCTCTCACCCACCCTCTCCTAACTCAATAGCATATCCATCCTACTTCTCTCCACAACAACTAGGAGGTATAATCATAGCGAATGACGATATGTTTTACTTATTTTGCACTCTATTTCATATTTTTTCTCAAAATTAGAATTGAACATAGATAGTGTCGAATATAACTCTGAGATAGTCTTGGTCACAAATGCCGAGCGAAATGTGTCACACATAAAAGGATCAATCAACCATACTATATGTCAAAAATACGGCTTATTAGAAGTTTAAAAAACAAATTTGACTACATCAATTAAATCCAAAAGTATTTAGTTAAGTTCCTTATGTTCAAAAATATTTTCCTAAATTATTTGGAATTATTTGGAGTTTTTTTGGTTTATTTGGATTTCCTGTATTTTCTAAGAAAAACTAATTTCAATACTAGAAAAACCCCGTGAACTGATTTCTCCTCCAGCCCACTCTAGACAAGTGAGGGGCTAGACATGTACACATGGCTCATGGACTTGCCTATTGGGTGAATGGATAAGGCATGAGTCATGGGCCTAGAGTTCTTGGATATCTGGGATAAGTTTACCGATATTGTCTAATTAAATTTTTAGGTAGCTCCCAATCCGATGGATACTTTTTATTCCGAATATGATCCTATATCCGGGAAAAACTATCCAATTCCGAATCCTAAATTCAAAAGAATAGCTAGATAACCCTTTTCAAATTAGATACGAACCCTTTCGGTTAGATGGACGGTCGAAACTATCTGTTTCGTTTACACTCCTAACAATAACCATCTCCACAACCAGATCTGGAGGTGACGGCGGGCATAGCGGTGACAATCCTAAGGCACCGCTCAATATGGCTTGAGCTTTCATTTCCGGCTTATTTTTGCACTATTTATAATTTCATTTTTTGAATTTTGGCTTTTTAGCTTTTTTGCCGGTTCTTTTTTTTCCCGTATTCATTTGCGTTGTCTGTGATGGGCTAACAAATTTTTTATATTTTTCAATTTCTTTAAATTTAATTATGTTGAATAAGCGCATCATTCACGGTGTTTTTTCGATCATTCTGATGTTTTTAGCCATAAACCACAAAAAATAAGCCAAACTAAACACCACCTAAGGCTGCCAGGATGGCTTCGTGGTGGCTGAGGACGGGGAGCAACAGCAGATGTGGAAGCGGGGGGCCTCGTGGCCATGGCGGAGGCGTGGGAGGCCTTGATTTGGCGGTGTCATCCTCAACCTCGATTCAGCAACGTCCTCCTCGGCTCGGTGGCATCTTCCTCGTCCTTGATTCGTCAACGACGGTGCGACAGTAGCCATAGTGATGCCTCCTCCTGGCGTGGTGGCGACGGAGTGGCTTCGTCGACCTCGACCGATTGGCGATGGAGACAACGTGTTGGGGTACGGTGGCGTGTAGTTGCCGGTGGAGGATGGCGAGCCAGGGTACAGTGGCGTGTAGCCCACAGTGTTGATGAACGATGCTGACAGGTGGGCCCATCGCAATTGTTTATTGGCTTGGTTCCGATACCAGCACTGACGATTCCAAGAATCTTTTTCTTGGTACCGTATACTTCAATTTGAGTTATCCGTTCTATGCCCTCTCTCTCCTTCCTGTACCTCCGTTCTATGCCCTCTCTCCTTCCTTGTACCGACTAAATTACATGTTGGAGACGCTCTTGCAAACTGGACCTGTGGGCGGCAGCGGCTAACGAGAACACCAGTTGGACAGGCAGCATGCGCTCATACATTGTGTATTGCACTATTGCTACGAGTAGATGACATTATTCAATGATAAGGTGTTTTGGTCTAAGTACGACGCTTGCTGCTTCGTATTAAGAAAAGTTATATCCGGCTGATTAACACAATTCCTCTAAAAAAGATTGTTATCACGAGAGGAGTATATGAGCAGGACCAGGCATGAATGGAGCAGCAACTTTGCAGGACCCAACAATAAAAAGAGCTACCATCTACAAAGAAAGGAAAGGTATAACACACCCAATAGCCGTTCGCACGATTGTGATTTGCGAGCAGAACAATGAAAGTAGGACCATGATCAGCTAGATCGGTTCGGCTGAAAGCTGAAAGCTTATAGCTGAAAACACCATGATCTGGTGAAAAACATCAATGTGAGAGACTTATTTAACATAATTAAATTTAAAAAATTGAAAATATAAAAAATATGTTAGCCCATCACCGCAGACAGCATAAACGAATACGAGAAAAGAACCGACAAAAAGCTCAAAAAAAATCAAAAATTCAGGAAAAAAAACGAAATTATGAATAATGCAAAAATAAGCTTAAACCATAAGCTTAAGCTATGTTGAACACCATAGATCGATGATGTAAACGTCGAAGCTTTCACTTCAGTACATGAACTGATTGGCATAAGGGGCCGGAATGAACATACCAAAGTTGATGGTTACCCGCATTTGCATTGTTATGTGATGTACACGGGTACACATGTGGCTACCGAGGGTTTTATCAAACTCTAGCCTACCCTCCGGTGACCGGAGCACCCTACCCCTTAGGAGTGGCAGTGCAGGACGTCAGCGAAGAGCGGTGCAAGAAGGTCGACAAGGATGGCCAAGGGCCCCGCGAGCTAGTGGGTGGGGAGCTCATCAGCAACGGCAACAAGGAGCGGGGGCTAAGGCGGCGGCGCGATGAACCGGGCAGGCCTGGCGGCAAACTAGCAGAGCCGTGGAGGACCGGCGAAGGCGAAGGACTACATCGGCCGGTTGGGGACCTAGGGCTTGGGACGGAGGACGTGGGGCAAAGGCGGAGGACCGGCGAAGATGCTTCTAAGGCATGAAAATGTGTGGAGCAAAAGAGGAATTGATATGAGCCAGCCTCAGGATACTGACTCTCCATATGGTATGTTTACTTTGTTTAATTCGGGCATCATGCTTTAGCTACAAATAGTCATCTTAATTGGTCTGCTAGTTTGTAAGTTTTGAGAATTCTATTGTTGTTTGATTATTTAAGAAGTTTTGGATGATTATCAACTTTGGATGGCACTCATATATTAAGAATTTAATTTTTAATCTCCCTGAGCCCTTAGGGATGTAAATTAGTAATTAATGGGCATGTCAACAATGACAATAGTTGAGGCCATTGCCTTTGACTTTGTGGTGGTATAGTGTAGCTCTTCAGGGAAACATATTGATTGTGAAAGCTGTCCTTCATGATGTACTTGTTAACTCAATGCGAAAAATAAAATTGTGGTGGTTACATTTGAGATACCTGATACATCTTATGATTGTTCATACGCTTTGATAACACCTTACAAGTTACAAATAACCACCTATTACGCGCGGGGGAAGCGCGTGGAGCGAGCGCCAGCGCGCGCGACGCTCCGGCCACCGCGTGTCCGAGCGGTTTTGTGTAGCGACCCATTTTGCGAAAAAGTCTCTGTATTTTTCCGAAATTACGTTCAGATCTTTGGTTCTCGCGAAAAGATCCTTGGATTTTTTTTGCCCCTCTGTTTTGCAGGATGGCCCCGGTTTTTGCCCCCGGTTTTTTTAACCGATCCTCGTTTTTTCCGAATAACCCCTTTACCTTTTCCGAAAATCGTTTCGCCCGGTTTTAAAACTCCCTCAATTATCGTCTCTTTTATTTTTAGTGCGTCTGGTTGGTGGCGGCGGGCGCCGCGCTTCTATGATTCTAGTTAGTAACTATAAATGAAGTTGGCTCAAATGCTGCCACAAGCTCCCATTTTGTTTCAACTCTAGAATCTAGATCTTTGGTAGTCGACGGCAGTTAGCTTACACACAAGATTCTTTTGCATGGTAACTCTCTGCAAGAGGTCGAATTTGAATCTAAACAGTTACAATTGTAGACCCTGTATAATGGAGCATTATATTTTTGTTAAGGTCCACCAAATTAAGTACTGGATGTTACCTTTTGTCATCAGTTATGGGCCACATGTTGTGCTTTTATGTCAGAAATTTTGCTGTTTTGTCGGTTTGGTGCATATTCTGGCAAGGTTCAGATTGTGGAATATGCTAGCAAGCTAACCTCGACCGAACGAGTGCAGCAGACAGGAGGCTGATCGATGAGCCGGGACGGGCGTGCTCGAAAACCGGCACGGACACGAACGAAATGAATCAGGCCAAGGCGCGCCTAAATAGGGAAAAGATGGAATTAGAAGCACAGTCGCATACAGGTACGTACATAGCAGGATGAAGCGAGCGCAGGGACGATAAACCTCGGAGCAAGCAAAGCATTGGTCAAAAACTAACGCACAAACCGGAGCAGGCACACACAACGAACAGAAACACGAAGCACGACACGCAAAGACGACCTGAGAATCAAAAGGAGAAGCAGTACGTTCCAATAGGACGATCTGGGCGGAAAGACCACCAACCTCGGCATGAGGAAAGCGATTGCAGGAAATGCGAAGCACCAAGTGCGGCCCTAAAGTGTTGAGGAAGAACATGACCGAAAACCTGAGCAGAACAGACAGGCCGCCGAGGTAAAAGCAGAGTCACGAGGCAATCGGGACAAAAGTAGAATGGGCCGACAGGTTAGAGCAAGAATCGCAAGAACTCACAACGGAACCAGTGCACTCAATCCGTAAATTAAAGACTCCTCGTCGATGCACACCACTTTGGACGAGGGGGACGGCATGATAATACTGACAAATATGAAGATAATAGAGCAGGCGAGGGTGGACGATACGGACATAACGACATCAGTGCCGATGAGGGAGCGCGCGATGTGGGACGACATGGACAGAGTGACAATTGTACGAAGCACGCAGTGGAAAAGAAAAGATAGCAGCAACGAACCGATATATGTGTGAAGGACAGAAGTCACGCACTTCAAAAGAGGACTGAGCATCGCATATCGCTAATTACGATGAAATTATCACGAATTAACATGGTAAATTCGGACTACATAAAATTCCCAAAATATTACACAATAACTATGGGTGTGTCGGGAGGCTTACCATAAAATTTCTTAATTTTTGGAGTTCGTTTCTTATATGTAAAAACTCGTACAAATATCAAAATTGTATGAATTTTTAAGAAACATTCACAACAGATAAAATTAACAAAAATTTACACTGTAAGGTACGTTGTATCGAGGCACTTTACATAAATTTTCATAATTTTTTGAGCTCATTTGTATATTTAAAAATTTAAATAAATACTAAACAAAAAATAGAACAAATAATTAAGCTGGCTTAATCACCTGCCGCCTCCTCAGTGGACGTCGCCTCCTCGATTGGACTGTGCGGCATTGCTACCGTCCTCTCAAGGCGGTGATATTTTGTAGGCGAGAGAAGATATCATTTACCCATTTGTTACCAAGTTTGAAAACAAAAGTATGCAAATTTCTACTTAATAAATTAAAGTTGATAGAGTTAATAGAACATGTGTCACTAAGTAAATGGTTCTGTACATAGCTATGTGCGAGGCGCCCTGCCCCTGAGCCCAATCCGTTGTACACATGCATGTAAGAAAACGTCGTACGCATAGCACTGCTTGCAGAGGAATCTTGAGCTGCTAAAAACATTTCTTCAGCCTAGCTACCTTGTGCCCGCTTCAAACAGTTTTACTTTTTTGGTTTCTAAATTTCAATTTTTTATTTTTTATTTCTTTATATTATTTTAAAAGATATAACGGTGTTCTTAGGACGCTCAGGTAATGAGGCACCAAAACACATCGTAAACAAGGGGCATAGGAACCCAGAAAAGGCATGCAGAAAGGCAATCACAATCTTACCTTGCTATATTAATTCTCTTTGAAATGCCACTGCCTATATGGAGTCAGTCAGTCACACATCTGGCAAGGACACATCATCAATTCATATGTATGTGCCTAGGCAACAACGAACAGGGAAGATCGACATATGCCGTCTGAATATTGAACGGGAAAGATATGATCGTCTAGCTACTTTATACAGGAGTACCATGACTCTGACACCGACGGAGGTAAACGGCGCATACGGTCACGGACACAGGTAAGAACCGTAAGAAGGAACTGATGCAAAAAAGGCCTTGTTCCTGAAGAGTGATTATGTATGTAGGTTTCTGAAGTCTGAACACGAAGGGCGCTTCTGTTCAGAGGGCTCTCGCTTTTATGATGTCAAAGCTCATCTCGCTGGGATCTGTCGCCTGCAACTCCACCTGGATGCCGTCGAGCTCCCTCTTGAACCGGTCCTTGGAGCTCGCGTACAGCATCTTGCTCCTCACCCTTGATGTGTCCGGAGACCTGATAAACGAAGCGCAATGCGACCCGCTGCTTCAGTGTTCAGAAATCCAAGTGAAACAACTGAAGGACATGCAGCGTGCGATCTACAGAAGATTAAACAAAACCTAACAATTGCTACGGATGCAGCAAAATATTTCACAGATTTGCATCTCTCTCCATTGTACGAGCAGAGAAATAAGGTGACGAACAGAAATGAGAGATGATACAGTACGCAACAGGGGAAGCGTTAATTACCAGGAGATGAAGAAGATCTTGCTCTTCTGGCAGTTCTCGTCGGTGACAAAGTCGAAATCAAACACGGCATAGCGGCACTCGTCGGCGGGCATGGAGGCGGTGAAGTCGGCGTAGGTGTCGCCCGGCTGCCCCAGCCTGTCCACCACAACCTGCTGCGTCTTCTCGTCAATCTTGAACGTGATGAACCGGAAGCTCCTCTTCGCCTTCAGGTCCACGAACTTGAGCTTGCACTCGTCGCTCACGGCCATCCCCGACGCCGAGTTCGCCTTGCGACCACAGGAAGAAGAAAAGAAAGACCAACATGGTTAAAGAAAACATCCTGCACGTCTGCCGGGCCGGAAAAAACATCTTGCACGTCACCGCTATGGCGCCATTGTCAAAGAAATCAAGTAAAAGAGACTGATGGATCATTCACCATGGTCGATGGGTTTCTTCTTTCCACAGCCGGACACGACGGGGGCGGGGAGGGGACGGGAAGGCGGTGTGCAATGGCTATTGCGCGGAGCCGCGGACGGGGGCAAGATTTTCAAGGCCTGAAAGAGAGGAGGGAGAAGGCGAAATATAGGGATATGGAGGCTTGCATGCATGGTGCAATGCCGCCACGTTAGGAGGAGGAGGGGGGGCGTTTGACCAAGCACGTCCCCTCAACATGCGCGTCACCACCCATCCATCGTATTTAGAGCACGTATAATACAAATATTTATAGAGATATTTAGCAATTAAAAACTAATTTTTCTTATCACATAGGATAGGTAAACCTTTTATTTTGAAACATGGATACTTAAATAAGCATCGGTGCTTAGCAGGTGTTTATGTGTATAACTATATCAAATTAAAAGATAATATAACATCTAAGCACCCATGAAAAAGATGCTTGCATTAGAGAAAGTAACTTTTACGTGAGTGCTTGATGATGTGACTATATTCTCTCTCTTTAAATATTTATGTACAAGCATCTTGTATTATACATACCTTAAGTCTGTAACAAGCCTCCCTAGTTACCAACAGAGTAAATGAGTAATCATGACAGCTAAGCAACATGGAAGTGGGTTTTTACCTCTTAAGGGGACATGGTTAGTTTTGTCGTAACTCATGGCATCCTGCTGCGGTATCTAAATGGCTAAATGCTTTGGAGAATGCACATTTGCTGCCTTTGCAAACAGTTTTATGGTGTTTGGCAACAAGTGCTGCGCCGGAAATCTGGAATATAGTAACAACGAAATTGGCGAATATGGTTCAACTAAATATAAGAAATGAGAAAATCCCCCATGCATAGTCATATCCTTCAAGTGATTTTAGATGAGCTGGTGGTAACAATACAGTTAGACAATGGCTGTTATGGTCTTGCTTTCATATGGGTAAACACCGCTAAGAGTATGGTTGGTGGCGACGGTGTGTTGGAGAGAGAGAAGACTAAGATTGAGATAAACTTTATTCTTTCTTTTCTTGCCGGTAGAAGATGACAGTACCGTACTTATATAGAGCCGCTGAGCCGGTCTAGCAATCATAACTAATGGAAAGATATGATCTTACAAGATAGGTTTGGTAAGCAAGCCACCAACCCATATGCAACTAATGCAAGCAATCACTAACAATATGCAACTATGCCAGATGCATGCAAGCTCCTGATTTGTTGCCATTTTGCTAAGGTGGGCCCACGGCCATAACATTTCATCCCTCCTGACAAGACAACTCATCCTCAAGCTATCAGGTGGCGGTCACAGACATAGATTTTGGTGGCCCCATGTTGAGGAAAGATTGCACCATCGACGGGTGGTGACCACAGACGAAAACCTTAGTGGCCCCATGTCGAGGAAAGACTGCACCATCGGTGATGTATCAGATGTAGGGTTAGTGGCGTTGCCCGGGAAGTGGCGATGTTGGTCGATGTGGAGGAGGCTGGCAACCTGCGCGACCAACACGGGATAGCAACAACACCCATTCTACTACGGGGCGTGACGACGATGGAAGATATGCGACAACATTACGATCCCCACATGGCAGCCATCGCATTCTGTACCATCAAGAGCATAATGTAGGTTGACGTCGAGGGGAAAACGGCCGCCAAACAGCGGTTGTTTTCTTCCTGACGCAACTACCAATGGTGAAGCCCAAGGCAACCCGACCAATAGCACCGTAGAAATCACAACGACATGCTATAGTTCCTACTCCTCCATCTTCACCGCCAGTTATACTGTACATAGCAGACAAAGCAGCTCGCAAAGTTTGTACCCCCGTACATAGAATGATGTTAAACATGTAAACAAACCACATGGATAAGGGTCATATTATTGGCAGATATCAGTACTGAAACTAGCAGCTATATAAGATGGATGGATGAGGATTACCATTTTCAATGGGCTTGGGGCACTTGGAAAGAGAATGTCCAGATTCACCACAGTTATAGCAGAATTTCTTCAAATTCCCATCACTTTTCTCAGGGCAATTCTTCAGACTATGCCCCCGCTCCCTGCAGAGCAAGCAGATCTGAAAAAGAACATAACATTATTACATTGTTAAAAGATAGTGAAATTGAACGCTTGCAAATAGAGGAATCGGACATAAAACCAACTGATGAAAAAGGACATGACCAAACACCATTTACTCTCTGAAACATTTGCCATTTAACTCTCTGAACATTTGTTCACCAATACAGTCCATTCATACGACAGCTAGGAGATGCCAGATCATCATATACGCACTGATCAAAGTGGAGCATGTTTTCCAAAAGCTACGGTTGTGAGTTTGCAAGGTAGTTATTGAGTTTCATGCATCAACCAGTTCACCCAAAAGTTTAAGCTGATGAGGAAAGATAGTCAATTCACTTATACTTTAACACTCCCCCTCACGTGTAGGCTCCCTTAAGCCTAATACGTGAAATAGAAGTGTACTGCAATTAATTTTTTTAATTGCGTCAGCCAGACCCTCAACTCGGGACCTCTTAGCTCTGATACCATATTGAGTTTCATGCACCAACCATTTCACCCAAAAACTTAAACTGATGAGGAAAGATAGGCAATTCACTTATACTTTAACAGTAGTCATAGCTCGTTGCTGTCACAGAACACACACATAGTCCTTGCCTAATGAAAATCTCACCCAGCAACGTCAAGCTAAAGGAAAATCATCATTGCTTCTGCCGTTTTCTACGGTTCTAATACCCCCAACAATTAGTACCAAAGCTGCTCTAAACCTACTCCCCAGGTCAGCAACATCATTTAACGCCTTAGGTCCATGGAATCTTTAGCAATTGACACTACCGCGGACAAAATTACCCTCATAAGCTTATAAAAGACAACATTTTCAGCTGAGTGATGGTGGGCTGGTACCTTGTTCTTGTCCCAGAGGGCCTTCTCGGGGCAGGCCTTGGCGACGTGGTCGGTGGCCTTGCAGATGAAGCTTGTCGCACCCCGTAGCACCGGGAACCCGCGGTGGTGCTTCGACCAACTTCTTGCGCTTGCCTTCTTCGCCTTCTTGAACATGCTCTTCTTGTTCTTCTTGCTCTTCTTCTTGGTGCCATCGGTGGGAGGCCGGGTTTGGGTGGGAAGAGGTGGGGTTCGCCTCGCTGAGCGCTCCACGACAGTACGACTGGCTCACCATCGATTCAAGATTGCTACTACGCCTTTCTCTCGTGTGTGTGTTGAGACTTGAGAAGCGATTCTTTCTTTTGGTAGAATGACACTTACGATTTAAATATTTGAATTCTAATTATTTATGAGAGGTAGTATATAGAGAAAAATAATTACATATAATTTTAGTCAGTACAGCTGAACTCAATACACTTTTTACTATAATTTTTCTATTGATCCCCTTAATAAAACGAACAATTTAAAAGCTAGTTACTGTAGATAGTACAAACATAAACTAACTTTAAGTTCAAAAGAACCCGGCCAGTATCTCTCTTTGCGGCGACGGTGACGAAGAAGAAAGAGGGCGTGGGATGGGGATCGATCGAGTGGTGTGGTGTGGGTGATAAGAAGTTTGGGTGGAAGGGATGCTTTGAGATTCGTGTTCAACAGATATGTAGGGTTTGGATGCACCTGTAGTCACTTTGCCAGCCCAAACAATTCAAAAAATGATTCTTTTTGCAAAATCTAACGAGTTATTTATTGTATTTTTTATGTCCCACGTGTTCTTCGTTCGCTGAAAATCATATCTTTTTTCTAAAATTCCTAAAAAATCATTGAAAATCCTCAAAAAATCTCAAAATTACTTAAAATCTTTCATCCCTCTCTTGGGCCGTTTCTAGCCCAGCCGCGACGACCTTTCTCTTCTTTCTTCTTTGTTCCTCCTATCTTTTCTGGGCTGCAGCCCATCTTCTTTTTCTTCCCTTCCTTTCGACCGATTAGCATGCCCTCCTAGGTCATCTCCTCCTCCCAGACCAACTCCCCACCGCTCCCACTCACCCAGCCAGTCCTGACAGTGTCGTTATTTTGTCGCCTCTACCACTTTGCCAGCCACACGCCACCACCTCCTTCTCTCACTGCTTGAGCCACCCGCGCTGTCGCCATGTGTGGTCACCACATCACCCAAACCACGCTCCCCTCGCTATCTCATGCCCATGCATGTCGCGCGGAGGAGAAGACCAAGGACCACATCGCCGCTCACTTCCTCTCTCGCCATCCTCATCGCCCACGGCTATAAAGCCACCGTCGCAGTAGCGCCCAGCCCTCCTTCTCCCTTCCACCCTAAGACCATTGCAGTGTCGTTCCCAAGCCCGGCCGGAGTGAGGCCCCAATTTAGAACCACGTCGTACTCCGCTCAAACTCATCTCCATGGTTCTTGTTTTCCCTCCAATTGGCCGCACTCTTAACCTCCCCTCTTTCTTACGATCCCATTAGAGTCTTCGTCATGCCAAGACATCGTCGAAGTCATCATCGGAGTTCATTGTGCCGTTAGCCAAGTCATCGCCACCACTGATCCAAGTCATCAAATGTAGTTACGAGCCTTTCAGTGAAACTATCTCAAAATGACCAAGCAAAAACAATTTATAGTAGCTCATTGAGGAGGTCCTCGCTATCTTAGGTCTACGAAACTTGAGTGTGGCGTCACACATTGGGGAATCCACCTTAGATGAGCTCCATGGACCAACCTAGGACGAGGTTCATGGACCAACTTCGGACAAGGTCCAACCTTGGATGAGGTCCATGGACCAACTCGGATGAGGTCCGGGAGCCAACCCAATACTAAGTCCGAAAGCCAACCTTGAGCAAGGTCCACGGGTGGCCTCAGGTCCATCGGACGGCGGAGACCCACATTGGCTAGGCCCTAAGATCGAGCTTGTAACTTCACTCGTCTCCTTCTCGCACTCTATAAATAGGACCCTTGTAAGTGGAGTGGGAAGGATTTTGTAACCTAGATACCCATATGTAATACACTTGTTCATCTATTCGTGTGTGATTCTCGTGAGTCCCTTCACATCCCGGTGGTCCTCGAATCGACCGAGAGATGCTTATAAGTTTATTGTCCGATCCGTATCAATAACGATTAGACGTACCGTGGAGACTTAGTGAGAAACCATACCACCTAGAAAGATAAAGACATGAAAGGTCGATGGGTGGATCTATGTCATCCGTGCGGAGGTCCTTCTGACCCCTCCGGACTGCCCCAGGCCCTATCCACACGGAGGCCCTCTGGACTCCGCTTCAGGCCTCGTCTATGTGGAGACCATCCAGACTCTGCCTGGGATCCCGTCCACGCGGAGGTACCCTGCCTTGGACCCCATTCGCGCCTCTGGACCTCGCTGGGGGGAAGATGGCGAGAAGGTACATGCTCCGGAAACAAGCAATGCATAGTGGGGACTGGGTGCGTCCCTGCTGCGTGTGTGCACCAAGTGATTGAGAGTGGAGGGGTGGTACGTGGCCTAAGAATCCACCGCAGCGACCAGGCACCATCGTGACGCCTTCACGTGCCTACCATTCTAATGCTGAAGTCTGAACTACGAAGCATCCTTGCAAGTTGCAACCAGCACCATTTGGTCAAACATTCGACATTAAGAAAGGACTGCTGCAGAATTATTGCTACATGGGAGGAAAGCTATAATACTTTTTAAGCATATCTATCCCAATATGGACGGTTCCTTTCGGACCAACCGATTGTGAAATAATGTCGTGGTACTGTAGCACCACTGCACCATACTTCACCACTGGCCTCCTGGGATATGAACGCTGTATAATCACGCTCACTCGCCACCAAGTACTATACGTTCACCGGAAACTGGAACCTCATGTTTGTTTGATACAACCCGGAGTTTCCCTCAAACTTGTACAATTCAAATTCAAATCAAACTGCTCAAAGTTTACGAGACGTTTTTGACACAGCGTTCTTCAATCACCTTGTGATGTGAGCAATGAAGTCATCTAGGTCCTTGCGCGACGACCCGCCTACAGCCGCGGACGCGCGGACGGCCTTCCCGAGCGCCTTTGCGCGCTGCTGCACCACGAGCCCTTCCTCGGTGACCATCACCGTCTCGATCACCTCCTGTATGGTTGCCGCCGGTGTCACCTCGTTGTGTTTCTCCCATGGCCTCACGAGGAGCCCGGCCTTGAGGTATTTGCACACCAGCTCCGCGTCCCACGGCTGGTCGGAGTGCATGGGCCAGGCAAGAATCGGCTTCCCGTGGCTCATGCTCTCCACGGTCGAGTTCCAGCCGCAGTGGCTCATGAACGCCGCCGTGGAGCCGTGCGCCAGGATCTCCAGCTGCGGCGCCCACCCGGTGATCACCAGCCCTGTTCCTGCGGTTTGCTTGGTGAACTCGGACAGAAACATCGCGTGCCGGCTCTCGCCGGAGTCCGTGAATATGTTGCCGCGGTCGGCGTCGCGCAGCACCCAGATGAACCGCTGCTTGCTGCCGTGCAGTGCCGCGGCAAGCTCGGCGACTTGCTCCCCTCGGAGAGAGGACATCGAGCCGAACGACACATAGAGCACCGATGCCGGCGGCTGCCTGTCGAGCCAGTCCAGACACTCGTGCCGCTGCTTGCTCTGCTTCCACGCAGCCGCGTCACCATCGCCCACGGCTATAAAGCCACCGTCGCAGATGGCCTTGACCCTCCTTCTCCTTCCACCCTAAGACCATTGCAGTGTCGTTCCCAAGCCCGGCCGGAGTGAGGCCCCAATTTAGAACCACGTCGTACTCCGCTCAAACTCATCTCCATGGTTCTTGTTTTCCCTCCAATTGGCGCACTCTTAACCTCCCCTCTTTCTTACGATCCCATTAGAGTCTTCGTCATGCCAAGACATCGTCGAAGTCATCATCGGAGTTCATTGTGCCGTTAGCCAAGTCATCGCCACCACTGATCCAAGTCATCAAATGTAGTTACGAGCCTTTCAGTGAAACTATCTCAAAATGACCAAGCAAAAACAATTTATAGTAACTGTTGAGGGAGGGTCCTCGCGCTATCTTAGGTCTACGAAACTTCAGTGTGGCGTCACACATTGGGGAATCCACCTTAGATGAGCTCCATGGACCAACCTAGGACGAGGTTCATGGACCAACTTCGGACAAGGTCCAACCTTGGATGAGGTCCATGGACCAACTCGGATGAGGTCCGGGAGCCAACCCAATACTAAGTCCGAAAGCCAACCTTGAGCAAGGTCCACGGGGTGGCCCTGGAGTCCATCGGACGCGGCAGGACCCACATTGGCTAGGCCCTAAGATCAGGCTTGTAACTTCACTCGTCTCCTTCTCGCACTCTATAAATAGGACCCCTTGTAAGTGGAGTGGGGGAAGGATTTTGTAACCCTAGATACCCATATGTAATACACTTGTTCATCTATTCGTGTGTGATTCTCGTGAGTCCCTTCACATCCTCGGTGGTCCTCGAATCTGACCAGAGATGCTTATAAGTTTATTGTCCGATCCCGTATCAATAACAGTTAACGCTGACCGTGGAGACTTAGTGAGAAACCATACCACCTAGAAAGATAAAGACATGAAAGGTCGATGGGTGGATCTATGTCATCCGTGCGGAGGTCCTTCTGACCCCTCCGGACTGCCCCAGGCCCTATCCACACGGAGGCCCTCTGGACTCCGCTTCAGGCCTCGTCTATGTGGAGACCATCCAGACTCTGCCTGGGATCCCGTCCACGCGGAGGTACCCTGCCTTGGACCCCATTCGCGCCTCTGGACCTCGCTGGGGGGAAGATGGCGAGAAGGTACATGCTCCGGAAACAAGCAATGCATAGTGGGGACTGGGTGCGTCCCTGCTGCGTGTGTGCACCAAGTGATTGAGAGTGGAGGGAGTGGTACGTGGCCTAAGAATCCACCGCAGCGACCAGGCACCATCGTGACGCCTTCACGTGCCTACCATTCTAATGCTGAAGTCTGAACTACGAAGCATCCTTGCAAGTTGCAACCAGCACCATTTGGTCAAACATTCGACATTAAGAAAGGACTGCTGCAGAATTATTGCTACATGGGAGGAAAGCTATAATACTTTTTAAGCATATCTATCCCAATATGGACGGTTCCTTTCGGACCAACCGATTGTGAAATAATGTCGTGGTACTGTAGCACCACTGCACCATACTTCACCACTGGCCTCCTGGGATATGAACGCTGTATAATCACGCTCACTCGCCACCAAGTACTATACGTTCACCGGAAACTGGAACCTCATGTTTGTTTGATACAACCCGGAGTTTCCCTCAAACTTGTACAATTCAAATTCAAATCAAACTGCTCAAAGTTTACGAGACGTTTTTGACACAGCGTTCTTCAATCACCTTGTGATGTGAGCAATGAAGTCATCTAGGTCCTTGCGCGACGACCCGCCTACAGCCGCGGACGCGCGGACGGCCTTCCCGAGCGCCTTTGCGCGCTGCTGCACCACGAGCCCTTCCTCGGTGACCATCACCGTCTCGATCACCTCCTGTATGGTTGCCGCCGGTGTCACCTCGTTGTGTTTCTCCCATGGCCTCACGAGGAGCCCGGCCTTGAGGTATTTGCACACCAGCTCCGCGTCCCACGGCTGGTCGGAGTGCATGGGCCAGGCAAGAATCGGCTTCCCGTGGCTCATGCTCTCCACGGTCGAGTTCCAGCCGCAGTGGCTCATGAACGCCGCCGTGGAGCCGTGCGCCAGGATCTCCAGCTGCGGCGCCCACCCGGTGATCACCAGCCCTGTTCCTGCGGTTTGCTTGGTGAACTCGGACAGAAACATCGCGTGCCGGCTCTCGCCGGAGTCCGTGAATATGTTGCCGCGGTCGGCGTCGCGCAGCACCCAGATGAACCGCTGCTTGCTGCCGTGCAGTGCCGCGGCAAGCTCGGCGACTTGCTCCCCTCGGAGAGAGGACATCGAGCCGAACGACACATAGAGCACCGATGCCGGCGGCTGCCTGTCGAGCCAGTCCAGACACTCGTGCCGCTGCTTGCTCTGCTTCCACGCAGCCGCGTCAAGCAATGGGTTTAATGGCCCGATGGAGAAATGCTTCTTGCTGCCCGCGGCAAGGTGCTGGGAGACAACGTCGATGAACTCACCCTCGAGTGCGCGGCACGTGTTGGTGAGGATGCCGGTGCCGGACGAAATCGATTGCGCCACTTTCGCCCGTTCTCTGGCGTATTCGTTGAACTCCTTGGTCACGCATTCGTGGACGGGGATGGAGTTAAGGCCGTTCTCGCGCAGGAGCTGATGCCCGGCGTCCATCTGCCTGACGATGATCGACGCGGCAGTGCAGTGCAACCCGAACGCCTCCCCGTTGGACAGGCGCGCCGCCACCTCGGGAGCGAAGGAATTCATGAGGTCGTACAGCACGACGACGCGGCGACGAGAAGCAGACAGCTTGTCGAGGAGAGCCGCGAGCGGGGGGCGCGCGTTGGCGGTGTAGGCCTCCCAAAGGGGCATGAGGTGGGAGGGGAAGGGCGAGTCGGCGGCGGGGTTGGGAGGCAGGGAGACATACGTGCAGATCCCGAGGTCGTGGAACTGGACCGAGAGGAGCGTCTCCATGTCCCAGCCGTGCACGCGCTCTCGAGCCTGGCGGACGTGCGCCGCGGGCGCCGCGTAGTGCACGTCCAGCCCGCGCGCCGCGAGCTGCAGCGAGAGGTGCAGGAGCTGGTTGAGGTGGCCCTGCGCCGGGAACGGCACCGCCACGATGGCGACCGACTCCTCGGGGTTCCCCTCCCCTTCCATTCTGCGTTACCCTATCCGTGTGGTGGATCAGGGCCGAATAGGCGGTTATATGGATGTTTGGTGCAGCGTCCAGTGACGAAACCAAAGCTCGGTCGTTGACTAGCTTAGGCTTAAGTTTTTATATGTATTTTTTGATTAAAATTATACGGTTGTTACTTTTTTCTTTTTAAAAAATAAAAATAAAAAACCGTTATACCATTACGGACAATACAAAAAAAAGACAAAAAGTTAAAAACAAAAATAAAATAAAATTAGAACCCGACGTGTTCTAAGTAGCTTTCGACTTAAACGCGTCGGTTTCTAATTAAGACTTTTTTATTTTTTGTATTGTTGGTAAAGATATAACTATTTTTTTTATTTTCTTTGCTAACATTTTCGGTTGTTTGCAACGCGTGGGTTCCACGCGGCAGCGTCAGATGACAGGAGCTTGCAGGTAGGAAACTGCCCACGCTTTGTTACATTTGTCAGTGAAGACAAGTACGGCTGGGGTGTTCTAGTTTCTTAGCTAAATTTTCAAGAGTACAAGCACGCAGGGTGGAGTCACACCCAAGATAGACTTCAGTCTATAATATAAAAAAATATTTAATATATAATTTGAGTAAATTTAGTCTAGCTTAGGTAACATTTCATGATCAGTCCAGATAATCTAGATCATTTTATCACTGAGCCTGGGGCGTAACTAAATCCTAACTCTGTCGCTGCAAGCACACGCACAACACACTCAAGTCATATTCACACCACACATGTATCCGCGTGTGCCCACTACACACATTAAAAATTTTGTGAATGCTCTATAACCTCATAGAGTACAGATATATATTTACTTTGATTAAATAAAGGGTCTATTTTTTGGACTATGGTTTATAACTGTATTTTATAGTTTTTTACTCTAGTGCGAGTGCCAATACGAACGAATCGAAAGCTGAAACTTTTTGTGGTACTGGTACCTTCTACTTTCAGATAGGGTTGTAGGATAGATAGCCTACTATAAACCAAATTTGACCATTGATTTTTAAGGGGCAACATGGATGGGCTTTCCTTCGAACTTGAGATTTTTTCTAGGTTTATTCGCGACAACACTGTCCAATCGATGCCGCTACTCTTTTATACTTCAGTTGTTCAATTTGTTAAATAACAAATTCATTTTCTTTTGTAAATCAAGGGGCTTTAAACTTAATTGGTGTACAGCATGATTACAATATGCACCTGAACATGCTTTTTTAAAAAACTGGTGCATTATTAATCCACATGCACATCTAATTGTTAGACGAAGCTTCTTTGGTGTACAGGTGGGCAGCCGAATTTGGCGCCCTATGTGCAATTCAATATTTTTGCGACGAAATTTCCAATTTAAAATTGAACTGCTGAAACTGAAAGCATCAGAGGGAATCTTTCCATATGGTCACATGACATTCGTCGATCACCTTGTGATGTAAGCAATGAAGTCATCTAGGTGTTTGCGCGATGAGCCGCCGTCAGCGGCGGAGGCGCGGACAGCCTCTCCGAGCACCCTTGCCCGTTGCCGCATTGCCATTCTTTTGTCAAAGAGGACGGCCTCCTCGATGACTTCCTGGATGGCCTTCGCCGTTATCACTTCCTTGTGCTTCTCCCAGGGCCGCACGAGGATGCCGCCCTTGAGGTATTTGCACACGAGCTCCGCGTCCCACGGCTGGTCGCAGTGCATGGGCCAGGCAAGAATCGGCTTCCCGTGGCTCAGGCTGTCCATGGTCGAGTTCCAGCCGCAGTGGCTCACGAACGCCACCGTGGCGCTGTGCGCCAGGATCTCCAGCTGCGGCGCCCACCCGGTGATCACCAGCCCCCTCCCTTCGGGGTGCTTGGTGAACTCGGACAGCAGCTGCTCGTGGCGGCTCTCGCCGGCCTCTGCGAACATATCCGCGCGGTCGGCGTCGCGCAGCACCCACATAAACCGTTGCTTGCTGCCACTCAGTGTTGCAGTGCAGCAAGCTCTGCTACTTGCTCTGCCCGCAGCGAGGACGTCGTGCCGAAGGACACGTACAACACCGATGCCGGGGGGCCGGGGGCGGCTTGTCGATCCAGTCCAGGCACTCGTGCCGCTGCTTGCCCTGCTTCCACACGCTCGCTTGGAGCAGTGGGTTTAACGGTCCGATGGTGAAGACCTTCGTGCCGTCGGTGGCCAGGTGCCCGGCGACAACGTCGACGAAATCACCCTCGAGCGCGCGACATGTGTTTGTCAGGATGCCAGCGCCAGGCGTCTTGTCACGCAGGAGTTGGTGCTGGAAGTCCATTTTCCCAACGAGCATCGACACGGCCAAGCAGTGCAGCCCAAACGCCTCGCCGTTGGGCAGCCGCGCCGTCTCCTGGACGGCGAAGGCGTTCAAGCGGTCGTACACGACGACGCCGCGGCAGTGGGAGGCGGACAGCTTGCCAAGGAGCAGCGCGCCCCGGCGGTGTAGGCCTCGAACAGGGGCATGAGGTGCGCGGGGAAGGGCGTGGTGGCGGTGGGGTCCGGGGACAGGGAGACATACGTGGAGATGCCGAGCCCGTGGAACTGGATGCAGGTCTGTTGTTTTTGGCTGAAGCTTTTGGTTTTTGTGATTTTTAGGCTGTTCGTGTGAGAGATTATAGAGTAACAGAAACTCACATACGGTTTTTACCGATATAAATGAAGCCGGTACAATATGTATTATAATTAACTAGTAGACTCTATCTTGAAAAGATACTCACTCTAAAGCTAGTTACTGTAGAAAAATTAAAAAATCAGCTTTTAGAATCTGAAAAGAACAGTCCCGCAGAGGAACGCCTCCTCGTGCCAGCCGTGCACGTGTGCGCGAGGCTAGCGGACGGGAGCCGCATAGTGCACGGACAGCCCGCGCGCGCTTTTGCGGAGAGGTGGAGCGGTGGTTCAGTGGCCACAATGTGCAACGGCACCGCCACGACATCGACCGACTCCATTGGTTGGTTACAGTATAAGTAGAGGTATAGGTGAATTGCTTATTTTTTTTATCAACTTAAGTTTTTATGTGAATTGGTTGATTCAAAGGTGAAACCAGTCATAGTCTAAGGCCAGCTATTCTTGAGCCGAAGCTTTTTTTTTTGTGATTTTTCTACTAATTTTTCATAGGATTTTGTTCTAGATAGCCTAAGTTCAGGTTCTGCCCCTAAGAGGTCTTGAATTCAAGTTCTTGCTGGCACAATTAAAAAATTAGAGTTTACTTCTATTTCACATTTTATGATTGAGAAAACCTATACTTAAGCTTTTTAGATGAACTTATGAATTTGTGTGTTGTCCGTGCCGTGGTGCTGAGAGTTGACTACTGATCCTGAGCGGCATTATGGCAGATTATATATTTATGCGGTAGCAAGCCATTGGGTTTCTTTCTTTTTTTGGTTTCTAAAAATTATTGTTCGATTTTTTTTAGTAACTAATTTTTAAATATAATATATTTTTAACACGGGTATATAAGTTGATTGTATTATATACTATAATAATTTTTTTATATTAGTCAAAATTATACATAAATTTATATTATTCTGTATTCTCTTTAACAAATAGTCTAAGAGTTACAAATCCAGCATAAACTAAAAGTCAAAAGCAAAAAGAAAAAAACAGGCCGAATTACCTAACGCATGTGAGCAAGTCAGTCGCAGACTCAACAGCAGCTTCCACTGCAGCAAGCTTGGCCATTAGCCAATCGACACATAACTATTTGATAATTGTGGCTCCATGGGGCGGCTAAATTGATTGGAGGAGTAGAGTACAGTGCACCTACGCTTTGTGTCATTTTCAGCTTTAAATAGGGGAATATACTTACCGATGGCGAAGCAAAATATTTTTTATTGAAGTATATACTTATACGTGTCGAACCTCTATAGATATGTTCCTTTACAATTATAGATCAAACAGAATAAGAGAGCACTGGAAGGGTATAAGAATGAATCTATCTATTTTTTTGTTCTTATAGGAGGATATTTATACATGATCATAATATCTTATTATAATTTTACCCCTATCATATGGTACTATTACAAGGGTATTTACGTCCTTTTATGTTCCTCACCGAACCTTTCAGCTCAATAGGCCGAACGGATACGATAGGGAGCTATTCCCACAATAGAAGCCTCTCATATTAAATGGTTTCCTCTCGAACAAGCTAAGAGATATTTATACATGACCATAAAGTTTTATTACAATCTTACCCCTGTCATAGGGTACTATTACAATGGTATTTACGTCCTTTCACGTCCTCCACTGAATCGTTCAGCTCAACAGGTCGAACGGATACGGTAGAGGATCATCCCTATAATAGGAGTCTCTCATAGTACAGGGTTTCCTCACGAACAAACCGAAACCATGTCGTGTAGACTTTTTGGCTTGTTCCGTCCCTTTGGTCTGGAAGAGAAGTGGCATCTAGTTCTGTGGATTATATACCTTTGGTCTTGTGGACCGTGTTTAAACGTGGTTGGTGTGACTGGGACACGTACCTCCCCTCGGTTGACTTATGGCAAACCGCTGCACTTCTGGGCACAAGTTCCAAAGAGTCTCTTGTGTGTCATGTCCATGTCCATCCATCCATCCAGTTAACGAGACACTATACTACATTCATGATTACCTTCACGATGTTTTTCCCGAAAGAGAATCCAGAATTTCATTAAGGAAATCGAGTTTTTACAAGAGTTAATATATCACCTTCACGATAGCGAATGGCTTATTGTTAATCTGCGTCAATCGACTGTGGGTCTGTTCTTTTTATCCGAAGCTGATGGTTTTTGACTTTTATTACAGTATCTAATTTTCAAACGGAGTATTTTCTTAAAACGGGGTTTACAAGTTAAACGATGTATAGTTAAAAACACAACATCTATACCATCTAAAATCGTAAGCGAGTATCTCTCTTCATAATCTGTACCGTAAACAACTAAAATTTAAAATTTTCAACTAAAAGCCACAAACTACGGCCGTTATCAAACAGGCGCTATCTAGCGTTTGCGATTGTTAGCACCGATTAATGTAATGGCCTGCTACTCAAGAGTCAAGATAGACTGCGCATATACGCACGACGTTATTCCAGGAGTATATAAAAAAGTGGCCTAGGAATTTGTCCCCGAGGGCGGGCAAGTAGGAGTTTGGACTTTTGCACCATGGAACCAACCGAGAAAATGACTGCGAAGTGCTGACAAAAGCCGAACACCTTTGCGTGCATGGACCGCCTTGTTTAGTTGGTCTCGTGATGCCGCTGGGTACTCCTCCCACACGGACATTTCTCTTGCATGCAGTGGGTGACTGGCTGTTGGATCTCTGCACGGTTGCTTTGCTTGTGGCGTCTGGAGACCTCCAGTTTTAACATAGAATAACTTTTATATCTTTTCGTTACTTGTCTAAGGGTCCATAGCTCAGTGGTAGAGCATTTGACTGCAGATCAAGAGGTCACCGGTTCGAACCCGGTTGGGCCCTCGTTTTTTTTATTCATGTACTAACTTTTGCTAATGGAGTCCAGCAAATAATTAATAGGACAGTTACAATTGCTACTTTTGCTGTAATAAAAGAACATGTTGTTCTGCATAACGTAGATTACCATATGATAGTTCTCAACATTTTAAAATTTCACGCCTAGGTGCATTCACCTATCGATAATTTTGGGTCTGTTTTTTTTTTCAGCTTTTGATTTTTCTATAGTAACTAGCTTTTAAATGGAGTGTCTTTTTAAAATTAAGTCTACTAGTTAATTATAGTATATAATGTACCAACTTTATTTATATCGGTAAAAATCGTACATGAGTTTCAATTACTCTATAATCTTTACCACGAGCAGCTTAAAAACCACAAGCCACAGCAAAAAAGAAAATACCATTTATCAATCTTTTATAGACACATACAAAACGCCCCCAGAACTTAACTGCGAACACTTGGCCCTATGCATGCCCCAAATGCTAAAATTATGCGTATTCCAGTTTGCCTACTAGCAGTTCATCCTTACAGCGACGGGGTAGGCTGTGGCATAATTTTTAAAAAATAATATATTTTATAATATTATATAAATATAATATCGTCTAAATAATTACAGAAATAATTTTCTATCGCCAATGCAAATGATAAAGTACCAGCTTTCTCGCCCCCGTCCCTGTACATCTCTGCGATCGATGGATACCCATGGTGTGATCACCACGCAAGTTAAAAAAAAACTAATATAACTTGCTAGAATGTAGTACTCATAATAAAACATCTGATTTATGAAGAAACCGCCACAAGACTACAAGAGTACAAGGGAAACGGAGAAAAAACAGAGGCCATGCTGGACAAGAACGCGCACGTACCATCGATGAGCTTGTCCGGGTAGAACTCGTACACGTTTGCCTCGATGATCACGTCATTGGGCACGGACGGCCTGACCTGCAGCCTGGGGAGGAGGTAGTATCTGACGAACTTGTAGCGCCCATGGAATTTGGAAAAGGCTGTGATATTAAACGATTGTGGTTCGGCTGGGTGATTGAACGATTCACTCAGCCGAATAGCAATTCGCACAACAGAAAGGGCTAGCGAACTTGTTTCTTCCGAGTGAGCGAATCTTTTGTCGTCTCGGATCACCACGTTAATCTTTGACCACGTTGTATCAATTATGTTAGTTCGACCACATCAATTTCGTACACATCGATTCGATCACGCTGGTCTTCGATCACACAGATCTCGACCACGTCGATTCCAACCGTCTTAGTCCGACTTCACTGGTCTTCGATCAGATAGATCTCAATCACGTCGATTTCGACCAAGCTAGTTTCCATCACACAGATTTGGACCACGATGGATCTGACTGTCTTGGTTCCACCACACTGGCATTCGATCACACAGGTCTCAACCACACTGGTTTCAATCACACAAATCTTAGACCACGTCGATCTTCGACCACACAGATCATCGACCACGTCGATCTTCGACCTCACCGGTTTGACTACGTCGGCTTCGACCATGCTGATTTCGGACAACATTGATCTTCGACCACACATGCCTTCTACCACAATAGTTCTCAACCACACAGTTATTTTGACCACCAACAGACGCGGTAATTCCATGATTACAATGCCGGTAATTTCGTTCAAAGGTAGTATCATAGAATACACTGCAGTAATTCTAATTTCCCTGAGAAGTGCATATATTTTAACAGATTTTGCAAAATATATTTGCAAACTACAACATCATGCACACAATGATTATCCATGATTCTCAACAAGTTGCAAAACATATTTGCACACTTTTAGAATCACGACACAAGGATTATATATATGAGTTTCAGCCATTTGCAAAACACATTTGCAAATATAAATCTCATACTACAAAGAATGAAAATATGGACTTCAAACACTTGTAAAACATATTTACAATGTATAGTCCTATGTTACAATGATTCAACACATGAGGCACAACTATTTGCGAAACATATTCTCAAATACAAGTCTTATGCCAAGAAGAATACGACAACATATACTACCAATCTAGTTTTCCAACCAAACACCAAAACCGGTAAAAGACTATGAACACATCATTAGACCTAGCTAGTCATACATTTGGCTTACGCATCCCCTTGATATCATAATCAATAAACATATTAGTCTCACAATTGTATTTGTCATTATCATCAAAACTATCTTAATGGAGCTTAAACTTACAAGCGGCGCGTGGGCTGAGCGGCACATGGCGGGGAGCCGACGCGGCGGACCCATGGCAGCATGCAGGACTGGGCGGCGACCATGGCCGAGGCAACTTGGCCGAGTGGCGGCCAAGCGCAGCGCGGGCCGGTGGCATCACGGCCGGCGGAGGCGTTGGCCAGCGGCGGCGGTGGCCAGTAGCGATGGGTGGCCGTCGCACATGCCAACGTGGTTCGCCTCCGTGGAGGCACATTCGAATCATGTTTTGTGCACGGATCTGTTAGCGCGTGCAGTGAAACGTGGTTCGACTGAGTGATTGAACGGTTCGCTCAGCCAAACAGCAATTCGCACGACAGAAGGGGCTAGCAAACCCATTTCTTTCGACCGAGCGAATCTTTTGTCGTCTCTCATCAATCCTAGCTGGGTCGTATCTGATTTACTTCTGTTCCACCTTGTAGGTTCATACGCAGCCTTTGAGGGAACTTTCGTGCAATTGCACACCTCGGATCGACAAGGTTACTATCATATCACTAAAGGTTATTATCATATCACTAAAGGTTACTATCATATCACTAAAGGTTACCTGATTAGTACCATATCACTAAAGTTTACCTGGTTAGTATCATATCATTAATGTTTGCCTGATTATTATCATATCACACACGCTTGCCTTGTTACTATCATGTCACTCATGCTTACCTGATTATTGTCATATCACTAATGCTTACTTGATTGTTATGAAATCACCCATATTTGCCTGGTTACTATCATATTACTAAAGCTTATCTGGTTACTATTATATCACTAATGCTTGTCTGGTTACTATCATATCATTAATGCTTACCTGGTTATTATCACATTACTAATGCTTGTATAGTTATAGACTTCTAATGTTGTATTCATACCATGATGTTCTATATTATCTTGTTTTACATACTTTTAGGTTATTAGAATACTCAGTTAATAATGTTCTAGAATTCACGCTTTTAATTAATATTTTAGAATTCATGCTTAAATCATTAATGGGGGTAGCATATGAACATGTTTCAAATTTATGTTTAAACCGTCAGGAATCTTTTAACATTAGGACCGCTATGTTTATTTTTCTGATACCATGATTCATTACTCGTATGATTTCGCATGTGAGTCATGACTGATGTATATAATACCTGTTAATTCGACTAATAATCACTCATCACGTAATAAAACTTGGATGGTTGTCAACCCTTGTGTGAGTTATGTTATAATACATCATCACCGTATTATCATTCCACATCGCCCTTATATTGGGAAATATGTTTCTCTATTTTTAATCGTCGCAAATTATTTCACTTATCATAATTTTATCTTAGCTTTCCCTTCTCTAAAATTCACACCACATAACCTGTTGACAATATAACAGTTATCTAGTCTGGGGTTACCCACATATAGAGGGGATTTTCACCCACCTAGTAATGTACCGGGGGCGCGTAGATTTTCATTACTCAAGATATTACGGGCCTGTTCTTTTCCTCCGAAGCTGGCGGCTTTTCAGCCAAAAGCCAAAAGCTGCAGCCGTTGCCAAATAGGCCCTACATTTCGTCTGCAGTTATACAGTTGAGGATAATGTTGTACCTGACTACTCTCGTATAATCGGACATGTGGGAAGTAATCGCCGGTGTCGTTGCTATAACTTGCTAAATAATAATTATCCTTAATTCTACCGTTCCTGTGATTTCTATCTATGATCCGTATCAGTGTTTCCGGTAACATGGTTTCATTGCACTTAACTATGTCAATTACTTGCTTGTATTACTTGTCCTTTACACACCTTACTTGCGACCGCTGTTAGGTACTTGCTGAGATTTTCAAATCTTACACTTGTTTTTTTCCATTCTCAGATAAAAGGCATGTGGAGTGATAGCAACATGCATGAGTGGGAGGACTCGAGTTTTTAACACCGTGGTTTGTCACTATTTATGTCAGCTTATTTATTCTTCATTTGGTTAGAAGTAGACGGTCCTATATTTCAAATATTTATTTCAGCTTTCACTGGTTCTCTAATAAAGTACTCTTAAAGTTTTAATTTTCTTACTATTTCTATTGTTATTTGTATTATTTATTTTTTACTTTGACGATAATATTTTATAATAGTATTTTATATTCACATATGAGGTGATACAGAACTCGTCCGTCGGCTGGAGCCCGAACCCAGTGGGAACTAGCTCTTCTCGTGTCCCTCCGCTCTTCTTTTCGTCCCCGTCTGCAATGTCGGGGAGTCGTGACGATGTTCTCGAGGCCGCAGAAAGAGATTGGCAACAGCTCTCGCTTCGATGTGTCGCGCGGCCGAGGAGCTCGAGTTGTCGTCCAAACTGGGTGGATTCGCATGTGTTTGTTGCCGAATTTGATTGTCCGTTTATTGTTATGGCCGGCATTAGCGCTTGTATTTGGAGGACGACACGGCAAAATAGAGCACGTGGCGTCCGGAACCAGTTTGAACAAGGATCGATCGCACGCCAGCTCATACGATGTTCCAGCGGAAGTCGGAGAGTAAGTGCAGCTCAACCAACTACGCCCGTCCGGATCGAATTTATCCGAGTGAGGGCACTTGGTGCACGTCCGTCGCAAACGAGCTTTCGCTCCTGCCTCCTGAGTCTCCCTAGTCTCCAGTTTCCTGTCCTGATGCACAAAACATATTTGAAATGCATTGTTTTTTTTACAGCAGCACAATACAGCTACATCCAAATCAATTCAACAGGGATGCCACTTGGCTTTGGCATCTTTAGGACTGGTTCACAGAACAAATCAGTTACGTGAGGAGAAATCATGTACAACTACAACCCAACAATGTGACGAGGTGTGGTGTTGGTATCACCACACCCCGGGGAGAAGCCCAGGCACGGTTGATGTCAGCTTCAAGAAGAACTAGGAACGCTACGATTAACATCCTGCAAAAAGTCACTATCACACATGTGAGCATTGTTCACCTGCCATTTTTCTTGATTTGTCTCTTGAGAAATCCCACGGCACAAAAACGGGAGAAGAGCTTGGCAGCTCGCTGTTGTCTGCAAAGCACAACGGTCCATTCGGCCACGCCTTGCGTTCTGGGCCTTTGCAGCCGTAACATCCAGAAATGACACATTGGAGCTACTCGGCTGCTAACGGCCATGTGACATCCTTCGCCTCTTCCTCTCCTGCTCACGTCTCTCTTCTTCCTCAATCAGACGAAGTTGCTCTTCATCCTCCTGCCTTGCAATTCTTGCACTAAGAAAGAAACAACAAAAAGGGTTATGACAGGGAAGACACCAATAAATCAATAATGCAAACTATTAATATTCCTGGCGAATTGACCGCATATCAGTCATGCAGTTCCATTTTCTGAAAATGGGTCCTCAATCACAATGCCAGAATGCATCTTTATCAAATGTGTAGACAGTGCAAACTCTCGTATACAGAGCATACGATAATACTTGGGATGTTACACTAAAACTAACCATACTAGCAAGGGAAAAATTAGTTTAAGCCACTAATCTGGAGTAAATTTTGTTTTTGCCACTGAGTTTTCTTACTGACATGAAGGTTCAGAGCACACCTTTCTGTGAAATAACCAGAAATTGTTCGTATTACCCTAATGACCTTTATTTTTCCTCACCTTCTACAGTTTTACGACAGAATAGAATAAAATCTAGAAGAAAAGTGTGCATTATGTAAAAAGCAAGAAAGTAGATACCTTCTTTTCTCTTCCCTTTCTATAGTAGCAAAATCTGCTTCCATGTCACTATCATCCTCATCTCTGCCTGCATATTTACTAGGATCATACCTGCACAGGAAACACAGAATTATAAGAATTTTCTTCAAAATGTAATGTATTATCACTACATCTAAAACTAACTCATATCATAAAATTTTCATAAAAATGGACTTATTATCAAAAAGTCACTAAACCAAAATGCATAATCACAAGCCCAAGCTAACATTTCAACAGGTATTGCAATCAGCACAATGCTTGGCATAGTCAGTTCAAGACCCATGTTCAGTAAATTATTCCAACTCTAGTAGACATGTGACACTCATAAATACTAACCTAGCCTGTACAACAATGACTATGCACGATGATATAGAAAAATACCTGAACATACTCCTAATCATTGCTAAGGCATCTTCCTCGTCTTCAATTTCATCGTCAAATCTTCTTTTCGTCGGTTGCTTTTTATTTGAATGAACATCACGAATTCCATTGGAAGCTATTTGTCGAGATGGCTACAGGCACACACGCAATGAAGAATGAGTTTAGATGAAAAGAATATTTCTAAGTCCTAACTAAAGACATTGCATCCATACACACGAAAATGCATGCACATGGCTTAACAAAAAAGGAAAAAACTGACAGATTATTTCACAGAACTATTACCATGGGTTTCGAGGGGGGCCTTATCTGCCTTTCTACTGGTTTTACTCTATCGTTTGCCTGAACTCTTCTTTGCTCATAATAATGACCTTGCGAGGAAAGAGGCCTTTGCCCTTGCAACGACTGTAACCTGTAGCTTTGTGACTGTGGTCTTTGGCTTTGTGAGGATTGCAATCTCTCAATCTGTGAAGATTGCTGTGGTCTCTGTCTCTGCAACGATTGCTGTGGCCTCTGACTCTGCGACGACTGCTGTGGCCTCTGACTCTGTGACGACTGCTGTGGCTTTCGACTCTGCGACGACTGCTGCGGCCTCTGACTCTGCACCAATTGATGTGGTCTCTGGTCATGCGAGGCTGACTGCATCCTCAGACTTTGTGAGGATTGCGGTCGGTCATTATGTGACAAAAGGTGCTTTGAAGCTACATTATTCTTCCTCAGAGATTGATCATTTAAATCCTTCATAGAAGGCTTATTTGCAATAGGACCCTTGCTTGGAAACTTTTGACTTGCAACTTTGCTTGTAGTAGCCTGGCTGGACCCATTTCTAACAACACTATGCATTCTTCCATTGTCAAGTGAAGCAGCCCTTTCTCTGTTTGGAAAAGCCTCCTTTCTCTTGGAATCTACCTTACTTTCACCATGCCTTTGAGTGGATGATGTGTTCTTCAATCCATATCCATTTGACAATCTGGCAAGTTGACTTGCTGGTGCCCTGCTCTTCACTGCTGAATGTGTTAATTCGTGATCTGGCAAGAAACCAACCATCAGCATTTCTCTACTAAACAGAGAAGACCTAGTTCCGTGCAATGGAAGTTCAAACTCACCAGACTTTTGAGTGAAGGAAGACCTAGCCACGGACTTTTCCTTTGGAGAAGATGTAATGTCAGCATCATCTGAGAGTAGAAATGAATAGTCTCGATTATCCTTAAGTGCCTCAGCCTTTCTTTTTGCCTGCAAATTGCAGCTGCTATTTTGTGACCACACCAGATCAAGTTTAATATAGCAAACATAAAAACAATCCAGTAAAGGCAAATCCTTTGTACCTCATTAACAATCTTCTGTTTCTGGTGAAGTCTATTTGTTTTAGCTTGCACTTTTGAAGATGATGGGATGCCCTTCTACATATATATTTAGCTGCAATTACCAAATGTTGGATCAATGATAATCGGGATAAGATGTACTACTACATACTCCGGAAGGTCTTCGATCTCTGGACATTGTGTTCTGTAGTTCTTTCATTGATTTTCTTTCTTCAATTACTCGCTGGGAAATCACTGGTTTGGATGGCCCAAAGAAGGAGCCAAAACTACACAAATAACATACATAATGAACTTAGCAAATACAACAGTAGCAACAGCCACAGTAAAAGGCAGGAGATGCAAGGTAGAGAACAAAGTGGGGGGAAACAACAGCTGCATAAAGTGTAAAAGAGATAGCAGAGTTTAAAAGAACATCCCCTTATCCATCTTACAGATTGGTGCCTACATGGGCGCAAATGAAAATTGATTCCGCATGAACACATTAAAATCACCAAGGTAAAACATTGAATTTCAAGTGGACAACAATATTTCAACAAAGGATATAATGGCCAATCTGTTACTATGATAACTTCCACAGTTCCAAGGCAAATTATCAACAAAAAATGTAACAAACAAATGATTTTTTTCTCAGTTCAGTTTTAACCATCTAAAAAGTCCCTGATAGGAGGTAATGTCAAAAGGAATCATAAATCGACTACCTTCTCTGTAAGACATAATTTTTCTGTATTGAATAAGTTCCTGGAGCAAAATCGAACAAAATGCTCAAGAAAGTGTAGAAGTGGTGTATCGAAGACACTTACTTGGTTGGAGGTTTTCTATCATGTGAGGAAGATGAGCGGTCAGCTGTGCTAGCACCAGCACCCTGTGCCCTTCGCCTAATCTGCTCCTTTAATCGTTCTCTACTTTCAAGGAATTCCTGCTGCCCCTCTGGTGGTTCTTCCTCTTCCTCAACATACTCCTCCCCAGCACCCGAGCCTTCCTCCTCATACTCATCTTGATCATAGTACTCGCCTTCATACTCATCCTCCATTGCCCGATGATAACCCTTTACAATGATTGTCACAAATGAGAAAGAAGAGCATCGTCACAAATGAAATGACTATAGCTTCCTTTTTCTTTCAATGAATTAAGCTTACATTTTTATGATCATAACATAATCTCCAGCAAACTATGATTCTTACTGCTTCTACGAATCATAGATGGTTGAAACTAAACAGAATAAAGTGGGGGTAAAAACTAATCTTACATTGGTCTCATACTCGTAGCCCCTCATTTCCTCCAGGATCCCGTCGTATCAGTAGCACAATCCCTGAATCAAAGCCATTAACTTTCGTAAGTTTGCAAAGCTCGCCGAGAAATTTTCACTAGGTGCTGAACTTGAACCAATCAGCCATCCAACTGGGACCAAACACGCATCAAACCAAGCAACAATTGACCCCAAAATCCCTCTGTTAAGGGCCCCAGACCACAGCCCAACAACCTAATCGCTCAAATCCAGCCCGAAACGCGAAGCAACGTATGCCCGCATCTAGGGTTTCGATGGGTACGGCGGCGCGAAAATAGGACGCCACGGCGGCAAAGCAACCATCGAACCAACGGAACTCGCGGCGCCGGATAGGGGGGCTCACCTCAGGGCGCGGAGACGCCTCGTTCCGCGGCGGGCACGGGGCTAGGATTCGCCCGACGAGATGCCGCGCGACGCGGCTGGATCAGAAGACGCCGACGGGGAGGTCGGAGCAGGCGGCTGCTGCGTCGGCGGCGCACTGGGAGGCGGAGGCGGACGATCGGAGGCCCGCGGTGCGGTGGTCGCCCGGCACGGGCGAGATCGGCGGGGAGGCGTCGCCGGAGCAAAGCGGCGTGGGTAGGGGAGGCTTTTGGCGTCGTCGGGCTGGGAGTGGAGGCCGCACAGTTAAATCGACGTTTCGCTGCGCGAGGTACGAAGAAACTGACGTCCTCGGCTTACGAAGAAAATGCGGCTTGGTCTCTTGGTCCCCTATCTCTGACAAGAAAAAGGACAGCGCAATAGTGCAGTGTCTTTCATCAGTCCCTTGTAGTAAAATGTAAGATCAGTTAGTATTTACAGCGTTCAAAATACTCGAGATGGAACAAAGGAATTTCACGCACGTTCCCTCCCCCTCTGCAGAGACCAAGGTGTACGGATTATGTTCCCCTGTAAGGTCATCCCAATTAACGGAGGCATAGGATTGCGATTTACTCAGGCATCGTCAAACCTATATTCAATATTATCTATATTTATTTGAAATGATATTATCTATATCTAAATAAAAAAGATATATTTAATGGGTTTAAGTAACCCAGTGAGTAAAGGAGAAGAAAAATGAGGGGTTAAATAAAAAAGACTTATAAAGAAAATTTTTGTAAAATTTCGGTATTTAGAATTTCAACATCGTGTTCACAACATAAAAGTTTCGCGAAATCGACTAAATTTGTTAGTGATGATTCTATGGGTAGGAAACCTACTCTATGCAAATTGGCAAGGATAGACGCACACGTAAACCCCCACATACTTTTATAGAAAGTTTTCGTAAAACTTCAGCATTTAAAATTTCAACATCGCGTTTACACCATAAAAGCTTTACGAAATCAGCTGAAATTTCCTGAAAATGATTATGTATGTAGGAGAGCCACTTTGTGCAAATTGGCGGACACATGTGCACAGGTAACTCCCGTATGTTTTTATAGGAAGTTACAACTGTCCAAACCTATGAATAGTTTAAATATACTCTTAAACTTATATTTGAATGGGTATGAGTAAAGATGGGTAAATGAATATTACCCTCTCTTCCCTAAATCTAAATAGGTATTTTATTTCTCATCTATACTCTACCTAATAGTATAGATATGGATTTAGATAAGGATAATAGGCAGCCAGTGATAGCCCTAATCGTCAGCGAGAGGGGAGAGCTATCGACGCAAGATATTCAGGCCCTGTTCTTTTCAGCTTCTAAAAGCTGCTTTTCGGCTTTTCTACAGAAACTAGCTTCTAAATAGAGTATTTTTTTCAAGGTAGGGCCTACTAGTTAATTGTAGTACATACTTTACTGACTTCATTTATATCGGCAAAACCGCACGTGAATTTCATTCTCTGTAATCTCTCGTATAAACATTTAAAAGTCACCAAATTAGCACCAAAAAGCCACAAGCGCATGACCAAAAAGAACAGGCCCTCAAGCGGTATTGAGTACTGACAAAGCTATTGCTGAGCAGCGAATTGTGCGTGGGTGGACAATACATGCAGCCCTTCAAACAGTAGTAATGAAACGGCATTCCAACGTGAAATGTGAGGTTTTCAATAGCTTTTTCATCTGTGCCAGTGTGCCTTAAAAAAAGCCTTTTAATCTGATACTCGATGCTCAGCAAACCAAATTAATGACTCTCAAAAAAAAAGGAAAAAAAAGAGCAAACCAAACTAATGCCAGTAATTTTGCTGCACTAGAGTAGTAATTTCAAGTCTACAGCGCGATTTTTCAGCAGCACTGACTCCGGACGGTCCACTACCACAGGTTGACCAAGTCTGGAAAAAGAATATACAAACCAACAACTGCTACAAACCAACAACTACCACAGGTCCACTACCACAGGTTGACCAAGGCTGGAAAAAGAATATACAAACCAACAACTGCTACAAACCAACAAGGCAGTAACATCGAACAAAGAACTTGTTAATCAAAAGCATAGAACATGAAGTCAGGATTCAGATACTTCGAACGTGGTTAGACAAGAACACAAATCAGTGCTACCATGAGCATACCCACTGCTGAACTGCAAATCATAACAAGAGCACTTGGCCCGTTCAGTTTAAAATACAACAAATCATTGGATATCTGGTAGCGATTGCCCTGCAGGTGCAACAAAAAGCATTCAAAAAAGCGTACTGATACTGCTATACCTCACCATGTTCCGGTTCCAAGTCATCTTTCTGGAGTGTCATGTACTATTCAGTTATATCACAGCGGCTACTAGCAAATAACTATGTTATCCTCTGAAGATCTAAGAGCACGGTACTGGTTAAATTGCTGGGAGTAGGAGTGACATTTCATTTTGTAGCTTGACGTGCCAACCACTCTGCTTTGGTCAAGCCATAGTAGACTGCTTTACTTCCAGGCCACATAAGAAAATTCCAGCCAATGGGAGATCCACCAATGACATAAGACCCTTGCACGCGTTCACCCAGCTGCTTCGTATAGTTTGGTATCTCACTTGGTTTGGCTACCCGCTGAATCTCCACTGGTAACCTGTTTGCAGCAGTCTGCGTGCTAACAGGCTTGAGTGGAACCTTCTCACCCGTATGGCGCAGAAAACTTGCAGCCTGGCCTATCTGATGAACTTGGTTATTCTCTCCAGATGGGACTTTTCCTGCAGGCTTGTCCTTGGCAGCTCTAGCTGCAGGTTTGTCCAATGGTTCTACAGGCACAGCAGCAGCAGAGATAACAGGCCGCATTTTCTTGGCTAAGCCCACGAGAACTTCTATCTCTGTAGCATAAGATGAGCAGAGGACAGGCTACTTAGACTTATTTATCTTCAATGAATGCATGCATATGCATGAGCAAGAATCCATACGTTTAAAAGACCATTCAAATATAAGCAATAAGCCCCAGCTGTTCAAGAGATATTTCTAGACTAAACCACACATGGGGCACTTTAGGTTTACATTTTTTAAATGGCTACTGCTTTTGTGAAGAGTGTATAAATGTATAATTCATATAACTACTGATGCTGGGTACTAAGAAGCCAGACACAATACATTATGTAACAGGTAACTACTGATGCTGGGTACTAAGAAGCCTGATGCGAGCCATTACATAACAAAAGCAGTAGGGGTTTGTCAAATGCAAGGATATAAAATGTAACAAATCAATGTGTTCACATGTTACAGCAATGTATCAAAGTGATGCAACATTGCAAATGTAGAATTTGGGAATAATTGTGTTTTGTTTTATAGGACCCCCATACCCTTTATTTATAGTGCCAAGGTTATAATCCGACTCTAGTACGACTCACGACTTAGATTCTTAATAAACTCTAATACTAACTCTTCAATACTCCCCCTCAAGATGAGTATAAGATACAATCATGACTATCTTGTTACATAAAGCAATACCCTCAAGTCTCTCACTAGAATCTAACAATTTATCAAACCTATTGGCAACACCATGGCGAATAACACCACCATGACATCCACATTTCCCAAAGCTGCCTTCGATGACATGATCGACACCACCTCCAAGACTATCGTCCTTGCCATTCACACCACCCACGTTGTGTCGAACACCGCCACACGAATGCGACCTCCAAGTGCGGTCACCCAGTCTCAACAAACACCAAGTCCTTCACCTCCCCGGCCACCTCGACTTCCATCACCTCTCCTAACACACCCCCGACCACATTGACCTCTGCCTTCTACCAACACATCTCCAAACCCGATCTCCAATAACGCTACCTCGGGAGCTTATATCATAACCTTCACCAGAGCTACCACTAGCTCCTGCTTTGTCATCACCACCGTTGAGCTCATCACCACAATTGAACTCATTACTACCGTTGACACACCTCTGACACTCTTGCCTTCATCACCTCACCTCCTCCACCAAAAACACCATGGCAAAAAAACCCATCACTACACACATCTCCGTTATCCATACTAACACCAACACCAACTCCAACACCCAAAATCACCCATACTAACACTAACCATGCTTGTTATGGCATCGCCTAGTCGTCGTGGTAGAGTAGGGTGGACACCATGGACATTCTCCGCGACTTGGGGGCAAGGCGGGGAGGAAGAGGCGCTGGGATGGGAGGAGGCGGCGCCGGGGAGAGGAGGCGGCGCACGGGGGAGGCGGTGGCGGGGAGAGGAGTCGCCGCGGGAGAGACGCGAGAGAGAGGAGGTCGGGAGAGACACGGGAGAGAGAGAGAGGAGATTGATACAATGCGGGGAGGGGACGAGAGAGAGAAAGAGAGGAGATCGATATAATGAGGGGAGGAGACCAGCTACCGCGTATGCATGTACACCGTATGCATGTACAGGCTTATGACGTTCGTCGTGGTGTCGCCCAGGCGTCCTGGCGCCTCTTAGGCGCCGTGGTCACCAGTTACGCCGTGACAATCATGACACCAACACCCAGAATCACCTCTGGGCCTCCCATCAGCACCACTCATTACCAATACCACCATAAAAATGACCACCAAAGCCACCACTCAAATAGTCTTCTCCCCCTGTTTCAGGGCCTCTCTATCGTGCCCTAAAACTCCACGACCATCATGCCTTCCACCATAGCAACCAGCAGCAACCAAATAGAAAACCACCATCAAGCCACACAAAATCTCGGCCACACCAGATCACAAAACTTGGAACACCTTCTGGTACACTTCGTGTCCACCTAGCATCATACAACTCTTTTTCCACCTGTCCCTTCTCCTACAACACAATAGAAAAACAAGCCAGCTTTCTCTGTCTTAGATACCTTCCCTTCTCAACAGCAATAAGAACAAAGCAGCAAGAACACTCAGCACAACCCCATCCTCTCTCTCCTTCCCCGACATAGCACACGCAGACCAGCAGCGCATCCAATTGTTTCCTTCCTCCCTGTCTTCTCCTCCCGGCCAAATCGGCAAGTAGCTCATCCACTTCCTTCCTTCTTCCAACAACCCAACAACAACAACACTCTTCTTCTTCTCTCTCTCCTCCTCTCCAGATCAAACTCTCCCCAACTGCAGCAACAACCTCTTCTTTCTCCACTGCCCAGATCCAACGCAAGATTGAAGCTTTCCTTTCCAAGCAACAGCAGATCCCAACCCCTATTCTCTCTCCCCAGCGGCAGCTTGGTCCCAGCCTGGTGGGGTGCGACGACAGCAGGACGCTGCCCTCTCATGTCGAGCGGGGGTCCGCACACAACCCAGCCGGCCGCGGTCTACTCCTGAGTGACACGGTTGCAGAGGACCATGCGCAACGGGACAACAGCGGTCGGTGAATCGACTGAGGACTGACAGCGACGAGATCCGCTCAACGACGGTGCGATGGATGGGATGTATGAAAGTGGCAGCGGTTCTGAGGTGAGGGCTTTGCTTGGGCTAAGGTTTGAGATGGATTGGCTCTGATACCATGTAGAATTTGGGAATAATTGTGTTGTCCCGTACGACCGCCACACTAAAGGGCCAAGGTTACAATCCAACTCTAGTATGACTCACGACTCGCACACAACTTGAACTCTTATTAAACTCTAATACTAACTATCTAACAGTAAATGTCCAATCACGACAGTTACATATATGTTAACAGGGTTGAGGGCTACAATTCCACATCTGCAAAGAGCCAATGACAGTCAAATCACCTGAGGCAATCTTATTATGTCAAGACTGTGCTTTTATAAAAGAAAAAAGATGGAAGTCTATAGAAAATAGTTCGACACAAGATCCCAAACTATAATAGTATCTGTATCTGAGAGCATGATCATAGCAAATACACCCGTTAAGTTCCACACAACTTTCTGACAACAATATGAATTGAACATTTACCTTTCAAGATCTCAAGAGCAGCATCTTTCTTTTGGGAATCAGTACCTTGGCAAACCTTCAAGATAACAAAGGTATACGTTTTAGAGCAGATTCCTGTCTCGACCAAAACAAACCACATGACAATTAACAAGCAAACAACATGCGACTGGTGTCAAATTGGTAAAATTTCTAATGCCGTGCCACATATCAGCAATAAAAATGTACACTTGCACAGAACAACGGTGGCCTAACCTGCTCACTTCAGTAGGCATCACCACCTTCCCTGAACTCTAACTTCTCTTTTGCTAATGTGTGTACTTGTCCCCATCATATCATAAATTTCAACTAGAAATAGAGCATGCGATATCATAAATTTCAACTAGAAAGAGAGCATGCGCCTAAGGAGTGCATTGAACCTTGGCTCAAATTCTCAATTTAGTCGTCAATCTAAATTTTTCACAATTCCACTAGGAAGCACAATACTACTGCCAGTATTTTACCCTAAAGCATTGATCAATAAACACCACCTGATCTACGTCAAGCAAAAGCATCCCTACGTGTTGCACTGGGAACAGTATCATGCTAGATTGCTAATTACTGCTGCAGCTAAGGCTGAATGCCACTCGAGAATTTTAGGGTTTGGAGTGGGGACCTGAAGGAAGCGGCCTCGGAGGTTGGCGACGGCTGCTCTGATCTTGTAGTAGGGCGAGTGTTGGAACCCAACCTCCTCCAGCTTCCGCTTCTTTGGCGGCGCGTCGGACTCAGCGGCGGAAGGCGGCGGCGACGGAGGTGGTTTCTTTGGGTCGGTGGCGATCGTGGGCTCGGGCGGCGGAGATGGAGGGGTGAGGGTGGTGACAGGAGAGGCCATCGCGGCTGCGTGGAGGGAAATGGCTGAGCACTGGTTGGACTGGCGCCTGGTTGGAGAGCTCGAACGCGAGATAAGCAGTTGAGAGGCTGTTTGGTTATGGCGGCTTGTCTAGAACCTTCCGCCCAGCTTGGAACGCAGAATTTTATATTTTTTTGAGAGGAAATTAAGTACTACCACACCGTATGTAGGTTTGTAAGACTGATTTTCTAAATAATTTTATTTGTAAATATAAGATATATTTTATATTTTAATGTAAAATTAGTGTAATGTTCTATTTATACTTCTAATAAATATACAATTTTATTTGTTATTATCTATATGCATATATTGAATGTAGTTGTTAGAGATAATAATTAGGGCTAATATAGCCATTTTTACTATCTTTTTGTCTATAGGCTAAAAATACGGTTTATAAATTTAGAGGAAGGGGGTATTTTTTTTCCTTTCTACATACTCGGTGTTTTTAACCTAGGCCAGTCAAACCTAATTTTAAAATTTTACATTAATTATATTAAAATAATATTTTTACATTTATCGCAAAAATATTGTACTTCTATAATATAACATTTTATGAATATGTTACTATAAAATCAACGGTCATGAAAAGTTAAAAATACCAAGTATTCTAAAATGGAGAGAGAGTATAATCTGGTTTCAAGTACAGGTACACTACCAATTTTGACCCTTCAAACTTTTCAATATTTAACTAGTAGGTAATATTTTTCTAAGAGCATCCATGGTACAATAATATCAGTCGTGTCTAAATTGTTGTCACTGATAAAAAAATAAGTGGAGGGCGAATTAAAGATGAGAGAGAGAGGAAAATTATACTCCTACATATACCTGTGAAAAACCATATTCACAGAATTATTTTTTTTAAGAAAAGTCTATAAAATTATTTGGCCGCATTAACTGGGACATGTTTGACACACCTTTGCATGGGCCGATGAACACGCTCATGCCACCCAAGAAAATGAGGAAGAAAAAAAAAGAAAGAAGAAAGTGAGGAGACGATGTCGCGGCCCATTGGGAAGCGCCCCAAGCATTTCTCAACCTCTCGCAGTTCGCCTTTCCATATGGTCTAACTGACAAGTGGCCTGCAACTCCGCAGGTCCCACGTGTCATATTCACGAATGGAGCGTCGCTAGGACCAGAAGGACGCAGCCGCCGTGTCCATGGCCTATCGGCATAGAGGCCATCGCGACCACCCAACGGAAGCGCAGGGGACCAATGAGCGCATTGGGTGTATTCTCCTTTCTCTTGCTATCATCGCCTTCTTATTTGGAACTTCGGTTGGCTTGATCGATGGTTTTACTCCATTCGATTGCTTTAGTAGCACTCGTATAACGATCAGCCATCTCAAAGAGCTTGGCGACTATAGTCGGAGGGTTTAAAGCAATATCTTTTGTGAATCTTCTATTGTGGACTCCTTGCTTAAATGCTCTGATGACAGAAGCATAAAAAACCTCCAGAATGGAATTATGAACCTGACTAAAATATCTTATAAACTTTCATAGGGTCTCATTGTTATTATGCCTCATCTGGTGCAGGTTGCCCTCCTTTCTAGGGCGATTATATGTGACCTAAAAATTGGCCAGCAAAATATCACAGAGGTGCTGCCATGAATGTATCGACTCTAGTGGTTGATTCAATAACCAGATCGAGTGGATCTCTCGAGCATAGTCAGAAGATAGTTTGCCATAACATGCTCTCCTTCTCCTATTGCTGGAATCGCAATCGTGTAAATTTGAAGGAACTTGATGGGATTTTGGGACCCATCAAACTTTCCTGTGTTTACTGGCCGAAACCATTGTGGCCAACGCACTACTCGTAGTTCAGGCATGAACACCCGACATCCGGTAATAAGGTCGTGACACCTCCTTTGCGGGAATGGATGGTTGGTATCTCCAGGTGACTGTACTCAATGATGCTCGGCAGTCAATGGACACGACCTGTAATAGGTCTTGTTTATACGAGGGTAATACTCCTCATATTTTAACTGTTATTGCAAATTCCTTGCTTGAAGTGGTGATCAATCACCTACTCTATAAACTCATCAATCGGAGATGTTAGAGGAAGTCTTCTCCGACTGGAGTTGTTATTTGGAGAACGACATGACCTACCATCATGTTGATTTCCACAAGGTGAGTTTTGCAAACTACTAGACGCATTCGTACTTGTTCGACTCCTGGAGTTGTGTCGGCATGGTTTCTCGAGTCTGGCCATCATGCTTTGGAGTCTTCACGCGATCCCTTCAGCGAAGTGGTCATAGCCCAGTGCTCAAGTAAGCTCTTGGGTTGGATATTTTAGTAGGTCATCTGGGTTAAAGCTCTCGAGCTTCTTCAGAATGGTGCTGGACGCGCCTAGGCAAAAACCTCTAGGTAGACAATTTTCTCCTTCGAATGGTCTCGAGATTCTCAATATCTGAGGCTAGTTGAGACCATCTTAAAGGACAACGATTATTTCGAGGATTTCTCCCATGCTCATCAGAATACTCACCTGGCTCATCACTGAAGGCCTCTTCACCATCACCACGAGGGGTTGTAGTGTGTGATCGGTGGAGAGAGTTGTCAGCCCATCCTTTAGGAGAGCGATTAGCATCTACAGGGAGGGCAAATACCTCCTGTCTATAATCTCCACTTCCGTCGGAGGCCCCTCGCTTGAAGAGTTGTCCAACGAGAGTGCATCGCGACCTAGAGTAAACCCCATCGGGAAGAGGAATTCTGGGTTATAGCTGTCTCCCGTTGGAGCTGAACCCTGCGAAAGTATGGGCGAACTCGTAGAGAGCCCACCTAGGCTCTTTGCGGGGACAACCGGGGAGTTGCAACCACCAGATATCAATGGGGTCTTGGAATGCGGGATTCCGAGACTCGTTGAGCCTGATCGGACAACCATTGGGGGACTTGAACACTTAGATGGAGGCTCCTTGTCATATTGCGAGTCCTACTTATGGTCGGATGGACCCTTGCCCTTTAGAGAAATTGGTTCCTCCGTTGAGAGTAACGCTATGGGGATAAGGATCCCTCCTTAGCCTCATCCGTGGTACGATTTTTGGGATTTCACGATGAATCTCTAGATGCAGCCTCACTGTTGGATAACAACATGGTCTGCTCGTAGTCGTAGCAGGCATCCATGTTGAGATCAGCGTAGTCGGCCAGGTCGAACCAGAGTTCCTCGTTCCACTTTCCTACCATGAAGACATCAGAAAGAAGAGAACTTACCGATGAGGAATTACCAGAGTTTGAAAGAAGATACTCACGGACGACGCCGACTGTCAATGTTTTAATACCGATCTTACGTGATTTGGAGGATCTCTCATAACGACCTGACTACGATCGCACAAAGAAAAGGCATATGAATTTTTATACAGTTTTGGACCTTCTCTTGCGAGAATAATAACCCTACTCCTATGTAGCTATTGCTCAATGAATTGATTACAACCAAGTAATGCGGAATGTCTTACTCTACTTCTATCCTTCCTCGAGTCTGTCCGATCTCTCCTCCTTCCTGACATCAACCATTATATAGCTTACGAAGCGGCGACCGTTGTTCCATGTCAAGAAACGCCTTAACGTTTTGGATGATGACCGTCTGACGGGAGTTATTGTCAGAGAGACGTGGTATCTCACTCGTTGTGCGGCAGTTATTGTCAAAGAGAAGTTATGTGCAGTTATTCCAGAGAATAAATGTATGTGTTAACCGTCTCGTTGGACGGACCCACGTTGTAATGGGTTGTCGTAGACAAATCAGTCAAAGTTTGTCTTAATCGTAGGAGGATCTACGATTACAAGGTGGTCGTGGGATAACTTACAACTATGAAGTGATCATAGAAAAGACTTACAACTAAAGAGTAGTCATAGAAAGTCTTACGATCTCTTGGCTAAAGTTCTCCCTAACGCATAAGGGGTATACCAAAGAAATGTAATGGCGTTATAATATTATTTATGGATAAATAATAATTTGAACATTGTTATATCTTCTCACATTTAAAACGACAATTGGCATGTTGTGATAGTCTTATCTTGAAGACATTTTCTTTTTCTTTTTCCTTTTTGCGAAGAAGCTTGAAGACACAGGCGTAGCCGAGGTCTAGGCCTTGGGTCTAGCTCACTAGAGAGCGTAGGGCTCAGTCCAATTTGTTATTAGCTACAATATAGGCTAGTGGGAAATTTTGATCTGAGCTAGATTTGCTCCTGCTTGAAGACATTTTCTATTCGTGCAGAAATCCAAACATGATACTCCACTCAAACCACGACAACTGTATTATGCTTAAAAACGACAAATCATAGTACTTTGTTAATGTTATATACTTTAAGCTTAAACGTGTGACATGTTGTCTACTGTTCTAGTCTCCCATAGCACATGATTGATTAATCAAATACTCGCATCATCGTGTGAAAAAGGAAACTACTACGGAGTAGTAGCATCAAACGGTTGCAGAGGTGGCCGTCGAGATCAGTATTCCAATATCGCGCACATGCTAAACGCCCTTCAGTATTCCCTCCTTTGTTGGGACTATTCATTTTCAGTTTTTGATTTTAGCTTTTAGCTTTTTCACAGTAATTAGTTTTTATATAGAATATCTTTTTAAAATAGAATTTACTAGTTAATTGTAGTATATATTATACTGACTTTATTTATATTAACAAAAATTATATATAAATTTTAATTACTCTATAATCTTTTATATAAATAATATAAAATTTATAAACCACAGTATATACCGCAGACAAAAGAACAGACCCATTATGCGAAAAAAAAAACTCGAGTCCGCGCGGGCGAGTGCTGTTTCGCTAACAAGTCACACACGCCATCGACACGAACTCAGCATTCCAAGTCTCCAACCACTCACCCCACCCAAAAAAAGTCGCAACCACTCCGAGCGTGACACGTGGACCCGCAGACTCGCCATCAACACCTGTCCCGTGCACAACATAATTGGAGTGTTCCTCTAGTCTCGTCCTCCCCACAAGTCCCCGACCTGCCAATCTAAATTCGAGATTTTTTGTCCGAGTTTTGAAGCTCAACTGCCTCGCAGTTGTCCCGGTGCTCCGCCGCCGCGCGCCGCGCGCCGCCGACACCACCACCTCCGCCGCCGCCTCTGCCGATGGATCGCGAAGAAGGTAAAGCAGCGCTGAGTCTACCGAATTTGGGTGCGGTTCTGGCTAATTTGGGGGGGTGATTGCCATTGGTGTGCAGTGACGGAGTTCCTGGGGCAGGTGCCCCTCCTGCAGTGCCTCCCCGGCTCCTCCATCCGCAGGATCGCCGACGCCGTCCAGGTCAAGCACTACGGTACGTAGTGGGGCGGCCGCCGCCGTACTGTAGCACCCCTAGATCGATCGATTGATCGGTTTTGGTAGTTACGGCGAACACAGCGCAAATTTTCTCTTCGATTAAGAGTACTCTGTTAACCTACTGAAGGACGCTCTCTATGTTAGTTACTAGTGCTTCTCTAGATTTATAATTCGCTGTGTCCTCAAATTGCATACCTGATTTCTGTGCAGCTCACTGACTTAAGTGTGATTTTCTAGTGTGCATCTTTGTTCCAGTCAGCATACATCTAAAAAATTAAGTGTCAAGAGAAAATGCATGATAGTGTGTTGCCGTTCAATGCCCATGCTAGCTAGTAGTACACGTTGACTCGATGGTGTTTGGCCCTCGGTGCCTGATCAGTATACGTGCCGTTGTGCCTTTCTAGAATGGTGCTGATTTTGTATTCATTAAGTGTGGCGTGGAATCAAGCTGATTTGTACATTTGATTTTGATGGTGGTACTTTACAGAACCTGGTGATTACGTTGCTCGCGAAGGTGAACCTGTAGATGGCCTTTACATCATATTGGATGGTCAGGTATAAAATATGATAGTTCTTACTTCATTCATCGGCTCCTTTCCTATGTTTGCCCACTCTATGGAAGTGAGTATTTGAGTGATATGTGAACCGTCAATTAGGTGCCAAAGCTAAAGAAATGTATGCCTTGAATGCACACAGAAATACTTTTCATTGCCAGAGTTCATTATTAGGCTGTTATCCATCTTCAACTTTCATGTTTTATTGACTGTACTCTTCAACGAGGGCCCTAGTCCTAGCTATCACCCTAGAAGGGAACAATATATCAGTACTCAATTGAAATAGGTGGGGTACTTCGTTTTGAGCATTGCAGATCGAAGAGCATATATAAAGCAGAATTTGATAGGTAAATACTTTTCTTTCTAGGTTGCTGGGAAATTGTACAAGAAAAATACGACTGATCAATTTTTATAGCAATGATTATTTGCATTGGTGTTTGGGTGGAAGACTCAATCTGGGTTTCATACTTTCAGAGTACCATTGGGGCCTTGTTACTCTGTGCCCTTCTGCTACAACTGTATGATATATTCCAACTATTCTACTGTCATGTTGCTTTATGTACATTATCATACTTTCTGGCTTTATGCTCAGTTATTTTGCTTATATAGTCTTAGTGGTAATCTTTCCTGTTACTTGAAAGGCATTCTCATTGTCTTGCAGGCTGAAGTTTCTGCTCCTGCGAACACAGAAGAAGCAAACCGCCCAGATTATGTGTTAAATAAGTATGACTACTTTGGTTATGGTAAGATCTCTCTCTACATGTTCTTTAATTTTGATATTGGCTGTTTCTATTTTGATCAGGTATGTCCACATTTTGTATGAAAAGACATCAAACAGTTTGTATTTCATGTATTATTCTCTGAAACTAATAATGTTTTGCATTGTTTTGTAGGGACCAATAGTTCTGCTCATCAAGTAAACGTTGTGGCTGTAACGAAGGTTTATATATATTTTTTTCTATTTCTAGTTTTTTAACTTGACATTTTATTAGCTGTAGGAATTCCTTTTGTAATGATATTGGCCGATGGCTTTTCGAAATATGATATTTGGCTTTAGCTTATTGTTAGTCATGTATTGCAGCTGACCTGCTTTGTATTGCGAAATCAATACGGACATCTGTTGCAACCAAAGACAATTTGGAATGCAGACGAGACACCTGAAAGCCATTCTTTGCTGGAACAGATTTTGCACTTAGAGCCATTAGAGGTAAGTCTGATGTATCTGTTAGATGTGTATTATTATCTTTGTATTTTTCTTGTTGTATAAGGGGTTACTTGCATATATGCCATACCTTTACTTATATATATATTGGTCTATTGGCCTCATGATAAAAGCACGCGCTATTCATAACATGGTATCAGAGCAAACCTAGGGTTTCTCGTCAAGCCGCCGCCGCCGGTTCATCTTCTCTAGACGCTGCGTCGCCTGGCTTTGCCTCCATTGCGCTCGTCATCGTCTTCACCCTCTGGTGCTATCCTCCCCGTCACCGCCTCAGTTCATCACCGTCTGGCGCCGCCTCTGCCACAGGACCTTGGCTCGGGCATCGAGGTCGCCTGACACCGCCTCAATCTATCAGTGCCCGCCTCCCGCTCGTGGCTGTCTTCGCCCGTGAGGTTGCTGGCACCATCTCAATCCGTCGGCGCTGCCTCGATCCGCCGTTGATTTGCCGGCGCCACCTCTTGCTCGTGGTTGCCTTCGCCCGTGAGGTCATCGGCGTCGCCTCGATCCGCCGCCATCTCATTCGCCCGACACTACCTCGATCCGCCGACTCCCGACTCCCGCCCATGGATGCTTTCCGACCGATGATTTGTGACAGGTCGTGACCGTCGGTTTGTTTTCCTGACCAGTCGAATATAAAAAAAGAAAAAAAGAAAAATGCCATCCTCGTCGGGCACCGTCTTTGTTCCTCGCTGCCCAGTGATCTTCGATGGTCTCAATTATTAGGATTGGTTTTAACACATGCGTCTCCACATTCGTGGCCAGCACCTTTGGGATTCTCACCGGTGAGGTGCCTTGTTCGCCTCACCCTGTTCCACCTGCTGTGTCCATGCTCCCGAAGGATGCTTCCGAAGACACTCGTAAGGAGGTATTTGATGCTTTTGAGGATGCCATAGAGTCTTTTCATACTCAATTTGTTGCTTACAAGACATGGATTGAAGAGGATGCATGTGCCTCTGCTATTCTAGTTGCTAGCATGGAGGTGCATCTAATTGGAGATGTGGTAAGGTTGGCTTCAGCACAAATGATGTGGGCGCATCTACGCAACCGCTACGAGCCATCTGGTGATTCCTTGTATCTTGTGCGTCAGGAATAGTTGTTGCAGCAGGGAGATGTCACTGTAGACGAGTTCTATGCCCAGTTGTCCGCGGTGTGGCATCAGATTGATTCTTTGAAACCGGATGTTTGCCACGCTTGTCAGTGCTGTCAGCGCCAACAGTCTCATCTGGAGCTTCATCGCATCTACTACTTCTTGACACATCTTCAGGCTGATTATGAGCAGACTCATACTCAGTTGTTGACTTGCCACCCTCTTGTGATTCTGTTGGAGACCCTTGCAGCTATTCGTACTAAGAAGATTCGCCTTCATGTGCGGGTTTGCTGCTTCCTTCGGTTTTGACAGCTCCTCTAGCTTCTACACTCGCTACACCTCCAGCTACTCTTGTTGGTAGGGGCCTCCACTGTACCTATTGCTACAAAGAAGGACATGTGGAGTAGTTCTGCTACAGGAAGAAGAATGATTTACGTCGTGGTGACCATCCTCCGAAGGACACTAGAGCTTCCTCCTCTCAGAGGGGCTCTGGTGCTTCTTATACTCAGAAGCTTCTCATATTGCTGCGTCGCATAGCTGCTTTTGCACCGTTCGGTTCTGCTGCACAGTGTTCTAGTGAGAAACCACCTACTCCTTCCTTAGGTATATCACCTTGGATTCTTGACTCTGGTGCTTCTTTTCATATGACATCTGATCCCACCAGTCTCACTTCCATTAGTCCTTTAGCTGCTCCTATCCCTATTCAAACAGTAGATGGTATTTCTCTTTCTGTTGCAGGATGAGCCACTTTCGAATTCTTCTTTTCATGTTCCTGCTGTTTCTCATGTTCCCAAACTAACCATGCAGCTCATCTGCCGATTAGCTCACTGATTATTGTGTCGTGTTATTCTCGATTTTGATTCTTGTTGTGTTTAGAATCGACGCACGAAGACTCTGGTTGGTACTGGCCCTCGCCGCGGTGACTCACTTCGTCTCTGGGAACTTGAATGGCTTCATCTTCTTTCCGCTGTCCCTATCGGTCTTGTCGCCTTTACCACCGCATCCGCTTCTGTTGCATCCTCCACCGCGTCTTTTGCTCAATGGCATCATCATTTGGGACATCTTTGCGAGTTGCGTCTATCTTCTTTAGTTTGTCGTGGTCTTTTAGGGTCTATGTCTGGTGATGCTTCCCTAAATTGTCAGGGTTGTAAACTTGGCAAACAGCTTCAACTCACCTATCCTTGTTGAGAGTCTTGTTTATCTTGGTGTCGCTGGTCCTAACATTTTATACCCTGTGCATATCTTGAGCCAGTTTGTTTCTACTCCTACTCAGATACACCATAGTCATCTTTGTGTTTTACGATATCTTCGTGGAACTATGACTCGTCATCTCTTTTTTCCTCACTCCAGCTCTTTATAGCTCCAGTCATATTCTGATGCCACCTAGGCTAGTGATCACTCTGATCGCTGGTCTCTCTCTGCCTATTGTATTGTGTTTTTCTTGGTGATTCTCTTATTACTTGGAAAATTAAGAAGCAGACAACAATTTCTCGTTCGAGTGCTGAGGCTGAGTTGCGAGCTATGGATTTGTTGGGTGCGGAGGTTACTTGGCTACGGTGGTTACTTGAGGATTTTGTTGTTTCTGTTTCTACACCGATTCCTCTTTTGTCTGACAGTACATGTGCTATTAACATTATTAAAGATCCGGTGAAATATGAGTTTACAAAGCATATTGGTGTTGTGCTTCCTACATGCGGACACATGTATAGGACCAGGTTGTTGCTTTGCAGTATGTGCTTTCAGAGTTTCAGTTGGTAGACTTCTTCACAAAAGCATAGACCAGAGTCCAGCACAGCTTCTATCTCTCCAAACTTCATATTATTGATTCACCATAAGTTTGAGGGGGGGTGTTAGATGTGTATTATCACCTATGTATTTTCCCTATTGTATAAGAGGTTACCTGCACATATGTCTTACCTATACTTGTATATATTAGCCCATTGGCCTTATAATAAAAGCAAGCGCTATTCATAACAGTATTGTGGTGTCTGTGATGTTTATCTTTTGTTAAAGAGGTATGCATTGCATTACAGTTTGCTCATTGGACTGGAATAACGATTATCAGATATTATAAGTCCTCAAATATTGTAACCTATATGCTGTAGATGCTAGTTTTATAGTTTTCCTACTCTTTTAACAGCTCTTGTGTGCATCAACTGGATGTTAGGACAGACACTGGAACTGGATTATTGCCATTTGAAGGGTTACCTTTGATTTAAAATCATAATTGGTCATGGGCTTTGATTTGCATTACCTAAAAGAAATAAATATATTAGCAGATTTGGCAGCTTAGATTTGCATATCCTAATTTACATGTTAAAAGGACAAACACGCTGTCATAATAATTCACAATTAAGTCCTTGATCTTGCTTACTGCAATTCTTGTGTCTGTTTTTTAGGTTGATATCTTTCGTGGATTTACTTTGCCAGAAGCTCCAACTTTTAGGCAAGTTTTTGGAGGACAATTGATTGGACAGGCATGTTTCAACGACTCTCTTACTTTCTGTCATCTATATCTGCGAACTACATGTATTTGATCACTCCCTTTTTCCTCTCTGATGCCATATTCAATTTTTTACATTTAAGTAGAAATACGTGAATCACCGAGTTAATGCTTAAAAGGAAGCTTCTTTAAGCACGCTTATGAATCAATTTTCCTCAACTGTTGGAAAACCTGTGGGTCACATGTAAGAATATCTCCACAGAACCAACAATTCAGCAACAAATATACATCTTACGTATTAATAATGTAGTCAACTTTCTTCAAGACATGCTATGTTGCATTGTTGTTGGTGATGTTTATCATTTGATCTGATACTGCATGATGTGTTCACATAAGGAAGATATCCTAGTTATCATCTGTGTTGCTAATTAGCCTTTTGGATGAAAATAAATGATAAAAAAACTCATGTAAAGTTTCCTTTTGAATACCTGAAGGAATTCATTTGAATTCAGGTTAAGATCCATTTGATTCATCTATGTGAGCTCCCCCACTGCCCACTATAGGTTTCTTTTGAGTACCTGTAGGTTTTTATTTGTATTCAGAATAAGATAGGTTGCTTAGTCAGTGGTCATCGTAACTCACTTCCCTGCACTCCTAAAATAGTGGGAAAAAAATAATAAAAAACACTTGCACACTCAAATGGGTAAAACAAAAGGATACCCACATCATTGTCAAAGGTTTTCACCATGCCTTAACCTTTTATTCTGTTTAATCCTCATGCAGGCACTAGCAGCAGCATCCAAGACTGTTGATTGCCTAAAAGTGGTGCATAGTTTGCATGCAATTTTTCTTGTTGCAGGAGACAATAATTGTAAGGTTATTTAAACTTATATGCTCTTTTTTGTTCAACATCAATTCGGCCAACCAGATGTAATTTTTAAAACCAATAGCCTAATGGCCTATCGGTTCATAACAAGGAGGTCTAAGCAGAAGCTTTTAGTCTGGCTTCTTTTTATTATTCTTATTCATCTCATGTCCTGTAATAATCTTCTTAGTAAGCTGTGCATTATCCTTTTATCCAAAAAAAGTTTCATGTTCATGGTTATCTTTGCTTTGTACTCTGTAGTGCCAATAATATATCAAGTTCATCGGGCGCGGGATGGAACCAGCTTTGCCACCAGAAATGTGGAGGCAAAGCAGAAAGGCCTTGTTATATTTACTTTAATTGCTTCTTTCCAGGTGATTATCCTTATGGTGCTCATAGTTTTGTAAACAATTGTAGCGGAATCTTCTTTGGGCGAATTGAAAATTTTATTCAACACACTGTCGGTGATAATTGTCAATCTTTTGAACTTTGTTATAATCTGGGAAAACATGTTCGTGTTGAGAATCTGTTAGATAGTAGGTCAAAAGGTAGTTTTAACCACCTTCCAAAATGCCGCATCACATTGTTGTTCCTTTGGTTATTTTATTTTAAAGTTCAATATGTATTATCTGACCAACCTGTTGTCAGATTTAACAGAGGATGCTACTCAATGCAAATATGAACCGACCTAGTATACAAAGATTTAAGTTCTTTAAAGTTAAACCCATGACATTTTTTGCAATATCCATTAGAAACCGATCAATACCATCCTTAGTCCAAACTTGAACTTGATTAGTACATACGTCACTGTCCATGGATAAATTTGTCCTAAAGTACAACTACAAGAAATGATACTGCTAGGTTGAGATATGTGGGGAGTGCAAAGTACCATCCTCATGAAATCAGTCTGTTAGCAGAAGAAGGAATGGGTTCTAACTTCTGTTCAATTGATTATGTTGCAGAAGGAAGAATTAGGGTTTGAGCATCAGGCTGCAATCATGCCTGATGTTCCTCCTCCAGAACAAGTAAGGATTTTATCTCTCTCCTTTGATGTATATGGAAAAAAGTATAGAGACTAATATGTAATCAAATGCAGCTCCTGAATATGGAGGAGATACGAGAAAGAAGACTTACTGATCCACGCTTTCCAATGTAATTTTTCTTGACTTCTAAGCATATGTTTTGATAATCGGCTAAATTAGTGTTGTTTTCAGATGATTAATAGTTTTAATTTTTTAAATATTAGCCTTCAGAAGCAACTTCTGTTGTGCTGTTAAAAAAGCATGACTGTTTATTTGCATCAATTTTCACATGGATCTATCTTTCTGGTAATGCAACAAGTTGGACAGCACATTTAGAACATTAGATATTCTCTCTCTTAAGTTTCAGTTATCATCTGAGTTTGTTCATCTCTTTATCACATGCTGCCTGTTATAGTCTTGACAGTTTAGTCATCTGCAGGCAATATAGGAACTCAGCTGCCAAGAAAAAGTTTGTACCTTGGCCCATTGAAATGAGGTTTTGCGAAGATTCTGCATCTCAACATAAACCAAGGTAGCTAGTGTATCCACATATTTTTATTGCAGTGCACTACATTCATATTTTACCTTGGCCTAGTTCACCATGATATTTCTTTGTGGGCCTTAAGATTCACTAATACTAAATTCCACCACAAAAGCACCCAAATATTTTTTTTAATAGAAATTCTAAGGTTCAATATAGGTCCTCCAGAATTATAATTTTGATTTTAGGCAAGATTTATCCTACTGCAGACTATATGTTGTTCTGATTCAATAATGCATCTGATTCTTTTTCAGCTTGAACTATTGGTTCAGAGCTAGAGGAAAACTTTCAGATGATCCAGCTCTGCATAGGTCTGTCATTTGATCACTGTACATCGTTTTTTGTGTTTTAGATATTTAGGTATGAAGTTATTGTATGGTATTACAGATGTGTTGTAGCATATGCTTCGGATCTACTATATTCAGGCGTCAGCCTAAATCCTCACCGGGAGAAGGGTTTGAAGACATACTCTCTCAGTCTTGATCACTCGTATGTTTCAACAATCTACAATCAATATTGGGATTTTAGTTACCACATTCGTCTCGCCAGTAAATAGTTGTTTGCTCTATCTGTTCCTTGCTACTCTTTTGCAGGATTTGGTTCCACAAGCCTGTGAAAGCTGATGACTGGTTGTTGTACGTGGTAAGCTATTGATTAGTATCTTTAAATCGATGCTGACAGAAAATAAACTTTCTGCATGAGGTTCTTATTGCTACATCTTCCCTTAATAAACACAGATCGAGAGCCCATCTGCACACGGTGGTAGGGGGTTCGTTACCGGATGTATGTTCAACCGGCAAGGAGAGGTATGCTCGTTGTTTCAATGCTTTGACTGTGATGCTGCTAACTATTGCTGTGGTCGAAATGGTTACAATACTCTCCTCTTAAATGGTCAGCTTGTCATGTCGCTGACCCAAGAGGCGCTGATTAGGAGGGCGAAGACGCCAGGACAAACCCCAAGGCCAAAGCTTTGAGAGGTGCAAAAGGGTTATATTCTGTTTCTTTTTTTGCGGTTTTGCTATTTGACATTTCTTTTTCAATACTACCTATGAGACGTACACTGGAGCCAAAATGTAGCATATTATGTGGTATGTATACCACGAAAAAGGCTAGTTCTGTAACTTGATACGAACTGGCCTGCTATAATATTGAAATATATATTGGGTTGGGAAAATAAGAAAGAACTTAGCATCTTTTCTTCAGTCGTAACTCACATCATGGCAGTAACGAGCTGCAACTTGCCAGAAGGCAGGCTCGGTGTTTGCACCTTCGTGGAGTACAAATGCTTGTATGATTACATGTTTGAGCTGTTGATACGGAAAAAGTGAAATTTGGTAGTGTAATGCTCAGAAGATATACACTACTATTACAGTTACAAGCAGCTTCCTTCCTGTGAATCAAGTGTTATCACGCAATATTGTAAGTGTTGGACAACACACAATCTGGAGAAGAGGTTAAGAACACTATACGGTTCGATCAAGTACAGAGGGCAAAATACATCCGAAATCAATCTAATTGTACATGTCTATCACTCTGTCAGCAATCAATCTTACAAAAAAATTAATCTGCCTCACATTGAATACTGCTGAATCTACCTCTATGTTCCAATTGCAGGTAGGCAAGTAGCTTTCCGTAAATGACACTCTCAAAATACATATAAATTCCACACAATGGTCAGAGACAAAACAACTTAATAAGAGACAATCTGGAGAAGTCGGATCCGTGACAGACAGCTACACAGTGCTTTCTGGTTAAATACATCTAGAGAACATATTACATCCAATATCTAAATATGGCTGCCTTGTCAGTAATCAATCTCTCACAAAATACTGCTGAATCAACTATTTCAACATCAACATGGTACAGATGGTACAATTGCTAAAGAGTGAGCGTGAGCACAGCCTTATGCATAATGCATCAAACAAAAGCACATTATTACCGCTACCGTTTTCTTCGGAAAACAGGATGTACATTCACATCCAATTGCTCGAGCTTCTCAATCTGAGTAACACATTCATTCATTCTCTTCAGTACCTTGGGCATAGCAGCAATGTTAGCCTCAGTCTTGGATTTGAAGATCTTTAGAATTTCAAGCTTCTCTTGGTCAGCTTCGGCAAGTGATGTTCCAGCGTCAGACTGCAGTTCAGTTGGAACCTCTGCAATATCCATATTGGTGTCAGCCTTTGCTGACCTACCAAAATTGTATAAATTCTTTGCACATCTATGCCATTCTAAGTGATACTTCATTTACCATGGTTGCAAAGTAGCAGGTTGAACTCATAGTGATGTATTGTGTGAAAGGCAATAAAATTAGTATGAGATTAACTTGTTACACTGAGTATAAAAGAAGCAACAGTACACAAATATTATTCTCATAATGAGACGAAGTGACGGAGAGGCCTAGTTGAACTTGCAGAGGGGAAAATCGGAAAAAGAAAGGTTCACTTTTCTAGGTTTGAACTTCAAAGGGCAGATTTTCCTGGCTAACAGTTAAGCACCTAAGAAAAACAATTATCAGCAGTTACTGACTAAATCACCCAACTCGCAGCAAACACAACGCATTGTCCCTTTACTGAGTTGGGTAAGGTCAAACTTTACCCAATTCCCTTTACTCGCAGCAAACACAACGCATTGTGTAAGGTCAGACGTTAAAATTGCCAAGCATGTGTTTTCTAATTGAACTAAGTTGAGAGTACTATAACTCATCATAAGAAGATAAACATACAGTTTTAGCAAATATTGTCAGGTAAATGGCAACCACCGCTCAAGAATTGAGCCCCAAATATAAATTACCAATACTATAAACCACCGATTCCTGTGATTATTGGGTCGCAATGTTCAAACCAAAGAAACCAAATCTTCCGCTCTTTTTTTTTCGAAGTGGCAATTTTGATCCGAAAGCCCTGGACCTTCCCCCTTCTCCCCCTAACCTCAAGACCTAACTAGCTGATGGTCAAATCGAGCAACAATGCACTGCATCGCTGGTATCTACAATTAATCCAAAAGAAATCATAAAAAAGGGGAATTTCCCCATGCATACTTCAAGCACGGCCTATTCACGCGCAAATTACATAAACCCCGAATAAGGGGACGAACCAATCGAAAACCCTAGTACTAGAGCAAAGCCGGAAGAACGCATACCCAGGCAGGCGGGCGGGCGGAGGGTCGCAAGGCGGGAAACAGCGGCGTCGAGGAGGCGGAGGGCGGCGTCACGGCGGTGCTCGAGGATGCGGCGGCCCAGATCGGCCACCTCCCTCTCCAGCTCCTCTGTCTCCTCCGCCTCATCCTCTCCTGCGGCGGCGGCGGAGGCCGGGGCCTTGCGCTTCTGGCGGTTGGGCGGGGCTCCAGCTTGGCTCGGCGCAGGAGAGCCCCCCGCCATGGAGAGCTTGGAGCGCGTGGAGCAGAGGCGAGTGCCGAGTGGAAACTGGAGAGGAGGCTCGAGCGGACGGAAGGGGAATCGGAGAGGGCGATTCAATTCTGGGAGATGGGAGTGGGGGTGGGACCCACATGATGTTGGTTCGTTCCTCAACTTCCCCAGGCGATTGGACGGAGCATCTGACGGCTAAGATGAAAACTATGGAAGTGGGTGACAAGGTTTGAATTGGCGAGATTTCCGTAGCTAGCCCTCTTTATTGGTCGCTCGTTCTCTTTATTGGTCGCTCGTTCTGATATCGAGTCCTGAGCATCCAGCCTGGTTTATAATTTTTCTCGATAAATAAATAGAACGATTTTTATCGTTTTTAAAACGGTTTATCAAAATAACCTTTTTCAAAACAGCTTATCATCATTCGGATCGTTCGTACAAACACTCACTCTAAGAACAAAAACAATCGACCGCAACCATAAACTATCAGTCGCAGCCAAAAACAACAATCCTTTAAGGCCCTATTTAGACACAAGATTCTTATAAAAAATTCTTAAAGTCACCTAAGTCAATTGACAGTGGACATTTCGTTTCATATGAATTTCCTATAAAGTTTTCACATTTCAAATGGAAAAGCAATGCTATTGGTAGTGTTCTTTTAAGAGTCAATACTGTCAGTAGTATAGTGTAGAGTTACAAATCATATCCTCAATGTGCTTCAAAATCGTGATTTTTCACTCAAGGAGAGCATAGATGCACTATTTTTCTCGGAGGTGCCTTTCTTGGGAGCTGTCGTTACCTTGCACATTGTACTATATCCATTTAGCAAAGTTGACTGTAGATTTTACATTGTCTATTGAAGAAATTAATGTATAGTTATGGAAGATGATATTAGTTGAAGTATTTTTGTTTTGTTTAGTACAGGTAAATATAGTTTAATGTAACTATTTTTTTACATTTTGTGTATTTTTACTGTTTGCACTAGGGTGGTGGACATATTTGCGTAGATTTTCTATCCATGATTGATTCAGCATGCTAAAATAATAACTTCCTTTTCAAATTGACGTCTTTTCGAATTAATGATTGTTAATGGATTTGCATGCTATATTACACTTACACGTATATAAAAGCAATCCAAAGACAGAAAGGTTTGGTACCCAGACACCATGGTACCCTATTTCATCGTCCTATGTATTATATCTTATATATAGTGGACTTTTTATTAAAAATTTTAGATATTCAGTTTATTACCCATAAATCATGGCGGTCCACCCCTGCATGCCCTAACCAGTACTGTTCGCCGCCATCTATTGTTGCCAGGACCAAATAAACCACCGAATTAGCTTTTGTCTTTTCGGTGCCCTTGATGGCCCAGATATTTTCTTCCAAGTTGGTGTTGATGCGCTAGCCGATCGAGCCATACACAACTTGAACCATGGATTTTGCGAGAATATTCCCACCTAAAGCTAACCTAGAATTCGTAGCACTCACTCTCCCCGATAAAATCGACATATCCTTATTATATCATTTCCTTGCTTTTTTCCAAACAGGAGCAGGCACCAAAATATCAAACAATTCTCTGTAGAATCTGAAGCCGAAGCTTACGAGTACCAGAGTACAGGGCATGCTCAAGACAATGCGATGGGGACATTTACAAGGAATTTGTTCTGATTCCAGTAAAATTCTTACGCTCGAAATGGCCATTAGCAGTTGGCAGTCCATGAGAATCCCTGCAACTCTGCATGAACGCTGAGACTAACAAGCAAGCAAGATTTTTCCTTCTTTCGTGGATCGCAATATTTAACTATACCAAATCCACTTACATTTATCCATATGACATGTATGTACACTTCAATCTGAAAAACATGTGGAGCAATGACAGTTTACCACTCAAGAGGCGCACAAGGTCACAGCAGTGGCAAAAACTCCACATGTCTGCACGCATGCCACGGCGCCAAGAAGTCGCTCGTCATGCGGTGGCGGCCGTCGGTACTGCAGGCGGCCGCCTCGGCGAGCCGGCGTTGCGCGCGGGCGCGAACCTGGCCGTGAAGACCGGCTCGCGCGGCTCGAGGCCGCCGTCGTCGAAGTTCTGCGCGTAGCTGGGCGGGTCGTAGTTGAGCCCGCCGGCACCGAGGATGGAGCGGCCGTGCCGTCTCCTGCGCCGCGCCAGGCTGAGCTGCCGGATCCTGTGCCACAGCGCCGCGAGGCCGAAGCGGCCCCAGCACGACGCCATCGCCCCGCGCGTGCGACGGTACACGTCCACGTCCGCCTCCCCGTCCTCGCCGGTCTCCTCCATAGCCGGCAGCCTCCCCGGCGAGGCCCACATGGCAAGCAGCCCCTCCACTCCCCCCGCACACCGCAGCGAGAGAGAGAGAGAGAGGAGTGAGGTGAGGTGAGGTGAGGCCCGTGAGGTGTGTGTTGCTGGTTGGTTGGTCTGGGTAGCTGAGGACTACAGGAGCGCGCGGCGCGGGGAGGGGAGGCGGGGATCGTGCGATGCGAGAGGGACGGCCACGATGGGAGGGAGGTGGTGCGTGGGTGGTGGGTTGCGTCCCCTTTCGTTCGGTTTCATGGCCAATTTGGCGCGTTCCATCGTGCCAGCGGGATCTCGGTTGACGTGGGCCTCGACCGCGTCGCACGCGCTCCTCTGGTGGGGGCACATCTTTTTTCAGATCCGAAGCGAAAGCAACGTGTTGCTTGCTACCGTGTGCACGGGCTACTTACCGATAAGTTTAAAATCTACAATAACTAGATAAATAAATATACACATAGAACACGGGAATTTTTTTGATTCTCACGGGAATAAACCGTGTCATGCGAACTTCCCGTGAAATCCATACGTTCAAGACGGGCCATAACTTTTTAAACCAAAACGAGGCCCCAATTTGATGCTTCAGACGAGTTGTAATGTCCAAAAAGTTGTATACTAGGGTAGTTCGCGTTTATTGTATTGCGGTATCATTATAATGGTTGTAGAAAAACATTTTTGCGAAATCTAACACCTTATTTGATAAACTAAGCTTTTAACAAATTCCGTGTCTTTCGTGATTGCAACCTCCGTCTGTTCTTTTTGGTTTTTGAAATCGACTTTTGACCTTTAATACAGTACTTAACTTTTGCACAGAGTATTTTTTTAAAAAACCTAATATATGTACCATCCAAAATCGCAAGCGAATATCTCTCCGTAATCTCTGTCACAAACAACTAAAATTCAAAAAATTTAACAAAATAAAAAATCACAGCAATAAAGAACATTCCCTAGTTTGTTCAGTTATTTGGAATGCAATTGATTTCCGTTTGCGTCTCAAAAATGAAGCAGGGTTCTTGACAAACCAAGTAAGTCATCGATCCTCGTCTCGCGGGACAAACATGAATCCTCCATTTGGTATCATCCTATCATCTGCTCCGTCCACATTTGAAAAGAATGAGAATAACACACTGAACCTGCTGAGAGCCATTGACTGGCTACACACACGACCAACTAAACATAATTTCGGTGGCACTAGTACGTCGAGGTCCGTAAGTTGCCGCGGACACCTTAATTATTCGACTTTGTGAACTATACTACAGAAAGTCACATGTAGCGAATTCTTTGATGCATTTTTGATTTTTTTTTATAGTCTTCGATGCATATTTCACTTCAGAAAGTACGTACTAGGAGAGCTACCTGATGTGCACAGAAGTATGGAACTGCAGAAAAGGTCCCAGTTTAACACGTTAGCCTGTGTACCTCGATCGTATCGAGGATTATGCCTGTGAACCTCAAAACCGCAGGATCATACATGTCAATTGACCTTAAAACTAACCACAATAAGCTTCAGAAGTGGCTGAAAGAATTCACTGATCAGAAGTGATACTTTCAGGTCTATGCAAGTGTCATGGAAACGAGAGTCGCAGACATCTCACCTCCTTCATTTCCTCCACAAGAAAGCCTCGAACCAAATGCAAGTCTAATCGAACGTTTGGTCAGAGCTAAGCGTCTACAGGTCTTGCATTCCTTTCCTATCTTAAGCCATCTAACCATTTGGCCACAAAACGCTAAGCCATTTTTAGGACAGACTCCCCATAATATATGTACCGTTATCTTGCACAACCTCTGATCACTCGTTCTGTTTCTTACACTCAATGGACAATGGAAACCATGGACGCTGCCCGTCGCCGCGCCTCGTCCTCCGCATTGCCGACGTCCTCCTCCTCCTCTTATTTCTAGCGGCCACCCCCCCGGAGAGCCATGGGGGTCATGACACCGGCGTGCACAGCAACTACCTCGTCATCGTGCGCAAGCCGTACGAGTACGACCAGAAACTGTACAAGAACGTGTCGAGCTGGCACGCGTCGCTGCTGGCGTCGGTGTGCGACATAGCCAAGGAGGCGCTGGGGTCGGACCCTGCCTCCGTGTCCCGGCTCATCTACCTCCTACCGCAACGTCGTGAACGGCTTCTCCGCCCGCCTGACGCCGGAGGAGTTGAACACGATGTCCAAGGACTGGTTCATCCGTGTTGCAATCTTTACGACTGCTCCAGGACCTTTACGATAGTCTCTCGTGGCGTTACGATCACTCTGTCAGTCTTTCGACCACACAGACAGTCGTTTGACCACGTTATAGCTCCTCCGATCGCTTCATCTTTGTTGTCGTAAACCTTCTGCTGAAGTTTCGACCACGGTTCTCTGCTGCTGCGCTGCCCTTCCTTCGACCTCGCTCGAATTACCGTAATCGCAGCTCTCTACGATCACGCAGTTATTCTGCCGATCACTGTTCACCATAGTCGAAAACCTTTTCGACCACATTCACTTCCTTACAACGTGGTCGCAGTCCCTTCCGACTGCGTTCAAAGCTTCACAGTGTGGTCGAAGTCTCTTCCGAGTCCTCACAACGTGGTCGAAGCCTTCACAATGTGGTCGAAGGCGCTTCCGACCACGTTCAACTCCTCTCAATGTGGTCGAAGCCTTTCGACCACATTCAACTTCACAACGTGGTCGAAGTCTTCCGACCACGTTCAACTTCCTTTACCGAGGCCGAACGCCTTCCAACCACGTCTAAACTTTCTTTGCCGTGGTCCTATCACCTCCCGACCACCTCTACTTCTGATTCGCCGTGGTCGTAATGTCTTCCGACCACGTCTGCTGATGTTTTGACATGGTCGAAACTCCTTCCGACCATGTTTGCCGTGGTCGTAAGCTGATTTCGACCAAGTCTGTGAAATCACACAATGAAGTTGATACTCAAGTTTTTGCTTTTCTCTTCTTTACTTCTCGCTATTTTTCGATTCACTTCTGATTACATGACTCCTCCCCTTTTATACCCGGCTCTACGACTTTTGCTCGGGTTTCGACTACGGATACAACTCAATTTACTGCAATTCGACTTCGACTTTCGACTACGATTACAAATCGACTTCGATCACGACCAAAATTTGAACATAACTTCTAAACAAGATTACTTCCAACATTCTCTCCCTAATCTTGTTTAGTGACATTCATCATGCCGATCTTCTTCTTTGATCACGTTGACCTTCTCCTGCTACTGCTTCTTTCTTGACTGGGCTTCCTGGGCTGGATTTCGAATAAAAAATGAAATATTCGTAAAAAAATTCTCTTTTTTGGTTCTATTTCCTTTTTTTTTATTTTGAGAAGCTCTACGTATCATTTTCATTTTGACAGAGCAGGGATTATTTTTTCCCCGTGTTAACCCATCATGTTTCATCTGAACTGTCCCTAGTGCGACTTGGCTTCCTGCAAGGTTCGTACGGTGCTTAATTGCTTATTACGTGTTAAACATGTGTAACTAACGAAAGACAGGAAGGCGTGATTCTGTCATGGCGATCAGAAGGTAGTCATGGCGACCACATAGGGCTCACTACTCATGCAGTCATACGCATGGTGCATGGTATCTGTCATTCTGTCATCTCAACTACATGTGCCATCGAGAGTTCTCATGACACACTGGTACCGACTAGATCTCAGTCTAACCCAGATGTAAAAGTAACACTACTGCTAGTTTGTACACAATTTGCCATGTCACAAGTCGCTCGAATGAACTGCTCTAGTTGGAGCATTAAACGTAAAGGAACCATTTTTTTCGGGCCAATTGTCTAAAATAGTCAGCTCTTAGCTGCCTCTAAAATATATTTTTATTAAATAACCCTTTTTAGAATAGATGTGTCTAGGTATTATCTGGATATTTTTTTCCTAATAATTATCTAAATTTGACATCGTTGGATTAGAAATTCAACGGCTCCTTTTTTTAGGGGGAGATTTTTTTTAGATAGGGGATTCGTGGCCGTTGGATCTCTAATCTAAAGATCACAAATCTATATAATAGTTAGGAAGAAAACATCTTAGTAATGTTTATCAACACCCTTTCGGAATTTCATTCAAAATATAGATAACTCTAAAACCTAATTTCAAAATTGGACCCTCTTTGCAACAACGACGGCTACAACAATGCTGTAGATAGGCCTAAACATATTTTCAAGAATTCATCAGCACAAACATGTCATTTGCAACCAGCGAGCCTACAAAAATGTCACTAGCAACAAACGAGCATAGGCACGTGGCGCTATTTCATAGGCCATCATTCGCCATATAACCCAATCAAGAGTTGGCATAAGCGTGCTAAGGATAAGCTAAAATATAGTACGCACCTTAAGCCGAGCTCACCGTTCACCAGCCAGACAGACACACCCCAAGCAGAACAAGCTCACAAAACTCTATTTTATGCGGTCTCTCCTCTGCATGCATATACCACTGTACCACAGCTTGTGACAACCAAGAAATACCTTCCCTGCTTGTTACACTTTACTATTACACACTAGAGAGAGGAGAATTTATGATTTGCTATTGTAAAAACATGTATGTGAGGATTTGTTACTAGATGTCTTACTATCATACAGATTCTAAAGCCACATATTAGTAAAATATGAGTGGCAAATCCTCATATATATATATATATTTTACAGTGACAAATTCTTAATTATTCCTTGAATTATTTGCTAAAGCTAACGAGCGGAGATGGACAGGGTCAGGAGGAATAAGAAAAGCAGCGTTTCCATGGAGAGGGAGCGGTAAAGACGGTACTATTTGCGGATTTGCGCGGGCAATTCGACCGGGTTCCTCCGGCACGCAACTGCCGGTCATGATCGGAAAGGGAAGGGTCCTTTCCCTTTGCCGTCCGTAATGTGGCCATTATTCTGACCGGCGTGCTCGCGACTTTGTGTCAGATAAAGCCCATGGCAGCGCTTGACATGACCTCCATGCTATGCCGCCGCCACATGGCATTACTGTAGCGCATCCCGCGACAAAATGCGTGCTCAAAGCGCCAGTATTGTAAGCTACAAGGCGCATAATTCAGCGATGCTACAGACAGCGTCTGAATTTTAGAAATTATTTTTTAAGTAGAATGTTTTTTAAGGTTATTTATAGAAATCACTACATAAGCTGTTTTGAACAAAATAGCTTTTCAACACGAAGGTTATATTAATCTCTCTTGTAATCAGCCAAAAACCAAAAACTACAGCAAAAAAACACAACACTTTTTCTTAACTTAGTTCTAATTACAACGGGAGCTCTGGAGTGAGGTACTGAGTATAGTTTCGCTGTTTAGGGAGACAAATGATGATCCTTGATTAGTCATCAGTACGTTAGTAATGCAATTAGCAAGCATATAATCATCATGTGTAGGCAGAGGAGAGGAGTAATTCTGCTACTGTTAGAGTGTGAGGGACTCAGGGCAGTGCACAGTAATACGTAAGCGTCCATGTGTTAGATCGGCGCACTGCGAGCTTCTACAACTTTCAAAGAAAATTTCCGCGCGCGCGGAGGGCACCATCGGCCTACGAGAAAAGCGAGGGAATGGGACGCTTTCCCCGCGTAAAGTAGGGGGGCCAAGCGCCTGAGCCGTTTACCTCATCGCCGTCATCGTGGGGCCTCGGCGCGGCATGATGCCGCCTATTTCTGCTCATTCCCTCGCCTGCCACTTCGGCCGCGTGTTCTCAGCATCCTAGACAGCGTTGTCCTCCACTGTACGAGCACAATCGCGTACAAAGCCGCCACTGCCGTTCGCTCGCATCATCCCTCCCTCCCTCCCTGCTCACGCACGCGCACCCACCAGAGTACGTTGCTGATCGATCCATGCGAAGATGGACACGCCGTCGTCGACGTGCGACGAGGGCTCCGAGGTCGACGCGCGCTCGCAGTCCGACTACGCCGACCTCGACGACATGGAGCGGCAGCGTGGCCGCTGCCGGGAGGCCTCCTCCGACGTGTCGTCCGAGTGCAGCGGCGAGCCCGGGAGCCCGTACGGCTCGCCGTACCCGCGGTGGCCGGTGTGCAAGCTAGCCGGCCGGATGCCGCCGCCGCCGCTGCTGCAGAGGCTCGGCACGGCGCGGCGCGGCGGCGTGCGTGGCCGGAAGGCCGGCGACGGCGGTACGTATGTCCCTCATTGGAAGATCTCCCTGCTGCTCTGGAGTCTTCGCTTTCTTGGCTCTTGCGGGTAGATGCTTATGTACTAGCGGGGTTGAATTGGCAGAGCTGCAGCTGATGAAGGAGAGGTTCTCGAAGCTTCTGCTCGGGGAGGACATGTCCGGGAGCGGCACGGGGGTCTCCACCGCCGTCGCCATATCGAATGCCATCACCAACCTCTATGGTCAGTGTGCCTGTTCTTGTTTCGAAGATCTTAGCCCAGTTAGGAACAGTACATTTATACTAGAACAGAACATTTGTGCTAATATCTGTTGCTTCCTCTGCTCACAGCGACTGTTTTTGGGAGCTGCCACCGGCTGGAGCCCCTGCCTGTGGAGAAGAAGTCGATGTGGCGGCGGGAGACGGACTGCCTTCTGTCGGTGTGCGACTACATCGTCGAGCTCTTCCAGTCCAATGAGATCTTGCCTGACGGCACCACTCGAGAGGTGAGAATTGCAGCCCGGTGTTCTTCAAGGCGAGTTTTCTTCCATGGCACTAAGCAATGGACGCATTCTGATTCTGTCAGGTGATGTCGGCCAGGCCGAGATCCGACATCTACGTCAACCTTCCCGCCCTCGAGAAACTCGACGACATGTTGCTCGTAAGATCCTAGTTTCTTCACGCTGTCCTGTAAGAGGACTGCTGTTTGCTCATTGTGACTTGTGAGCTGAACTGTTGATGTGCACTTGTGCAGGAGATTCTGGACAGCTTTCAGAAGACTGAATTCTGGTACGTCAATGACAAGGGGCAGAAGGAAAGTTGCGCCGCGATGCCTTGCCGCCCGGTGAGCCACGGCGGCGAGGAGAAGTGGTGGCTGCCCGTGCCGTGCGTCACCAAGCCCGGGCTGACTGAGTCGACGCGGAGAGACCTGCAGCAGAAACATGACTGCGCAAGCCAGATCCACAAGGCGGCCATGGCCATCAACAACGACATTCTTGCAGAGATAAAGATCCCCGAACTGTACAAGCAAGCACTTCCCAAGGTAACAACAAAAAATTTTATCTGAGGAAGTACCATGTACTAACCAAATCTCTAAGAATCGGAATCTTTTTTCCCCCAAAATTATGATTTCTCAGCACTGGTGAATCTGAAACTTCTTAATTCTGAATTCTGAATGTTCAGTGTGGGCGGGCAAGCGTGGGCGACTTGATCTACCGGCACATGTCGTTCCCAGGCAAGTTCTCGCCGGAGTACCTCCTCGACTGCCTGGAGATATCGTCGGAGCACGACGCCCTCGAGGTGGCCGACCGCGTCGAGGCGGCGATGCACGTGTGGCGGCGGAAGGCAAACCATTGCCACTCGAGGTCCCGATGGAGCGCGGTGAAGGACCTGATGGAGTCCGACAAGAACGTGATGCTGGCGAGCAGGGCCCAGGACATCCTGCTGTGCCTCAAGCAGCGCTTCCCCGGCCTCTCGCAGACCACACTGGATGCAAGCAAGATACAGTACAACAAGGTAGGCAATCACGCACGCAGCAAAATTGCCATGAACAAGAGCGCTGAAAGTTTACAGGCTTGTGATCTGGATCTGCTTGTGCTATATTGTGCAGGATGTTGGGCAGGCCATCCTGGAGAGCTACTCCAGGGTGCTGGAGAGCCTGGCGTACAACATAGTAACATGTATAGATGATGTTCTTTTCGCCGACGAGTCTGCAAGAAAGATATGATCATTTGTTCGTCCTGTCTGGTCCATCCATCATCCACAATATGTACATTATGCCATAACATGTAGTACTAATGGAAAATAGAATAAGCACAGTACGATACTCGCCTAGCTAGCCAGCCATGTTTGGGTTTTCATTCCTATGTATTGAGTTGCATGTACCGACCAATTCACCTAAAAGCTTAAGCTGATGAGGGAAGATGGACAATTCACTTGTACCTCAACACCCCCCTCACGTGTTCGCTCAGGTCTAAGACGTGGAATAGAAGTTAGCTATAATTATTTTTTAATTACACCAATCAAATCTTGAACTGTTGACTCTAATATCATATTGAGTTACATGCACCGACTAATTTATCTAAAAGTTTAAGCTGATGAGAAAAAAACACCGATCAGTTGTCACTTGTCACATGTGCCTCTCAAAAATGGAGCAGCGCTTTAAAAAAAATAGAAAAATCAGTTGCAACTTGTGAGTGTTGCGACATATGGGCATAAGCACGGCCTATGATGCATCACAAGTTCGCAACTGATATGATTCGCCAAAGTATGCAAGTCATGCTTAAAATGGATCAGCACTGCAATATATCTCATAAACAAGGAAAAATTATTATTAGGACAGTCAAAGGAACAATGTATATACAACCGAACTTATCTTTCCCATTTCACACTTTTACACGAACGGGAAGGGAGAAAAGAAGAAGCATAAATAAAAAAGAAAAATTCCCAGTGTTAGGAACCACATTCATCCAGGATTATATGACCACTAACAGTAAGCACACAGTAACTGAACTGTGAAAACAAGCTGTTATTCACTCGAAAGCCACACGGAAAATGGAATTCAGTCCTATCAGGCTATCACGATGAAATGCCTAACTCTATAATTTGTTGAAATCTATCATACTCACTTTTCCTCTCCTTTTCACAGAACATTGCTGAATCCTTTTTTGAGAAGAAAGCACTGAATCTATAAACTCTTTTTCAGTTTTGATAGGATGTAGCTTCATGGATGACTACAAAGCTCTACAATCTTAAAGCCAGAGGTCAAACACCATTTCCTCCAGCAAGTCATCAAGCAAACCATCCCACACCTCAATAACAACACCTTCAGTATCGCATCGAAGATCCATCCACAATCCACTTTCCAAGTCTTTCATCACCACCTGATCTAATGTATTTGAAAATTCATTACTGACAAGAGAATCGATGCACTTAGCCACCTCTTGAACGAGTTTTGTTCCTACTGGAGCTGGCCTCACATTGTGTTTCAGAAAAGCTACCCAAGGGGCAATATCGAAGAAGTTATCCCTTATCTTGAGAAGAACTTCTCCCACACAATCAAAAAGAAGCACCGCATCGTCTGTCAGGCAGTATAAAACTCCTACTTCAGCCAATATAGATGTGTCAAGCAGTGACCCATCCATATACCATCTCTCTGAACTTTCCTCAGTCAACAATTCTGAAGCTTCCAACACGACCTTAATGAAGGAAACCCTTGCGTCTTTATCATCCAAAATATCTACTTGCGGTCTGTTCCGTAAAGTTGGGGAGGCTGAGGGGGTGTCAAGCTCTTTGAACAGAATTCTTGAGCTAGGCATGGACAACTCATCTGCAAGCACATAAAATTTTGTTCTGTTACCAATAGGTTTACAAAAAGAGGGAGAGATAGAGAAGGGGATTTCTTATTTTCAGTTCAATACCTTGCTTTCGAGATTTGTGGGTAGGGCTGGTACTATCTCCTAAGAATGAAACTAGAACGGATTGTGGACTCAATTTCTCCTCTTTCTCATCAGCATTGTCTGGAGAGCAAGGAAATGTCAATATGGATGGCTTGGCTAATTCAACAACTGCCGATGGATTATGATTGTCTTGTTCACTAACGAGGTCCTCTGGAGAATGCAGGGGGACTTCTGATAATGCGTTCATGGATTGTGTTTCCTCCAATGAACACTTCAGTAGTGGGGGAAAAGTTAAAAATCATCATTAGACACAGAAGTTATCTTTGTGTTGAATTTGCTAAAAGCTACGACTTACATGGCCTGATTTTTTATGTTCTAAGCTCTCACTTGAATATTCGATCCCAGCACAGAGTGGCAGGTTGTCCACTGCATCCTGCATGTTCTTAACCCCTGCAGACATTTTGATGCTTATATTACATCAAAACAAAGAAAGTAGAAAAACTAACAAGCTAAACGGAAGGAGATCTTGCAATATAATACATGAGCAATATACCTTCAGTGATAAACTCCTGAGAGAAAGTGCCCTCCCCGGATGTATGGTTGCCATAATCTGTCCTATGTTCATCCAACTGTTTGTTAGCTAAGGCGCAGTTGTCGGATGGTACTGTCTCCTGCTTTGGAGGGTTAGAATTTGCTGAGCTATCCTCTTGCTCAATTGTCTGTATCAGTGATGAATATGTAGCTTCCTGTAATAAGGTAGCGTCCTCCTCTTGAGGGCAATGACTGGGAGAAATTGTGTCACACTCCGGATATGAAATTAGTCCCCCGATGGATTCTGATTTATGTACAATCTGAGAACTGTCGTCCCCTTGATTGTATAGCCTCTCCATTAGATGCTGCTTGGCTTTTTCATAGGAGAAAGAGCTGACACCATGAGTGGCATCATTTCGTATGCCACTTCCACTATCTTTGGGGTTTGTTTCCTTGTCAACTACGGACGGTTGCTCAGCACTTTCACAGTCAGAAGAATCTGTACTTGCTGAACTTGTCGACATGCTTTCGACAGGAAATTGTTTGGTTGAGTGAGCTTTCTGAAAAGCACTACTCATGCTATCCTTTCGATTGTCACTAATGGCAAGCCTTAGCCTCCTTCTAAGCTCTCTAAGAGATAAATGGTGAGCAGGATTATCATTGTCTTCCTGACCTTGCAAATTAGGGTGATTCGATAATGGTGACGAAGTTGCACTACTTGAGATTAGACCACTCTGACTTCTTGAAGGAGTTGGCTTCAAGATTACTATCCTGCTAAGGCCACGAGAACTTTCATTTAACTTAGGTGCTTTCCTCATGACTAATTTATCCTTCTTCAGGGAAGAATTATGCCTTCTTTGCACTTTACATGGCGAAATGTCAGGCTGCCCTAGACTGTTAGTCATACCTTGCAACTTAGTTTCTTCATCAGATTCTGTCAGTTCTAACTTGGGGCTTCCCAGTGATGTGTAAAGGTTCTGGAGGCATTGTAACAACCTTGAGCTTGGGTCTTGCAGAAGCATTAGAAACAACCCTTTGTTTGAGCTCAGTAGCTGTAGTGCATCAACAAATTCTTTGGACCTAACTTCACCACTGCTGGTTATGTATTTTGCATTTGTGGATTGATGGCTAATTACTGCTTCTGCTACATCTTCTAGTGCTTTCTGAATACTAGAGGGGATCCGATTGAGATGCACACCAGCATCAATATTGTTGTCTTCGTCAATAGAATTGGTAGCATGGCCTGATTCTACTGTATTGCTAATCTCTCGGCCTTCATTATGATTTCTGTAAATTTCCATGAGACTTGCAGCCAAGTTTAGGTCAATATCTGATCCTTCAGGCCGATTCACAGACTTCAAATCATCAGAGCATACCCCAAATATGCTTCTTTGCGTTTGCTTCAAGGGCTGTGTGCCACTGGCCATCTCTTCTTCCATCAACGCTTTAATACTTGCCCTACCGGCATAAATTGTTTTAACTTGACGGTCTTTGTCATTCTGTAAAAATCAATTAATTTGTGTTTAGATGATTGTATTCATAGTTATCTTCAAAAGGTTAGAAATATTTCTGCATATTTGATACCCAATATATTGTAGCTTTTGCTGTGCTATTATCTTTGGCAAAAAGTGCTTTATTGAACTTAAATATTTGTACAAAAATGTCTTAAAAAGCTAAAAAGTTTGAAAGATATCATACTTTTTTAGGTTGTATAGTACTGTTTAGTTGCTTAATAGGATCGCTTATGTTTCTGCAAATCAAGAGCAATAGTGCTCTACAATCAAAGGTTCAGACTCTACAGAACGAGTATAGCTCAACAGTATCCAAAAATGTTAATAAAAGACAAAATGATGCCCACAGGAAGCACAAATAATGCCATTGTGCTTGTGTAGTACAAGCAGAATAGGGATGCAAGATAAAACTGTCTAACCAGAACTAGCAGGTTAAATTCAGCAACTGAACTTACGATTTTTTTTTTAAGGTAGAACTTACAGTTATTCCTTCGTTTTCTCATTGGTTTATTATATCAAACCAGGGATTAAAAAATCAGCAGTAACCAGCTGGTTACCACCGGTTACCACCATACCTGCCTAGACCGGTAAAAAAATACCGGTCCAGAAAGTAGTGATTTTATATTAATTTGAATGAAATCTTGATGTTAATGTTTATGGAAGACCGAGCAAACATATTTCTTGAGGAAAAAAATGTAGAATTGAAAAATTGAAATTGCAAACCGGAATAGGCTGGAAACTGGGCTGTTACCACCCTGTTACCGGCCTACCTCCGGCAAATTTCAAAAACCGCCTTTTTGATCCTTGGAGCAAACACATGAATTTTGCACTTCCTATATGAAAAATTGGGTAACATAGCTTTTCAATTATTTTTCTCAAAAACGCAGGAGGAGGTTTGCATTTCTTTCGATAAGAAGGATACAACACTGTTGATCATCCATTTTTCAGTCCGAAGACTGAAATCCGGAAGATTCAATTATTGAAAACTTACATCAGCAGATATGATTCCATAGAGATCTTCAGAACCTTTTAGGTCACTTCTGACTGCATGAAGCACACGATTTACTATTAGCAATATCATGGATCGGATAATACATTAGTAAAAAATAACTCATATTGTTATAGTGCAGCCAAGGTCTTCTTTTTGTTCTGATCAAAACTGAATGAATGCTAAATTTCCTCACCTGAATACCTACTAATCCCATGGCTCCCATCTGAAAGAAGTTTTGGGTTGTGACGGAAATCAAACATGCGAATCAGCCCTGACACACAGCCCACTTGGACCTTTTCGGACTTGCACCGCTGTTTGTAACTCTTCTTTGCCATAGAGGAGAACATGGTCAGACAATATTGCTTCTAAGGACTCTCTTCAGACAAGCTTACAACCTGAATGAAAAAAAAGACGTGACAGAAGAAAGTTGTTTGACAGTACAAAATTAATTAGAAATACAAATGGAAAAAAAGCTTCCGTTTTTCTACTATGTAAACTACTCATAGTTAGTCATGATCTCTTCCAAGTTCCAACTACTAAATGGTTGAAGAATCTACGTCCATAAACAATACAGTTGTCCCTAACTACTAAAGAAAATGAAAGAAAAACAAAACAAACAGAGAAGAGACAAAGGCCACAGTGGATCCCATGGATGCAAATGTCGGTTTCCACATGCTTGGAGTTGCATGCATTTCTGTTTAAGGTACATTCTAACATGAGTAGTGCTTCTATATTTTTCTCTCCAATAAGGATAGTACTAATCTCAAACCAAACGAAGAGGTAAATAATATCTATCCACCATTCATTATGCTTTAAAACTTGTGCAAATCACTATTAAGGAAATCATGTAAGCACCTCCCAACTAACATAAGGTTATACGTATTGCAAACACTGAAAGATTTAAAGGACTATCACTTGTTTTTCTAATAAGAAAAGATGCTAAAAGAATTTAATAAAAGCCATAAAGAAAGGAACAGTTATCGTGTTGGTCTGAGGAAACCAGAATCCGATACTTGGATTTAGAATCTCCCAAACAAACAAAGAACGGCTACCAAATGACCAAACTGCAATGTATATTATCACTAATAAAAATGAAGGCACCGGCCAATGGAAGGACTAAAACAGCTTAAGCCTCTGCCATTGGAGCATATTAATCAGACAATTACCCAGATGAATAAAGCATCCAAATTGGTTACTTTACCTGTGAGTATTTGATCTGAGAGCCAACCAAGGAACAAGCAAGGTGGCGCCTTTACGACTGTTCTTACACAATGACCTGCTGAATCATCTGAATTGCCTTGTCTGCACCTCGTTACTCTCCTCTTGAGCCGAAAACTCAACAAAGGAAGCTTCCATATTCAGAAACAACTCAAAATCCAATCTCCGAGCCTTCAGTAATCAAGAAGGCAGGCAAAAACGGATTGGAATGATCTGATGCCCGAGAAGACACCCTTCTTGTAATTGCCGTGCTTCCACGGTTTCCACAAGATGCCTCCAGGCTTGGAAGTCACGTCCAAAATTGAGAAACTTGGCAGGAGGGAATATCTCAGAATGATCTGCACACGCAAAAGAAAAAAAAAAGAGAGCACAACTGCATTTCAGAAACTTTTTTTCGGAAACTCTTTTTTCCTTTATTCCCCTCGGTCTTCACCCCAAACATGCAGACCACATCGTAAAGTTTCAATTTTTCAGCGTCCAGCAATTCAGAATCTTACAAGCAAGAAAGACCCTTGTCCCAGAACAATCTCAGAACCCAAAAGCCAAAGAAAAACCATTATTCACCCCCTATCCTCCGTTTCTTCACAGAAGAGCTCTCCTGGGCCAGATGGCTAGAGTAAGGTCGTCTCACTTAGCCGATCGGGTTTAAGTCTCTTTATCTAACTTGAGAAGAAAAATTAGAAGGACGTCTCTCCCCTTAGTCTCTTTATCTTTTTTTTTCAGAGCAAACCCTCAAAACACGCAGACACCAGCACCAAGATCGAATTATCCGGCCTCCAAAGCCGGACACAAATACCAAATGAATGAATACTTACAGCAAAAAAAACTGCTCTTTGTCACAGAACCGTCTGAACGGGCCAATGGAAATCTAATTTGCCTTTTCCGATCCTTTCTTCCTCCGTATCCTTCAAGAAACAGGACCATGCGTCGTGGAGACACATGCACTGCTCTTTCTTGGCAATCGAGAGGATTCTTGGGACGTAGGATACTTTGCCTTCTGTGGCTGCGCCAACCTCTGCTCCTACCGCCGTCTCTCGCATACCCCCTCTCTCTCTCTCTCTCTCTCTCTCTCTCTCTCTCTCTCTCTCTCTCTCTCTCTCTCCTCTAATGAAGGAAGGAGAAGGTAGGATTTGGAGGGTGGTTTGTACTTTTGATTTTGCAGATTAAAGGAGGGGATTTGGATTTGATATTTGTCTCTATTTTGGTCTCTCCCTCTTTTTCTAGGTCACAGCGGCTCGATCAAGCTCAACACGTAGTGTATGGCAAGAAAAAGCAGGAGAAAGGAACAACAATTTGACACATACACCCCTGACAATACTACTATTAACTATTGTTTGTGCCAGTCGGTTAGTCCTAACACTCAAGTCTGGATTCGGGAAATACATGGCATGCAAGGGTTACATCAGTAGTTCTCCAAAAGTTTTTTTTGGGCATTCAAGAATGGGTGTGTCTAGGCATCATCCGAATATTTTCTTTCTAATAATCATCTAAATTTAAGACTGTTGGATTAGAGATCCAACGATCCCTTTTTATAGGAGGAGAATTCGTGTCCGTTGGATTTTTAATCCAACGGTCACAAATCTGGATGGTAGTTAGAAAGAAAACATTCGAGTGATGTTTATCAACACCCTTCAAGGATTTGCCCACCCTAGATGCAATTAACGATTTGCCATCGATGTGTCACTGACAAGTGGGTCTTAGGGCCACATGTTAGTGATATATGGAGGGGCAAATCCTTAATTGCATCTATTCGCAGTTGCAAATCCTCAATTATCCTTTTTTAGATTAGTTTATCCTTAAGTTTCTAATATAATGACTACTGCAGAAAAGGTTTTCAGAATAGTAATGTTGTGTGACTACGGACCAAACAGTAAATGGGGAGATCAGTAAAGTGAATGTAGGAGAAATGGGTTGTATTGCCCCTCCTTTTCAGAGCTATGTGTGTACACACACACATATGGTCATGCCAGGAGCAGGGGTGTCTTTTACATGCTCTATTGGGCCTTTTGACCCAGCAGGTCAAATGGAATTAGGTGGGGTCAACCCTACAACAGTAGCCTCTCATGTTAAAAGGTTTCATCTCCTGCAAACTAAAACTATGTTGCCAAGCCTTTTGGCCCCCTCCGTCCCTTCAGCCTGTGGAGTAGTCGGCCCATGGGATTTATCGTGATGGTCGTGGTCGATTTGGTATGCAGCCTGGGACACACGGTTGATGGTGTTTGGCGTGTTGTGCGCTACCGAGTCGGTCCTTGTCGGCTCCCGAGACGCACGCAAAAAGGCGTGCACATTTAATATCGACGTCCAAGCCCAGACAACCCACCAGCGGGCATTCTTCTTGTGCTTCTGCCATTAGCGTTGCTTGCACTGCTCCGTCCAGCCACCACCCTAAAACGCCGTCGCGGTGTGTCGTATGTTGCCTCCGCATCATCACCAAGTCACTTGCCGCCGTTGCCGGTGCGAGGATGGTCCGTGGCAACGACTAATGTTGTCGTCGTAGTGTCGTATGCGCTTTGTCTAGCCATGGAGGTTCCTCCTATCGTGGGAGCTCGTTGGCCTTAGAGATGGAGTATAAGTTGGTGAAACTTGATGCATCAACGGCTAACAAACGGTGGAGCGCGGCGAGGAAGGTGAATGGCGTGTGCACAAACACGCTGGAGACAACGATAGTGATTGAAGAGCTGATTCGGTCGCTGGTGCATGATGAGAAGATTTCGGCACATGACGTGGTTCGCATGCCTGCCATTAGTGAAATGGAGCCCCGGCCGATGGAGTCCGAGACCATTGTCCTCGCCACGTACTTCAACACCGGGCTCCAAATCCCTACATCAGCCTTCGTCGGTGAAGTCCTTCGGCTATACGGGCTGGAGCTTGCGCAGTTGACAGCAACGCTATCGTCCGGCTAGCCGTCTATAGCTAGGCCTAATGAGCAAAGACAATGTGGCCAAGCGCTGTGCTGTTCGCCTTCCTCCACGATGTCTGATGCCAACCGAAGAAGCATGCCGAGGGCGAGTACTCCAACATGGGGAGCGTCAACTTCGTGCTCGGTCTTCCTGTACGAAGGTGTTCCCGACGAATTCGACCAAGACCAAGTGGGAGTCAAACTAGATGCGTTGGTGGTTCTACCAGCGGTCGGAGGCTGCAGCAGTCTTAAGTGGTCAGGCTACCCAATAGACTTCAATATGTCTCTGTATGTGATGCTTGACCGCGAAGACAAGCTTTGTGCACGGAGGCTATTTGGCATCACCATCCGATTCAACATGCGGGATCTTGCGGAGGAGTATTGCATGCTCGGTGTGCCTCGTTGGCCTGTTTGTGGTAGATCCAACCCAGCCCCGTTCGTGATGACCACCTCCACCCTAGTGCTGCTTCTTTGCTGAAGCCGACTGGATCGGGTAAGTTTTTGGTGTTAGATGGTGCGGTTGCTACAGTTGGTGTCATGTGTTAGTTTGTTGTTAACCCCGATAGTGACTTGTGCAGTACTCCCTCTTGAGGACGCACAGCATGCTGCAGCCATCTTCCTGGGCCCATACATCGTGAGGGAGCATAGCCTGCGATTGTCAGTGACATCGAATGTCAGTCGGGTGAATCGGGTATGCAAGGCTCTCAGCCTCCTCGTGCCAGACTGTCCCATGCCTAGCAGTGGTCGGCCGCGTGGATAGGAGGAGGGTGACGATGCGGAGATGTCCCCCTCGCGTCGAGGTGGTCGATCGCGTGAACGTGAGGGCGATGGAGCGGAGACGTCCCCCTAACGTCAAGGTGGTCAGTCTTTGATCGTTGCCCCGCATCTGTGGTCGGTACCCCCTCCACCGAAGGAACTGGGTGGTCCGGTCGAGATCGTTGGGGGCGATGAGTAGGAGTTCGTGGATTATGCGAACTCTGACCTCAAACCCGAGAAGGACCATCGGACGGGTAGTGCCAGTAGCCACGATGGCGTGAGCCCTGTAGAGGGCCACAGTGATGGAGCGATCGAGATCGGATGCCCCAAGATCGCTTCGGGGAGCGAGGTTGTGGCCGCCCCCGAGGGCGAAATTCTATCCTTGTTGGCTCACAAGACCACTCTGGCATCTCGAGAGGTGAAGCATGATTGAGTATCGATCAATAAAATTTATGACTACCAACTAGTGAGATTTACGACTATCGATCAATAAAAGTTATGACTACCAACCAGTGAGATTTACGACTACCGATCAGTAAAAGTTACGACTACCCACCAGTAAGATTTACGACCATTAAAAGAAACATTGTAGCTTACGATCATCAATCCAGTAAGGTCGTTTTGTGGTGGTCAACTTACTGTGGTGGAAATGCCGTGGTCGAAGTCGTACGTAGTCAGTGCTGGACATGATCGTAGTCGAACGTGGTCGTAGTCATAGTCGAACATGATCGAAACTGCACGTGGTCATATAACTGTTTAGCAGTGGTCGTAGCATGTTGTAGTCATAGTTGGTCGTGAATGAAGTCTGCGTTGCGAACTCGGGCATGGTCGTAAAGCCTTGCGATCTTCTGAAGCCACTCGAAAGCGATGGAAACCCCACTCAAAAGCATCAAAATCACTTGAAAACCCTCAAAACCACTCGGAGTGAAATCCTATAACCACGATCGACAGAAACTTTCGCAAACACAAATTCCAAAGTAAACCAAATGTCAATTATTCATCATTTCTTTATTCACGACCATCCACATGGTCTAACAAAGGCTTCGTATTGAATTAATTAGCACGATAACTTAGTTATCAACGGGTTGAATTGAGTGTTAGTACAACTAGCTGAATTACCTGTACCACGGATAGATATTACGCTAAAGTTGTCTTTGTCATAGAACTCTAATGCCTATACTTTATTGGAAACACAATTATATTTGTTATACAACTCTAATATATATGATTAATCTAAACTATTATAACGTGGTCCAACAAAAATAAAAATGCATAACATGTTTTTTTGTCTCTCAACTAACGAGAGAATTTGTAGAATTTTTCATTTTTAGGATTATTATGAGATTTTTCTACACTCAAAATTGGTGCCCTGAATCTCACCATTTTTTGTATTTATATATAGATGTCCTCATGGGCAAGAAATATGGGTAAACCAACGATTCACAATGACTAGATTAGACAATATACTCCTATTAAGTATTATTAGTTTCTATTGGATCGGATGGCAACAGAGGTGGGTGAATAGTGCCAATTTGAATTACTCAAATTCTCTTTCAATATTCAAGATTCTATTCTCATACAACTACAGAGTTGCAGAAAATATAATTTTCATTCAAAGACTCAAGAATACAAAACCTTGAAGCTAATACTTCCTGGCGGTCTAACCGGCCCACAAATGGCGATCTGACCAGCCAGGCAGTCTGACCGCTCCTTCAATGGCGGTTTGACCGCGTGCTATAGTAAAATCAAGGAATGAATAGTGTTTTCAACGTGATTTCAAAAACCAAAATCGAGAGAACTTTTGATCCGTAGATCCAATAATATAAAATTTTACATGGATCTTCTCTAGGTTATTGTGAACATATTCCAATAAACGATCATGATAATCATGGCCAATGTTAAGACCTTTTTTAGTTTGTTAGAAGGTTGCACCAAAACTGAGCCAAAACCTCAAGCGACGAATACATCATGGGTAGATGTTGCCATGTTGGCCAAGATGGCTCTAAATGTATTTCCACATGTCACAGTAAGCTAGAGCACCGAAGAACACGACCCAAACACGCTTGAAACAAGAAATCACTCGATGATGCCAAAATAAAGAAAAATCAGGTTTCTTCATGAACTTGCTATGAAAGTGCCTAGATAATAGGAGATTAATTTCCAGAGGTTATCTCCATCTCAATCACGTCCTTGGCACAACAAGATCAAGAAGAGAAAAGAAGAGAGATCAAATCCAATCGAAACAAGAGCAAATCAAAATAAGAAATAGACATGGAGATCATCAAAGATTGATATATTGTTTGCTTAAGAGGGATGGTTTTACAGCCACTCCACCTTGGAGCACAGAGAGCACACTATGTACTTAAAACCCTAACCCTAAAATATCAAAGCACAAGAGAGATGGGTTGGATGGTTAACCTCACATGTTTTCATCCCGACCCCCCTTTATAGGCGGGCAACCAGCCACCTATTTACCTTAGTAAATATTATCTAGTATTACAATGGGAGAACTTGTTAAGCCCACACACATAGGTTTTACTCACACAAGTTTACTTATACAACTTTTCAAAGCGCATAAGTGTGCATCCACTAAATCCGTAGCCTTGATCCGCCTTGATCAAATCAGCTCCACCTTGACCTAAACTTCTCTCCAATGCATCGCCCATGTACCGTGGTTTTAATCAAAGATGGTTTTCGGTATTTTGGTGAAACTACCAAAATACCATTCCTTGACCTGGTCATCACCAACCACTGCAAGCCATCACCATACTTGCCATGTGTAGGTGCACCACTAGCTTGCCACGCATCGCCAAGTCTCTTCCATCCTAGTTCCACCGAACCACGGCTCACTTGGCCCGTGCAAGACACATGGTATTATCCCGCTATTTGAACTTGCCTTCAACATTTCCCGCCTTTCTCGTGCCATGCTTGAGCTCACCGTCTCACCCGGCATTCTCGATCGTTCTGGACCTCAACTCCTCCATGAGGCTAGCTCCTATCCTCATTGCCGACCATGGTTAAATCCAAGCGACTCTGCACATCCAAAGACAAAGAAATTATTTTCAGGCATAAGTTCTTCACAACGTGACCTACATTAATCAAGACATGCATCATGCAATCTTAATCCATTGACCATACTCACCAAAACCCCTTCCTCAATTAAAATCCACAAATATGAATTATAACCGAAAGTCCCCATCTGGACAATCTTCAACCAGTCAGACCACCAACCCTCGGGCGGTCAGACTGCTGCAGCCGGTCTGACCGGCCTTCCCCTGACCGACCAGCAACACTGTTAATCAAAATTTTAAATTTTCTAAATTACAATGGTTCATCATAGACTAGGATTTTCTTACATGGTCCTTCAGTTTCAATATTGAAAAAGTTCTATATTGAATTAATTAGGACAGTAACTTTGTTCCCAATCTCTCCGACTTTCAATATATCAATTTATATTTCGTTTCCTTTTTAAAAGAATTAGGCCCCTTTTGAAGTGGCACAGGGTAACAACTTGCGTGGTTGAATGAATAATACCTATATTATAGCCGAGGGAGTTCCCCGACTCTCACGCGTGCCACATCAGATTTTTTTTGCAAAAAAGCCCTTGTATTTTCTGAAATCGCGTAAAGGTCCTCCGTTCTCGCGAAAAGGTCATTGTCAGGTTTTTTTTGCGAAAACCCCCCTCGGCTTCACCCGAATTGCGTATTCTTTATCGGATAGCACCCCGCGGTTTTTCAAAATTACGTACGGGTCATCGTTTAGTTACGTATAGGTCCTTACAGGTCCTTGTTTTTTTTTTGCGAAAATAACCTTTGGTTTTCTTGAAATTACGCATGTGTCCTCGATTTTTTTTAGAAACTCCTCGCGAATTATCGCCTCTTTTGCTTCGGTCCACACGGTAGCTAGCGCGGCGTGTCGCCGCCCTTACGTAGCTAGTTAAAATTATTGCAGGACATTGTAAGAAATCCAGTATTTTTAGGCTAAAATTTTTAATAGGCTTTAACTCATGCAAGAATTCCTGGTCTGTAGCCCGTGATTTGCTTAACAAGCTGAAGAGTAGGGGGGGCGCATTTATAATTTTCGTCTAAACACAACAGCAAGAGTCGTCATCCAATTCTTAATTTTCAAGATGTGACAAACCAACTAAAAAAAGATTCGCCGGAAATCAGTTGGATTAGGATGACCCCATATCATCTAATGCCCTTTCTTTTCAAAATTTATTTTATAACAATATCATACAATTCTTGGACCTCCCCGACTACAATACTGTAGAATTTGCTGTACGCTCAGCTATCTACGAAGATACAACGGACGTCCGATTATACACATATATACGGACATACCTGATACGTATAATCTTTGTTCTGAGACAGCTGATACGTACAAATCTGAAATTGACGATGGAGAAGCCAATACACACATGTACTACTCATTAACTTTAGGTAGCTCTCAGGGAACCATCTCTGCGTGTGGTTTTAAATCCTAGTGTCCACTCTTATCGTACATAGGATAAAATCGGATTAGATAGTGTTTAAATCATATTCGTATCTATATTTTTTTCAGATTTAAATATGAATCGGACAAACGTCGGATACGAATACGGACCGAATTATACTCAAAATCGGATCGAATTCGACTACTTTTCGGATTCCAATAATTATATGTGCCCTCTTCTATTGAAAAAATAGCAACAAATTGTTGTAAGATTTTAAATTGATAAATACCTAACAACATGTAATTGTATATTAAATGTTGACATCAACAAATGAATTATTCATCTCATGTATTTATATAATACAGCTTCTGAGGAAAGCTTTATATATATCCTATGACACAATGAAGTTTAGCTAATTGACATCGATTTTATAGTAATATTTATACCCCTTTTCTACTTTATCACGTAATCATTGATCATTGTGCAATTTTACCACTAATTCTAACTAATTTTAGATATATTACAAATAAATCGGTTATAAACATATTAAATTTGGTTGAAAAGAGCATACAAAAAGCTTTATTGATGGATGTGCCAAAATGAAAAACACAAAATACCAAATTAGAGTCCACTATGGCAATGGGCTCATCGAGATGATTGAAATACATATATAATATGCTCAATCTAGAGGTCAAATAAAAAAATATGTATTAGCTATCTGTTGCTATTATATTTGTCAAATCTGGATATTACCCTGATATCCAACTCCAACTCCGAATCCGCTTCACACCATACCGAATTCACATCCGACATTCATGACTACGCTAGTTTAACATCCGCATTCAGATCCAGTTTCTATTCGGATTCAGATATTAAGTATCTGGATTCAAAAGCCGGATAATCCGACCGAATTCATTTTCACACCTACGTACACGTAAGTGCATTTCAGTAGTAATTTTGTAAGGTTATGGATTTATCTTCGACCTTTGTTTATCTAGACGTATACTAAGAAAAACACTTACGTGTCGCATGTGGTGTAAGTGCGTGATAGTGTGCGCGTACGTGCGTCTTCATTGTGATTGAAAAAGTAGCTCACACACAATCGTCTAATTAGTAATCGAAGGGCATGAAGTGCAGACGTGGAGGGTGCCATGCGCTTAGCCGATAGGACGATGGTCGTAGCGTGGCAGACGTCGTTGTCGTGTGTGTCGACCAGTGGTTTTGTATTTGAATAAGTCTAATTTACTTTTTAACTACTATATTAGTCTAAATTTTAACTTCTGACTATGAAATTAGGTAACCAACATTCTTTAACTATCAAAACCAAGCAACTTACCCACCCAAGACCATTCCACCTCGATTTTCACCCACGTAGCACTGATATAGCAGTGGTTTTTGATAAGTTAGGTGGGTTTTGGTGATATGAACACTAGTCATTTGGATCAGCAAATAAAAATAATACGGACCCATACGTCATGCTCTATGACTTTTTCACAACATTTCTTCTCTCTCCCTTCCCCTCTTGTCTCTCCTCTCTCTCTCACTGCATGATCATTGCCGCCATCCCATCGGACTCCACCTTCAAGCCAACCGAGTCACGACCATCTAGCTGAGACGACGCACTAGATCTAGATGGTGGTGGTGGATCTCAAGGCAGCTGAGGACAACGTCAGTGGTGGAGCTAGACAGCTGCAATTGCTCCCTGGTATGCAAATCTGGATGGGCTCGCTCTTCCCTTCCTTGTCCACACCAGATATGCAGCATGACGCTGAAGTTCGATTCGAGTTCACGGGACATCGAGCCCCACAATTGACGACCGTAGTCCTCTACACCGTGCAGCTCCAACAAGCTTGCCACCCAGTGTTGCTGCACAACGTATTAAAGAAGCAAGGTTTGGGTGTTGCTCCTTCTCTCAACAATCTTCCTTCTCGATGTTGTTATCGAATAAACCTGACTGGGTGGAAGTTCCCTATGTAGTCGTTTACGACCGGTCTGTGTGGTCGTTATGACCGATTCTCTATGTGGTTGCTTGCGACCGGTCTGTGTGGTTGTAACAACCGGGTCTCTGTGCAGTTGTAACGACCGGTGTCTGTGTAGTTGTTACAACCGGTGTCTGTGTGGTCATAATGGTCGGTCTCTGTGTGGTCGTTAAGATCGGTGTCTGTGTGGTCATAACGAAAGGTGCCTGTGTGGCCGTTCATGATTGGTCTGTATGTTGTAGGCACCATGTTCATAAGCGTCATGGTCGTAGGTGCCGTGGTCGTAGGCGCCATGGTCATAGGTGCCATGGTCGTAAGCGTTGTGGTTGTGGCTCCTACGTGCCCGTGGTCGAAGCGCAGCGGTCGTGGTGCCTGTGTGTGCATGGTCGTAGCTACAGTGCCACGGTTGAAGACAAGCCATGGTCGAAGCCAGTGGTTGTGCGGCCAGTCACTATAGCAGTTGGTGGTAACTATAGCAGGCGTCAGCACGGGTGGTCGTGGATGACACAGGTCGTCTTTCAGTTGGATAACTACCCAGTATGGGCAGACAACATGGTGGTTGAGGCTAGAGAATCTGGACCTCGACGAGTCTAGCTTTTGAATGTAAAGAGGAGTCTGTAAAAAGAGCGTCGAGTTGTAAGTCGAATAGCGCAAGAAAGAGAACACGAAAAAATTTGCCCCGAACACTCTCCGCCTCATACGACTATGTTCTTGCTTCTTCTCATCTCTGTTCTACTCTGTTCCTTATTCGACAACAGATTACTCTTGGGCGATTTGGATGTGTTGATCCTCAGGTGTTTTTCCCAACAGATGTCTTTCTTTCTCAAAGGCTGCAACACCATGGCTTCAAATCCAGATTGCAAACCAAGAGCTAATTGTGGTCGGCGTTTTCTCACTAGAAAAGTAGTATAGAATAGAATAGATTCAAGTGGATTTAGATGGCATTGAAAAGGGTGAGTGCCGGCAAGCCAAATCTTGCATCCATATGGTCGGGCTCTCTGCGCTCCTCCACCTTATTCGCTTTCCTCTCCATCTGTTCCGCCGTTAGCTAGCGTCCTGTCGTCAGCAGCAGCAAGCGAGCTACTTGGGGGCTTCAAGAGCTGCACAGCGCCTGGGCTGCAGACGGGGCGATCGCCGGTGGTGCCACATGGCGATGAACCTGGGACTGGGGGAGAGAAGAGGAAGAGGAAGAGGAAGAAGAGGGAGAAAAGAGGTGGAAGAGGGGTGGTGGAGGCTTTAGAAAATAATTTTTTAAATAATTCTTTTTTATTTAAAAATACAAAATATATATATATTTATATTTTTTTATAAAAGTAATCACCTATAGTTTGACCGTTAGGCGACTAGACGGTCGGACGACAGGGGCTATCACCCAACGTGGTCGAAACAACGTGATTGATAGAACGTGGTCAAAATATCGTGGTCGAAGATTAATGAGTAGTCATAGAGAATAACATGGTCCAAACATCATGATCTAAACATCATGGTCGAAGATTAGTGAGTGGTCGAAGAGAAAAACGTGGTCGAAGATTAGTGATTGGTGACTGGAGGTGTTGTCATCGAACGGTTCGACGACTGCCTGGGTGCCGCTCGGCCGTTGGCCAATAGGATCCAGTTGCCTAACAGTTGAGCGACAAGATGTTACTTTTGTAAATAAAAAATTAAAACACAGGTACAACTTTATATTTTTGAATAAAAAAGAATTATTTTAAAAAAATATTTAGAAAAGATGTCCAGCGTGGCTCAAAATCGGAATAGATTAGACGTGGGGGGTCATATATCTGGTTCCGGAAATTTAGAGTTGTAGGTTGTCTGGCTTTATACTTAAATGTTGAAAGTTAGACAACTAAAAAGTTAAAAGAGAGCAAAGTTGATTTATTCCTTTTGCATTTGGTGACGAACCAGAACGAGCGATCATGTATTCACACTCAATACTGGACATTGGTACGTATTCGGACATCCCAACCTCCCCGGCCTGCGCAAGTCTCAACGGCTTAATTGGCCTTTTAATTTCGCGACAAACTTGGTCAGCGACGCGTCACGCGCTATTTATTTATTTTTTTTCAACACGTACATTATTGAGTGTGGTTGGGTTAGAAATATCATACATAAAGTAGTGGTGATATCATGGCATGATTGTTCAGTATATGCTGTAATTCGGTTCAGAGGCTGCATCAGGTGCAAACCCGAGTAAAAAAAGAAAAGAAAAGAAGGAACACGCATGTACGTAAGCTAATAATGACACAAGAAGTTCCACACTTTGGTATGCACATGTGAAATACGCCGTCTACGTAGGCATCACCATCACCGTTTGTTCCCTTTCGCTGTTGCAGCTCCACACGAACTGCGCCAAGGAAACAAGCTTTCCGGACCGGATACCTGTAACACCAAAATTTTTAAGAATAGGACAGTCGTATTTTTTGCAACAGCCCAGTACAGTTACAGATAAAAGATATTATGCAATATTTAAAAATAATTAGTTTAATTAAAATATAACCTGATAGCCAAATTACAATAGTTTTATGAGTGTCCAAACCCAAAACTTACTTAACATTTAGAAGAACTGAAGAAATCCCACAGAAACACTTGAGTGCAATCGTAACCCTAACACATTAATCGATGCATTATTTCTTTCTCTAGTGTTTGTCCTAGTGAAAATAAGTAAGATTGAGTACACTAGATACTCAACAAGTAACATAAGAATGATATATAACTAATATACAAGCAGTTCAAATTGATAGTGTCACATGTTATAGGGTCTGTTCTTTTCCTCCGAAGCTGACGGTTTTTGGCTTTTGCTACAGTATCTAACTTTCAAACGGAGTATTTTCTCAAGACGGGGTGTACAAGTTAAACGATGTACACGTTAAAAGCCCAACATCTGTACCATCCAAAATCGCAAGTGAGTATCTCTCTCCATAATCATGACTGTAAATGACCAAAATTCAAAAATTTCAGCCAAAAGCCATAAGCCACAGCCGTTGCCAAACAGACCCATAATATGATAAGAATAAATGCAGTTTGATGGTAAAGAACTTTGCACTTAAAATAGTAAAATAATATTTAATTAATAAGATGTTTGTCATCCATAATTTTATATTAAAACTATTCAAATTCTATTTTTGTCTAGTTATTGGAATCACCCATGAAACATAATTACACCGACTGAGAGCTCGGCGTATTTGAATGCCATTTATTATACTCTGTAGAGTTGCACAACTTTACTTATAAAATACCTCAGGCTCATAATATCAAGCTATAGACACGCAACATGTTAACAGAGTTGAGATAACAAGGTCATTCATTGCTCTATTCTTTCTAGTTTCTACCCGGTAGGCTCAGGGCCAAAGATTATTGTCGGGAATCCATAGGCTAAAGCAGAAATCACGGCCCGACGTTGAGTGGGCTTACTTTTGTGAAGAATGGCAAATGACTTTCTAATCTCACTTCCATCTCACCCCTTGTCCATGGGCCATCCTGAAATATTGGGATAGCTGACCTTCCAATAAACATTTAATTGAATCGAGTAGTGTACTATACTAGATTTGATAAGTTAAAACCTATGGTTGAGCAAGTTATATATCCTTTACTTTGAACAAGGATCTAGTCCTTATGAGGCTATCATTCATATAACCTGTGCACATCAGCACTACACCACCATATCCAAATCAGAGCTTCAATTCCTAGGGTGAGGTCATGGGCTCTAACCATTTAGTGGCTTCCCACCAAGTAGCCTCAACCTTAGTACAATTTAAAAGTCTATTGACACAAAGCCGAATTATTCTTAGTAGTTCAAGTAGATTATTTTAATTGTACTATCTACTAATAGCTATCAATACAGTGATTAATTACCAAAGTTGTCAGGATGAATATGACCTTTATAAATATGACAGGGCTTTTCGGTGGTAGGGTCTTACTATTCATCATGCCATTCTAAACTATTATTGTATATAAATAAGAGTACTCAAATAGTAATAATAAAAATAACGATAATTTAATAATATGGAATCAATATGATCAAAGGCATATGACTTATCTTTTTATCTAGAGTCTTTGATTATTTGTTTGTAGGCTTCAGGTTTACACTGTCTATCTTAATTGCTCCAGTAGCTTCTCTGTTGGGCAACTAGTTGAATCCGGATACTACACAAAAGAACGAATATAAATAAGTTTCTACATTTTAGAATGCAATCTAAGAATAAAATACAAGAAAATATCAAGAAAATATATAAAATAAGGTGAATCTGGTTGGATAGAGTTTAGATTAAGCTTGGTTAGGTTGAATGGGCTTGAAAATAGGTTAGACGGGTTCGAAATGGATATAAATATGCTTAACGGGTTTTAGGTGAATAGTAATAGGTCGGATGAATACTACCCAGTTGGCACTATTCCTAGCGGGTTTGGTTTTGTAAATAGTATTAAACCCATTTACTATGGTTGTGGATCGGGCTGAACAGCATTGGGCTCAGGGCATGAACAGTGTTGGCTAAGGGTGAACAGTGATGGGCTTCGACTATTAGGCTTAGCCCACTCAGTCGACTGGGCTTTCCACTACTTCAGACCAACTTAGCCAACCCAATTGCTCATCTTGCTAGGCACGAGGCACAGCCGGCTTGAACGAGTGTCCATGGCCGCCTGAGCAAAGGAAGAAGACGGTGGTGGCGATTGCGTGTCGGCAAGGGCTACCAGCGGTGAGTGGTGGTGCGACGAGCCGACGAGGACAAATGAGGTCTAAGCAACCCATTGTGGGTATGCGTATGGTCGGAAAGGCACCGAAGAAGGCTAGCGATGGTGATGGATCATCGGAGCAGAGCCATGCAAGGACGGCATTCTTGTGGGGTTCCGACGAGTTTGAGGGTGTCTTGAGCTTCTATTGCACAGGGGAAAGCTAACGGTGGTGGTGTCTTAGGCTAGTTTGGCCTATGCGTGTCTGTCCACGATGGTCGTGCATTGCCGGCGGTGGAGCATAGCGTCGCGTCCTGGAGACGATGAGGTGAATCAACATGGTCATGGCTGGGTTCAGGGTGTCCCGTACGTGCTATGGCCAAGATGAATTGGGTTGTAACCGAGGGTAGAAGAAGAATCATGTTTTGGGGTTCACTGGCGAAGGCTCAATGGTGGCGGCAATGCTTGGCCGGAGTTGGGAGGGGAAGGTCAGGTGTTGCAATTGAGTGGTACTGCAAGCTAGCTAGCAGCTTGGCTCGGCTTTATATTGCCTTGAAGGTGGTGGCGACAGTGGCTTAGCCACGGTGAGGATGGCACGTGGACGACGATGTTGGCGGTCAAGCTACTTCGGCAAGGTCGGCAATGATGCTGGCAGGTTCGGCGGTGCCTCGAGTCGTGCAGTGTCCCTCTGACATAGACACGCACACTGGCGAGGCGAGTTAAGGCGTCGACACGCGTCGAGCAGCGACGGACGAGGTGGTAGTGGCGAGCTGGCGGACACGTGATCGGGAGTAGTGTATCGGCTATTTATGGTTTAGTCGGTGAGGTGGCGAGGTGGCAGAGCGCTGTGCGGGGTTTGATGGGCATATAAGCGGCGAGCTGGTGAGCGGAGCACAAACCACGAGCGACTGGGTAGCAAAAGGGGAATAGGTGAGGAGACGCCTGGCAAGAAAACGTCAAGGCAAGAAGGAAATCGGATTTTTCATATGGGAAAGTGGAAAGTTGAAGGAATTTTCGAATTTGGCAAAAATTACAAATTCAAGCAAATTTCAAATAAATCCAAAAATTTGAAATTTTTGGTTGTTTCAATACCCACGCTGACGCCGACCGCTGTCGCTAGGTGGGCGATCGATCGCATCGCATGTAGCTAGTAGAGGCCACGTTTGTTCCTCGCTGAACGCATGTTTGATTGGTGAAAGCAGAGCTAGCTTGTTTGCAAATCCGCCTTGCCTGTTCTATACGATAATTTTGACAGAATATGAAGGAATCTAAATGATTTCATGATGTTGCCTATGAGCGATGAGCGCACTGAAAGCTCACTTGTCTGGATGAGAATCTCCTCAGTTTTGAGGTAAACACCTCACCAGCCGTTACCAAGGACAAATTTGTCACCATCTGTGCTTACGAGAACTGGTTGTTAAGATGTCAGTGTTGTAGTAGCCCAAATGCCCCCATGCAACTGGCAAACTCTTTCCAGAAGTCAAGAAACAGCAGGTAAGCTACTTTGTCATATGGTCTGATGTACCCTTACGAACAATATAATTCGAAAGTAATTATCTCTAGAGATGCAGTGAGAATATATAAGCTGATTCCTGATTCTTCCCTGCTTTTTTGCATAACCTGTTCAGATGAATTTGTAACTGGTAAAATTATGCCACCCAAAAAGGTAATGAACCCAGAAAAGGCAATACACTTTTCAGGCTTTAACTAGATGAATATGCTCCATGTAAAACTGCACTGTTGCAAATTAAGGTTTCAGGGGTACGTCTGCATATATATTATCTTATTTTTAAATAAAGTTATAACAGACTTTTTCATATCATTAGACATACAAATATATACAGAATAAGTACTAGATATTTATTTACTATTTTTATATTCGTTTCGTGAGTCGGTCGGTCAGTCGGACGGAGCCGCTCGCATGGCATGTCAGGCCAACTATCATGCTACGTTGGCCTGAGGTCCAATTTCTAACTGGGCCGGATGGAAGGAGGTCCAGCAAGCAATTTCAGCTTGGAGAAGTCGAGAGATTTTTTGTTCAGGCTGATCCGGTCCAGCGAGCAAACATGCGTATTTCTCTTTCGCTTTTGGCCCGACTGAGCCGACCAGCCCGTGAGGAGTTTTGGAGGCCCATAAGTTGCCGTCAGACACGCCCTCACAGTTATCCATGTGACTTGCACTTGCTGCGCTTAGACCCTGTTTGTTTCCACTTAAGATTATTATAATCTAGCTTATAAATTATAAGTGGAAACAAACAGTCTAAATTATAAGGTAACTTATTATAATCTAATAGCCCAGATTATTGTAATCTAATAAGCTTAAAAAAGGAGCTTATTTCAGCTTATAGATCACCTTTTATCTAAATGACCATAAAACTTCAGAAAAATTACCCACATTTGCCATTCATTAACTCCCCAATCTTTAAACATTATAAGCTCAAGGACATTGTAGTCTTTAAACATTCGAATACAACAATTCATAACTCTGATAATCCAGGCTGCCAAACACCTGACAGCTTATTTCCCACCAGCTTATTATAAGCTAGCTTATATAATCTACACCTATAAGCTAGATTATAATAATCTTAAGTGGAAACAAACAGGGCCTTAGTTCCTCTGTCCCTAAAACTTAGTGAGCCCAGAGGCGCCCGTCGCTTAATGCCTGATTGCTTACCTGTTACTACTTACAAGCATTCTGAAATCTGAACAAATCAAAAGTCTGAATAATATCGGGCATATTCTGTCTTATCAAAAAAATTTCAAAATTAATATAGTTTTGATTTAATATCATTTTATTGATAGTTTAGAAGTATTTTTAAAATCGAACTAACGAGCCGATGTAAGATCGAGAAAACCGACCAGAGAGGAATGAATAGACGGTTTTAAAATTTTCTCTTCTATCAATTATTTGGCTAAACCAAGTATATAATACGAAAGCTTAACTTAATTTGGTTTATCACAAATAAAGTCTAAATGTACTATATTCACCTAAGTGCACCAACACCCTAAGTCTAAATCAAGATTTGCAATCCTATGATGACAAGCAATCGATTTAATTCTATAAATATAAATTACTTGAATATAAATTAATCACAAGAAAATAAACCACAATGACACGGTTACTTTTTACCGTGGTGTTCGGAGACTTACCGGTCTCCCTTAGTCCACATTAAGATAAACCCAAACGAATTGGACCAGATCCACGAATCAAGCCAACCACCTCAATCCAATAGTAGTAACTCTTTCCCGCTCCGGATAGGTGAGCTCTAACTTTCACAGCTTGTCAGGTCTTCTCACAATCTTCTTTGAGAAAATCACCATACACGACACTTCTAATGCCGTCTAGGAGTTGGCAACCTCCAAGGGTAATAAGTCAAGCCCCTTGCTTGACTCTCACCACGTTCAACACATGCACAAGCTCAAGTGGATACTAAATCCACCTCTAAATGCAACACATACAATCTAGAACCCTTCTCCTTACTCACAAGTTGCAACACATGCACAATTAAGAGAAGAACCATACACTAGCTTAAGAGAGTGAAGTGGAGTGCCAAAGTTCTTACCCTAACCAGCCACAGGTGAGTATTTATACCCCACACCTCGAAACTTGCTGTTGGGACAGAAAATAGGATTTTCAGTAGTATCGCCGTTACAAGGCCAGAACTACCGCTCCCCTCGCAACGGTCAGAAAACTAACCGTTATTCAACAAAATCAGGTAGTTCCACCACACAAAGTCTGGTGCTACTGTTCTGCAATAGTACCGCTCCACACATGCGGAACTACCATTCTCACAGGAAGGAGAAGAATCCCACGAAGGTGTCTCTCTGGAAAAATGTACCGCTACACAAGCGGTCGTTCTGCAACTCGTTAGTACCGCTCACACAAAGTCGGTAGTACCTCTCGCTAGTCAGACCTCTCACACAAAGCCAGAAGTATCGATCGTCGACTACACTGGTCCAGTGGTCCTCGATCACGTTATCTGGTACGACTACACAGGTCACCGACCACACCGATCTTCGACCACATTGGTTTTGACCACACAGGTCTCGACCACGTCGGCCATATCAATCTTCGACCACATCAATCTTCTATCACACAAATTTTCGACCACCGTGTCAATCTTCGACCACATTGTTTCGATCACATCGCTGTGACAACGTTAGTTTCGACCACATAGATTTTGACCACAACTACGTCAGTTTGATCACACTGGTTCGACCACATAGATCATCGACCACGTCGATTTGACCACGCTGATTTGATCACGTAGATCTTCGACTATGCTGATTTGATTATATCGATCTTCTACCACACAGATCATCGACCCCTTACATCAAACCGACGAGCGTCGCTAACAAACTTTTTTCCACCCCTTACATCGCGTGCACTCGACAGGAGGATTGACGTGCCGTACGATCTGCCTTTTGATAAACTAAATCTCAGGACGACGAACGAGTCGTTAGCAGTACCGTTCGTTTTCTTTATTGCGTACGAGAGGAGAGAAGGGACGACACCAAATAAGCCCTGGCGGTTACTGGAGCTCGGCAGTATGTTGCCGTCACCATCCGCGCTGCGAAGTTTGCAAAAACGGATGCGCCCTCTGATCCGTGGATTACGCACCAAAGGCAACGAGTAAAAGCCTGTGCAAGTGTGCACGCCTAGCTCTCACAGAAAGAGACAACCTGGCTTAGCCAACAGTGAGATCTACCCTTTCATGTTCCCTCTCCATCGCAGCTAGCTGCCCTACACTACTGACTAAGGCCATGTGTGGCTTATAAATTGAGTTGTGCCTGACAAAATTATGTGGTGTTCCTAGTTTACTAATCCATTACTTGGGCACTTTAAGGCCTGTTTGTTTCAGCTGGTGAGTATCCAGCTAGTCAGAATCTGGAGAAGTTGGATAACCCCAGCTTCTGGCTACTAGTTCATTTTCTGGATTCTGTAGCTTCTGGCTACTTAGAATCTGGATGAAAATCTGGACTGTTTGTTTGAGCTGCAGATTCTAGGAGTAGCTGCAGTTGCCAGAAGCTGAAACAAACAGGCCCTTACTAGATTCTACGTTTCTGGATAAAAAAATGCTGGTTATTCTAAGGAAGTGCCTCCTGTAAAACTGTCAAAATGTTAGCCAGTGCAGATTTGTCTAATGTTTCCTAAAATTAACATCTCTGAGCTTTTTGGCTCATGTTTTAGTTTAAGGAGGTGATAACCACCAGTCTGTTAAAAAAATCCTGCTTGAGAGCTATAACAAAACACTCATACTCCTCTTTCCTTTCGCCAACTACAGATCAGTGGTTTTGCAAGATTAGGAACTGCCACTTGCTGGTGTCTCTTTGTTAGATTGGGGTTTGGTAAGACTGACATGCAATTGATGCTATTTTAGGTATAATCAAATAAATTGTCATTACTAGAACTCAGTTATACTAAAAATTAGCATTGCTATAGTTGTGCTCAGTTTGTCCCATGAGTCAGCTGCAAAGTGGGGTTTAACTTTAGGTTCTGTTATTTCTGAAATTTTACTTTGTTTGTGATATCATTTGTTGAATGTAAAGCTAAAATTCCTATATGTTTTTATTGTTGACAGGATTCACTCAAGACGATGAAATGTATAATATTGATGGCGATAGTAAAGACGATGACGACGAGTGACCAAGTCAACATTGCTGGTGTTGGCTCAACTTTTGAAGTGAGAATAAAAAGATTCGGATCAGATGCTTGGAAGGAATATGTGCCAATACTTGTCGATGGAGAAGTTGTAAAATAAAAATACAATCATTGTGAGCATGAGATTAGTACCAAGCGCAGAGCAGGAACAAGTTCGCTGCTGAACCATTTACAGAGATGCAAGAAATGGACTAGTGCTTGCAAGGTTGTTGAGAGACTGAATTCCACAATTCGATCTCCAGATGGTGTTCACTTGAGAGATTGGAGCTTCGACTCAGATGTTTCATGGCATGAGTTTATGAGAATGATTTTCTTGCATGAGATTCCATTCAGATTGCCCCCCATTACCTCTTTTTTTTCTCTCGTGGGCCACGATGTCCAGGTCCGGGGCAGACCGGACCGGCCATTTGCACTTCTACAGCAAGATATCTGAATCCCGAACCCGCTCGCGCGCGCTGCTGCTCCGCTCTCCGAAGCTCTCGCCGTCCTGACAAGGCCGAGGCGCCGAGAACCGTGGCACATGCCGTGCTGATTGTTTTGTTCTAGCAGGCTGCTTAACTGGATGCTCCTTTTAGCCGCAAGGGATGAATGCGTTTTTTAAACCTTTTTTCCTTCCCTTTTATTTGCATTTGGTCCATGTTTGCGTCCACTGCACGGTGGCTTGGTACGATGAATCCCCAGTGCCCCACGGACGGCTGTGATCCGGCCGGAACTTAAAGAGGTAAGGTAGCGTTATGTGCAAGGTTTCATTGGCTTCCTTTCGCCTGAATTTATGGAGGTGGCTTGAGTTACATGACCAATTCAACAGAAGTATCATATAAGATAGCATTGCAAGGCCGTTTTGCTGAAGCCATGTCCTGCGCAGACTCCAGAGAGTGAATTACAAGGCCTCCATGCTCGGATGAAAGCTACGTCTCCTTCACAGAACGGTAGCACGGAACTGAAATCAGCAGATAGGCAGGACGACAGCACAACTCCCCGACCCACCACAAACACAAAGAACAATGCGAGGAACACGTACGTCTGTACGCACGGCTCCAATGCCGGCAAAAGGGATCAGGCAGACGCGACCTGGAACAAGGGAGATCACAGATCGCACTGCCGAACCCACAGGGGAAAATTCAGGTCAATAGCACTTCCAAAATGTTTTGTATTTGTGGAATTCACCAAAGCCTGACAATAACAAGCAGATGTCACAATGCAAGTAACCAACCTTTGTATCAAGGGCACCATCTTGCCCAAAAACATATGAATAATGTATGCTTGCAACTTGTAAGAACACAACTTCCAGTACTAAAGCGAGAAGGTTTATATTATATACGATTTCATATGGATAGCATACGGGGCACATATGAAAAAAAATATACATATGGAGCAAGCTAGTTTAATTAAGGATCAGATCCTTTGTATAAATTTCCAGAGTACCTGGTACAGTGAGTTGGCTCATTGGTACAGTGAGTTGGCTCATTGGCCGAGTGCTGCTACAAAATACTTTCAGTATGCAGTTAACTTGCAGCAGCAGTAGCTTCAACGACGGGTGAGATATGTAACTGTAAAAAAATTGGGTACTGAATGGCTCGGCTGTTTCTCCTGTGCAAAATCTTGGCTCTTAGTTGAGATTCCTTCTGTACAATGGCATCAGGTCGCCAAGAAAAAATACAAAAATAAGTGACATATAAAGGCAAGAGGGGTATACAAGCCGCGAACTACTACTTTAGTCCTTCAGTCTGTAGGGAACCTAATATACAGTCCTGTCATTTGACAATTGTTAGCACGCCAGTTGACAGTTGTAGTATGCTAGGCCGAGTTGTTCTGCCTGAGGAATGGACGACATCTGCTATTCATAGAGAAAAATTAGCAAGAACTATGGTCGAGACAAATTCAATGTCCTGAAAATAAGTATAATGTTCAACAAGCAAAGGTTTAAATGTGAATTTGGAGCTCTCAATGTGATTGCTGCACCTGAGAGAATCTATACGCTACTAACAGATGTAAAGCTTCAGAATTACACCAAAAGAACCATCCAGAACAAGCCACATAGTACTAGCAATTAAATGTAGTAGGACTACCATCTCATAAAATATCAGAGCTGAAATCATTATTTTCTTCATGAAATAAAAATGCAAAAATGATTATACAGGACCAGGAGAAAACATTTTGAGCCATATTGCCTTGACCTTTAAGAGACATGGTTACAACGTTATAGCAGCTAGCATGGTAATAAAACAAGTTATAAATCTGAGTGCTACCAGTCTACAGAACATTGAAAATGCAAATGATGCAAATAATCAGAAGTGGATTTTGTGTGTGTGACAAGGGGCATACCTTTATCGACTAGAGAATGACAACAAAGATTCCATCCATTGCCGACCGTTAGCTTCTAAAGAAATCAATGATCCTTCTCATACTATGATACAATTCCAGCCATTGAATGGCCAAAGCAGCCAAAAGCCACCAGTTACCTTACCAAGCTCCAAAAAATGCCACCTGGCTTTTTATCCTTGATAATTAGTTACCATGCTTGAGTCCAAGGTGTGGAGAACCAGATGTCAAGTCTAGTGAAGGATTTAGCTTCACATGATCCACAAAGGCATGACGAGCGAAATGTTCAGAAGGTGACAGCCTATCACGCAAATCAAAGACATTGCCAAGTCTCTTTCCAAATTGAGGACTCATGTCAGCTTCAGATATTAACCTCTCCTGAAGCCCCTGTGAGACTTGATGCACTCGAACAAATTGCTCATGGATAGGATCTGTAGGCCGGTTGGAAAAGAGATTGTCCGGGCCTCTTGATGAGATTACAAATCCCTCGTTGCTGTGGGTTGGTTGCTTTAAGTGGTTAAAAGGAATAGCACCATTACCACCAGACGGGGGAGTGGAAGCACCTGAAGTAGTTCTGGGGCTCGAAATAGGAGAGGGTGACATTCTGCCATTTGTATGTTGAGGAGACCTTGACTTTAGCAGAGGACTTCCACATGGAGAAACTGGACAGGATATATTGCTCCGTATATGGATATCGCTGCAAAGGAAATAAGAATTAGATGGCAGTGGTGTTCATGCACAGATACAACTAAGTTCACCAGAAATCCATTTCTGGGTAAACATGAGCTTAGATGTAGAAAATCATAGGATGTCTTCCTGCTGTGTGACTAGTGTGGAACATTTTTCCAACTAAGATGGCTTTAGTTTGCGTAGTGTTGGTGAGTTAGTATTAGGGTCTAATGAGTATTAGGAACCAATAAAAGTTTAGGCCTATAGTCTAATTAGAATCCATGTTAGGATTCGGTTGTAACCCTGGCACTATAAATAAAGGGTGTGGGGTCCCATGGGACAACACACAATTATTCCCCAAATTATTCAACATGGTATCAAAGCCAATCTATCTCAAACCCTAGCCCCAGCCAATACATCCCATCCATCACACCGTTGCCGAGTGGATCTCCTCGTCGTCAGTACTCAGTCGATCCACCGGCCGCCGCCGACCCATCGCACGTGGTCCGCCGCAGCCGTGTCACATGGGAGCGGGCCGCGGCTGGCCAGGATGCGTGGGGTCGCCGCCGCGCGCTGCAGTCTTGCGGGCCGCTGCCGTTGTGGACTGCAGATCTGCGCGGGCCGCTGCCATCATCTCGTGGGTCCAAGTCAGTGTGATGTGTAGATCGGGAAGGAGAGAGAAAGGAAGGTTGCTGTTGTTGGGGGAAGAAGAGGAGAAGAGTGCTGCCACTGTTGGGCTGTTGGAGGAAGGAAGGAAGAGGATGCAGCTTGCAGATCTGCCCAGGAGGAGGGAAGGTAAGAAATCTGCTGGGCTGCTGTTTGTTGATGAGAGGAGTTGTCGTGATCGTAGGAGGAAGACGTGCAGCATAGCGTTGTAAGTTGGATCTGGACGGAGAGAGAGAAGTTGATACTTGCCATCTCTGGTGTGAAGCAGAGGAAAGGCTTGTGGCTGCTGATCTTACGAGAAGCAAGGAGGTGTGGCTATTGCTGGCTGATGGGATCCGGAGTGGTTGGGCTTTGGTGTGGCATGTGGCTTCCTGCTGCTGTTTGTAAACAACAACAGATGAGAGACGGATCGGGCTGGCCGTGGGCTAGGAGTGTTTGCTGTACTGTTGAGAGAGAGAAAGAGGACTAGTCATCTTGTGGCTGCATGTGCTGTGCTTATGTAGAGGGATTGGGAAGTGTTTTTTTTGGCTGCTTGGCTAGGTGCACAAGGAGGTGTACCGAGGTCTAGGATCAGGTGTGACTGCTAATTTTGTGTGGTTTGATGCTGTTTGATGTGATGGCTGAGTAAGTGTTGGTCTTCCTGAAGGCGGTAACAAAGGTAATGGTGGAAGGTATTACCATGGTGATGGTGGTTCAGGGTGTTGCGGAGGCCTTGAATCTGGCGGTAAGGCTTGTTCAGGTTGTGGCTTTGGTGGTCGTGTTGATTGCGGCATTGGTGACAAGAGGTGCTAATGTTGGCCTCAGAGGTGATGATGGGTGTTGGAGTTGGTGTTGATGTCGGTACAGATAACAACGGAGGTGTGTGTGTCAGAGGTGCATCGGTGACAGTGATGAGCCTGATGGTGGTGGGCTTAGTGATGATGACGAAGTAGGTGGAGGTTATGATATAGGTTCCTGAGGTGGCGTTACTGGAGAGGTCTAGAGACGTGTTGGTAATTGGCGGAGGTGAAGGTGGTGGTGGTTGGGGGTTAGGAGAGGTGGTGGAAGCCGAGGTGATCGGGGGCATGTTGGGAGAGATGGCGGAGGCCAAGGTGGCTGGGGACTCGAGGTGGAGACGGTGGAGGCCAAAGCTTGAAGCATGTGAGTGTGGAGGAGACCAAGACTGAGAGTGTGATGGAGGTGGTCAGGGTGATGATTATGGTGTAGGTGGTGGCACTTGGAGGTTGCGTCTATGTGGTGGTGTTGGACATGGCGTGGGTGGTGTGAATGGAAAGGATAGTGCTCTTGGAGGTGGTGTCGATCATGGCATCAGAGGCAGCTTTGATATATATGGATGTCATGGTGGTGGTATTTGTTATGAATAGCGCTTGTATTCATCATGAGACCAATAGGCCAATATATATACACGTACAGGTATGACATATATGCAGGAAACACCTCACACAACAAGATAAATACACAGTTGTATAATACATATCTAACACCCGCTCAAACTTATGGTGGATCAACAACATGAAGTTTGGAGAGGTAGAAGCTGTGCTGGACTCTGGTCTGTGCCTTTGTGAAAAAGTATGTCAACTGAAACTCTGAAGATACATAGTGAAGAGCAACAACCTGGTGTTGCACCTGTGTCCGCATGTAGGAAATATGCTTTGTAAGCTCATGCTTCACTAGATCTTTAGCAATACTAATAGCACATGTACTATCAGACAAAATAGGAGTTGGTGCAGAAACAGAAACACCAAAATCCTCAAGTAACCACTGTAGCCAAGTAACCTCTGCAATCAACAAAGCTATAGCTCGCAACTCAGCCTCAGTACTCGAACGAGAAACTGTTGTCTGCTTCTTAGTCTTCCAAACGATGAGAAAACCACCAAGAAAAACACAATAAGCAGAGAAAGACCGGAGATCAGAGGAATCACTAGACTAGGTGGCATCAGAATATGTTTGAAGCTGTAAAGAGCTGGAGCGAGGGAAAAAGAGACGACGAGAAATAGTTCCACGAAGGTATCGCAGAACTCGAAGAAGATGACTATAGTGGAGCTGAGTGGGAGCAGAAACAAACTGACTCAATATATGAACAGGGTACGAAATGTCAGGACGAGTAACACTAAGATAAACAAGGCCACCATCAATGGGACGAAGATGAACATTAAGCTCCATGGGAGTCTCAGCTGTGCGCTGATCAGTAAGAGAGGAACGATCAAGAAGATCTTGTACATAACTTTCTTTTTTCCATTTTCTTTTTTTCTTTCGGTCGGTCAATCAACAAAAGCTAACAGAGAGAGAGAGGTCAGGAGAAGGCGACTCCAACGGCCGATGGAGCACCGTCAGCGACGATCCCCAACAGCGACCCGACTCAACTTATACGGTCGGTGGAAACCGAACTGTATTCGAGCGAATCAAGTAGACGGGCGAGCGGCAACTCCAGGCGAGCAGCAACTCCGGTGACCTCACGGCGACTCCGGGCAAGCGTCAACTCCGGCGACCGGTTGCGACAACCGCGGGTGCCGGGCGCCGGGCGTCAACGCGAGGAGCCTCGGCGGAGGCCGGAGAGGCGACCTCGGTACATCCGGCCTCGACAGCGATCGGCTTCCTGACGGAAGAGCCGACGACGTCCTCGGTGGAAGAGCCGGCGGCGTGTGGCTCCCGGTGGCGAGGGAGTCGACGTGGGCTCCCGGTGGCGAGGTACAGATCGGTAGGAAACAGACGGTTAAAGTGGAGAAGAACAGTAGCAAAGAAGCGGCGGCAGTAGCAAGCAAAACCGGCGGCGGTGGCGACTGGAGGATGAACCAGCAGGCCAAAAGTAGTGACGGCAACGAAAAAACCCTAGGTATGGCTCTGATACCATGTTATGAATAGCACTTGTATTCATCACGAGGCCAATGGACCAATATATATACACGTACAGGTATGGCATAATGCAAGAAACCTCTTACACAACAGGGTAAATAAATAGCTATATAATACATATCTACCAGTATTCGCCATGGAGTTGACGATATTTTTGATAAAGTGTTAGATTCTAGTGAAGGTGTTGTTTTATGTAACAAGATGACCACGATTGTATCTTACGCCCATCTTGAGGGGGAGTATTGGTGAGTTAGTATTAAGGAAGCACCGATACGTTGCCCAACTGCCATTTCTGTACTCATACATATCCGATACGGCGATACATATCGATATGGGGCGATACAGTATTGGCGAAGTATTAGCAAATTTCGGCCAAAAAATAAATCAAAAATACACCGATATGTTATCAATACTGCATGATACGTCTCCGATACGTCTTGGCCCACCCAGCCCGACAGGCCCACGCCTGACCACCTCCCTCTCACGTAATACCTAACCCTAATCCCAGCGCCCATCTACCCCCTCCTCTGCTTCGCCGTCGCCCCACCTCTGCGCCCTCCATCAGCCGTCATCCACCGCATCTACCTACTCCCTCCGCCAGACCTCGCTTTGGCCACCGCCTTCTCCACTGCTCACACCATCGCACCACCGCAACCCAGCTCCCTCTCCTCTCTGTGCCACACCGCCGCCATCCCTCTGCGCGCCATCTCACCGTCGGCTTCTCTCTCCCTTGGCCCCAATTGCTTCTTTCCTCCCTCCTCTTCTTCCCGAGCTCCGTCATTGACGAGGGCCGGCCAGACCTCGCCGACAGCCACCAAATCCGCATCAGTTCTCGTCCCTCCTTCCTCTGTTCCCAAATCTTCTCCACCGCTGCCTGCTCAGGTCAGCGCCACCCTCCGACGAGCTCACCACACAGTGCCCTCTCTGCCTCAACGTTGACGTCAACCACCCCACGTCTTCCCCGACCTCTGCCTCAGCTTCTTCCTCTTAGGGTCCTATGGTGAGTTTTCTCCTCATCATTTTTCCTTTAGGATTTGTTGGATTTGTTCAATTGAAGTCCAGGAGTTGGATGTAGAAAAATACAACCAGAGGATGGGATTTTCTGATTTTACTTGCTTCTAGGTAAATCATGTCATCTCTGTACCCAATGAATGGTAGCGTTACGGTGGGGGAATTGTGAAATGAGGATGATGTGCAAATTTCTTCAATTACCTTGGAGGGTAATGGTCTATTGTGGCTCCGAAATTCCATTGTGATCTTCAATGTACTTGTGTTATTAAATCTTGTTGTCACATTTTCTTTGGTGGTTGAGACATCAGAACTGAAGGTCTTCTGGAGGATGTTTACTGTGTTACATTGCAGTACTTCTAAGGTTAGCAACATTCCTCAAAATCATTACTTGGATTATTATGCTCTTGTTGCTAGCTATTGTTAATTAGCATCACAACATGCTGCCCAACCGCCGTTCCCATACTCATACATGATTAACACCACATACACATTTTACCATATGGAACAAATGGAGCTTTATTCACATAGTTGATGAGTTCCACATAAGAAAGCAGCAGATTGTACAAAGATGGTTGTTTATACATTCTTGAGAGTATTTCTAGATTCTTAGATTTCTTTCCAATGGCTGTTTAGATCTGAAGTTATGCTTATTATTTACTTCAAGCATATACTTATTTGCCACCTGTTATATGATAATGCAGATTGCCAAAAATGCATTCATTACATTCTACTATGGGAGAGCAGTAGCCGCAGTACTTCTTCTAGTGAGGACTCAGGATTTGAGAGAAGTCCTTTGAAGGAGAATATGCTTTGCATGTCATTCAGCCATGCTTAGCATAGCATCCCTATTTTGATGCTATCAACTGGTAAATTTTTTATTTTCTCCCTTTCTTGTAGCTTGTTTACAATTTCTTTATTTTCAAATACATATATACTTGCCGTATCGCCGTATCTTTGTTTTTGGAAAATATTGTATCGCTGTACCCGTATCGCGTATTGGAGCACCCTAGGTTAGTATTAGGATCTAATAAGAGTATTAGGGACCAATAAAAGTTTAGGACAATAGTCTAATTAGAATCTGTGTTAGGGTTCGATCATAACCTTGGCATTATAAATAAAGGGTGTGGAGGTCCTATAGAACAACACGAAATTATTCCTCAAATTATTCAACACATAGCTAATGCATTTGTTTTTTATCCTGCTTGCTGAAGCACTGTTTGGACACATTAATGGTATGTGCTTCTAAAATTAGTAAGCATTACTTGGGAAATGAAGTACCTTTGTTTAGAAGAAAATTTTGCGCCCCTTCTCTGGTAAATTGTCTGACCCTCCAATCCCAATGAGGAGATAATTCTTGTATGCCCAGCCACCTGAAAGCCCAGCAAAGTGAGCAGGTCATGAGATGGTAAAAGAAGACAATCAGCTATTCATGATATGTCAATTACAACAGCAGTATTCAGGTGGTACCTTTGAATTCGGTCTACAAGTTATAACAGCCAAATGATCCAAAGGATCAGAGAGAACTGATTTCTCCAGTGAGACTCCATTTTGTATGAACGGGTGTTGTAAAAGCTCCACTGCTGTAGGACGTTGAGAAGGATCACGTTGCAGACACTTTCTAACGAAGTCCTTGCCCTGCTCTGAGAGATGATCTGGTATTGGTGGAAGTTCCTTGCTGTTTCCAATCTTGAACATTGCAGCAATCTGTGACCGAGAAAAAGGGGGAAATATTCATATCTAAGTTGCATTGATGATTACTTCAATTCTGATTACCAGTCAACTGATTACTTCAATTCATATCTAAGCCTTAATATCTCAACATTTCATAAAATTTCGTGCAAGTAAATGAGCTTTGGAGGTTCCACATTCACATGGAGAGAAAATTCTGAACAATACAGAAAAGAAAGATGTCATATTCATTCATCCGGTGTTGATATCAATATAATAACCCAGATTTTTTTCTTTTTCAACATCTTTTGTCCTGTTTTCCCAGTTTAAAGAAAGAAAAATTCTGTTGCACAAAACTTTCACAAGCGAGCTCCTCACAGGTCTCCTAGAATCGTTGTTCCAGAAACTAGTAGCTGCTCATTTCCTTTGGCTGGCTGGCAGCGTTTTTGGAAGGAACCAGTCCACAGCCATCAATTTTCCTGGTTTTGATATCTAATCTAACCAACACCTAGGTGGAAAATTGCCTGTTATCTGGCAGGAGGTGGGTGAAAACTAGATCATATGTGCAGGAGAATGGCTCATTTAACATACTACACCTGTTCAGTGTTCACTACACATAAGTACTTCATAGTCGTTTAAGAAAGGTTATTTCCAAAATTGATTATGAGTGTTTTAGTGACATGATGTGCGCATCACTCCAACAGCTAGCTCGTTCTAAGCCAAATTAAAAAAGACTTCCAGGACATTGCCAAATTCAAAAATCCAAGGTAGCTGTCCTCCCAAACAAACAGCAGGAAGCAGGCAAGTCAATCTTAAGCTGAAACGGCACTATCTTTTTTAATTGACTCAAAAGGTATTCATGAAGTTCAAAAGCAAGCACATGTAGCACACACCCAACATGAAGAATGTGTCCAGATATACTAAAACAAACAAGAGATAGTAACTTAAAGAACACTGAGATAGTCGGGCACAATAACTTACTGCAGTGAGTACTAATCAAGGCAGCATGAGTAAACACAAAATGCAGCTTGCAACTCATATTAGGCATCTATATTGTAGAACAAATATAAATTGTATCTTTGAAGTCTAATACTGACCCCTTCATACTGGCTCCATGGTGGTTTTGAGGTAGCCATCTCCAGGACGGTGCATCCTAAACTCCATATGTCAACCGCAAGGTTGCATCCATTAGAATTTATTATAACCTTCATACATGTTACATGTGAGTTTGTGATTTACAGATATGACAATAAGATACACATGAAACTCGAATAGTGTTAATAAGAAGCAAAGGAAGAGGGTAGCAATACCTCTGGAGCCATCCAATATGGACTACCCTTAAATGAGAAAGGACACTGTTGCCCATTGATCTGGGGGAAAAAACAGACCCAAAAAAAAAACAGAAGACACAATTAGTACAAGTTAATGAGTAAAACAAATTTATCATCTTTTAAGAAAGGCCATTTGTGACCTGTCAGGACTCGAGAAACTCAATAGACAACTGTCTAACTCTATTAAGAAAGGTTTAGAGCACCCTTAACATCAGTAGTTAATGCAGTATGCTTACAACACCAGAACCACTGACCAGCACTTACAAGCACAAGTTGAAACGCAACAATTGTGTTTTGATTGAAGGACAGCACGACTTCCCCATAGCTATATATTTCGAAGAGGTCGATCTAATTCAAGTGGTTATGAGACTGACTCTATGAGCACCAATACAAAATACAGAAAAGGAACAACAATGAATGTAAGGATGGCACATCTGTTTTTCTCCTTGGAAAGAGGTCCAATAGGTTACGTTACTTTTACAAAAGTGAAGTGACCAGAAAACTTACATGTTTTGCCATTCCAAAGTCTGCAAGCTTAACACGGCCACTTGGATCTACTAGTATGTTTGCACCTTTGATATCCCTGCAAATTGTGAAGAGCAGGATTTAAAAATATACCGGAGTTCCACTGATATATACAGCCCAAAAAATGAAACCAAAACAAATTGAAATACTACCTATGGACCGTATTCTTCGCATGCAAATAAGCTAAGCCTGAAAGTATCTGCTGAGTGTAGCTGCGTATTGCTGGTTCACCAAGCTGTCCATACTCTTGTAGAAGTTTATGGATAGATCCACCAGACACATACTCCAAGTATATATAAAGTTTATCATCAACCTGTTTTGGGGCATAAATAATATATAAAGTTGTGCCCAAAATATTGAAAGCGGTGCATAAAGAACCCTTTTAATGAAATCCTAGAAGCTATCACAAACTTTTTTGCCATCCTTGCTAAAGGGAGAAGAGTACAAAAATGATAATAACCCAATTACAGGTATAATCTTCCAAAATTACAGGGAAAGAGAGTTATGGAAATCAAAGCAAACCAAGTCCAAGTAAATAACAATTGAAGGCAACAGTTTATACCGTTTCTGATCCGTAGTATTGTACAATATTTGGATGTTGTAAACGGCTCAAGAGTGATATTTCCTGAGAAACAAAAAGAAAAAATGATAAGATTGAACGGAAAGCAATAATAAACAAACTGAATTTTTCACAACTTTAGGTGCAAGCACAATTAAAAGACCATACCTGCCCCAACTGCTTTGCACTTTCCTTTGATTTAGGATCATCCAAGAATAGGGTAACCTCTTTCATTGCACACATTTCACCACTATCACTGATATAGACATTGAAAACAAAACAGGGGGGAAACCAACATGAGGAAATTGGGAGATGATTTGAAAACACTTAAATGGTCATCACATAGTATCTAAACCAGAGAAACTATCCAATTGTTAAAAACTATGGTTGATAATTCAAAGATACCAACTTATCTTGGCCTTATATGTATCATAAGGTCTTGCTTTAACACAACAGTATGGCAGCTAGAATTCAATGACCTATGAGTCTACGACTACAATAGACTTTACCATTAACATAAGTTAGCAATATCATCTGCTCTCTGCAAATGATAACTTCTCAATGCTAAGGATGTCGATCAATGCTAACAATCATGATTATGCAAGTTATATAAGGTTATGATCTGAATGATTTCTACTCACTAGTTTTTAGCTCCTCAAGGGATAACAATGCACAACACACCATAAACATACGTGAACATCCTAGCCATATAGTCTTACATGTAAAAAAAAGTTAGCAAACAGCAAAAGTGTTTGTCACATAGAACATTGCTATAGCACTGCAATAACAGAAACAGCATATGAGCATTTGAGACAACATGAAATCAAGCAAGACTTATTATAAAATCCCATAATCAAGAAGAAAGTTACAGAACAGTAAGATAGCCAGAACAAAGCAAAGTATGTCTTGCGCAAAGTATCTTACAAAAGATCTAAAGATGCTTAAAATATATTTACAGTACGTCATACGATGAAAATTTGAAGTTTAATATGTAGGGACTAGGGAAACACATACCTGTTAAAGCCAACATATACATGGCCAAATGTCCCACGGCCAATCAGCTTGCCTTTCTTCCATCTTGATCCAGGACTCGGTGGATTCTCTGTTCTACCAGGGCTACGAGGTACCGAAATAGGACTAGTTGGCGTGGAGTTGTTTGGCAAAAACAAACTATTAGAGGGCATGCTCAATGGTGGAAGGGGCAATTTGTGGGTTTGCTTCTTCTTCCCATCATCATGCCGACTTGTTGGAGATTCAGGTGCCATCCCTCCAGACCTTCGATGCAATGGAGAAACACTTCCACTATGTACCCTGGAACTAGGGCCAGGACTTGTCATTCTTGGGCTAGGAATTGGTGAACACTCTGGACTACCTCTGCTGGGCTGCCAAAAAAGCTGGGCTAGCATATCACCACCCACTGAGTTATGCCCGGACGTTTGCCCTGAACCTGGACTGCACTGACCAGATCCAAGGAAAGCTAAATCTGTATAAGGCTTCACTGCCCAAAAGGCTGAAGTTGGAATATGATCAGGACATATTGTTCTTGGACTCCTAGAAGGACTTGACATCAAACTATTGGGAGCACTCTCGAAAACTACCGGCCGAGGAATTTGTAAATTGGATTGGTAATTGTCAGCTGCAACACCTCTCGGTGATGTGGACAACATATGGTTACTGAGGAATTGATTAGCTGGCTTCAACATCTCCTTCGTATTCTTTGTGGTAATAGTACCAGGGCGCTCTTTGAGCACATTACTTCAGAAAGAGGGTAAAAGATATGTAAGAGCATGTTTGAATGACGACGAACATAATACACGAATAAGGAGCATACCTTGACTTGCTCTTCGAAGTAACATTTGTTGAATTTTCAGCATCATTTCCGACAGGGCTCGGAAGCTGAGAATCTCCGTGATCATCACTATCAGCAGAACAGTTGCCAGAGACAGAAGCAATCACTATTTCTGAAACAAGATCACTATTTCCAGGCCTTTTTTGAGGCCGATTAGGTTTAGGAACTGGCAGAAGCAGTGGTGGTTTGCCACGTTTTTCCAATATGTGCTTTGATTCGGTGACATCAGAAACAGTGCGTGTCACTGCAGGACGTAATCCAGGAATAGGAAGTGGCTGGGCATGTGGCCTATCAGCCGAAAAGCTTTGGCAGCGAGAAACTTCTTTTGAGGGTGAAGTTGGGCGTGATACTGTGGTAGATCGGCAGCCTTTCTCAACAGTTGTATCATTGCCACGTCTGCAGCTCCGTTTTGATTTTGTGTTTCCTTTTTGCTCATTTGTACTTATCAACCGATGAAATGTATCAATGAGGTTTTCTTTGGTGGTTTTCTTAGCATCTTTTGAGGAAGACTTCCCCCACCATGGTGGCATATTGACTATTAAATAATTTGTTGTATATCTATCTAGCTAAGTACTTATCACAATGCTATCCAAACTGATCAATGAGCATATTCTGCCAATTAGATGGAGAGCTTAAGCATGGGATTTTCTCATGATCTCATATAACACCCTCAGCTTCCAAGACAGCTGACAATGGAACAGTATAGCAGCAGTCTAATCAGTATAAAGCGATGAAGGATCAAGATTTCCAGTTAGCACCTTCTTCACCTCAAAGGCTGAAATACATATACAGGTATCAGAAAAACCGAAATTCAGTATCAACTGTGAGTCATCAGCGGTTTCTTAGGATAAGTGCAGGAAAAAAATTGAGTTCATATAAACACAAACAATCATCAGCAAAAGTGTCAAGATAAAGATGCTTTATTTCGTTAAGGTTTTCCTTGCTAATTTGTGGGATTCAACGCCACAACCAGACTTTGGCTATAGCATCATGTGTACTTTGTGGTTTTCTTTGGACCCAATCTTTACCCAGTAAAAGCAATACAAAATGAACAAAGAGGATCTGAAGCATTTTTTTTAGTTACCAACACTGGAAACTTGTTCGAGCCTGTGACATCTTTATTTCTTATTAGAGTTATCCATCTCGAAAGGAGATAGAGTAAAGAAATTACAAATGTTTCTCTTTCCATGAATGATCCCTTGCAGTGAAACGTAACAAGTGTGTTTTGATTGAACGACAGCACGCAATACAGGGGGGAAATCATGTCTCAAACTTCACTTAGGTAAGAAGTTGTTGAGGTCACAACTGACAACCGTATCCTAAGAATTCAAATGTATGATTGTATCCCCAACAGTAACAGTCTGTTGTGCACCGTAACAGCTCATTTGCTTGGGGAAAGATCACGTGCAAACTGCACCACAACACAGCATACAGCGACTTTCTCTTTGGCATTACACTTAACCAAGTGCCCCGAGTGTCGTGCCTAACCTTAAGTGTCTTGGAAGTAAATACAAAATTCATCGCCCATGATAGAGCAGCCCACTCTCTAGTATACTGCTGAACTCCGATGCTGAAGGAAAACTCTACCTAAGCTCAAACCCGATTGCTAATGAACTCCGATGCTGAAGGAAAACTCTACCTAAGCTCAAACCCGATTGCTAAAACTACAATCCAACAAAACAATCAGCGAGCTAGGGTCAACCTCCTCAGCATAGGACTGGCCTACATTCCAAACCTCAGCAGCCACCACTCGTCCACTCCCACAGGGAATTCCACCATCAAGCACCAGGCTACCGCCCAAGCTAACTCGCGCTCCGAGCTGAAACCACCCTATACGCAGCAGCAGATACCACCTCGCGAGCAAGCGATTCCCCGCCAAGCGCGCACGCAGATCTCAGCAAAACCCACCGCTTCAGATCCACCCGGCGCCCCTACCCACGAAGTCACTAGCCCTAACCACCGCAAGCAACAGCATCTAGCTAGTAGGCTAGCAGTAGCAGCAGACCATACGAAGGGAGTGGAGCGTAATGACAGGAGGAAGGAGAGGGCGAGCTTACCCGGGCGCCACGGCGAGGCGAGCACGCCAGCGGCGAGATCCGACCGCCGGAGCAAAAGCCGGAGGGAATCTGGAGGAGGGGGAGGCGGTGGTGGTGCGGGGTTGGGCGCAGCAAAAGGAGAGAAGCTAGGAAAAGTGGGAAGCGAAAACGAAGGGAACGGGAAAAAAGCCGAGGGGAGGGGATGCGGTTTTGTTGTTCGCTCTGCAAGAGGGGGAAGCAAGTGTCTGCGCTCGGCGAGGAGAAAGGAGGCGACGGTGGTGGTGGGATCCTGTGCGGCTCGAGATCCCTGTGGATTGGTCCTTGGGGTGCTCGTTCGAGTGGTGGTGTTTTATGTTACGCTGCGTAGATGTGTAGAAGATCCGATGATTTGAGCATTTATTCCCCTTTTAATAAAAACTCTAGGATTTATTTCGCATGATGATTCTGAGGCGTCGGAGCAACGGTTCTTTTTTAACTTTTACCGGCTGGTCTACCTCTCGTGCGAGTTGCTCCTAATCTACAGTGTATATATAGCTTACTGGTTCTTAAGGTGGGCTCCATATTATTTTTAAAATCGATGCTGCAATGTTTGAGACCATCGTCGGCTGTAAAGAAGGGTCCACTCGGCTGTAAATAAGGGAGATGTGGCAGTTGGTATTGGTTAGGTTTTTGGACCTCTAGAGTGAGAAAAAAATGGAACGTCATTGGCTGTAGTGTTACCTTGCCAGCGTTGTCGGGCTTGATTTAAGTTGGTTTGGTGATGTACTTGCTCTCATGTGGTTGTGTTTTCCTAATAAGGCTAGTGCTTCTGTGGAAGCTTGTGGCTACCGTCCTTTGGTCGTGGTACTCTCCTCTTCTGGTGTCCTTTGGTATTGGCTTCTTCCCTTACCTCCCTTTCTCAGTTTGGCTTATGGTTGTGTGGGGTTTAAATGGGCGGGCTTTACCTCTTTTTGGTTGTTGGCTTGTCGGTAGTGGTTCATGAATGCTTTTGTGCTATGGTATGGTGGTGCAGTGCTTTAGTGTAGCAGTGACTGCATATGGTGGCTCTTGTGAGTGGTGGTTGGCTTCTTGCCTATGTGCTATGGCAGTGAGATTCCCTCACTAGAGGCTGTGAGTGGTGGTGTTGTTGCTTTCCCCTTCCTAGCTCTACTTCATATCCTTGGGTGTGCTTCGGCTATGACCAGTGGCTTGCAACATGTCTTGTGCATGTGAGATGAAATGATGACTCACCAGAGAAAGGTAAAATGGTAAAGATAGGAATAGGAATTACTGTTGAATGATGAAAACACATTAACGCGAGAGGTGTCGATTGGCCCCGGACAATCTGGTATCTCGATGAGGGATTTCCCTTGTGCAATTATATTTGAAACTGGGTTCTGACGACAATTCATTTATTATATTTGCTTTAGCTTTTCTAGTTGTGGTTTTGGATAAAGTGACTTACATGTGTTTCAATTGGTTGGCCGTGAAGACATTTGAGTTCATTAGTTGTATATCTGTGTAATGCACTTCTATAATCATATTCTTGTAAATATATAAAATTATAATTTTATAATATTTACTTGTAGGACTTTATTCTTTTGTAATTCTTGATATTGTAATTTTTATACATTGGACTTGTAGCATTATAATTAAATATATGTGAGATTCATTCCTGTAATAAGTTTTTATGTAATCTAACTTTTGTATAATGTCACTTCATTAATTTTAATTCATGCATTGGATGACTAAATGTTAACTCTCACATTAGTGTATTAATTACCTTAATTGTGAGATACATTTTGCACTAACCTTTTGGCCTACATTTTGCACTAACCTTCTGGCCCACAGGCAGCAGTGAGAGGCGGAGCATGGCTGGGAAGGCGCGCACCGAGCCTTGGTCACCCATCTGTGTAAGCTTTGATTTTGATTTTTGAAAATAACAAATCCTTTTTAAAATGTTGGTATTGTTTGACCTATTTTAGTCACAATTTCTATTTATAAATGTAGATTTGTAGAACACTAAAGCATGGAGGAACACTATATCAAGTTGTATTTTTTGAAATATATTTTGTGACATCAGTTATAGTGTAAACATGTAATTTGTTTCAGTTGAATTTCCGTACCGTATCGTTTGAATTTTTGTGTTAGAATGGATGTCTCTAAGGTTCACGCCCTATTTTAGGGGTGAGCGTTCGGTTTATTCAGCTATATTGGTATAATTTATTCGGTATTAAAAAGATCGATATTTACAACCTGGAAACCGAAATGACGAGTGGGGAAATAAAAATCGCATCGAATTAATTGAACTAATTCGATTCGGTTAATTTGGTATTCGGTTAAACTGCCGTCAAACAGTGACATGTGCCCAATCCTCATCCCGTTGATATCGATTGTGATCTTCCCGAGCGCCTGAGTGGCGTCAGTGTGGAAGGGCATGCCCTTCTTGCGGTAGATGCGACCAATCTCCTCGAGCGGCTGGATGACCCCGATCTCGTTGTTGACGACCATGACAGAGATGAGCCTGATGTCGGGCCGGATGGCGTCGGTGAGACGTGCAACGTCCACAAGGCTATCAGGGCGGACGGGGAGGTAGGTGACGTTGAACCCCTCCAGCTGGAGGTACCTACACGAGCTGAGGACGCACATGTGCTCGGTCTGGGTGGTAATGATGTGGCGGCAGTGGTCTCGGTAGAAGTGCATGACGCCCTTGACGGCGATGTTGTTGCACTCGGTGGCCTCCGAGGTGAAGAAGATCTCATGCGGGTTCGTGCCCACGAGTGCCACCACGCACGCGCGGGCCTCCCAGTTGTAGAGGTGGAGAGGGCACGGGTAGGCGGCGGGAGAGGGCCATGGGTGCGCCGGGGAGAGTTTAGGGTTTGGGAGCGGACTCTGCTCTACCGTGCGCTGCGCTACTCCCGTTTCAGCGGAGGGGTGATTTAGGAAATGTGGAGGTGAGGCACGGATGGAGAGGAGAGGGGTCCTTGGTCTTGGGGCAGCGTGGGCTCGACTGCCAAAATATCATAGCATTTTGGACCAGTTCTCATCGGGCCCATGCGCTTGTGTTTTGAGGAAGATGGCCTAACGATGGTATGCGGTATACGGCCTATTCGGTTTCCTGAAATCCAAAACTGTACCATATACCGAAAACCAAATTGCTACAATATAAAAACCAAACCGCGTACCAAAAATCAAATATACCGTAATATTCGGTTCAGTTCGATTCGGTTTTTGGGTTTCGATAAGAAAGTGTCCACCCCTACCTATTGAAAATATTCTGGCTCCGCCAAGTGGCAACCGGTGAGATCCGGGCCGGCCGGCGGCCGCGCTCGTGAAAGAAACCAACCCCGGCCACGCGCTGGGGGGTGGAAACTGTTAGGGCGCACACTGTTTGGTCCCGATTTCTTCTCCGCGAATCCGGTACGGCCCACTCACGCGGGTAACCAAGCAAGCTGGAGACTTCTCTTCGCCGGTCACCGCCGTGTTGGCGCTTGCTTCCTAGCCTCGCAGAGCCGCCTCCGCCTCGGCCCACCGACCGGCCGGTGGTGGTTCTACTACTTCTTGTACCTCGAATCCCTCCTCCTTCTAGAACCTTCCAGGCCTCCCCTTGGCTCGTGACTTCCCCTTCTATTTCTCCTCCAAGTCCAGTCCAAATTCTCTCAATCCTCCCCAAATCCCTCTTCTAATCTTTCAATTCCTAGTTGATTCTTAACGCCATTCTCGCTTGGTGATTAGGAGCGTGTGCCGTGGGTCTCCCGAACCTGGCCCTTTCGGCCGCCGCTGCCCGACCACCTCCTCTCACCGGCTGCCGACCTCACTTCTCCGCCCACTCGCGTCTCTTGTCTCCCACGGGCGCCAGCAGCTGAGCTTGTCTCTTTCCAGTGAAGGTCAATACTCCTACTTCTTTCCAGTGGAGAATCCGCCTCTTCAGTCTCAAGATTTAGGAAGGCTATATATCCTGTCTTGGCTTCAATTGCAGGGTTTTGGGAGAAGCGAACTGCAGTAGCAAGCCTGAGGTATGGGCGAGGCAGGCAATGGGAAGGAGGAGGCCAAGAAGACAGGCCTGGAAGGCACTGGCCTGTCGCTCCCAGGCGGCTCCCACGGCAACCTTCGCAGCGCCGGCAGCGACCAACAGCTGAAGCAGATGCTCGATTCCCTCAAATCCTCCAAGGCACCGGTGAGTATAGCTTCTCCCCTGCACTCCACGTTTCACCTCTATTCTTTTCTTTTAAGAGCACACATGGAACGAATGCTATGCAATGCTAGTCAACTCGACTCAGATGTTGAGGCACTGTCAAAAATTTCTCCTTTAGTGCAACCGGTAGGGGCAATACTCAAATGGTATCACCATGTTTCTTTCTTGTTACATGATGACCTTCACCTCACATTTAGCCAGAAAATGAGCATGAAGGAGAAACAGAACGAACGGAAAAAAAAATGTAGTTTTGTTGTTAAGAGTGCGGACGAACTTCTGAGTCCATAGAATTTTGTTGTCTAGAAGTTTATTTTGATTAAACTCTTTGGCTTGTACCCTTGCAGGCTGTGATCAACTATGGTGCCTCGTGGTATGCGACAACTCTTGCCTGTGTACCTTTGTTCGAGATGTGAAGAAGCTTACACTGTAACTACTAACTATAAAGAATGGTGCATCAATCTCTGGACAACTTGATTGATTTGCACACTATTCAGCTTATCTGTTTTCGGATTCAATTGAGTAACCAACAGTTGTTGGCAGTACTATGTCAATGTTATGTGATGCGCCTATAGTCATTTCATGCTGTATGTACAGAGTGTATAGACCTGCAAAGTTGATTTTTGTGATGGATATGAGCTGACATTTTCCAACACTAGGTTTATGTACTAAATTGGTTTGAACTCTGTATAAATTTTCTATTCACTAAGCATAGAAAGTTGTTCATTACTTGCTGTTTAAAACAAGTATCAAGACAAATTTACATAGCTCAGCAGTCTGCCTAGCAATTCTGTTTGGTAATGGTAACAATATATAGGATACTGTTTCCCATTTCCTCTTAACCCTATGTGATTAACTGAACTCATTCCTGTCATTTACGCAGGTGTCGTGTTTGCAGTCAGATTCTTCCATCCTTCTGCAGGTTCAGCAATGAATTCAAGAATCTTACTTTCATCTATGCCGATATTGATGAATGCCCTGAAACAACTCAGAACATACGATACACCCCAACCTTTCGTTTTTACCGGGATGGAGAAAGGGTTGATGAGATGCTTGGTGCAGGAGAAGAGAGACTGCATGATCGGCTGTGGCTGCATTCTTGATAGTGATTTGCCAGACTCTGGCTTGTGGGGCCACTGCTTTCATGTACTATTTATGCACAATCTTTTCAACTTTCCAATGGATCTTGGATCTGTAGTTTTGTTTGATTCGGAAAGGAAGGACGATGCTAAGCTGATGAGCATTCTTGCCAATTTCTCTCCCAGAAGCCAATATTCTGTATTTTCAATTTTCACGGTTTATTGTTGAACTCTCATTCATTTGGAGAGCTTATATCTGTGTGTGTTGCCATATTTAGTGATATAAGCATTATATCAAAACTGATGTACCTGTGTAGCTCTCATGCTTAAGTTAGAACTGAAGCAAAAACTTTTCAGAAAGTCATCCAAAGAAGCAAACATTTTTCAGTGTGCTGAATCATGACTGTTGCATATGTGCAACCAATGCTGCTAATAATGGAAGTGGACTGATCTGATATATCTGAAATGCTCTGTTCACAAATTTGGATGCTGCTACTTTCTTTGTTTTTCTTTCCATTTTTTAAGTGAGCTAGGTGCTGCTTAATCAACCTGTTTTTCATCCTCTCAGAAGACACTTTCATTCGCAGTCATTCATTTATTGAGAAGTGGGCAGTGATTAGGGAATACACGATTACACATCTTTCTCGTCAGGTGTCCTGCCTGGCTGCCTAACAATAGAAGGATGATTCCTTCAAGCTAACTCCAGACCCTGACCTGGAACTATCATTGCTGCAACTCATTTTGTGGGCATATTATTTGAGCATGGAAAACAAACATCTATAAGAAGAGAAAAAATATACAACTAAAAAGGTGGACATGTTTTCTATTCAATTATCTAAAATTCATGTACGTCAGCTAGATATCTAAGATTCATGTACATCAGCTAGATATCTCTTCCAATTTGAAATTTCGAATGAACATCTCAACCACAAGCATCTTCAAAGGATAAGCCGTATCAATACAAACAAGCATCTTCAAAGGAAAAGCCGTAGCAATACAAACTAGTTTTGCGTGATCTTCAGAATTCAGATGCAGATACTATGTAAATCTGGGAGATCTCACTCAGTCTAATCTAATGTCATTGCGTCATCAAACAATCAACAAGTATCTGAATGTGACATTGGTCTGGGACAAATTCATCACATATTAGCAGAACCTCCATGCAAATGAACGCCATGATTGCCTGGTAGATATATGATTGACAGAACAAGTACAACAAATCTATCAATTATATGAAGTCAGGCTCCTCAAAAAAAAAAAAACAGTAGTCAGGAATCACGATGCAGCAAATGTTATGATTTAGAGACCCCCAGGGGACGGATTTAGTTCTGCTGTTCTGCTCTAGCTTAATGGACGCAATCACAGCATCAGCTCTGGGACCAAGACCTTTCCGGCCAAATAATTTCAAACCCAGTTTTTCACAGAGGTAATGCAGCCTCATTTCATCACCTCCTCTAACCTCTCTTAGCTCCATAGCCTGCTGTCGTGATAGTTGTGTGTAAACATAAAGTTGCTGTTGCTGGTTAAAATGCGACTGGAGCTGCTGAAACAACAATTTGTTTGAGTGGTGCTGGTCTGTCTTCCCCCCTTCAGTTGCACCTTTCTTTCGAGGGCCGCCTAGTTCCACCTTCAGAATAGCTGGGGATTCCGAATCAGAAGCTTTTGCGCCAAAAATGACCGAGAAGCCCCCAAATTCCAAGTCTGGCTGCCTAAACAAGTCCACTAGTAGAGCAGCACAAGCCTGTGTGTTTGTCAATGGACCCTTTTCCACTTAGTCTTTGCTGCTCGAGCGTTGGCATGGAGAGTGATGTTAGCAACCTCCCGCAACCACTAATAAAAGCACCATGCATTGTTGCCGGGTAATGCCTCGTGGTGGCCTCTCCAGCAAAAAAACAGCCGCCCATCTCCAACACTTTTGGCTAATATGTCATAATCATAGTTATTAAGGCGGTGCGGCAAGGCACGGTGACCTACTTCCTTCACACAACAATATTGCTTATGACGCACGGCATGGCGACGCCATACACACAACAATATCGGAATTCCGGAGGGTCCAACAGAAGAAATACAAAGAGAAGGACTTTATTGCAATTTCAAAAAATTGAGAGGGCTAAATTGCAAAATACCGACCCCTCATAACCCTAGCAGCTGCCTGCAACTTTCTTGAGCTCGGCATTTCTCTTCCTTTGCCCCTCATTGCTTCTCTCCCTCTCTCTCCTTCCCATATCTCCTCCACCTCCGGTGCCGGCGAGGCCGAGCCAACTCGCCAGCGGCCGCTCCCTCTTCCCGCCGCCACTCTTCACCTCCCCCAAGCGGCAGCTGGCAGACCAGAGGAGGCGGCAGAGAGCCGGCCGGCGAAGCAGGAGGCGGTGGCGGACTGGAGGAGTGGAGGCAGCGCTACGGTGGAGACCGTAGCTGGCGGAGCTGCGGAGGAGCCAGCGGAGAACTCGCCCCCCGGCGAAGCAGGAGGCCCGATCTGGCGGAGGAGACCAGATCCGACGGTGACGGCAGATCCAACGGTGGCATACGCCGCAGCTCCATGCCGTCCGGACGACATGGCCCTCCAGTCCGCCACGGCAATATGGCGACGATATATCGCCGATATGGCGATGCCTCAGTAACCATGGTCATTATCAGCTCCGGATGCTCCAACAGCAACATGAGAATATGAACCTAGACTGAAAGAGTCTGTGCCCCATCTAGTACAAACATTCTGCAGAGGATCTGGGACCTCAATCCCTTGTGGTTCATAGATACCTGTGATACACAAGGTTCATCGTTTAGACAGAAACTCAGGGTTTTAAGTAGCCAAATCCATTGGTACAACATGAATACAAAACTATATATATTTCAGTGCAACTGCGAAGGTTAATGGAACCAAGAATTTGTTGTAACACTCAGTTGCGAGATATGATTGAATTACTACATGCTGCAGATACTCAGTTATACAGCAATGTAAATTTTGATGATAGAAGTTAAAAGTCGCAGCATCTGAAGAACTGAGCTGACGGCATCAGTTGGAGGTGTGGTTTCGAAGTTGTGGGCAGCTTCACCAGCAACCAATGCCATCAACAATGGACCACGAGCCACTGTTGCGTAGCTATAGAACAGAAAGAACTCCCCTCGGCAACTTGGATCTTCAGTCAGATGCCCAAAGGTATCAAGGTCAGTGCTCCGAAAACATGAGGAAACAACATTGCAACCTTGTTCAACAACCCCAAGCCTAGCCTCTTTATACCATCGAGCTTCCTCTGTGGCAGCTCAGGTACAAACTTGATACCCCCATTTTTCAGAACCCCAAGCGGAACAGTGCACAGCACCATATCCTCTTCATACACCTGCCCACCTTTGACAACTACCTGCACCCATCCCCTCCATACCGTACAGTGTGCACTGTCCTCTCGTAAACAATCGGAACATTCTCTGCCAGGGCCTGCACAAGCCTCCCATAGCCACCAGGCAAGAAGCAGTGATCTCCACCCATGTCACACGGATCATCCTGGTCCCAGAATGCAAGGCTCAGCCTTGACAACAATCCCGCATTGGCGTACTCCAGATTTGCTAGATGCCAATTGAACAAGTTCATCTCCTCCTGTGTGGAGACACCCCCATCTGCCTGCCTTAATGTCTCAAGCGCCGCCCCAAGCGAGACATCCATTGCCACCTCCCCCATTGACGCCCACAGGTTGGTGGCCTTATCAAGAAGTTTGTTGAATGTAACCTCCAATTTCTTGTCCACCTCTGGATCAACTGGTGACCCGTCCGGCCGGTACAGTGGGCACTTGTCTCTGATTTCGTGCATCGGCAAGCCAAACTGCTTCGCCACAACTCCCAGTGGGTTCCCAAATGTCCCGGTAAGCACGCTGCCGCCGAGGTCAGCAGCAGCTGACCGCCAAACCCCTTCCATCTTCGTGTACACGCGGCCACCACACCGCTTGCGGCCCTCCAATACGATCACTTTAAACCCGAACGCCACCAACTGCCGTGCCGCGGCGAGCCCGGCAAGGCCGGCGCCGACAATGATGACAGTGTTGGGCCTCGTCGGCTCCTTGGGAAGGCGCTCCTTGATGGCCGGGGCGACGCCGAAGTTGACGTAGCCGTGGAAGACGAGGAAGGTATAGGCGGAGGTGAGGAGGCGGTCGCAGTGGGGCGGGGTGAACGACGCGAAGGCGTCCTTGGCGAGCCAGGAGTGAAGGTCTCGCGCCACCTCGTAAGGAGGTGGTTGCGGATGAGGATGTAGTTGACCTGCTCGATGCCGCCCACGTCGGAGACCACCCCGCCTCGATCTCCTCGTCGGTGAGGGAATCCGCCGGAAAGCCGGCGGTGAGCGCGGTGACGGCCTCCGCGGTTGATCACTATGATGTCGTCGGCGGCGGAGGCGGGTGGGCGGCAGGGGACGCGGCGACCGGCGCAGCCGGAGGGGACTTTGCGGCGGAACCCGGTGCGCTTGCGCTTGCTGGGGAAGGCGGGGTCCCGGAGGACTAGGGTGGGGGTGGAAATGGGGATTGGGGTAGGGTTATGATTTGGGGGAATGGAGGAGGTGAAGTTCAGTCTTCAGAAGCTGCTTGCCTTGGTCTCTGATGACATCATACAGAGATCATACAGAGATTGATGATACATCATACGTTAATTACTTCCCCAGAGGAGATATACAGTCATACAGAGATTGATGATACATCATACGTTAATTACTTCATCAAAAGCACAGTTTCTGATGACATCATTCAACAAGACAACAGCAACTACTGTATAGGTTTCTGATAACATCAAGTGATTTTAGAAGAATGACTGGTATGGGGACGTTCAGAACCATCGACCATGTTTGATAGCAGAAAGTAGAGTTGTTAGTTCAGAATGCTTCGAGAAGCAAAAAGAACTGATTGAGAAGATCTATACACATTGCTCACTCTTGAATGACTTGGGCTTCTTCAATCAAACGAACATAGAATCATAACAACAAATCAACATACAAGTAATTCTTAAATGTTGAATTGGCGAGGACAGACCAGACCAGTGTTGATCTCCAGAAGAGAAAAAGATAGCAGATGTTTAAAAAAGCTCTCTGGGCAACGTGAAGTACCTCTTTACATAGCTCTACTCCGTCACTACATTGTGGCAGTACTCTTGTTGCCAGGAGCATGGTCTGTCTTTAACATTATAATTTCACTACTATTAGTACGTGATGGTTTGTCATGATCTCTATATATGACCGAGAAGGGATCTATGAAAACACCGAAGAATGCAATCAGTGGATCTGTTCGTGCATTGTCCACAGATAGCTTCAGGTATCGGGCTTCAACAGCTGGGAATTGCAGCAGCCTCTTGTATCCAATTGTCGTGCCTTCAAGAATTGTTTGCCACAGTTCATCTGCTAGGATGTCCACATGAAACTCGATTACACGCTGTCCCATCTGGATAGGCTCCTGGAGCTGGAGCACGTTGAAGGAAGTAGACTGCCCGAGGTCAAAGAGCATTTCCCAGCATGTCTGCCCTTCCTGTGGGGCCCAGTAGGAGTATATGCCATCTTGTAGCACATTGGAGGGTGCAAACTGCAGATTGTCCAGACCACCACGCACGCTGCTTGCTGTGACAGTGGCATTGGCAACCAAGTTCTGAGAGAAAATTGTCCGCCGCATCTCAGTGAATTCCTGAAGGACTCGCATGTCTTCATCAGAAATGAGGCCGGACGAATTAGGAGGAACGTTCAATATGAGGAGACAGTTTCTACCAACTGATTTGTAGTATATGTCAAGCAGAGTTATAGCGTCTTTTGGTTTCTCTGAGGCATGCCAGAACCACCCTGGCCTGATGGAAACATCACATTCTGCAGGAACCCAATCTTGCCCAAAAGGATCCCCACTGTGCGAGTACCTGGTAATAAAGTTGGCATGTCAGTCAGTAGACTATTGAATTTTGAAAGGTAAGACACCTGTCAATGACAAGCAAACCTCTCTTTCATCAAACATCTCTCAAATCCAGCATAGTGCAGGTTGTAGAATTATCATATGAGAGGTCAATACCATAGAGTCTAAAAAAACATATATTAACTACAGGCTATTTAGTGCTAAACATTTCATAAAATCAGTTGGTAGCACCAATTAACAATTGCTATATCAACAATTAAGTAGCACCATCCAACTTCTGGTCTGCAATTTTGACTATCAAGTTTCAACATGAATAAAGAACTTCACTGTTTGTATTATCCAAGTTTGTAGACATTCTTATAGCTCATTTCATGCTGAACAGTGCAACACTTAAACCTCATATCGCTGAATTTACTGAATTTTGTTCTACTATAGGACTACATAAGAAATTTAACTTTTACAGACTTCACAGTAGATACTTTTTGGCACACGCACCGGTCTCCAAATTATGCTGAATAATAACACTCTTTTCAAGTGATTTCAACTGCCTGATGCCATGAATGATCCTTACCTTCAAAGAGAAGAAAACTGCAATGTTTATTTAGATCAAATAATATCATTAGCTGCTTTTTTAGAGGTTATCATTAGATACTTCGGAAGGGCAATAGTTGCTCAACATAAGTTATCATTGGCTCATTGCAATAGTTGGAGGTACTAGCAGGGTTCAAAATCCCGGCGGTTACCGGCCAGTAATCGCCGGTTACCGTTTCTACCGGTGGAGACCGGCAATCGAAAAAACCGGCCGGTGTCAATTTTTTGATTTTTGAATTTTGGCCGGTTTTTCCGGTTACCGGTTTCAAAACATCCCAAAATTCAAGTTTTGATTTTCAAATTGTGACCGGTTTTTCCGGTAACCGGCCGCCGGCCAAGATTTCTCCCGGTTCCGGGTTTTGGAACCTTGGGTACTAGTACTACCACAGTACTGTACTGGGAAGGAAAGTTTAAGAGTTCTGGTCCCATCCAAGATATAGTTAACTTTGCAGTGTGTTCTAAGTAAGGAGTAAACAGCTGTCTCATTTCAAAGCAATATTTACACTACAGTATTGAATTTTCATTGTGTGAAACTAAACAGACAGAAACTTGGAAGCACTCTTAAGGTTAAATTAGATTTGTCTCCTACTAAATGAGAAGACCATACACACCTTATTTTATTACAAACCAGCTATTCCACAAAGTTGTCAATGAGACCGAGATCCGCTAACCAGAAGAGCTATTGAAATTCCAAGTGCATTTAGCTAAAGGTCTCGTCCATGTTAGGCTCTTAAAAGAGGTAAATAACATAACCTGTGTGATTCTAAGATGGGGCATAACATCCAATTCGGAATATGGGTTGTTCATATATTATTTTTTGACGTACAAATAAATACAGTATATTGAGACAAAATTAACAATAGCCTTTGCACTTTTTTCAGTTCAACAAAACTAAATTACTTACTCAGGAATGATGTGCCCAATCGTCACGGTACTCTTGTTGAAGGGAGACCAGCACGTACGACCAGCAACCCCTGCCTCGTCTCCTACCCATCTAGTGTCCGGTCCAGCATCTGAGAAGATAACAACCTTTCGCTGGAGCTGATGGATAAGTGCAAACCAGGCATTAAACATGTAACCCATGTCCTTGCCCTTGCCCTTTGCACCATCAAGCCAAACTTCCTCCACGTCTCCATACCTGCACATGTAAAGGTAAAATCTTTAGACTGGGGAGAATATACACTATGTTGACCACAAAACATATGGATAGAATCCGAACACTTTGCAATCCAGGTACAGAATTAGGAAAAATGTACCAACATTGATTGTATGTAGTTCCCTTCCCAGAATTCAAAGCAAAGCACTAAAAGCACAAGGATTAAATATTACAAGATGAAAATGCAGTGACTTCCAGCAGGGAAACACCAAAAGAACTGAACATTTTTTTTTTGCATCGGACACCACAATTAAGCACTGACTACTCCCAATCCAAGAATTTATCAAGGTGGAATACTACAACTTCTGCAGAGGAACAAGCAGAGAGGCTAAATTTTGAGTTCTCACTCACACCCCAAACCACATCAAGATCGAAGCTTTCCATGATATGCGTGCTAAATTCAGTAGTTCACCTGCAAAACTTCCAAATGACAAATATAACAAAAATAATCCTGCAATTCCAAATACACGAATTAACACACCTGGTGAGCAATTCCGTCATCTGGCCCATGTAGTACTCATTGTACGCGATGGTGTCGCCGTACACCGGTTCGTGCCGGTCCCACGGTGAAAGGTACAGCCCCAGCCCGATCCCTTCGGCGCGCGCAGCGGCCGCGAGCTCGCCGACGACGTCCCCCGCCCCGCCCCGCCATGGCGAGGCGGCCACCGAGTACTCCGTCAGCGCCGACGGCCAGAGGCAGAAGCCGTCGTGGTGCTTGGCCGTGAGCACGACGCGCCCGAACCCGCCCGCCGCCGCAACGCGCGCCCACTGGCCGGCGTCGAGGGCGGACGGCGCGAACACGACGGGGTCGGCGTGGCCGGAGCCCCACTCGGAGTCCGTGAAGGTGTTGGGCCCGAAGTGGAGGAAGAGGGCCATCTCGGAGAGCTGCCACTGGAGCTGCGCGTAGGAAGGGACGGGCAGAACATAGAGAGGCGGCGGCGTCGCGGTCACGGAGGCGACGACGCCATGAGCGAAGAGGAGGAGGCGGGCAAGCAACCCAAGAAGAATTGCTGCCATTTTCGTGGGGATAGTGTGCGAGTGCAGCGTGGTTTGAGAGTTGACTGGCTCTGTCTTTGTTGTGCAAGGAAAAATTATATGGTGTCACGGTGACATAGGCCCGGTTCAGCTTCTAAAAGCTGTTTTTTGGTTTTTCTACAGTAACTAGTTTTTAAACGAAATATTTTTTCATGATAGAGTCTACTAATTAATTGTAGTACATACTTTACTGACTTCATTTATATCGGCAAAAACTGCATGTGAGTTTCTGTTACTCTGTAATCTCTCGTACAAACAATTTCAAAAGTCACAAGTCATGACCAAAAGCCACAAGCCGCAGCCAAAAAGAACAGGCCCATAGAAGAGAAAATTGAGAATATGCCCTCCAACTAGATGGAAATCTATGATATACCCTCATTTAGATCCTAATTGATAATATACCCTCCTTTAGAGTGTTTTGTTGAGAAAATACTATTTTTATACTATTTAGTACCTCTTAAGTATACTAATCCGTATTGTACTGTATTTTGACATTAGCATGACCATTTTGACCCCATGGACGGCTGTAAAGCCTTGTTGATGTGCACAATGTCTCGATTGGGCAGTGCTTGGCTAGGGTTTCTGAGGTCCCAAGAAGACGACGGAAGGTGTGGGCGGAGGTCCCATGACCGACCTGAGCGCGAGGAGGTCAAGGGTGCGGCCGACGGGTCTGTGACTTTAACAAGGGTAAATAGGTCATTTTAAGTGAAGGAATACAGAGAAATACAATAGAAAATAATGAAAAGGTATAAAAAGGGCATTCTCTCAACAAAACACTCTAAATGAGGGTATATTATCAATTAGGATCTAAAGGAGGGTATATCCTAGATTTCCATCTAGTTGGAGGGCATATTCTCAATTTTCTCGACATAGAACGATTTGTGTAACAGATCAATTAAAAGTGGACACTTGGCATAAAAACACTGTAGTAAACATTGTAGCATGCAGTGTAGCAGCACCATACAGCTAAGAAACACATGTGCGCGACAGTGTGTTACAGTGCTTACGTGTCACATGTCAGTCTCTGATTGGCTTGTTACATAAACTAGATTGTGTCTCTGTAATAGAATAGAATTTGTCGTTGTGGAAGAAGGTGGTATTGGCAGCACGACACCTGCAGTTGTTTCTAATAGGCAATTATTTAACGGGAGCGACCAGCGCCTGTAAGTACCATTTCCATGGTACGCTTCCTCCACCTTTAGATTTAACATAGATAGATTTTGGTTGTTTAATTTAGTACAACAAAAAAACTTATATATGCTTGATCTTCGGCCGCCATTTCCTTGTCGGAGCTCCAGCTTACCGGAGGAGGAGGCTATAGCACGAGCGGTGGTGACCTTAGACCAACAACTGGTGTTGGAGTTCATGATACCGGTGCATGGACTTATGATGCTTGTGGTCGTAGTTTGCTTCCACGAACGAGGCATGGGGAGAAAGGACGATCTCCCGGTCACCGCAGGCTCACCGGAGCCTAAGCTTACTGGAGGAGTGGGAGGGACGAAGGAGGAGAAACCTAGTCGGTTGCAACAAATTTATAAAAAAATTTTTACAAAAAACGTGCATGTACAGAGAGCAAGAGAGAGGGGAAGAGCGGGAGGAGCATGGATGTGATGGCGCCTATCTACCGGAGGGAGAGAAGTGCTAGGATGTGAGAATAGGGATTGAGAGACGTAGACTTGTAAGTGAATGGATGATGATGAAACAACTAATTCGATATAATGCAACAAAAAATACCAGAAATACAATAATTAGTTCCTAAGCTTGCATCAAATATTTAATCTGATTACAACAAATACGAAATCAACAAACAAAAATATGCAATAAATTTGAACTATTGGGATAACAAATACAAGAACCAATTACAACAAAAAAATTAAACCTTGTTGCAACAACAAAGAAAACATTGAAACTTCTGCCACATTTGATGTCATGTGCTATAACATTCGAAAATAGTTGCTGCAATAACTTGACTTACCTAGTGTCAACGTTTGAGATGAGCATAGAGGAGAATAGGGACGAGCCACCCTATACACCAGCGGGCTCGGATCTAGTAGGGTAAGGCTAACACTGCTCACACCAGCTCCTCTGGCCTCAGCCCCATAAAATTCGATGAGATCTGACTACGGTGCGACAGGTCCGATGAGCTCTAGCTTCTCCACAGAAAGGGCATCTCCACGTGAGCTCCATCCATGGCGCATGGCTTTTCTCGAGCACAAGCTATGAGCAGAGAGATAGTGAGGGACTAGGGGTGGGCGTGAGAGCATCGATCTTCTGGGCACCGATGAGACGCGGTGGGGTAGAGACAGCTGAAGAGAACTACCAGTGAGAGAGGATAAAGATGATATTTATGTAGTTGTGGTTTAGCCTAGACAAGGCGTTCGATAAGAGTCTTTCGTATCAGACATAGGAATCGTATCATTTCCCAAAAAGTAATAGAATATGTCATAACCTATGCAACATTCTGAAAGTACGTATGTAATAATTTGGGGGGAAGACTTGCAACAAAACGAAACGGAGAATACACATAACATCTAATGAGTGCAATAAAAAACCATCGATTTGTAGCAAAATATCCAGATGTTGCAGTAGTTGCTGCTGCTTGTTGCACACATAAAATCGTAATATTGCAACAAAAAATGAAATAATCGAGAAACAAATTCACAACACAAATTTAGGAAGGCCGCAATAGCTATAACATATCTACAACAAATGAATAAAGGGGTTGCAACATGATTGAGAAATACATGCAACAAACTCACTAGAAGAAGCATGCACATGGACGGTGACGGGTAGCTGAGCTCATGAGGGGAGAACGAAGACAAACCGACCTCGTCGATGGGCATCCTAAATTTGGTGGCGGTGAGACCGGCTTAGAATTACCACCTCGTTGCCCCCTTCCCCTCAATTGTGTCATCCTCAGCTCACTGTTCTCCCCAGCTACTCTACCCTCATCCCCACCAGATCCGTCAGCTTCGGCCGTGGTGGCGATAAATTCGGTGAGCTCCGGCCATGGCAATGATAGATACGACTTGCTCAAGCCACCCTTCGTAAGGGGATTGAGTAGGTGGCCTCCATCGAGCTCGATTAGGGTCTCCAGCGGTGAAAGGATGCACAAAATCTGGGAGGACAGTGGACAAACGAGTTTCATATAAGTTTCACAAGGTTTTAGAGAGTTTCGAATATGTTTCATAGAGTTGCGCAGCGCCTCAACAAGTTTTATATCGAAAACTAGAAGCTACAACAAAGTTTTACAAGAGTTTCAACTGAGTTTTAAAAGACAAATTTCAAAGTTTCAAACAGTTTCAGCGAGTTTCATGCAAGTTTCATCCAAATTTCCAAATTAAAAAAAATGAGTTCGACAAGTTTCACACAAGTTTTATTCGAGTTTTAAAAAATTGAAATCAAGTTTCATGGGGTTTCAAACAATTTTTAGTTCTAACGAGCTTCATAACTGAAACTTAATTGAAAAAACAAGTTTTACAAAAGTTTCAAAAACAAATTTCAATCATAAGACTTTAATATAGGAAAATTTATGAAAATTTTATGAAACTTGAGACTTCATGAAAATCTGTGAACCTTAATTATGAGACTTGGGCATAGGACCTCATGAAACTTCACAAAACGTAGTCATGAATCCGCATGAAAACACCAGAAAATCTAGTCATATAACCTCTTGAAAACATCAGAAAACTTAGCCATGAAACCTCATGAAGCTTAGTTAACTTAGTTATAAAACCCCATGAAATTTTATGAAATCTCACAAAACACTATAAAACTTAGACATAAAATCTTATTAAACTTAGTCAATTCAGACATGAAACCACCTAAAACTTAATGAAATACCATAAAACTTAGTAATAAAATCATCATGAAATTTAATGAAACTTAGTCATAAAACCTACTGAAACTTTATGAAACTCCACGAAACTTAGAGTTCAAAGTCATGAATCCGCTACAAAAAAAAACTTTCAACTTCATGAATCCACTAAAAAAAAACTTTAGAAACTACCATATGCTTGCTCGCACAAGTAGAATTTTGGACATATGTAGCACTGTTGCTAGCTAAAATTCCGATTTTGGCTCCTCGTGAAAAAATTAATCGGCCCCGCTCGACCGCGGGATCGCACCGTCGCGACACTGTCCGGTCGTGCGGTCGGTCCCGCATCGCACGACCGCACTATTCATCGGTCGCGCGGTGCCGCATCGCACGACTCACTATTCACCGCCCGGCCGCGACGATTGAACCGCTCCCGCCGAACGAATAATTGGCGCTGCAGTGGAGTCGTGCGCTTGGGACGTGAGACGTGCGGTCGACAGAGGAATCGTGCGGTCGGGAGCTAGGCCGCGCGGTGAATAGTGTGGTCGTGCGGTCCCGCATCGCACGACCCGATGAACAATGCGGTCGTGCGGTCCGGACCGCACGACCGCCACGTGTCGCGACGGTGCAGTCCCGCGGTCGAGCGGGAGGTCAGATTTGGAATTTTTTCGCTGAGGGAGCCAAAATCGGAATTCTAACTAGCAACAGTGCTATATATGTCCAAAATTCGCACAAGTAGCTACCTCCGTGGGCCCATCCGCACCATGGTTGCTTGCAGGTCGTCGTCCGCCACCACCCCACGAAACCGCAACAACGCTCAACCGCTCACCATGGCTGCTCGCAGCTCATGTCATCACCACCGCACAAACCCTCGACTGAGCAAGCAAACTCGCTATGGCTGCTCGCCGTCCGCCACCGTCGCATGAGCCCTGTGGCATATGTGAGTTGGGCTCAATCGTGAGATCCACCGACGACGACAGCGAATCGGCCGGCGAAGAAGGTGGAATCAACCAGGCAGAGAGAGGGGGGATGAGGAACCAGGCAGCTAGGCGGGCCGTCGAGCTGCTGCCGTCCTCTGCCTTGCCGCGAGTTGTGCCATGCCGTCCTCTGCCTCATCGCAAGTCGCGCTATCCTCCACCAGCCACAAGTCGCGCTGCCGAGCCGCATCGACGCTAGTGAGAGAGAGAGTCATGGCCTCATGGGAAAGACGAGAGCGATGAGAGGTGGAGAATGAGTTTGAAGAGATAATAATGGAGCCAATCAGATGGTTAAAAGTACATGTGAGGAATGATCATATGCACATAAGTTATACCGTTAGTTTGGAGTAAATCGCTATAGGCTTCTGTAGTAGGGTAGCTCATCATACATTGTCTTATTGACACTGCAGGATGTTCTAATTTCTCAGTTTAATGTTCAAATTATGCTTACTGTTTTGCTGGCATTTTGATGTATTGATGAGCACTATCAGAGAGGAGGATGCTATAAGTATCGATTGTCTTACTGACACACTGCAGCAAGTTCTAATTTCGCAGTTTAATGTTCAAATTATGATTACTGTTTTGCTGGCATTTTGATATATTAATGTTAAAATTAAGCTTACTGTTTTGCTGCCACTCGTTCGTTCCCCCACTCTCCGCGACTCCCGAAACTTCCTGCCGAACGAATATGCCGGTGTACGGCTCTCGCCGCCGCGCCCATCGCCGGGGACATCCGCCCTCCCTCTGCCGTCGCCGCCGTCGGTGAGGAAGCTCCGTCCGGGCAGAGGCCTCCCCAGGAGACGAAACACAGCGGAAGAAGGTCGCCGTCGCCGGAGGCGGCTGGGCGGGCCTCGCCGCCGCGCACCACCCCATCAAACATGTCAGCCTCTGTGCGGAGTGCCCGATTATCCCCGCTGCATGCGTGTGCTCGATTCTGTACCGCGCACGCGCTCGTGCGAGCTAGTTCGTCGATTCGTGCGCGCGCGCCTGTGCAACTGTGGAGTTCGTGCTCGTCTTCCGCTTGTACCCGTGCGCCAATCTGCGGGTTTGCGCGGCCGCGGCGTGCCCTTCCATCGCTGTTTGCTCGCTCTTCCGTTTCCTGGTACATAAGTTGCACAGTATGCATAAATCACATTCTGGTTTACCATGAACCATGCATAAATCATATGTATTATATTTTTTTTGTTGCACACTGGTTATCAACAAATACACACGCTAGTCTCAGGCCATAACAGCCAGAGCAACTTGTTCTGGAGTTAAAACTTGCAGTGTTGCTTATCCTTGCAGTATATATATATATTGAAACATGGCAACATTTATGTACAACTCCGTTCATGAAGAGATCAGAGAGTTTCCTCAGGTATAGATTCATTTCCTCATCATTTCCACAAACTCTTCATAGTCGATTTTCCCGTCCTATGAATTCAATGGTGACAATGATTAAATCCATGTAAATGGCACTAATTAGTGAAAACAATGCTCACCTTGTCTTTGTCAACTTCATCCAGTACTTTTTTTAATATTTGCTTCGCCACTCATTCCATACTCTGCCATGGCTTGTTCAAGTTCGTCTCTTGTTATGTACCTACAGTTATTATGTATGTTGTCTTATTAATATCTATTGAACTTTTGGTTTCCATAAATGAGTTTATACCAAGCAGAAAATAATGCAAGGATAGCATGAATTGAGCATTGTTATACTATAAACAACATGATTGATACGTAAATTGACATAAGAAGTTTTAGCATTTGTTAATTGTATAGCTCTTCATCTATGGTGATGCATGCAATATAAAGTATATTTTTTGGTTAGCAAAATTAGTTTTACCCGCTGTTATCTTTGTCAAAGTGTTGAAATGCTCGGAGCAAATCCTCCTCTTTTTCCACTTTATGTTTGTTCATCATAGCAGTGATGAATTCTGTGTAATCAATGCTGCCACTATTGTCTACATCAACCTGCATCACAGTATGATTAGTGGAGTCACCTCTTTATATATACTAACCTTATAGTGAAGAGTGAAACAAAAATGAGAGTGACTATTACACAGGAGACTGAAATTTTTTTATCTCTTAGTCACCTGAAGTTGCACTCTCAATTACCTGAAGGTGCAGGTGATTTTTTTAGAGGGGGCTACAATTTCAGTTGATTGAGAGTGCAACTTAGTTGCAGGTGTTTTTTTAGAAGAGCTGTAACTTCAGTTGATTGAGAGTGCAATTTCAGGTGACTGCGAGATAAAAAAATTTCAATCGCCTGTGCAATAGCAAAACCGAACAAAATAAGTGATCTTACTGCTTCCAGAAGCTTCTGAACCTCTGCTTCACTAATCTTTGATCCTAACTTTGTCAAACCATCCTTCAGTTCTTCAACTGTGATTGTGCCACTCTTGTCTGTATCCATATTATTGAACATCTGTTTCAAGCCCTTGAGTTCCTCCAGTGATATGTTCTCTGAAATTACCTTGAGGTGAAAGGAGCAGTGTGTCAACTTAATTATACCAAGGCAAAGTAGGAGTTATCATTGTTAAGGAGGATTCACCATGAACGCTAGTTGCTTTAGCTTGTTCATTGCCTTAAATTGCTTCATTCTTGATAGGACTGCACTATCGATAGGTCTGTCAGATGCACCACCTTCTTTCATCCATGGATGTTCTGCACATGGAGACATTAATCTATTGGGATGGCATATAAACTACACAAATGCAGATGAGCTTTACATTCATAACCGCAGATGGTGTTAACCTAGGGCCTGTGCTGCAGTAATACGCTTCTGGGGATCTCGATTTAACATTTTTCTGATGAGATCCTTTGCACTTTCAGATATCGTAGGCCACGGGTTGCTACTGAAATCAAGTTGACCGACCAGTATAGCATCAAATATGCCCTTCTCTGTTTCTGCTTAGATATGGAAATTCCGACAATTAGCAGTACGATACCGGAAACAATGTAGTATGTTAGGCTGAAGATGTAAGAACATTTACCTGCCCAGAAAGGCAGCGTCCCGCATAGTAGAATATACAAAATCACTCCAGCGCTCCAGACGTCAATTTCTTTCCCATAATTTTGTTGCAGTACCTCTGGCGCCACATAGTATGCAGTTCCGACAACGTCCTTGAAAACTTTACCTGCATTTATCGAGGAAAATTTTGCGTTGTACTTCTATCATTTGGTTGTATATATACTTGTAGAGAAATGCTATACAACATTTGACTGTTTTTTAAGGCAAAAACAGTCAGATGATCTGAGTGCGTTGGATCTCTATCCAACGGATCCACTCATATAAGCACCACTCTAAAAAATCGAATATAAGCATTCCCTCCAAAAAAAAGATCTGGAGCGTTGAATCATCATCCAACGTCCTAATATGTGACTATTTTTGCCTCAAAAACAGTCGAATATTGTATAGACACTCCTATACTTGTATGTAACGATGAGCTAAGGTATGTGAATTGTGGCATGTCTGGTTTAAGTATGTGTGAATTGTGGCATGTCTGGTTTTGTGTCACATGTGGTGGTCCTGACCTTCTTCGATGAAGACGGAGACGCCAAAGTCGATGGCCTTGAGCTCTGCGTCCTCGGCGGCACTGGCGAGCAGGAAGTTCTCCGGCTTGAGGTCGCGGTGCATGACCCCCATGAAGTGGCAGACGTGCACGACGGTGAGGATGTCCCGGCAGACGGCGGCGGCCTGCCGCTCGGAGTAGCTCCCTTTGGCAGTGATGCGGTCGAACAGGTCCCCGCCGGAGCAGAGCTCCATGACAACGTGCACGTACTTGGCGTCCTCGAAGGCTCCCTTGAACTCCGCGATGTTGGGCTGCCCGCTGAGGTGCTGCAGGATGGTGATCTCCCGGCGCATGTCGTCTTTGTCGGCGCGGCGCACCAGCTTCCGCTTCGACACCGACTTGCACGCGTACTTGAGCCCCGTCGCGCGCTCCGTGCACAGGTACGTCGTCCCGAACTGCCCGCTCCCCAGCTTCCGCTCCAGGTCGAACAGCGACCGCACGTCCGCCATCGGCTTCTGCAGCACCGAGCCCACCTTCCCGCCGGCCGCCTTCCCCGAGGAGGACGTCTTGGTGAAGCAGTTGCCCATTGGACGAGGAAAGCTGCTTGCCGTGATGCTGGTGCCTGTCCCTTTTGTTCGCTGTTTGCTTTTGATCTGGGGTCGGTTTCAGCTTTATGCCCTGTTTGGTTCAAAGTAGAAGCGTCGGAATCACGCTATCTTGTGCAAAAGCAGTGCAGTGCAGTGCATCGCCAGGTGATCTTATTCGGTGTCGGTGATGCGGAAACAACGGCGCGCGGTCCGGTCGTCCCGCGCCATGCATCTTGGTTAATGTTGCATGCATGAGAGCGTACAAACGTAGTACGGCGGCACAGTTAATCACACGATCAGACCGTCCGCTATCACCTCGCGTACCTGATTCATTTGAAAATCACCGGTGTCCAGAGCGACGTCAACCCTAGAGGAGCCATGATCTATGCCGATAGGGCGTTTGTGAAATCATACCGTTAGTTATGAAGCTATGTAATACCATAGTAGCAACAGTTACCTCTGCGTGCCGTGGTGGAAGTTGAAGATGCGTTCCGGAATGCACCATTTTGCTCTGCACTGGCTCGTATTGATCGCCTGGGCTCTGCTAGCTTGCTCTGTGAAGCTGCTGGCGCTCTCACGAGAAGATGTGCAGATGCTCTGTGAACTGCTGGCGCTCTCGGTGGCCCTGGCTTTTGTAACCTGCTGGGAAGAAGTGCGGCATATGGTGTGGTGTCCAGTGCGCACAGCTCCCCGCCCGTGCGTGCACAGAGGAGACATGGATAGGACCAATTATGCGGTCAACCTGGACGGCACCAATTATATGGCCTACCTACAGGGCGACCGCAAAATGGTCCGAACAATACAGATGTTGAAATACTGAGGACATTTCAGTAATTTTCTAATTTGAGAGAAAGAAAAAAAGAAAAGAGAAAGAGCCATTGGGGCCCACCTATCGGTGGGCCAATGGAGGAGATAAGGAGGAGACGATTCGTCTCCTCCCCATAGGCGGTTGCGAGCGGCGCGATCGGATCTGGCGATTCTATCGGGGCGATGGCAGCGACCGGGTCATGGGGGCGATGGCGACGGAGGCGGCGTCGGCGCGGGCGTTTCGGCGCCAGCCGCACCGCAACCTGTCATTCCCCTCCTCTCTCGGCTCCGCTATAAAAGCTTGGGCTTCTCTCCTCATGGTGTGCAAAAATCAGTGAGCTCTCTTCCCCTCCTTGCCCCGTCGGTGATTCTTGGTCTTTGGGCTGTTGGCTGGTTCTCCGTGCCCCGCCGGCAGCCGAGGGACTTGACCCTTGTTTAGGGTTCTTGATCTGAGCTTGGACCGAGAAAATCACTGAGAGATTTGAAGTGTTGATTTGTGTGTTTGAAGTGTGCATCGTGTACCGGTGAGTGGTACTTGGCTCCAGAACTACCGGTGGTCTTGTGCGGCATCCCTGTACCTTGGCTTCCTTCTTGGCTTCGGCTGAGAAAGGGAGAGCGGCATTGTATCTCCGTGAACCATCTTCCTGCTTGACAGTGGGTTGATAGGTTTTCTAGGACAGCGATTTCATCGTGCCTTGCTATCTTCGGTTTCTTCAAGTGATTTCGAATATCACTGCACAGTGAGTGTCATCTCTTTTCTTTCAGTAATCTGCTGTAGAAAGAGATGCTTGTGGGTCTGTCATATGCTTGATGAGGATAATTGTGGTCTAATACTGAAATTGAATGATCAAATTTGAGCTCTAGGTTTTGTCTTTGCTGTCATTAATCTCCCTATTCTACAGTTTGATACTTTCGGTATTTGGTACATGCTGTGATCTCTAATCTGTATTGGCAGCACCTTGATTAGTCAGTTCGGTTTGCTGTTTAACCTGTTAAAACTGTGATTCCAAAATCTGAAATCTGATCAAATTAATTGACTAATTTTAATACTGCTTTGTGATCACTTGATATTGTTCCTCTGCTGGCCGAAAGTATTGGATGATGACTGTTTAAAGTTAAGTCTGGTAAATTGATTTTTAGAGCTCAAAATTTGGATCTCTTTTGACATATTCAATTTAGGAAGAGTATAGACCAAAGTAGCGGGATAGCCAAGATTGAAATCTTGTACAACCCTATATCTGAGAGCAGTTATAATCAATCAAACATGCTGATTTTAGTCATTTGTGCTTGGCTATATTTGATGACAGCATGTTATTATCTTAAATCTGAGTATATGCTTGACTTGATCATATATGTTAAGTCTACAATGAGTTCTGCAAGTAAATACATTAACATTCTTAATGCCATGCTGATTTTGAACTCATATATGATATTCATGTTGAGTATATATTTCTTTTGTAATGACTTAATTGATTCTTATGTCAATATGTTGTTTAAGTCATTCATATGTCATGCTTAGATGATTATTATTATCATAATTATTATTGGAATTAAAATTGAAGATATGCTTATACCGCAAATATTACCACAACAGGAACTAAAATTGAAAGGCACATGATCAAAGTCTGTTACACAACGAGGAACCACAACAGGTAGGCATTGCCACACTTAGTTCTACATTGAACTGACAAACAGATAATGGACTATACGCCTCGGGGACTTCCTTATGCTCCTTAGTGCAAAGGCCCTTTTGAAAAATGATGTCCATTAACTCCTCGTGGACCAGTGGGCCTTTCACAAATTTTCGGGCCCCTGGCATTGCCTGCAGCATGTACGAAGTCACTTAAGTTGGGAATAAATTCGGCAAACTGACATTGCATTGCTCATGGTGAATGGAACTCGCCTATCTAATTAACTACCATGTCAGCCATAGCGTTGCATTAATGTAGCATTACTCTACGAAGAATCCATTACTCATACACTAAGCAATGCTGAAATCAGTCAATATCAATGTTTTAAATCGCCGGAGATAGCGGACGCTATAGCCGGAAATAGCGGCTGGGCGGCAACAACGTTAGAATAGTGCACTTTTGCCGCTATGTGATCTTTTGCGCTAATAACCGCTATTAGCGCGCTATTTCCGCTAAACATGCAAGAAACTTAACGTCGCTATTTCTCCTCCAGGCCTTCTGGGCCGAAATCAGCGCACGCGGGCCTCCTGCAGTGTATTCATCTGGTTTTGTGCTATTTGAGTGGTGCTATTTGAATATCTGGTCCTATGAATATCTGGTGCTATATTGCTATTTGAATATCTGATTTTGCTATTTGAATACCTGGTTTTGCTATTCCATTTTTCACTTTTTTTTCAAAACCACTAAATGCCATAGCGGAGCTATAGCCGGCTATAGCCGCTCATAGCTGTGGAGAACCCCTGCCGCTAAATGCCATAGCCGGCAATTTAAAACATTGGTCAATATACACTCAGCAATGCAGAAATCAGTCAATATACACTCAGCAATGCAGAAATCAGTCAATATACACTCAGCAATGCAGAAATCAGTCAATACTTTCTAGGATATTTACTTGAGCCATTTGTACATGTCATGGTTACATTGATCTTCCTATTTGTTTTGGATCTATAGCTTTCAACATTTCATTAATTATCCTAGACAGAATAATGACATTTCCGCAACGCAAGAGAATAAAGCATTGCAACAGCACCATAGGTTACTTTGTTTTTATTTAACTTGTCACGTCCATAGTACGGCATTCGAACTTAACTCAATATTAGCTCAGTGGGATACTTTCGTTTACCTTGTTTTGCTCCTCCCATCATGCGTCTGTGGTGGTGATCAAGCCAGTGCTTGGGTTCATTCCCAAGCCTGAAGCCTGTCGTATTCAACTTCAGGGTCTTCCATATGTAGTACTCAGCTTTAGTAAGTCCCAGTGGTTCTTAAATTACTTTCTGGTGTACTCGCGTCCAGTCCGTTCCTTAAATTTCCTCCCAAGGTTGGTATATCCACGCCTGTTTAGACAGCCCATGACCATGTTTTGAGCCTCGAACTTCTCGCGGCAGATTTCGAGCATAGCGATGTGGGCGGCGTCCTCCTATGTAGCATTGTCGGCATGATCGGCGCAAGTCTTTCCCTTCACCATCTGCGAGAGCGAGGCAGCCAAAGAAAAAACATCAGCACTAGCCAACACGAACGGCCCCCTAGTCATGCGATAGTTGGCCCCGACAACATCACTCAAACATGTTAATTCTTTGTGAACACAGTTTCTCATCATTCAGAAGAGGCATAGTGCGATTGTATGCAAAGACGAGTAAGACACCACGGAAAACAGAAAAGCAATACCTAAATGCTGGGCTACATGTACGTACCAACCCACGCCGAAATTACCAACAAATCTGTTCATCTGGGTGCGTGGTCACCAATCCGAACACTGACAATTACTTAAGAACACCCGTACTAAGGAGCAAAAGTGAAATGTGGTAAGCAGCACATAAACACACGGTCCTCTGAGTTGCTCATAGGCCCCCCATGCTAAAGGTCACGAGTTCAGTAGCTGTGTTGCATTGGTAATTTGCCATGTAATTACAGCTACGGTCCTTACATTTCAACTAGCCCTGCCGAAACACGAGAAATGCTTCTACTTCGTTGCCATGCAACCAATACATTGTTTGCGTACAGCATGTCAGCGTGATCATGCTGTGACCACACACTACATTATTACCTCGCACAAAAAAGGTACATAATTGCAAAGTACAGCAGTGAATGTGGTTTGTTCCAATCTGTGGAGCTGCGTATTTGTGAATTCGATTACCTTAGGCGCGGCCGGCGGGAGGTCGGCGACGTGTTCTTGGCTGCACACGGGGAGATCGTCGGGGCGTGGTCCGGCCTGACTCTTGGCCGCACACGGCGTCGAAGGGGCGGACAGCGGCCGAGGGGACGACGCTGCAGGACCGGGGGACGATGGAACGTTGGATGCAGACTCCGACTGCAGAGGAGAGGTGGCGTCGGACGTGGAGGCGGAGGACGACGAGTCTGCGGTCGCCGGTGGGGGCGCGGACGTCAACGCCGTCCGAGAAGGGAAGCCAGGGCGGAGGACGTGGTGGGGGACGGCTCGGGGAGACTGGCCCAGATCTCGCACGTGCCGGGAGGGGAGGGAGGGGAGGTGGGGACGGCGGGCTTGGGCGGCGGGAGGATGGCAGAGGCGGTGTAGGCGGCGGACGCCCGATCTGGAGGGAGGCGGGGCGGACGCCGGATCTAGGGGGCTCGGTCCAGGTTTTCCAGGGCGAAGCCGAAGCCGGAAGCGGACCCCAGAAGCCGGATCGAACAGGTCAGTAATCACTAATCAGGTAATCTAGCTTCAGCTTCGGCAAACGGCAAACCGCTCGCGAAGGGCGACTGGGCGAGAGGGGGCGCGTCGCGGCGATCAATGACCGCTTCCCCCGCTCGGGCAAGCACGTGGAGGCAAGCGCCAATCTCCGCAAGCAGGCGGAGGACGCGCCTCGCCGTGTACAACGGGGGCAAGGCGTGCAACCGCGCGGTGGTGGTGGTGAGTAGCGGGACAGGAGCCACCTCGTGCCCGTGCTGAGCAGACACACAGCAGCGGCAACGCCGCGCGCCGTGACAGCTCGGTGGTTTTGGGGCTCGGTTTGCACTTCCGAGAAGTATCCGGAGAGTTGAGAACACCACGAAGCTGCTGGGATCACAACTTAAGTTGATTAGAAGAATCTTCATCGGCTCGTCGCCGAAGACTAGTAGTGATATGGATTCATACTTCAAGTCCTCCTTTTTCGTTCTTCATCTCTTAGCAAACATGCCAAGGTTTTTTTCTTTGGGCAAAGAAAAAGACAAGTTTCGTTGAGGTCTAGTCAGCACTCAGCAAAACAAAAAAGGACATCTGAGGTGATTGTCGTCCAGGTAAGAAAGTATTTGGTCCCGCTTTAAGTTTCTGACTTATTTTTTATTATTTTTAAATTTTATTTTTTTTCTGACTTTTAGCTTTTTGAGTTTTTTCTGGTTCTTTTTTTTTCGTATTTATTTGTGTTGTTCGTGATGGGCTAACATATTTTTTCTATTTTTAATTTTTTTTTAAAATTTTGTGATAGACTATAGTACAATTTCAGTCATAAGTCAACTTATTTCAGCCCAACCAAGCAGTATCTTTGTGTAACCGGTATGAACCATCTATTTGCAGCTGTTCTCGTATTAACAGCTGTGACTGGGAATAAAAATACTGATGCACAGCACTAGAGTGGTGTGAAGGGGTTCATCTCGATTCTTGACACAAAATCAAGTCTTATTCATTAACCCCAATGTACTATTCTCTTCCTAAGTTGTTTTAGAAGACCTTAACTCTAGTCCAGAAAACAAAAGAACTAAGGTTAGGGTTTATAAAGTCTAGTAACGAAAACAAAAGAATCACATCTCTACGAACGACATATAAACAAACAAAAGTTGCGCAACCGATGGTTGAGAAGGGTAGACGAAACGGGACCCAACCCAGCTATCATTCTCCTCTAGAAGATCAGGTTACTGCATCCATGACTTGTGAGTTGGGACTAAGATATATATGAGGTGACCCTGTTACATCTCAACCTACAAAGATCAGCTCCAAGACAGCAGGAGTTCGAGTGCGACGGTCCCTGTTGCCAGAACATCCGCAGACACCAAATCAGCCTCCCAAAGCCCCAAGAAAGGATGGCAATCCTAGCTCTGAGATTGCATGTCTTTCTTTCTTTTGTGAAAAGTAAGACTAAATGCATGTTAAAACCTATCACGAAAAAAAAAGTTGTGGGCTGAGTGGTTGAGGTCAACACTGCTTTTCTATATACATATACATTAGCAAAGGTTAGTTTCGTTATGAAAAAGAGATTACCTGTCTATCTGCTAAAAAAGCGCAACAATTATTTATATGTAATTAATGGTATGGATAAACTTATGTATGCACTGTTTATGAAGGCAGCTAGCTTTCCGACGGTTTTCAACTACTACAGGCCAATAGAACCTGACAGATTATTTCGTCCTACCCCTTTTTTTGTCATTCTTTTTGCTGTCCATGCGAGAGCATTTCCTGGTACATAAATTGCACATGTATGCATAAATCACATTCTGGTTTACAATAAACCATGTATTTTTTGTTTAAGCAGAATGCTATTCCTTTTCCTTGACTCAGTTTAAACATTTATTTTAAAGGAAGCTTCAATTTGAATGTACTGTGTTAGGTCCAGTTTACAGGTATGTTCTATGTCTCTTGCATATGTATGAGAGTGTGTCTAGGCATCATCCAGATATTTTCTTCCTAACAAACATCTAGATTTGAGACCGTTAGATTAGAGATCCAACGGCCCCTTTATTTTGGAGGGGGAGATTTTTTTTAGAGGGGGTGGGAGAGAATTCATGGCCGTTGGATCTCTAATCTAATGGTTATAAATATAGATGATAGTTAGGAAGAAAACATCCGAATGATGTTTATCAACACCCTATATATGATTGCCCCAAGTTTCTGAACATTATATTTTTTTTTTGTTGCACACTGGTTATCAACAAATACACACGCTAGTCTCAGGCCATGACAGCCGAAGCAACTAGTTCTGGAGTTAAACCTTGCAGTGTTGCTTATCCTTGCATTATATATATTGAAACATGGCAACATTTCTATACAACTCCGTTCATGAAGAGATCAGAGAGTTTCCTCAGGTATAGATTCATTTCCTCATCATTTCCACAAACTCTTCATAGTCGATTTTCCCATCCTATGAATTCAATGATGACAATGATTAAATCCATGTAAATGGCACTAATTAGTGAAAAAAATGCTCACCTTGTCTTTGTCAACTTCATCCAGTACTTCTTTAATATTTGCTTCGTCACTTATTCCATACTTTGCCATGGCTTGTTCAAGTTCGTCTCTTGTTATGTACCTACAGTTATTATGTATGTTGTCTTATTAATATCTATTGAACTTTTGGTTTCCATAAATGAGTTTGTACCATGCAGAAAATAATGCAAGGATGGCACGAATTGTGCGTTGTTATACTATAAACAACATGATTGGTACGTAAATTGACATAAGAAGTTTTAGCATTTGTTAATTGTATAGCTCTTCATCTATGGTGATGCATGCAAGATAAAATATATTTTTTGGTTAGCAAAATTAGTTTTACCCGCTGTTATCTTTGTCAAAGTGTTTAAATGCTCGGAGCAAATCCTCCTCCTTTTCCACTTTATGTTTATTCATCATAGCAGTGATGAATTCCATGTAATCAATGCTGCCACTCTTGTCTACATCAACCTGCATCACAGTATGATTAGTGGAGTCACCTCTTTACATATACTAACCTTATAGTGAAGAGTGAAACAAAAATAAGTGATCTTACTGCTTCCAGAAGCTTCTGAACCTCTGCTTCACTAATCTTTGATCCTAACTTTGTCAAACCAACCTTCAATTCTTCAACTGTGATTGTGCCACTCTTGTCTGTATCCATATTATTGAACATCTGTTTCAAGCCCATGAGTTCCTCCTGTTGTATGTTCTCTGTAATTACCTTGAGGTGAAAGGAGCAGTGTGTCAGCTTAATTATGCCAATGCAAAGTAGTAGTTATCATTGTTAAGGAGGATTCACCATGAACGCTAGTTGCTTTAGCTTGTTCATTGCCTTAAATTGCTTCATTCTTGATAGGACTGCACTATCGATAGGCCTGTCAGATGCACCACCTTCTTTGAGCCATGGATGTTCTGCACATGGAGACATTAATTTATTGGGATGACATATAAACTACACAAATGCAGGTGAGCTTTACATTCATAACTGCAGATGGTGTTAACCTAGGGCCTGTGCTGCAGTAATACGCTTCTGGGGATCTCGATTTAACATTTTTCTGATGAGATCTTTTGCACTTTCAGATATCGTAGGCCACGGCTTGCTACTGAAATCAGGTTGACCGACCAGTATAGTGTCAAATATGCCCTTCTCTGTATCTGCTCAGATACGCAAATTCCGACAATTAGCAGTACGATACCGGAAACAGTGTAGTATGTTAGGCTGAAGATGTAAGAACATTTACCTGCCCAGAAAGGCGGCGTCCCGCATAGTAGAATATACAAAATCACTCCAGCGCTCCAGACGTCAATTTCTTTCCCATATTTTTTTTGCAATACCTCTGGCGCCACATAGTATGCACTTCCGACAATGTCCTTGTAAACTTTACCTGCATTTGTTGAGGAATATTTTGCCTTGTACTTCTATCATTTGGTTGTATATATACTTGTATGTAACGATGAGCTAAGGTATGTGAATTGTGGCATGTCTGGTTTAAGTATGTGTGTTTGTGTGTGTGCATGTGGTGGTCCTTACCTTCTTCGATGAAGACGGAGAGGCCAAAGTCGATGGCCTTGAGCTCTGCGTCCTCGGCGTCGCTGGCGAACAGGAAGTTCTCCGGCTTGAGGTCGCGGTGCATGACCCCCATGAAGTGGCAGACGTGCACGACGGTGAGGATGTCCCGGCACACGGCGGCGGCCTGCCGCTCGGAGTAGTTCCCTTTGGCCGTGATGCGGTCGAACAGCTCCCCGCCGGAGCAGAGCTCCATGACGACGTGCACGAACCCGGCGTCCTCGAAGGCTCCCTTGAACTCCGCTATGTTGGGCTGCCCGCTGAGGTGCTGCAGGATGGTGATCTCCCGGCGCATGTCGTCTTTGTCGGCGCGGCGCACCAGCTTCCGCTTCGACACCGACTTGCACGCGTACTTGAGCCCCGTCGCGTGCTCCGTGCAGAGGTACGTCGTCCCGAACTGCCCGCTCCCCAGCTTCCGCTCCAGGTGAAACAGCGACCGCACGTCCGCCATCGGCTTCTGCAGCACCGGGCCCATCTCCCCTTCGGCCGCCTTCCGGGACAGCGACCCCGTGGAGGTCGGCCGCCGCGACGTCGGTGGCCGCTCCTGCGGCTTATGGCGCTCGGCGGCCGACGGCTGTTGGCCGTACGACGGCGGCCGCTGCGTCGTCCCCGACGTGATGGGTATCTCGTACGTCTTGGTGAAGCAGTTGCCCATTGTTCTCTGAGTTTTTCTTTTCTTTTCCTGTGATTCTCTGGACGCCGAGGTGGTGGGAATGAGATGGTTTGAGATAGCGAGAGCGAGCAGCCGGGGTTTTTAGGTGGTTTTTTTGCGAGGAAAAGATTGATGAGGGAAGCTGCTTGACGTGATGCTGGTGCCTGTCCCTTTCGTTCGCTGTTTGCTTTCGACCTGGGGTTTCAGCTTTATGCCTTGTTTGGTTATCTCGAGAGGGAAAGGAAGGTTCAAAGTAGAAGCGTCGGAATCACGCTATCTTGTGCAAAAGCGGTGCAGTGCCGCTGAGATGATTTTTTATTCGGTGTCGGTGATGCGGAAACAGCGGCGCGCGGTCAGGTCGTCCCGCGCCATGCATTTTGGTTAACCGGATGAACAGAGTTTGTAGACCTCAGGCGCCGGGGTATCATCAGGCCATCAAGGCAAGTACACTGCACCATGCTCATCCGGACACGTTTCATTGGTAGTAGACAGAACACTAAAGTGCTAATTAAACACGTAACCGGTAACCCCCCACATGGGAATACAACGAAATAAGCTCAAAGGCGTTTTCCTAAGGACTATAGTATTGATGAAGTATGTGCGTTTTGCTAAACAAACAGTAGCCATTGTTCATAGAGGAACATAGCTTTTCTGTAACCTGCTAGTTGAATCCACTGCACATAAAACAGACGCGGCGTGCTAACTTCTGTAAGGCTCGGCCGCATGTTAGCAACCACCGGACTGATCATTTTGTTGTTCAGTTTGACACAACTCGGTTTGAGTCTGGGTTTAGGCCAACCTAGGCTAGACATCTTTCGTGCTTCGTTCAAAACCGGGCCTAGCTCGAAAGTATTACGGCCTATAGGCCAGACTGCCCCCATCAAAATGCTGTGGCTTTCATGAATATCGACGGGAGTAATCTGGCTTCAGTTTCGGCAAACCGCTCACGAGGGGCGGCTGGGCGAGAGAGGGGGCGCGTCGCGGCGATCAATGGCCGCTCCCCCCGCTCGGGCAAGCACGTGGAGGCAAGCGCCAATATCCGCAAGCAAGCGGAGGACGCGCCTCGCCGTGTACAACGGTGACAAGGCGCGCAACCGCGCGGTGGAGGTGGGGAGTAGCGGGACAGAAGCCTCCTCGTGCCCGTGATGAATAGGAGTGCAAACGGAGCAGATAATTTTTATCCGTCTAACCGATCGAAAATATGTAGAACAGATACAAAAGAGATTGATTGATATCCGGCACTATTCGTATTTGACTTCGACTCCAGAGAAAAAATATAGAATATGATACATGATAAGTGATATCCATCTATATATATCCGTATGCCAAATGATATGAAGAAGTTTGTTGTGACTTCACCTAAGAACAAAATAACATATAGACATATTGTCATATCTAAACAAGCAGAAGTATTGAGTGTTTTTCCTTCAACATCTCAATAATTAGGCTCTTCATGTTCGCTCTGATTGTATCATATTGTCTAATGTACTGTGCAAAAAAGCGGATAATTTTCGCCCGCCCGACCGTCCAAAAGATTATGGAACGGATACGGAATAGAGAAATAGATATTTGATATTATCCGTGTCTGACTCCAACTCCGATAAAAATATGGAATAAGATATAGAATAAGCGATATCCGTCCGTATCTGCTCCGATTGCACCCCTAGTGTTGAGCACACAGCACGGCCGGTACGGACCTTCTATTTGCAACTGTTCTCATATTAACAGCTGTGACTGGGAATAAAAATACTGATGCACAGCACTAGAGTGGTGTGAATGGGTTCATCTCGATTCTTGACACAAAATCAGGTCTTATTCATTAACCCCAAGGTACTCTTTTCTTCCTAAGTTGTTTTATAAGACCTTAACTCTAGTCCAGAAAGCAAAAGAACTAAGGTTAGGGTTTTATAAAGTCTAGTAACGAAAACAAAAGAATCACATGGTGATTCCAGTCCAAGAAAAAGAAGGGGGATTTTCAGGCACCGTTCAATATAACTTGAGATTTTGGTTTCTGGTTTATTTTTGTACTATTCATAATTTCATTTTTTTCTGAATTTTTTGACTTTTTTTGAGCTTTTTTGCCGGTTCTTTTTTTTCCGTATTTGTTTGTGTTGTCTGTGATGGGCTAACAATTTTTTTTATATTTTTCAAAATTTTAAATTTAATTATGTTGAATAAGCCTCATCATTCATGATTTTTTTCACCACTCATGATTTTCACCATAAGCCACCAAAAATAAGCCGAACTGAACACCACCTCAATGACCTGAGCTTCTACTGCACTTCTTTTCAAATTAACAGTTGTTGCTGACTGAATAGAAATATTTAACTGTTATATACTTATATCCATCCTCAATGTGTTCAAATAGAAAATTGTTGCAAATGACCCCACAACTCTAAATTAAATGTGTCGAACGAAAGCAGCTTTTGAGGAAAAATTTATGTAGGTAGGAATATCTATCACTATCAGCAAGAACAGTTCTCGATGTTAACAACAACAAAAAAATTCCAGCGCGGAAATTGGGCTAGGCTTAGCTATATGATGATCTAAACTCAAATGTCCCATCACAAGCCTTGCCTTTGGTGTTTGCATTGTTTATAAAAGCTACCCCTTTGGTGTTCCACTATACTAGGTGGTGATCGGTTCGTTGAAAATGAAAGCTTATAATGAAAACACTGTGAATGGTGAAAAAAAATCAGAATGAGAGAGCTTATTTAACATAATTAAATTTAAAAATTGAAAATATAAAAATATGTTAGCCCATCACGACAACGCAAACGAATACGAAAAAAAAAGAACCGACAAAAAAGCTCAAAAAAAAGTCAAAAATTCAGAAAAAGACGAAATTATGAATAGTGCAAAAATAAGCTTAAGCTTTAAGCCATAAGCCATATTGATCACCCCCGATTGGTAGCGACGAAGAACCCGCAAAGATGGAAATTCAACAATACAGTGAAGTTAATCAGCAGGAGCCTCCATATATCATCGACTGCAGTCAACACACAAAACTCACCTAGAGCGTAGCGTAGACGCTTCAAGGCTTCCCTTCCAGTCAGTAAAAGGAAAGGAATTATACGGGGGAGGGGCCTCACATGAGGTCCCTTCTCATCAGCCATTATATCAAGATTGATCATTTCAATTCAAGGATGGATGGGAGATCTCACGTGAGACCCTTGGATTTTCTTCCCGGTAAAGCGTTTCGCTACGTGTGCGTCCAAATCCACGAACTGAATCGTAGCCAGATTCTGAGGCTCTGAGCTTTGTATGTTAGGCGTCGAAATGTCGTCTGCGGCGGCTGGCCAGCAGCCGGCGATAGGCTCGGCCGGTTCGATGGGATTTTCCAACTCCTGTGCGCCGCTGCTAGTCCGTGAAGATTTTTTTCGGCTTAAAAGGTCTGCGGCCTTGGGCTTTTATGGACTCAGATAGAGTTGTCCAGTCCAGCATAGAGGAGGAGATCGGCACGGTCCATTTCTCGCAATTCGGAAGCTCTCGTTTAGAGATGTTACTGGATAGGGTATAAGTAACCTAAATTTATACCTAATTTTATTTATATCTATTTGAAGTGAGGTTATTTATACTCAAATGAAAAAAGGGTATACCCAATGGGTAAAGGAAAAAGAAAATGAGGTGCTAAGTCAAAGAGCCCTATGAAGGAAGTTTTTGTAAAACTTTGATATTTAGAATTTCAACATCGCGTTTACAACATAAAAGTTTCATGAAATCGACTAAAATTTGCTGGAGATGATTCTTCGTGTAGAGTAGCTACTCTACGCAAACTGGCAGGGCTAGGCGCACATGTGGGCCCCACATGCTTTTATAGAAAATTTTCGTAAAACTTCGGTATTTGAAATTTCAACGTCACGTTCACACTACAAAAATTTTACAAAATCGACTGAAATTTATTGAAAATGATTATGTGTGTAGAGAAGCTACTCTATGCAAATTGACAGACACATGTGCATAGGTGGGTCCCACATAATTTTATAGAAAACTATAATTGAGTATGGACAGTTTAAACATATGGATAGTCTAAGTACACTCTCAATCTTAGATTTAAATAGGTATGGGCAAAGATGAGTAAGTGGGGTATTACCCTCCCTATATCTAAATCTAAATGGATATTTTATTTATTACACATACCTTACCCAATAGTGTAGGTATTGATTTAGATAAGGGTAATGGGCACCTAGTGGTAGCCCTACTCTGGTTGGCCGCTCGGTCGATTATCAAAATTATGAGTAAAATTCGCAAAACTATAGTTATGTTGATAAAACTATCATTAAAATATAAATTTAAAAGATTGTTTTATAAAACTACATATTTGAGGTTAAATTGTTTCATTATCACAGAGGTTGCGTCCAACAGATTGGACCCACCTAGTAGTCACTATATTTCCCTCACGTCTTGTTCCGACGTGTCCATATGGAATGCCCTGCTGGAGCCATACTGCATGACCCTAATCCCCATCTAGAATTTCCAATATGACAATACATGTGCTCAGTTGGGCTTTTATAAGCCGGCTTATGACTTTTTTGCACGATAGTTGGCTTATTTTACACTGTAGCTATTGGTGTCTTTTTAAAGTAATTAAATTTAAAAAATTAAAAATAGAAAAAATAGGTCAACCCATCACGGACAATGCAAAGAAATACAGAAAAAAGAGAAAATCCCAAAGAAATATACAAAATTAAGAAACTAGAAACCAGAAACATAAGATGGCTTATATAAACCGAAATGAGCAGGGTCGCTCGTTTCGGCTTGAGCTTCTGGTTTCTAGTTCACTATTCCTCAATTTCGTCTTTTCTGGCTTTTTAGCCTTTTGGGGCTTTTTTTTCTTTTTTTCCTATATTCTTTTGTATTGTTCATGATGGGCCAATATGATTTTTCTATTTTTAAATTTAATTACGCCAAATAAGTCACCATTAACTACAGTGCAAAATAAATCATAAGCCAATTTATTTCAGCCGAACTAAGCGGATCACAACAAGCTAGATTACGGCTAATCTCATTCTTTACCTGCCATATCTCAAAATCCCCAGCCCAAATCAAAGGAGATAGGGTGACTTGCAGGTGGCATCCGACGTGGACATGACGAAATAGGGCGTAAGGAAAATATAGTGACTGCCAGGTGGGTCTGATCTGTCGGATGCAACCCCTGTAATACCAAATTTAAAACCTGTAGTTTAGCAAAATGTTTTAACCTGAAATCTGTAGTTTTGTTAAACAGTCTCTTAAGTCAGTAGTTTAGTAATAGTTTTGTTAAAACATACGTAGCTTTGCGAAATTTACTTAAACTGAAAACACGTGAGCTCCGTCCACTGGGTAGGCCCAAGCCCGCATGGATCCCTAGAAAAGTACAAGTGCAGTTGGAATGTTCTTCTATTGCGTTAAGCCCTTCTAAATCTGTTTGGCCCAGATCTACCCGTGCACTTGACATGAATTCGACCCATCCTCCCTCTCAATCATGTACCACGCCTTCTGGACTAAAAAACATTGTTCCCAAGATGGGCCAGAAAAGCAGTCCACGCATATGACAATTCATGGGCCGCACTTCTTTTTCGGATCATTTATGGCTCATCAGTCACCATCCCGCCCACAGACCACAAGTAAAAAAAAAAAAAGCATAGCCGAAGGTCGACAGCAGCAATCAGCGAACGGCTGGTGCTTCTGATTTTTTGGTGAAAGCTTTTGACTTCATAATAGTATCAGCTAAAAGTAAAAGATATTAAATTTGATTGAAGTTTTTAACTAAGCTGATTTGATAAATATCTAAATTGTTTCTAAGACAAATGATAATTTATTTGATGCTGATAATTACACCAATAAATTCTAACAACAATCTTCACATCATATAATTATACAACTAATCAATTTCATCCGTACAATGCTCTCCATGGTTGAATAAATGGGAATTTTCGAAATTATATTCAAGACATCCTAAAGGCCGCTTCAAAAAAGTGTTTGATTCGGTTTCGAACGGTCTCTTAGATGTTGCTCATTTGTGCTTTTAAGTCTGAGCTTCTGATTTATTTTGTATTGTAACGGTTTTTCACTGTAGCTGCTGGCAGTCTTTCCAGTGTAATTAAATTTAAAAAAACAGAAAAATATTATATCATTACGGACAATACAGAGAAATAAAGGAAAAAGAAAATACAAAAAAATCTAATAACCAAAAAACCAATAAAATAAAATAAAATTAAGAAGCTAGAGGTTAAAAAACAGAAACTCTAACGAGCGGTGCATTTTGCCCACCGTTGGTTGCGGAGAGCACCGCATTTCCATGCGGCAGCCACGTCTCCGGCGCATGCCCGCCGTTCCGCGATATATATACAACCAAGCGAGGCCCCCCCGCTCACGTAAACGCCCATTGCTAATTTTAATTTCCACCCTGCCCGGCCGACGATCGCGCCGTTCTCCCCGCCGAGCCAAAAGCTTCGGCTTTCTGCTCGTCCCGGCCGCGAAACAGCATTTTTCGCCGCAGGTGCGTGCATGCGTGCGTCCGTGTCGCGCCGCGAGGCTTGCGTTGCGTAAACGTACGCGCCCCGCCCCCGCGCGATGCGCGCGTCCCAACTCCCAAGGCGGCCTAAGCAAACGCCGCTGTCTCCCGCCCCGGCGCGCGTTCCACCACGAGTCTCCCTGTTAAATGTTAATAACCAACGAGCCAGCCCGTTCCGGAGTGGCTGATTATTAGCTTGCCGGGCTCTCTCTGTGCCGCGCGATGGATCTCCGGCGGAAGAGCAGCATCAAGTCGTCGCCGTCCGGCTCGTTCGACTTCGAACAGGACAAGGACCGCGACGGCGACCGCCGGGAGGTCGTCGTCAAGATCGATGGTGACGGCCAAGCCTCATTTCCCCTCCACGCGGCCGGTGGCATTGCCAACGTGTCCGGGAACAGATCCAACTACAGCTCGACCGTGAACACACCGCGAGCTGCGGGCGTGGTTCCGGGGTCCGGGTCGGGGTCGAACGCGTCGACCTTGCCCTGCGCCGGGAACGACGTGGGCCGAAACGGCGACTCGTTCAGCTTCAAGAACAGGCCGCCGCAGTCACCTGCGTCGCCGGAGCTGAGCGCTGGTGGGGAGAGCAACGACGACCCACCGAGCCGCCTCATTGGCAGCTTCCTACGCAAGCAGGCGGCAGCCGGCGGCGAGTTGTCGCTCGACCCCGACCTGGAGACGGAGGAGCTGAGGAGGCCGCCGCTCGCCCCCGCGTCCATCTCCGCCTCCCGGGAGCTGCGTGTCTCATTCCATGACCCCCACAAGCGGTTCTCCCCGTCGTCGTCGTCGGCCTCCTCCTCCTCCTCCTCCGATGCCGTCGACAATCGAAACCAGGCTACCAACGCAGGGGACACCGCCGAGGTGATACGCTGCACGTCGACGTCCACCGGGGTAGGCCTATTGCCGCGGAGCAAGACGCGCTCCCGGCTAATGGATCCCCCGCCCCCGTCGAGTGGCCCCGCCGCCGAGGCGGAGCGCTGCGAGCGCAAGTCTTTTGTCAACAAGGGGCCGCCCAAGTCCGGGCAGCTCCGATCCGGTCTTATCGGCAAGTCGGGGCTTATTGGAAAGTCAGGTCCCGTCGGCAAATCAGGCGCCTTCGACGAAGAGGACGACGACCCATTCATGGACGAGGGCCTCACCTTGGACTTCAAGCGCGAGACGGTCGACTGTCTCATCATCCTGGAATGGGTTGGCCTGGTGGTCATCGTGGCCGCGTTGGTTTGCAGCCTCACCATACATAGCCTGTCCAACAAGAAGATCTCGGGGCTCCACCTCTGGAAATGGGAGCTCCTCGTGTTCGTGCTTATCTGCGGCCGCCTCGTCTCAGGCTGGGTCATCCGCATCGCCGTCTTCTTCATCGAGCGCAACTTCTTGCTGCGGAAGAAGGTGCTCTACTTCGTCTACGGCGTGCGCCGAGCCGTGCGCAACGTGCTCTGGCTGGGCCTCGCGCTCCTCTCCTGGCACCTGCTGTTCGACAAGGACGCCAAGCGGGAGACGCACGAGCTGGTGCTGCCCTACGTCACCAAGGTGCTGTGCTGCCTCCTCGTCGCTACGGTGATCCGCCTCATCAAGACGCTGCTGCTCAAGGTGCTCGCCTCGTCCTTCCACGTCTCGACCTACTTCGACAGAATCCAGGACGCGCTCTTCAACCAGTATGTCATCGAGACCCTCTCTGGGCCGCCGTTGGTCGACGAGAGCCGCGTGCTTGCCGAGGTGCAGAGGCTGCAGAGCGCCGGGGCAGCCATCCCGAATGAGCTCCAAGCAGCGGCGATGCCGAACAAGTCTGGGCCTGTGCCGAAGAGCGGACGCCTCACGACGACGGCGTCTAGGCGAGGAGGGGTCAGCAAGCAGCTGCAGAGGCAGAAAACCGAGCGGCATTTCGATGAAGGGATCACCATCGACCAGCTTCACAGGCTCAGCCAGAAGAACATCTCAGCGTGGAGCATGAAGAGGTTGATGAAGATTGTTCGGTATGGAGCGCTGACAACGATGGACGAGCAGATCAAGCACGCGACAGGCGAGGAGGACGAGCTGGCGACACAGATACACAGCGAGTACGAGGCCAAGGTTGCCGCCAAGAGGATTTTCCACAATGTCGCCAAACCTGGATCCAAGTGAGCTTTTTTACACCTGTTCTGGATTCATATTAAAAATTCTGTTCGAAATGTCATAGCAACATGCTGATCCAATTCTGAATTGTGAACGTGTTGCAGGCACATATACTTGTCAGATTTGATGCGTTTCATGAGTCAGGAGGAAGCTCTCAAAGCAATGGATCTTTTTGAAGGAGCGCAGGAGCACAGCAGGGTCAGCAAGAGGTCACTCAAGAACTGGGTGGTAATGTCCTGACAGGGCTCCTTCTCTATCTTGGAAAGAAATTGTGCCATGCTTAATCGTGATCTCCTATCACTGTCATGTGGGTTCTGCAGGTAAACGCATTCAGAGAGCGCAAAGCTCTTGCCTTAACGCTCAATGACACGAAAACTGCAGTGAACAAGCTCCACCAGATGGCCAATGTTGTTGTCGGGCTTATTGTGTTTGCACTCTGGCTTCTCATTCTAGGGATAGCAACGACACGCTTCTTCGTCTTCCTCAGCTCGCAGCTTCTTGTGGCAGTTTTCATGTTTGGCAACACCCTCAAGACGATCTTTGAGGCGATCGTGTTTTTATTTGTGATGCATCCTTTTGATGTTGGTGATCGTTGTGAAGTAGATGGAATGCAGGTTAAATTTCTTCCTGTTGCTTTATCTACACTGAAGGATTGCTTCGCACCAATCGACTTGGTTCCAAACTGTTCAAATTTCAGGTGGTCGTCGAGGAAATGAACATCATGACAACAATCTTCCTCCGATATGACAACCTCAAAGTTTACTATCCCAACAGTCAGCTCGCCGCCTTGCCCATTATGAATTACTACAGGAGTCCTGATATGGGAGATGCGATTGACTTTTCTGTTCATGTCGCTACATCAGTGGAGAAACTGGCCCTCATGAAGGAAAGACTACTGCAGTACGTGCCGTTGCTCTTACCTCAGTTTTTCATGTCAAAAGTCCCTTCGTCCTGGGCAATCTAACCATGTAGAAGAACGTCTACAGATTTATCTGTTCTGACAATTTGACTGTACATGCTGGGCTTATCAATCTTGTCATTTCAATTTTCAGTTACCTTGACAACAAGAAAGAGCATTGGTATCCTGGTTCCATGGTCGTCCTCCGAGACGTGGACGACACGAACAGACTGAAAGTATCCATATGGTGCCGTCACACGATCAACTTTCACGACATGGGGACGAGGTTCGAGAGGAGGGAGCTAGTGCTCCAAGAGATGATCAAGATCTTGAAAGACCTTGACATTGAATACCGGATGCTGCCACTGGACATCAATGTTCGGAATGCGCCTACTATCCAGTCTACAAGAATGCCGACGACATGGACGACGTATTCTTGAAATTTTTTTGCCATGCCTGACAGGTCCTGATTGCGAAGTCGTAGATAGTAATTTTTGGGAAGGTGGTGAAGTACTGAAGTGTTCTTTCTTCCATCTATGTGAAGGGACTAGTCCTTTTTTGAGTGGTTCGAGCTGTGACAGCTTGCTAACGAGAAGCAAGAAGTGTGTTACTGTCCCTGCAGCCATCACTTGTGCTGTCCTGTAATTATGGTGTTCTGGTCCGTACTTTGGTGCTTCCGATGAGAAGTTAACATCTTGCTGCAAAATAATTTTGATGATATGACACATCAAAAAGATGGGTGCCTGAATTTTTTACTGCAAATACCAGTATATCCTAAGTTTGTCTGGAATTTACGTTCCCCTGGATAAGTTTGATCGGGCATTGCCCTGCAATTTACATTCCCCTGAATTAAAAAAAAATCCCCTGAACAGTTTGAGCAGGAATTGGCATTTGCATTTACGAAAGGGGATGCACATATTGTCAAAACCGACTGAATGCCAACAGTTCTGCAGAAAGAGACTTGACAGCAAATCCAACACACAACACAACAACAAACACAAAGATCAAACTAGATGATCTGATAATCTTCACAAATCGCTGAGTGTAAGCCTCGATGTTAATGTCAGCTACTGGTCCTTGGACTTGGACATGTCGAGCAGCTGCCTGGCGCGCACGCGCACCTGCAGCCGCACGAGCACCTTCATGCACCGAGTGGCGAGGTCCGCCTGCTTGCGCACGTACGAACCCCGCGAGAACGCCTGCATCTTCACCAGGCTCCTCAAGGCGCGAAACGTCCGCCTGGCCTGAAACGGACAGGCTTCTGAATATCATTGGAGAGCAGCCTAAAGTTTTTAAGCGGACAAGAGCAGAGCGGCAAGGTAACGAAGCGCAAGCTGGAACATCTGGTGTACGTTACAGATGATGCGGTCAGGAGGGGCATATAGCCAGACGATGTAACGCATGTGTTGATAAGTAGGCAGAGCGGTATGGTGTGTACTACTAGTTATTGGAGACTAGAAATACATTCCCATTGTAAACCGTATTTTGTTAGCAGCCACTTTTGACGTGCGGAATGTCATACTAAATGTATCGTATATTTTATGAACCATTTGTATAATTGCTATGTTACATACCCGTTTTCAGTAATGTAGTTGGTGTTGTGATGGTAGCCTAGTATTGCTCCGTTTATTTACTTACAAGTTCTATTTGCTGTTACTTTACATGCGATGTTTTTTGGTTCCATATAAATGCAAACTTGAATTCATTTTGCAGGTATAGCTCGTGATTTTCATGGGTCGGACTGGCCTTACGGCCTGTTGGACGAGCACATTGACTGGCTGCATCGCGCTTCCCGTCGTGTCCCGCCTACAGGGAGCGCGGAGGAACCAGCTGAGTTGGGAGTGGTCCAGACACGCGCATCTCGAGTGGCCTGGAGACTAGACCCCCGCTGGACAGTCAGGTGAGCACTCTGCCAGCGTTGTATTGTTGCCGTAAGTAGGTTCTGTGCTAACCTTTACTTGCTTCGCAGGCTGCGGGATGCCGGGTTACTCCCTCTCGCCCGGATGGTGCAGGCCACCGACGAGGACGGACCGGCCTTGTCCACGGGCGGGGACGAAGGGGTGGAGCGATCGCGACGCTTTTTGTTCGACCGTTCTCTACTGACGGCTTTGGTGGACCGTTTGTGGCCAGAGACGCACACTTTCCACCTCCCATTCAGGGAGACGATGCCTACACTACATGATGTGTCCCTGCTGCTTGGCTTTTCGATCGCGGGAGCTGCTGTCTTCCTACCGAGGCCCTGGCCGAGTGGCGTGCAGACCTGCTCGCCAGATTTGCGAATGACTACTACGTCTTCCCCGTGGGTCAAACACACAGGTCGTCGCTGAGGTGCTCTCATAATTCTGGGTACGTGCTCTTTATAATCGGTCATGTAAACTCTCATTTTCACTATTACGTACTAATAACTTCTTGGTTGCATTCAGGTGCAGCGGATGGATCTAGATGCGAATGAGCAGCAAGTCTCGCGCCACTAGCAGGCGTACTTGTTGTGGCTATTTGGTTGGGTGTTCTTCACCATCAGCCATGGCAACACCGTCGACGCGCGTCTCATCGCTCATGCTAGGGCGACCGCCAACCGCGAGGCCCCCAGGTCAGCTGGGATTCGGCCGTACTTACCAAGACCTATCGTGTCTTGTGCGATGCGTGCTCGAGGACCAAGGCGAACTCGGTCCTCGCGGGACTGCAGGACCGTGCACCTAACGGGCTGTCCACGCTCTGTTGGCGCGATCGGGCTTTCTGACTGACGCGCCGGAAGCTCGTGTATGACATCTTTGTAGAGGACTACGCGCCGCAGCGTGTGATGCAGCAGTTTAGCCTACGTCAGGCGGTTCCAGTACCAGTCAGATCACCGCAGCCGTAGAGCGTGCATGCGTGAGTGACCGCCTCTCATAAATCTTCATGTACTTATTATTCGTTTGGAAAGTACTAACGAAATGATCCTATAAGTAGGCACTCTAGAAAGGGAGTGAAATGTGGCACGGACTGAATGACGAAGATGGAGGGGTGGGCAGCACAGTGGGAGGGCGCACTTGATGACCGCGTAGAGGAGGACCGCCCCTATGACAGCAGCGACTATGCGGAGTACCTGCGCTGGTACCAGCCTCAAACATGTACCAGGCTCGTACATGTCATTGACCAGCCCACCGCACACGTCGTTGCATCGACAGACACGTACCTCGCGCATGACGCTCACATCGCGGTATGTTACATGACTTTTTGCATATTTCTTAATGGCCATGTCGCTGAAATGATTGACTGTTTCATGTTTTTCGTTCAGGCTAACGTCGATGCTACGATTTGGAGATAGTCTCATATGGTGGATAGACTCGTCAGTGGTGCGGAGGTGACACACGATGAGTCGTTGAGCACTTGGCGTCGTGTGAAGGCTTGGGGTAGACGTGTGGTAGCCCTATTGTCCTGCACAAGGCTACCGGTAGTCTCTACACCCACGCCCAGTGCACAAATGGTTCGTCCACCATTGAATGTTTCAACCTTCAACTGCAATATTGAATGTTTTATCTCTCTCAAGTATCAATATTGTCTATTTTACCCCTTGGGACCGATTGAAGGTGGTTTTGGCTGATGTGGCACCTACTTGGCACCTATGTGACGACTATTTTGATATGTGGCAGTGGGGCCCACCCATTAGCCTCCACCCACCTCTTCCTTCTCTCTTTCCCTTCTTTTTGTTCCTCATTTTCTCTCCCCCAAGGGCTCAGATGTAATCCCCATAGCACCTCCACCCCACCTCCTTCTGCTTCTCCTCCTTACCGCCAGTGTCACGAATGGATGGTGCTGGCCAAAGGTGAGGAACGGAGGAAGAATATAAAGAACATGCAACCATGGCTTGTGCAAAAAAAGCTTTTGCTCTCCCTCACCAAGGTACATTGCCATTGTTGCCATCCCTGCGTGTGTCGCCACCACCGCCCCTATAGTGCGCCATCATCGGCCCTCGAGATGCAGTGCCATCGTCGCTTCCCGATTTGCTCTGCTGCTGGCCAGATCTGTTTGTGTCGCCACTAGCTGCGAGCTGCACTGTCGGTGTCATCCTCAAGCAAGTGAGCTTGCCAGCCTGTAGTCTTCGTCAGAGGAGAAGAGGCAGAGGTCATCACTGATGTGGCGCCAGATCTAACACATAGATATGTGGTGGTGGCCCTGGTAGGGAGGGGGAAGAGAATGCATCGATGAATACCGCGAGGTTTGTATGTGGCGGGGGAATGGAGGTGGTACACACCCTTGATGGCCTCAAGATGGTAGGAGGAGGCCAACAAGTAGTGGTCTGATCTTAGCGAGATGGCAGGAGCGCGTGGGGAAGCCCGAGAGTAATAGCCAAAGCTGGGGGAGGAGTTTGAGAACAACAACCGGATCTAGGGAGGAGGTTCAAGCTTAGTCATCCTTGTGCGCTCCCTTGCCTCTCTGTGACAATTGTTAGGAGAGACGGCCATGGCCGTTGGGAGAGAGAAGAGAGGAAGCAGAGGAAGAGAAAGACGATAGTACAGGGGCTGACGAGTAGGCCCATGCAATATTTTTTAGAATATTTTTTGGTGGTCATGTTGACGGCCCTACCATGCACCCACCCAAACAAGCTTATGGTTCAGTTCTTTTCAGCCTATGATTTATTGCTTATAGCTTCCTCAAACAAACAAACAGGAGAGCTTGTCCACCGTCATTTCGAATCGGCTTATCATCATTCGGTTCGTTCACACAAGTGCTTATGCTAAGGCCAAAAGGCATTAGCCGTGGTTACAAGCCGTCAGGATTAGCAGAAAAGAACACACCCTATGGCGCCAAGTAGAGCCCACATGAAAACCACTTCCACGTTGGCGCCAAGTAGATGCTACGTTAGCTAAAGCCGTCTTCAATCGGTTTTAGGGGGTAAAATGCCCGGTATTGATATTTGAGAAAAGTAAAACATCCGATTGTATAGTTAAAGGTTAAAACTTAGACTTTCATAAGAGTTCAGCGAAATCAAATGGACTTATTCCTTATAAGATACACAGTTAGACACCCAAAGGCTGGCCTTGCTTTGCTGCGTCTGCGTGTACGCTTCCAGAGCCTTGTTTCAGTGCTTCCATGTAAGAAAAACTTCCTTAACGGGGTGTGTATACTCAAATTGCTCGTTGCTGACAGAGATAACACGGGGGTGCAATTGCAATTTTGCAATCATGATCACTGGTACAAACTGCGTATATAGTCGCAAGTAGCAAGTCTTGTCTGGCACAAACTCGCCAAACGCCAGAAAAATCAATGGTTCAATACATATAGGAATCTCAGATGACACATCAAGCACGGCTACATGCGAAACTTGTCGACGTTCACAAGAATCTATCTGTACAACCATATCCCAATCGCCACACCTGTAGTCCCACGCCACTACTTATTACGGAGTATCAGTACGAAGGCATCGCCGGAGCACGCACACGTACGTAGTACGCAGCCAGATCGTTGCTCTCTACGGCCGCAGCGCCGCCAGCTGCTGCACGTTGATCGGGTGGACGAAAAGACCGGGGTCGCTGAAGAGCGCGTCCGCGGCGACGTGCGACGCGGCGTCGGTCACATGGTAGTCGTCCCAGAAGAGGTGGCTGGTGCGGTTCTTGCACAGCGGCGCCGAGCGGTTGCACCCGCCGGCGCCGAACGGCCCCGACCCGCAGCACGCCGTGTCCAGCACCGTGAAGTCTGCAGGATTAACACCCGAATTCCGAAACGTTTAGTACACGAGATCGAAGAGGTGCCGTAACCGGTGATCTAAGAAGAAATTAACACGGGAGGGTGTTGGTTAATTAATTACTTATGCCGGGCATGACAGTGCCCTTGAGGATGTACTCGGCCATGCCGATCGAGTCGCCGAGGGAGTAGTTCATGCCGGGCAGTTCGAGGTTGAGGTCGTGCAGCATCGAGGCCACCATAGGGTACAGCTGCCTGGCGAGTCTGTTCGCCGTGCCGAAGCAGCCGAGCCTGTCGACGTCGCTGTTATTGTGCGCTACCACCCTCTGCGACGGGCAGCACCCCACCAGCGACGGGCTCACGACGCTGAACTTTTTCGCCCCAGCTCGATACAACCCCTGCGATGCGGCCCATTTTTCTGACAACTCTGACACGTATATATGGTTCGTGTCTACAAAAATTAGAGCTTCAGACAACAGTCGTATACCTTCAGATAGCTCGCGTACGAGGCGATGAGGCTTTGCAGGAATTCGGTGTCGTTGCGGTCAGCGGGCGGCATATCGGTGTACTCGAACAGGTCGTTGCTGCCGACGCTGATGAAGATGAGGGATCTGGATATGAGATGAGCCGCTCCGCTCCCCATCTTCTGGACAATCGACGAGAAGATCTGGACTTGGGCACTCATGGTGACCACTTGCGTACACTGCAAAAAGAAAGTAAAGCCAGTGATACGTACATATCAACCAGTTAAGCACGGGTTATTGTTTATTAATCGCAAACAAAGTCAAGTGATCGAGCAGTGTACGTACCACTTGACTGCCCGTTTTATCCAGCAGTCCTGACCCTCCCGATGCAAAGTTCATGCCGCTCTTCATCTGTGGAATGATGCTCTCGTCCGGCAGGGAGAGGAAAGCTGGTGGGCTCTCGGTGAAACCGAGATGTTGAGCTGTTCGCCGAAACATATATACGGCAGCAAATTGGTCACTCGCATTGTCCTGGACTCTTGCTTAATGATTAACGAGTAAACGACCAAAATTTAGGGTTCCCTCCCCAAACCTCGCAACAATGGGTTAACAATATCGAATTACGTTCTGTGAAATGATTTCGTGATGTAGGTTGTTCGGAAGTAGGAGTCCTCACTCGTCACTGGCGGCGTTTTGGAGCAGAATGAAATGCAATGTGCTCGATAAGTTAACTATGCAATGTGCCGGGTTGGATTGGATCTGGCGGCGGCTCGTGCGCAGGTGGTCGAGCAGCGGCAGTCCGTGGAGGCCAGAGGCGGCGCGGTGGGCTGCGGCGTCACACAGGTCGGGAGGCGTCGGTGGCAGGCAGTGGTGGTGGTGCTGATAGCGCGAGAGTAGGCGCGGGCGACGGCACCTTGGTGGCTAGTGGCAGCAGCGCTGACGGCGGCAACGGCAGCAGCCGACAGTGGCGTCGGCGGGGCGCCGCGGCCGATGGCGGCCGATGTGGGCGCTCGAGGAGGCAGCCCGTGAAGGTGGCATGGCCGCACGGTTTCGAGGCGCAGGCAGCCATGAGGTAGGGCGACCGGTGGCGGCGGTCGACGGTGGCTGGCGGCCGGTTTCCTTGATCACGGGTTTCGGTTGGATAGGGGTGCAACCGAATCTTGATTCGCGCACTGTTTTTGTGGGATGCGCAGTGGGCGGCGTTTCGCACGGGCGAACAGCGAGTTGCGCGGCCGAATAGCAATTCGCGCGGAGTTTTCTTGGGCCATGCAGTGTGTTGTGGTGTGTTCGGTTGAACGGCGACTCACACGACGAAATCCCAATGAACGCGTTTTCTTCCGGTCGAACGATCTCTTGCTGTCCTTTTCACAATTTTATCATAACCCTGTCTGATTGACCAGTGTTCCACCGTGTAGGTTCTCACGCAGCTGTTGAGGGAACGCCCGTGCAGTTGCGTATTCTAGATCCTCCGTGCGGCATGTCCATCGAGCGTGCTCAAGGAAAGTACCTCGCGGCCGCGACCTTTTCCGTTTCGCATATCACATGTTTCCAGTTTACGTGTCACCTTGTCATTGAGTATAATTATCATATCACTCATGCTTGGTTGGCTAATATCATATCATTAAATTTACCTGACGGATGTCATATAACTAAAGATACCTGGTTATTATTATATCACTAAAGCTTAACTGGTCTTTATTGTATCACTAATGCTTATTTGGCTATTATCATATCGCTCATGCTTGCCTGGTTATAGACTTTCAATACTATATCCATACCATGATGTTTTAGGTTATTTTGTTTCACATGCTTTTAGGTTTATTAGAATGTTAAGTTAATAATGTTTTAGAATTCATACTTTCAATTAGTGTTTTAGAATTTATGCTTAAATCGTTAGTGGGGGAGTAGCATATGAACATATTTTAACTTAGGTTTAAATTATTAGCACTCTTTTGACATTAGGGCTGCTATGTTTTAGTTTCCTAATATTATGATTCATTAATTGTATGATGTTGTTTTGAGCCAAGAAGGATGTATGTATTAAACCTGTTAATCTGACTAATAATCACTTATCATGTAATAAAACTTAGTTGATTGTCAATCCTTGTGTGAGGTATGTTATAATATCTCTTTTGGAATAATTCCTAGACCGTTATTGCCATGTTATCATTTCACATCACCATCTATCAGAATCTAGTGCTTCTCCATTTCAAACCTTTAGTGAATTCTTCCACTTATCATAGCCTTATCTTCGCCATCTCGTAGTTGCATTAAATTCATATTACATAACATGTCTATGCTGTATAGTTACTTTATCACCACGTTATCATTTCACATCGCCCCTATCGGGTATTAGGCCCTTTCATTACCAAACTTAGCAAATCTTGTCACTTCTCATAATATTACCTTAGCCTTCTCCCAGTTTCCTTAAATTCACGATGTATAACATGTTAACAATATAACGATTACTTGGCCTGGGGTTATTCATATATAGGGGAGATTTTCACCCACCTGTTAATGTACGGGGGCGTACACTCTCGTTACTCAGGATATTACACCACATCTACGGTTATACAATCGATGACAACGTTGTGCCTGATTATTCTCGTATAACCGGGTATGTAGGAGTAATCGCCAGTGCCATTGTCATAACTTGCTAAATAACAATTATCCCTGTTGATAAGATAACAGTTACCTGGCCTAGAGTCATTCACATATAAAAAGATTTCTACCCACCTAGTAACGTACGGGGGGCCGTACACTCTCGTTACTCAGGATATTACACCCCGTCGGCGGTTATACAATCGAGGACAATGACGCACCTGACTATTCTCGTATAACCGGGTATGTGGGACGTGATCGCCGATGTTATTGTCATAACTTGCTAAATAACAATTATCTTTAGTTACACTGTTTCTACGATCTCTATCTCCGATCTATATTAGTGTTTCCGGTAACCTAGGTTCATTGCAATTAACCTGTGTTAATTACTTGCTTACATTGCTTATCGTTTGCATATCTTGCTTGCATTACATATCATTTACTCACTGTGTGGCGACCGTTGTTGGGTACTTACTGAGATTTTTAAATCTTACGTTTGCTCTTTTCATTCTCAGGTAAAAGTCCAGTGAAGTGATAGCAACATGCATGGGTAGGAGCACTCGAGTTTTCAGCACCGTGGCTTGCCACTATTTATGTCATTTTATTTATTCTTCATTTAGTTAGAAGTAGACCGGTCCCATATTTCAAACATTTATTTTAGGTTCCGTTGGCTCTCTATTTAAGTACCTTTAAAGTTTTAATTTTTTTATGATTTCTATTGCTGTTTTTATTATTTATTCTTTATCTTAGCGATGACGTTTCATAATAACATCTTATATTGGTATGCAAGGTGTTATAGTTCAGTCATGGCATTGAACTCCCCCTCCCTCAAAAAAAAGTAACTTTTCCAAATTGTAGGAGCCTTTTTAAGAAAGATATGTACGTTGTCATTCAGCTGATAATATAGATTTTCACGTGTTCAATCAGTGCGTTGGACTCCTCTAACCGGTAGCAAAAACTAAGAACCTCCGCAAATTGTACAATAACCTTTTCAAGATAGATGTACGTGTCACACACATACATACGTACCTATCTGGTCCGCCAAGTTGTGTCCATTGCTGAACCGTCCGGTCGGCAACTGGTTGGGGTAGTCGACGCCGTGGTGCGGGTAGTTGGCTTTGCACTCGACTTTGCAATCTGTCAGGAAGTTGTTGTTGCCGACGTCGACCGTCGAGTCCCCGAACACGAACATGGCCGGCACGAGGGTCTCCGCGGCGCCTTGCAGCGCGAGCTCGAACAAGCACAGAGCAACCAGCGCGAATGCCCCGGCGCGGTTGGCCATTGCAGCTCCTTCGTGTTTCTTGCACTTGACCTGCCTCTGGCTTGTTCAGTGCCACGCGGCCACTCATAAAAAGGCGGCATCATTGTGTACATATAGGCGTGTGCCCCGAAGACCATGACACGATCTGATTTGCCTAAGCAATGAACTGTGCCCAGCCTGGAGAATGGCTTGTTCTTTTCAATTTTTAAAAGTTGTTTTTTAAATTTTTTATAGTAACTAATTTTTAAATAGAGTATCTTTTTAAGATATGATCTACTAATTAATTGTAGTATATACTATACCGACTTCATTTATATCGGCAAAAACTACACGTGAGTTTCTGTTAATCTGTAATCTCTCACACAAACAGCCTAAGAGTTACAAACCGCAATAAAAATCCATAAGCTTCAGCCAAAAAAAACAGCACTGAATTGTGTCACCATCTTCGAATCCCTCGCCGCAGCGCAGTACAACCCAAAGGATATGCTCTTTGTACCGTAATGTACAAACGGTTGCCTCGCAGCCTTGTTATCACGCCGATTATTAAAACGCCCACAGAAGTGCATGCAAATTTGCGACAAGCAACTTGCCATCGGTGCGGAGGATTACATGTGCACGCCGGAGCTAGGATAGACGAGTAGTACAACTACGGATTTGCCTATGAGAGAGAGGAAAATTCAGGTTGGATTTGAAGTCCATTCGCGGTGGCCTATGGTTCAGGAGAGGGGTGCATACAAAACTACGACGCGACGTTCCGACGTGGTCGCGCGCAAGCTGTCGTTACTGTGCAGCATAGAATAAATCATCGCAGAACGGGGAAAGGGTCGGCGCTCCTGGCCGCTCACTACGTCGAGCCATACGGAACTACGGATACGCCTAGAGGCCGATTCCTGTTCAGTAGACAGCTGTAGCTTACCGATGTGACTGCTTCCGTCAGGAATTTTGCATGACGGCTTGTGCAGCACAAACAATTAGCTGTGAATCTTGCGCGTATATTTAACAGTTCGTACTTCGTAGTAGCGGGCGGGGGCAAAAGTGCGTCGCGTATATTCAATCTCGAACATAAGAGAATTGCTTATACATTTTCAGGGGAGCTGCATTTGGAAAGAGACCTTTCCTTCCAGAAGCCATACCCTCGTCTTTTGCAATCACCTGTTCCGTAACAGCAAACGCCAGTGTTGATACTACTGATGGAAGGTATTTCTACTTTGGAGAATGGGGGTGGATGAGTTTTTTTTAACGGAATTGGGGCGGATGATGACTACGTATGATGATGGACTATTTGCATACATAGTGAGAATTGCTGTAATGACCATTGAGTCACTGAGGAGGAGGTGTGGTTTCGACTTCTAGATTCTGATTTCTGCTTGAGATATCGAAAGCTGATTTAAATATCTCGTCTTCTAAAAATGTCTTTTTTAAACCGTTTTTAGAAGTGGCTTCTACAAGGTGCTTCTAAAAGTTGTCACCTAGTTTTCGTCGCCTTCTTTGCATCTATCAATAGCTATTTCTTTCAATTATTACTATTTTATTTTATCTAAAAATCAAAAGCCGCAACCCAAAAGAACAGACCCTTTAACACCTCTAACTCGCTAGGATTGGTGCACCAGCTAGCAGCAGCACAAGATCCGATCCTAAGTCCACAAGTTGAATGCTGGCGGCTGGCCCGCGAGGCCGCGATGCTACCAGGTTACCAGCGCCTACTCGCCGTTCAGGCATCCAAGCCTTCTAAGGCCTGTTCTTTTCCTCCGAAGCCGGCGGCTTTTGGCTTTTGCTACAGTACCTAACTTTCAAGCGGAGTATTTTCTCAAGACGGGTCTCTGGTAAAACGATCTACACATTAAAAGCCCAACATCCGTACCATCCAAAATCGCAAGTGAGTATCTGTCTCTCCGTAATCTGTACCGTAAACAAGCAAAATTCAAAAATTTCAGCCAAAAGCCATAAGCCGCAGCCGAAAAGAACAGGCCCTAAGGCCGCGGTGGGAGGTGCGCTCTGCCCGATCCGCGGGTGATTAGTCACTTGGCTTAGACTTTAGGTTATATTTACTATATTAACTAGTTTTTAAAAAATATATTTTTAAGACAGAGTTTATAGATAAATTATAATATAAATTATATTGAGTTTAGTTATACTGATCAAAATTATATGTAAATATTTTCTATACGTACTAACTCTCATAAATAATCTAAAATTTAAAAATTTTAGCTATAGTATACAGAGAAAAGAACTCACCCTGATAATAACCGAAATCACGCTACAGAACAGGAGTTGAAGGCAGGCCCGGCAGGGGTATTCTAGGCCGTAATGCGGCCATCTTGGACCAGGTCTGACTGGAAACATACTTTTATCATCCGATCATGGCAGCCCTATGTGGGAGTTCTATAGGGTCTGACCTATTTGTGCTTTTAATTTTAGCATACAAAAATCAAGACAAGCCAGGCTATGGCGTTTCTTTTTTAGTCCCAGACTAAGGCCCGGCTCGTTTCGGCTTCAGCTTCTGGCTTATTTTTTACTATTTATAATTTCGTCTTTTTCTGAATTTTTGGATTTTTTGAGCTTTTTTGCCGGTTCTTTTTTTGCCGTATTCGTTTGCGTTGTTTGTGATGGACTAACATATTTTTTATATTTTTAATTTTTTAAATTTAATTATGTTAAATAAGCCTCTGTCATTCTGATGTTTTTTCACCACCACTGTGCTTTTCAGCCATAAGCCATCAAAAAAGCCAAAATGATCACCACCTAAGGCTGGGATCTAACCAGCTTACAATTAGTTTATGTTCATACTATCTACAGCAACTAGCTTGTAAACGGTACAAAAATTGTATTAAAAATATAATAAATTCAATTGTATCGGCCAGAATCACATGTAACTATTTTCATATACGTACCACCTCTCATGAACAGCCAGAATTCAAATATTTAAATCATCAGGCATCAGATCAAAACAACCCACCCTATCTTTTGTTTAGGGTACGATCTAAACGTTGAAAACATTTTTGGGGTAGCCAGTCCTAGCCTGTGTAAACATTTTTGTGTCCGGCTGTGCAAGTAGCATTGCATGTTTAAAATTAGTCGACTGTTGAATAGTCGCTCCCTTTTTTTGTTTCGTGATCAGGTCCAAAGGTAGAGCTTGCCTTGTCCTTATAATTGATCAAGAACAAACACGGTATAATCAACAAGAACCTTCTCTACTTATACATACACGCAGTAATATCTGGTAAATCGGTGCACATGCATGTCGAATTCGGAACTCCTCTCTGTGTACAGTAGTACAAAAGCAGCCCGACCGCTAAAAATCTCTCTGTCAGGCTACCGGCACACCAGTTGTGCACGGTCACGGACTTCTAATTTCGTGTAAGGTGACACGACCTGCGATCTGATCAGAAACCAGATGTTCCCAACCTCCCATCCTCCTAGACGTCATCACGTCACATCGCGGACAGTTCCTGGACATTCATGGGGTATACGTACGGCTGGAACCCCGAGTAGAGGAACCTCGCCGCGATCCTGGACATGGCCTGCGTCGGATGGAACAGGTCCCAGAACACGTGGTCGTCGCGGTTGCCGCACATGGGCGCCGTCGCGTCGCACCCGGACTCCCCGTACGTGCCCGAGCCGCAGCACGCCACCTTCACCTCCCCTATGCCTGCACGCACAAAACAACATCAGGATCAGGCGTTCGCGTACGCCGACCAAAATACACGCAAGACGCGTGCAATTTGCTCACCGAAGAGCTCTGGCTGCTCGGAGACGAACGTGACGATCGCCTCCGCGTCCCCGAGCGAGTACTGCATGCTGGGCATGTCCCGCGACAGCGTCTGCAGCATCTCGTCCACCATCTCGTGGAACCGCCGTGACAGGTCGTTCAGCGCCTCCAAGCAGCCGCCGCCGTCGCCCCGCGCTCTCTGCGACGGGCAGCATCCCAGCCGCGGCGCGCTCGCGACGCTGAACTTTCTTGCGCCGAGGCCGTAAAGCGTCCGCAGGTGGCTCGTGTACGCGTCCACGAGGGCGGCCAAGAACTCCGTGTCGTTTCCGGCTCCAGATGACTGGGAGTACGAGTACGCAAATATGTCGTTGCTGCCGATGCTTACGAAGAAGAGGGATCTGGCGAGGTGCTCGGCTGTTTCGTTGGTGCCGTTCGCCGTCCTGAGCAGCTCTACGGCTGAGGAGAAGTGCTGGAGCTGCGCACTTGCGTTGATCACCTCCCCATAATTCTGCAAATATGTGCTCAAATTACCGTTCCTTGCAAGCGTCAGACATGGTCTGGGGTAAGCGATGCACGCTGCACGCACGCATGCGTCTGTACATACCTGCCCGGTGGCATCCAGAAGACCTGACCCTCCGGATGCGAAGCTGACGCCTTGCAGCATCTGATTGGCGATGCTCGCGTTTGTTGTCAGAGAGAGGTACGGTGGTGGGCTCATTGGGAATCCAAGTAGCTTTGCTGCTCATCGAGCCATGGATAGTTGGATACGCCGAGAGAAGTTAACATGTGGTCACGTTTCTACTGACCTACTAACTAATAGGAGTCAGGTGGCACGGCCTGGGGTGCACGAACATACCGAGATGGTCGGCCGTGTTGTAGCCGTTGCTGAAGCGACCGGTCGGAGTCGAGTTGGAGAAGTCCACGCCGTAGCGCGGGTAGTTGGCTCTTGCCTTGAGGCTGCAATTCTTCAGGTAGTTGTTGTTGCCGACATCCACCGTCGAGTCTCCGAACACGAAGATGGCCGGCACGGCGGCGCCTGAAACTTGCAGCACTAGCTCCAGAAAGCAGAGAGCGAGGAATGAAGAGATTCTGTATATGCTGGCCATTGCTGCTCCCTGTGTCGGAGCTTCGAGAAGGCGAGGGATCAGCATTCGGAACAAGGTACATTTATACATGTAGGTGCCTTGGATCGTAGCACTGGACTGTGACACACTGCATCAAGGTTAAACTTATTCTTCGACTTTCTCGCCGTAAGTACTAGTACTGCTAATCGAGAATGTTCCCGCAAACGCGCAGTTGCGCCAGTGCTCTTTGTAACATCTGGATTCTGGAATATAGCTGATCCTTTTGTTTTGCACTGAAAGTAATTATAACGTGATTTTTAACTTCATGATACTTGCGTTTCCCGAATCTGTCCATTATTGAAAAAAAAAACAAGCTTCTGGTAATACAGGTAGCAGGCTAAAGAGGATTCAAGTCGTGCCAAAGCAACGGCTTGGGTTGTCAGTCCATTGCTAGGCTGATTGAGAGGGCGGTGGCTTGGGTTTTCGATCCGCTGCTAGGTTGATCGAGATGGCGAGACGTGAAACCGCGAAGACATATAGAGACCAAACACGGAGCTGGCATTTGTGCATCTGGAGTTTGGACTGGAGTGCTTGTTGCAGTCTTGCAGACGCAGCAGCTTGCGCAATATGAGGCGGCTCAACTTTGTAGTGAATCCATACAGAAACTAGCAGACAGATGCACAGTGCGTGTGAACATCCAGAGAGTCGATTTCAGGTTTCAACTGTGCCAAGAAGAGATCCTCTGATAAACCGCCTAAAGAGTTACCATCAGGCATAGTTGGGCAGAATAATTAACCCCACGACAAGTGACGCCATCTTAGCGCTGGCCTTGGACTAGAAGGCTGAAATTCTCATCATCATTTTTTTTTTGAAAGATCGACTAGAAGGCTGAAATTCAACAGCAGGCCCGGTGATATGTGGGCGTTAACAAAGTTAGAACTTCCTGATCATTCGGGTATTTGATATCGCCTACAAAAAAAAAAGTTATGTTCAACGTTTATGAAGGTTCAGGGTATTGTTACATAAACCCTTGTTATTTTTGGAGAAGTGAAAATTTAAATTTTGCAATTTTACGGTTTTGATTTGGCCAAATTTTGTGATTTTGCAAAATTGAGTTATGAATTGATTTAGGTTGATCTAAGTCAGTGCATATCTGTTGCATGATGCATGGATCAAGTTGTGAAGAACTTATGCTCAAAAATGATTTCTTAATCTTTAGATGCACAATATCGTTTGGAGCCAAACATGGTCAATGACGAGTATCGGGGCTACGCTTACAGAGAAGTCAAGGCCTAGGACGATCGAGTATACCGGGTGAGATGGCTGAGCTCAAGCATGACACAAGAAAGACAGAAAATATTGAAGAGAAGTTCGCCGACGAGTTGCACCATGTAGCTTGATCGGTCCAAGTGAGACGTGATTTAGTGGAACCAAAATGGGAAAAATTTGCTAATGAGTGGCAAGTCAATGGTATATCTACATGTGCCAATCATGACAATTGCCTGCAATGGAAGATGAGCACCGTGTCAAGAAATGATATTTACGTAAGTTGATCAAAATACCAGAAACTATCTGAAATGAAAATCACGACGCTTGGGAAAACGATTAGGTCAAAGAGAAACTGAGAAGATCAAGGTGGATAAGGCTAAGAACTTAACGGATTTAGGCTTATACGCTTTAAAAAACGTGTATAAGTGTAGTGTGTGAGTTAAAACCATGTGTATGGAGTTATCGGGGTTTCCCCTTATGTGCTAAGTGAATAGTAGCTATTATAGTTAGATAGGTGTTGGTTGCCTATCTATTTAGCGGGTTGGGATAATGACTTGCTAGTTAACCATCCAATCTTTGCAATTGAAGCTAAGTGTTCTAGGGCTAGGGTTTGAGAAGTGTGAGCGTTGTGATGTGCTTTTTTATCCTCTAGGTGGAACGACTGTAAAACCTTCATTTTTAAGTAGTAATATATTAACTTTATTCATTTTTTATGGATATTCCTTGTTTTGGTTGATTTGCTATTGATCTTGTTGATTTTGATCTTTCCTCTTTCCTTCTTGATTTTGCTTCATGCTATTGATCTTGTTGATTTTGATCTTTTCTCTTTCCTTCTTGATTTTGCTTCATGCTAAGGACGTGGACATGTAATATCTCACACGAACAACTTAAAAGTCACAAGCCACAGCTAAAAGCCATAAACTTCAGCCAAAAAGAACATGCCCGTAGATTTTTTAGAGTTCTTTGGCTCATGCTTTATGGCTTCAGAGGTTTTTTGTCATTTTTTTAGTCAACTTATCGATTTTTTTAAAAAATAGTTATTGATATTTAAATTATTTATATAAATACTTATATTAAAATCAAAAGTCATCCGCTGTCGTTGAAAAGAACACATCTATTCTGTTGGCCCTTCGACGCTGCTCCTATGGGCCGTGAGAGGACTGGGCTGCGGGCCGACTCACGGCATGGTCCGTCTTGGGCCTGCGGTGGTGAAGCAAATTCCCTCACAAGGCTAGCTTTTCATCTCCACGGTGGGTGGACCTGGTACGCCGCTTTGGGATCCGATTGCGAGTCCACCAGAAAACTTTTTTGTACGTCGAAATAAGAAATATGGAACTCTTTCCTGATTGGGCTGAAAGCTGCACAACGAATATGGGCCATGGGCCTCCATGACCTGGCGTTTTGTTTTTCTTCTCTTTTAAGACAACCTTTGCCTTTCATTTCCAGTCGGGACCCGGCACGAACCCCTCCCTAGGCTGCCAGGTGGGCTCCCCGCTGTCCCCACCGAACAGTGCCCCGGCTCTTCCTCCCGAAGCTTCGCCTGCCGCGAAGTCCCGACCACCGCTCGTAGTCATCGCCACGACGCCACCTCCATCTCCTCCTCATCCCGTCGGGTGCGGCGGCGACGATGCCGTGCTGCGGAGCCAGCGATCCCTACGCGGGCATCAGGGCCCTCTCCCAATCCCAGCGTCACGGTTCGCGCCCTCCTCGATTGCTGTTTGTGTCGGTTGGGCTGTGGTTTTTGATGGGGGTTCCGTGGTCTGATCGAGGGCTGGGGTTTGCGCGCAGGGAGGAAGCCGTGGCTGGGCGTCAAGGTCGTCGTGCTGCTTCTGCACGTGCTGTTCATCGGCGCCGTTTTCCTGCTCGATCCGACCCTCCAGAGGCGAATCCACGAGGCCAAGTGGTATGACGCCCCCTGAAATTTCTCCGAAATGTTTCCGTTTGTTCAGATTATAGGTTTTGAGATGTTTTTGGAGTCGATTTGCTTCTAGCTCTGGGCTCTGGGTGGCAATTAGTGCTCTTCCCGGCTACCAAATCGCCGTGTAATTGGTCTGTATCACCTCGCGGCCTGCTTTAATTTTGAGTAGTAGTAGTTTCGGGTGCATGTTTCGACTCGTGATGCAGGCCATGTGGAGGGAGTCATGTGAAATTACTGGTCTGGGCTGAGAGCCCCGAGAGCATGCTGTGTTTGTGCCAAGCGCCCGAATATACCCTCGTGGTTGCCTGATATGTTCGAAGAATACTAGAACTGAGTGGCTGTTAGTGCTGTCTAGGTTATTAGAATATCTGATTTCATTAAAATTCGTAATGCTATCATTGTGCTATTTATCTGTTCATATGTTCAGTAGCATGTTATCTAGAAGCATTTTTTGGGGGGCCCATCTCTCTTTAGGCTTATTCTACAGTCCACTTTTGATGCCAGGTACATGATTTTATATGGAGTGCTGGTTTTGCTTACTTTGGTGCAATATTTGTATACAGCTAATTCGTCTCCAGGGTAATTGATCCCTGTCAATGTTGTTTTTGTCCTAGAGGAAGGACACTATGCATTGGAACAGGAACACTTTTTAAATTGCATTTGTGCTGTTAGGTATGTTGCTGATATGTTGAGAGCTGGCTCAGGGATGCATGCAACCTTCATTAATACAGCGACTCTCTCAAAGTAATGTCGTAAGTTCTGTTGTGTTGCCTTATGGTCAGATATATGTGTATTTGAAGCTGGACCCTGAAGGTGGTACAGACTTCTTTTATGCTAAATTAAATGTCTTCTTTGTTATGATTAAGAAAAGACAGGCCAGTTCAAAAAATGGAAGCTTAAATTCCGCCATGAGTCGCAGCAAAATAGAGCAACAAAACCCACAATCATGTGCACCTTCATCTTTTCCGCCAGTGATGGATCTATATCCTCCTGGGTTACCCAGCAGGTACACTTGTTTGGCTTTGAAACTGATAAAAGTTATTTCTTTTTTCTGAGGTGTAGTCTTCAATATATTTTTTCATGTAGTTTCTGTCTGTAATATGGTTGTATGTCTCCATTTTATTTTAGGGATTTGACTTGCTCTCACTGCCGTCTCATTCAGGTAATATTTAATTTTCTAAATTTGTAGAGCTAGTATGATGTTCTCTATAGGCAAGGCAGGGATAAAAAAATGATGGTATACCGGCTCGGACCGGTATTTCCAGCCAGCCGGAAATATGCTATTTCATACTAATTTTAATGAAATCGTGATGTTAATGCTTATAGCTGACCAAACAAACACAATGCTTAGAAAAAAAATGAGAGATAATTGATTTTATGGTATATAGATCATTTGCAAGCATGTAACTTTTGTATTTTGTCTGAGATATGCTTATTTTAATGATTCGTTGAAATCAAGCCTTATGGTACGTCCAATATGCTCGAAGACTAGATTATGCCATGTGCCTATTGCTCTTGTTTTCATATCTACCAAGTTGAACTTAAGAGCGTTAACATATGACTGGACCAGTTATGGGTAGTAATGTGTCGGTCTTACAATTATATTAATCTGCCATCTAATATCCTTTCCCATCGTACCCAGTGAGTCACTTATGTTTTGTTTGAGATGGTTGTCTTATTCATCGTGTCCAAAGTTCACTTGTTCCAAACCGCAAGAAGAGTTTCTATAGCTTGATGCTTCATTAGCATTTACAAATCTCAAAATCTATTCAGCAAATAGATAGATGCTGTTTTTTACATGGGAAAAGGAACTAATGCAGCCCAATTGGTTTAGGATGATGCTGAAATTGCAATGTGCTCATTTGTTCTTCTCAAATATCTCTGTGTCACATTCATGTGCATTATCCATCACAATATCCTTAATTAGCACACATTTCTTTCTTGCTAGCTGTCTAAAGCTCATTTTCTGCTGTTGACTACATTTCACAGCCTCCACGCACCAAGCACTGTCATGATTGTGATAAATGTGTTCTCCAATTCGACCATCACTGTGTTTGGCTTGGAACGTGCATTGGCAAAAGGAATCATTGCCGATTTTGGTGAGTTTTGGGTTTACATATTGTGCAGCTTATTTGAACACATTTGCATATCAGATGAATCATACATGTAACATGTTTAGTGTTCTTGTTTTGTGTATGCCCTAATGCGCAGATAGATTTCTATAGAAACTCTATATGTACATTCATGTGGCTCTCTTCAGTCACCACACGGTCATTCTTGTTAGCGACATGCATAGGCTAGGCTTAGTCCTATCAGTTGTAACGGCTCCAACACCACCGGCTTCCTCTCCCACGATGCCTCAATTGTAGGATCGGCTGTTAGTGGGTTGAGCACCGGTTGATGTATATTATCCTCCTGTGCATGTAATGGAAGTGTGTGGTGTTTTCTCCCAGTTCATCACTCTCACATGGTATCAGTCTTCCTTTGATCCTCTTCTTCCTCTTCCGCTGCTCTCGGCCATGGCGAGCCCCACCCGTTCGGTCTCCTCTGCCGGCACTAACCCCTTTACCGTGCCCACCGAACCTGTTCCTCCCCCGGCCTCCACCATTGTCCTCATAAACATCCATAGCCACGTTCCTGTTATCCTCAACATGGATGAAGGGAATTTTCGCCAATGGAGATCCTTCTTCGATCTTACCTTCAAAAAGCTCGGGCTTGTCAACCACATTGACGGCACCGTCGACGCGGCCGCTATGATTGATGATCCGGAATGGCTGCAGGTGGACTCGTGCATTGTCTCGTGGCTCTACTCTACGGTGTCCAAGGACATCTGGAGTGATGTCTACAAGCCACGCAGTTCCGCCTACATCGCCTGGACCGCCATCACCGGCCAGTTCCTCGACAACAGTCTTCAGCGCGCCGTCTACGCCCAGCAGGAGTTCCACAGCCTTTTCCAGGGCGACATGTCCGTTGGCGAGTACTGCGGTCGTCTCAAGCGTCTCGCCGACACTCTCTACGATTGCGGCGCCGCCGTCTCCGACCCAGCGCTCGTCATCAACACTCTTCGTGGGCTGAACAACAAATTCAGCCAGGCCATTGCCGTTCTCTCCACCATGACGCCGCCGCCGACGTTCCTCTACACCAAGTCGTTCCTGCTGCAGGAAGAGCACCGCATCAAGCACTCCCTGCAGATGGAGGCCCAGACGGTTCTCTTCGCGGCGCGCGACACCACCAAGTCCGTGCCGGCCTCTACACCGCCACCGGCCAACCCTGCGGCACTCGGCTCGACCGGTGGTGACCGCCGCAAGAAGCGCAAAGCGGACAACCGACAGCGCCAGTCCGTACCTCGCGGCAACACCTCCGCTCCTGCTCCACCGCCTCCGTGGGCCGCCCCCTACAACCCGTGGCAAGGTGTGGTCCAGGCGTGGCCGCTCAACGCCTGGCGCCCAGGCGTCCTCGCGCCCCGCCCCAGCGTTCCCCCTTCGGCTCTGGCGGCGACGTCGCACCATCGCCACAACCAGATGCGGGCTCCCTGCCGCCTGGACTCCACTCGGCGCTCCATGGCTTGTCTCTGAACACCGCTGCCGGCAACGCCAACGACTGGTTCCTGGACACCGGCGCCTCTTCGCACATGGCCTCCCACCCCGGTATACTCGCGAGCTCCTCTCCTTCCATTGTTCCCTGTCAGATCGTTGTCGGCAACGGTGGTTTGATGTCTGCGTCTTCCACTGGCCGCACGTCTATTCCTACTTCTTCCACTCCTTTACATCTGAACAATGTCCTAATTGCTCCACAACTCGTCAAGAATCTCATATCTGTTCGTGCACTAACTCGCGATAATTCTGTGTCTGTCGAATTTGATCCTTGGGGTTTCTCCATCAAGGATCTTCGTACCAGGATGGCGCTCCTCCGATGTGATTCCTCCGGCGAGCTGTACCCCCTGCGCACTGCTCGTGGCGACTCTACTACACGACCCTCGCAGGCTCTTCTCACGTTGACAGACGGCCGTCTCTGGCACTCTCGGCTCGGTCACCCCGGCCGTGATGCTCTCCTGCACCTGTCTCGCACCATCGGATTTAGCTGCTCCAAGTCCAGTCGCCACACGTGCCATGCCTGTCGTCTTGGCAAACACGTGCGGCTTCCGTTTCGCGAGTCCACCAATATTTCTTCTTTTCCTTTTCAATTGTTGCACTGCGATGTATGGACCTCTCCAATAATGAGCAACTCCGGCTACAAATATTATCTCGTTGTTCTTGATGATTTTTCTCACTATGTATGGACTTTTCCCCTGCGCCATAAGTCTGATGTCTTGCCTACTCTCATCTCCTTCCATGCCTTCGTTGCCACTCAATTTCAGCGCCCGATTCAGTGCTTTCAGACTGACAATGGGAAGGAGTTCGATAACTCAGCATCCCGCGCATTCTTCGCCAAGCATGGCATTGCGCTGCGCCTGACATGCCCATATACTTCCCAGCAAAATGGCCGCGCCGAGCGCATTCTGCGCACGCTAAATGACGGCCTCCGAACTCTTATGTTCCAGGCCTCTCTTCCACCCTCGTTCTGGCCTGATGCGCTTGCCACTTCTACATACCTCCTGAACCGGCGACCATGTCGACCTCGTCACAACTCCACACCGTTCGAGCTCCTCTTTGGCACGCCACCAGACTACGCTCACTTACGCGTGTTTGGTTGTCTCTGCTATCCTAACACAGAAGCCACAGCACCACACAAGTTAGCGCCGCGATCTGCTCGCTGCGTCTTCCTGGGATATCCAATGGATCAACGTGGCTACAAATGTTACAATCCGGAGACTAAACGTGTGCTTATCTCTCGTCATGTTTACTTCGACGAATCGTGTTTCCCTTTGTGCGACTCTCGACTCGGGGCGGGCAATGCGAAGACGGTGCCCGTGCATCCAGGGCGTGCTCGGCCCCCGCTCACGACGACCGCGCATCTGCGGGCTCGTCGGTAACCTCAACCACCTGAGACTGCTCATCCGGGAACGTCTGCGACACCACCCTCCCCACCAGCTGCACCACAACCCTCGCCGACGCCTACTCCTTCATCCACGTCGGCCCCACCTCTCGCGTCGACGACGATGGCACCAGCGTCAACTGGCTCCACTCCGGCACCTGCGCCCGCGCCGACGTCGCCCTCGACAACAGCACCCCCGCGGCACCACATGGTCACCCGGGCGCGCGATGGCATCCGCTTGCCGAATCCCAAGTATGCCCACGTCGCTGCGACTCCGACACCAACATCCCCTCCGTCCTCCGTCCGTTCGGCCCTTCGTGATCCAGAGTGGCGTGCGGCGATGCAAGACGAGTTCGATGCGCTACAGGCTAACGGCACCTGGACGCTTGTCCCACGCCCGCCACATGCCAACGTGATCACTGGCAAATGGCTCTTCAAGAACAAGCTTCACCCCGATGGCTCGCTAGAACGCCGCAAGGCCCGATGGGTTGTGCGCGGCTTCTCTCAACGAACGGGGGTCGATTTTCATCAGACCTTCTCCCCGGTGGTCAAGCCGACGACCATCCGCACTGTGCTACACCTCGCCGCATCGCGCCGATGGCCGGTTCACCAGCTCGATGTCAAAAACGCGTTCCTCCATGGCAACCTGGCGGAACGCGTCTACTGTCACCAGCCGGCGGGCTTCATCGACGACACTCGACCGGATCATGTCTGCCTCCTCATCAAGTCCCTCTACGGACTTAAGCAGGCGCCGCGGGCGTGGTTTCAGCGGCTGGGTACGCATCTCCAATCCACCGGCTTCGTCCCCACCGGCTCGGACTCGTCGCTGTTCGTCTACCGACGCGGTGATGCCGTGGCATATCTTCTTGTCTACGTCGACGACATCATCTTGACGGCGTCTCACACACAGCTACTGCAGCGTGTCATCGAGGAACTCCGTCAAGAGTTCTCCATCAAAGATCTTGGCGCCCTCAGGTTCTTCCTCGGTGTTCAAGTTCGTCGTGATGACAGCGGCTTCTTCCTCACGCAAGCTCAGTACACTGAAGATATCCTTGATCGCGCTGGTATGGCAAACTGCAAACCTGCTACCACGCCGGTCGACGCCAAACAAAAACTGTCTGCAAGTGATGGTGAACCGGCGGAGGACGCGGCGTTCTACCGCAGCATCACGGGTGCGCTCCAATATCTAACGCTGACCCGCCCAGACATTGCCTATGCTGTCAACCAGGCCTGCCTGTACATGCACTCGCCCCAAACTACACATTGGAATCTCGTCAAACGGATACTTCGGTACCTCCGTGGCACGGTTGACAGCGGCATCACCATCTCTGCATCGCCCTCCACCGACCTCCGAGCCTACTCCGACGCCGATTGGGCAGGCTGCCCAGACACGAGACGATCTACCTCGGGCTATTGTGTTTTTCTTGGCGACTCGCTCATTTCCTGGTCGTCCAAGCGGCAACCGACGGTGTCGCGTTCCAGCGCCGAGGCCGAGTACCGGGCAGTGGCGAACGCCACTGCTGAGTGTTGTTGGCTTCGCAATCTTCTTCGTGAGCTTCACGTCCCTGTCCAGAAGGCCACGGTGATATTTTGCGATAACGTTTCGGCGGTATACCTCTCTGCGAATCCAGTCCACCATCGCCGGACCAAACATGTTGAGCTGGACATTCATTTTGTCAGGGAAAAAGTCGCGCTTGGTCATTTCCGAGTTCTGCATATTCCGACTGAACATCAGATTGCCGATGTTATGACCAAGGGACTGCCTACGCCGTTGTTCCAACAATTCCGAAACAGTCTGTGCATTCGCACTGGTCAAGCTCAGACTGCGGGGGGGTGTTAGCGACATGCATAGGCTAGGCTTAGTCCTATCAGTTGTAACGGCTCCAACACCACCGGCTTCCTCTCCCACGATGCCTCAATTGTAGGATCGGCTGTTAGTGGGTTGAGCACCGGTTGATGTATATTATCCTCCTGTGCATGTAATGGAAGTGTGTGGTGTTTTCTCCCAGTTCATCACTCTCACAATTCTTTTCCAGTTTCTTGGCTGAAACTCTATAAATCCAGAAGCCTCCCATGTAGAAGTTAGGTCATAATGGAGGACATGCCTTTTACCTAATAACCAAGTCATGCCCTCGTACTTTCTTTATCTTAATTCTTATCAAGGATTTGCTTGGCTGCAATTGGAATTATCAATTGTGTACCAATTCCCATTCCCACCCTTTCCCCTAGTATTGATGTAGTGGGAACTGGCAGGAGTCTTCTTGTTGCCAATCAATTCCTTCAACCTATACCTCCTATCCACCATAATCCAGACATATGTGCTTATTATCATGCTATATGAATGTGCTCTTGAGGAGGGTGGGGGTCATGCTGAGTCTTAACTCCGAACTTACTGCACATGTAGATTTTTAGTGCTACCTTGTTGCCAATATCATTCTCCTTTGGGTCCTGGACTCCTGATTGTTTTGTAATGGAAGCAAGCCGATGATAATCCAACTGTTATTTGATCAAAGCAGGCGAGGAAAAATAATAAGAAGACTAATGGTTCTTGGACTTTTAATAAGTCTGCCTCCACTATATGTGGGTAGTAGTAGGTACATCCATGTAATGGGAATGTTACAACTATGGTCAGTATGCTTTAGCCTATGTTCTCCTTCTCTTCTTTTTTCTCTGTACCATCTACGGGGGGTGTAAAATGGTTCAATCCCAAGTATATTTTTCCCTCCTTAATCCCAACTGCATCTCTCCTACATTTCTTTATTTTTTTCAAAAATAATGTCCTGTAAAGATGTGTTTTAAAAAAGTGCTGTAAGACACTTCTGATACATTGGAATATACATATGTGAGTTTATGGTGTTCTATTTTATGACTCATTGAAAGTCTATCCAGCTATTCTCATTGCATAATTGACATTTTCTAGGTGGTACATATTCGAACAAACAATTTTAGCTGTTTGGACTGTTGCTCTCTACATTCAGTTCTTACATTTGGATATCAACGAGTCCTGGTATGTTGTTCTTACCCCTTTTAGATCTAGTTTGCCCACTCATAAGACTTCGTCTGGTTTTGGTCTTCAGTTTCCTTTTCCAGGCATCTTAGCTGAGCATCTTATTTGATTTTTTATGGACAGGTGGAAGGGTTTTATCGGTTCGATACTGTTGGTAGCATTAATATTAATCCTCATAGTCTTGCTGCTCTTGTTGATGTTTCATACGTAAGCCTTTTTCCTTTATATGCCTTACAATAATTGAGTTATTTTAGCCATCTCAATGAATAACACAATAGTTGAAAAGAAAAATAATAACAGTAGCTATCGAACTTAAGTTCTCTTCAATCCATATTTTGATAAATTGATGAAATCATGAAAGTATACATTGCCGACTTAAGCTTGATAAGAATTACCACTCTAAAACTTACACCAAAATAGTTGAAGAGCTGAGTATCTTATGCGTTGCAAAGGCACAAAATCGACATTGGTCCTTCGGTACAACACTTGCTGGTGCTGATCATTGTATTCACGAGCTTGTGTATATATCTGCAGTTACCTTGCTCTTACGAACCAAACAACATATGAAATTGCCAGAAGGAAGCGAATTTCTTACCTAAGGTATAGACGGCTGAAGACTCACCCTTTTGCTCCGTATATTTGCTTGTCCTTGAGCACCAGTGACGAATCATTTGGAACTGCGCCATTTTCAGGGTAGTTCCTAGCAAGGTTCATCCATTCAGCAAAGGTATTTGCAGAAACCTCTATGATCTCTGCCTCTCTAGACAGAAGGGATATGTTCTGGAAGCAGTGCCCCCATTGGAGGAACTAGAAGCCAGAGCTCGACCATACACATGCCGAGATGTAATCTGCTGCCGGTGCTGTTAATATGCTCTATATGTGGAAAATCATCAGGAAGTATAATGCATATAATAATATGATGGAGGTACTTGTGGCTCATTATTCATGTACAGTCTATGCTCCTTTTTGTCTCCTAGATGATGCGTCTGGATTAACCGATGCCATTAGCTTGACCAGAGTATGCTTGAATATACATTGATAGCTTCAAAAGAGATGAGTACTCCATCATTCATTAAATTCGGAGATAGAACTCAGGGAATGTAACAGCTTATGTTCAGATGTACAACTGAGATCTGGTTCGTTCTGTCTCATTGTTCGTTTTGCTCTCATGTGCCATCCTTGTTGTCATGCTTGACAGTAGTCAATAGCCACCATGCATGGATATCAGCTGATGTGAAGATTGATGGCCACTAACACCACACCCACAAGAACAGAAGATTAACCGCCGATCCAGAGTATGTTGAAGTGTTAATTCAACATTGCATCTAAAAAATATCAACATTTGAAGATACAACACCATATATTTCTCGGAGAAAAAGATACAACATTATGACTATGTTGCATCATGTATCCCGTTGGTTGACAAGTTTTGCATGTTTTTACTGGAAATCAGCAGACTTGAAGAACCGCACATGCAAGCCTTTGTCCACAAGACCCCACAGGTTCCCAACTATGAACATGAACCTTAGGGTCTCAACTATGAACATGAACCTTAGGGTCTGTTCTTTTCTTCCGAAGCTGGTGACTTTTGATTTTTGCTACAGTATCTAACTTTCAAACGGAGTATTTTCTTAAGACGGGGTCTACAAGTTAAACGATCTACACATTAAAAGCTCAACATCTGTACCAGTCAAAATCGCAAGTAAGTATCTGTCTCTATAATCTGTTTCATAAACAGCTAAAATTTAAAAATTTCAGCCAAAAACCATAAACCACAGCCGCACCCAAACAGACCCTTAAACCCATACCAAGCTTCCCAGAGCCCAGTTGACGTACCACATCGCGGTGCCCTTCCCGGGCTTCTTGATCGCTACCCACATGAAGCACGGGTACGCCAGCGTGACCGGCAGCGAGATCCCTCCAAGGAACGGGAGCGCGACGGCGATGAGGAGGTTGACCGCACCGAAGAAGGCGCGGGAGCCCACGCGCAGCCACCACGGGCACGGCCAGTTCTTCTTGTGCACGTACCCGGCCTCCATGTTGTCGAACACCGGCGTGGCGTATGTCTGGAACGTGGTAAGGCAGGCAGTTGATGATCACCAGCAGCGTGGCAGTTTATTCCAAGCACATTGACAATTCCACGGCCACATCAAATGTAACAGGATGCAAACCAAAAGAGCCAAATGTACTCTAGAGTGTCAATGAGTATAAACTTCGCTAAGCTAGCTGTAATCCCACAGAATTTGCATAAGTTTGTGCTACAATTAATACATAATCTTTATATTTGAAATCTGATTGAAGACGGTTTTATACTTGAAAACGGAGACGTATTCGTTGTACAACTCTAATTATTATAAATTATTTTGTTGTACAACTTTAACAACTTAGAGGATATTACTTGCTCCAAATAAATATCCTTTTCTTTTCTCTCTATTAACTAAAAAATTTCTAGGGATATAGACCCTTTTTCTGATTAAGAATGCCAGAATTTTTAGCCTTCAAAATAAAGTAGAGGCCTATGATGTAATCTGTTGTTTTTAAGATATTTTTAGATGTGTAGACCATGGACCCTCAAAAAGTGCATAGATTGTGGCGAGGTGTACAAATTCTTTCAAGTAACCAACATACCCAAAAAGACCATCCAGAGCTAGCAATAGCCCACTCATGAAAGTGATTGATTCCAACGCTGCTAGTCCACGCCATACCGTTGAAATGCATTTCAACGGTACAATAGTTTCATGGGGTTTATGAGGTGGTTTCATGATGTTTCAAGTTTCATAAGGTTTGGCGTTTCGTGAAAAAGTTTCAAAGAGGTTCCAGCGTGTTTCGTGGAAAGTTCCATGCAAGTTTCAACATGTTTTAAAAAGTTTTAGTAAAATAGTTTCAAGTTTTATGCATGTTTAAGCAAGTTTTAACAAGTTTTAAGTTTCAAAATCCAAGGCTTTATGTTTCATAATCACAATTCATGCATGTTTGGTCAACTTTCAAGTTTTAAAAGCCAAATTCAAGCATTTTCCAGGCAGTTTCAAGAACATCTCCCAAGTTTCAAGCAGTATCATACATGTTTCAACAAGTTTCATGCATATTTCATATTTCAAATTAAAATTCATGCATATTTGGCAAATTTCAAAATTTTAAAAGCCAAATCCAAGCATGTTACAGGCAGCTCAAGCACATCTTGCAAGTTTCACAAAAATAGTTTGAAGTTTCAACTAGCTTTATGCATGTTTATGCAAATTTCAAAATCCAAGGTTTCAGCATGTTTTAACAAGTTTCATGCATGTTTCATGTTTCAAAATCAAAATTAATGCATATCTGGACAACTTTCAAGTTTCAAAAGCCAAATCCAAGCTTGTTCTAGGCAATTTCAAGCACATCTCGCAAGTTTCAGGCCATAAAAGTTTTGAACATAGGAATTTCAGTTCGTACGTTGAAGTGATTATCTTGTTGTAGCCGTTCACACAAATCAATAGCGCTATTGCGCCTTGCTCCTACGCGCTGCAGTATGCATGTACCCTCTCCCACGCCTATTCGTGAGCTGCAGTTGCTCAACACCATTATTGCACGAGTCCACGTTCACCTACAACACCCGTGCTCGAGCGAGTAGTGCACATCCTTCGCACAAACTTGTGACTTCCCACCACACTTGGATAAGCCCATGGCCACCTCGTGGTGAAAGCCCACGACCATTCGCTGCACTTAGGCTAGCCCATGGCTGCCCCACCACATGAGTCTGTTGTCACTCGTTGTCCATCCCGCGCTTGGAGCCTACGGCTATCTTCTGCCACCACAAAGCCTACTTGCCTTTTTCACCCCCCGTTTGCCTTTCACCGTTGGTGAGGAATGATCTAGAGAGTAAGGGAGGGGGAGAAGTGGGGAAGAAAGGGGGGAGATAGATAGGAGGATTGGGGAAGGAAGCAACCCAAGAGGGAGGAACGTACGAGTGCCGGATGAATAAGGTCGGGATTGAGTGGACAAGAGAGGGAGAGATGTGGAAGTGCCCGATGTTGTCCATTGTGTCAGATCTTTCAGTGGTAGCCTAACACATTGATTTGTTGGGAAAAGCTATAACGTTTCTAGCTTTTTTGTACCAGTAAACTAAAGCTACCCAATGCAGCAACGGAAGCAACATCACCCACACATGTTTCTCTTAGGGGCTATGAGTTTGTGATTCTTTTGCTTAGTTCCAGGATGTAGGTTTGTTTCAAAGGTTTTCACGTTTTATATTTCAAACACGTTATACATATGAGCAATCCCACATGATTAATTCTCCTATATGAAACAAAATGAGCGCAAAATGCCCACTAATAAAAAAAACTAAAGTTGTGCCAGTCAACTCAGATCATTGGGAGTCATCTGATTCGATGACATTGGAAACAAAAGCGACTGTCAATATTGTGATTGAGCACAATCATCACATTGCCGTCTCACCTTCTCTTGCGGTAATAAGTTCCTAAAGGTCAATTGTTGTGGCGACATGGCATAATTGTGCACAATACATACGTACCTGATGCCAGATGGTGTCCACATCAACACATGCATAGTTGGACAACATACATGCAACTGATCGATGTATGTCTACCTCGTTGGCGAGGCACAATTAAATGGGTGAACCAAACTTCAACACCTAGGTACAAATCTCGTGCGTGATTCAATTGTTACCACAAAAAATATTCATGACACTACACGACTTCAGGGTTTTCGTTGTAAGGATTTGTGCAAGATAATGTTGAAATGTCAAGTCCTCACATCTTAAAAGAAGGAAAGAGTTGGATCGATGCAGGCAATCAGAGGAGTTAAATGATTGTTTCTAAATTTTTCTATAGATATTGTTAACCTTTCACTCGAACGACTATGAAAATCAAGAAGATCATATTACTCCACCTACTTAAATCTCAAAAGCTAAAGAAAGATATGAAAATAAAGACCTAGGCACTTATAATTAAATCTCCAAGAAAAACCAGCAATGTCAGCACGAACGTCTTGCATAAAGAAGACATGTATGAAGAACAATGGGAAGCAGATATCTTGCGGATTACATAAAAATATGAAATCATCAAAACCAAGGAGTGCTGAACAGAATGGGAACGACGGAGGCTAGGGGTACGCCGATGAGCGGCCTGGCAACCCACGTGCAGATGCAGGTTGGGCGGAACGAACAGCAGCCCAATGCCCCTAGCGGATGGCGCAAGCCCGACCCAGCAAGCCTTGTGGGCCCGTCCTTCTCGCCTCGCCCGTGAGCCGCGTCTGCAAAACTGCAACCGGAACGCTATCTCTCACCGCCTAGAGAGTCGCATCCCGCAGACTTCGGCAGGCCGGCAAGACGGCAGGCGCATCAGCGGGCCGCGCCTCCTGAAATCTGACGTGCACAGGCCCAGACGCCCAGCTCTAAACGGGAGAGCAATGGAAAGGAAAAAAATAGTAGTAGGGATGGAAGCACGTGGGCCTAAATGGAAGCAGGCTGGTTTGAAGAGAGAGTTAAAGAACAAGTTGAAAAGGCCCATTTAGCAACGGGTTTATTCATGGAGGCATATCCTACCTGGGCTTGTACAGAGAAGGTTTACCTTCCTTCCTCCTTTTCTTTTCCGATTGCCTTCATCGAGAGTACCTTGTGGGTAGTAGTAGCCCTAAGCACTAAACATGATTAGTAGATCCCGGCCACCATTGGATATTCTTTGCTTTACTTGGAAAAATCACACTAAAGCAACAAACAACGGTCATGAGCTTGCTCCTGGCACAAGGTTAGCTTAGCTATGAGTATTTTTTTTTTGTTCAGATCGCCCCTCGTCTTTTTCTTGCCTCGGCGAGCTGTTCGCTTTGCATCTTTCTTCGACAACAGAAGATGCTACTTGCTGTCAAAAGATGTTCTTGACTTTGCTTAGGACGAGAGGATTACACCGATGTGCCCGTATGAATTTGTCCGGTGAAATGACGACGACAGTCCACGCCACCTGTCCTTGCAAATCATCAGGAAGACAGAGACGTAAGCATAGGTTTCTGTGCATAAATTTGTTGTCATCCCGGAGTCGCTTTGTTGGATTGATCGTGCACAAGCCGTTTGATACTACCAACTAACAAGTGGCTATGTGAAGTTGCCGTCAAAGGGATCACTAGCTTTTTAAGTATGGTTCAATGCTGAATTGTCTGTGTGCAACATCAAAACGGTCCTTGGCGCATTGCTTTCTATCTCCCTACCAAACGGCGATTCCTTTTGGCTCATGCATTTGCCTTTGACATCTATTTATGGTTGCTCTTGGTGCATATTATATTGTGATTTTAGTCTTGCAGTATTTATCAAACATATTTGCTTATGTCTTTTTTATGTACGAGTTGGTATTCATGCTAAAGGTTTGAAGGTGAAAGGTATAAGCAGGGCCTAGGTGCCTGCCGCTGACATCACCTTTCATTTGTTTACTTCTATTTCTTTCAATCAACCGATCGTTTTTAATTATTTTTCTGGAAATAAGCTTGCTGTGACGTTGTTAACATAATTGAGGAATAACATCAAATAAGACAAATATATACTCAAAATTCTTTATACGTTTCAAACTGCTTCTGGGCATCTTTGTGACAAACAAATTAATCGAACCAAACCTCGCCTAAATTTTGTTTCTTTTTACAGGAGGCCAAACCATGATGTCACACAATATATTAAACAAAGATATGTCAAATGCTCGTGTGCTTCAAAGCTGATCACTAGTTCCTAATCAAAGCCACATAATTTTCTGTAGACCATACCGGTATATCCACTAGATTGCTTTGTGGGGGCAGAGAGCCTTGCAAAAACAAGTCATGGTCTCAATTCTCAACAAATCCCCAAATTGACTGGTCCTTGGCTGCATCCGTGTTGAGCCCTATAGATACACAAAACCTGAATAAATATCAGATATGGACCGCAGTTGACGGGCAAAATACTACATTGTTTTTCGTTCGGCAACTCTAATCTATATATGTCACAAGGAGCACCGTTCTGTTTCAATTGCGAGTGACATGGCAGGGTTCCAACCGGTTTTTAGTCGGCTTATGCTCGTACTGTCTACAGTAACTAGCTTTTAAACGATGTGTTTTTTAAAGCGGGGTTAATAGAAAAATTGTAGTAAAAAGTGTACTGAGTTTAGCTGTACCTGCCAAAATCACATGCAACTATTTTTCCTGTACATACTCCCTCTCGCGAATAATCATAATTCAAATATTTAAGCTATAAAATATAAGCCATCAGCCTAAAAGAACAACAGCCCCTCTCAAACAAACAAACAACAGGCCAAAAATATCATTTGCGTTCCGGATTAAATTACACTTGGTCGTGTAAATTATGCACTTGATTGTCAATAGACAATGCGTGGGCATTGTGCGAAAGCGAAGCTTTACGCACATCCCAATACTTCATTTTTAGTGCTAAGCGATTGTCTCGCAAATTGATTCCTCAACTACTGTTCTTCTACTAGCTTACAAAACTTACCTCCTACTCCCTTCGGTCACCAGAGTGACATTTTGAACATAGATATAGTTCTTAAAATACAATTAAATCACTAATTTTTATTATAAATATATTTATAAACCTAATGATATTATAATATTACAAAAGTGTTTTTCGAGACGAATCTACACATATTATTTTCATATGATCAATATAAAAATATATAAAGATATCAATAATTAAAGTTTACAAAGTTTGACTGTAGGTATCATAAAATGTCATTCTCATGTAACCGGGGAGTAGGATCCTACTAGACTTACTACTACTTCGAACTTAAAAAATTCCTCCTTTAATTTACTGTGACTTTTAGGCTGTGTATTTTGCGGTGACTATTTTATGATAGTCCATTCAAACTTTGAAACGTTTAACTTGTTGAGATCAAATCAGGTCAATAAGAATTGCAAGTGTCGGTCAGGAGATGATAATTAAGAGAGTGCTGTTGGCGTCACGAGGAACAACATGCAGATGAGCTCCAGGTCACTTTCAGACGGTTCTGACTTCTGAGTTCTGACCATACGTGTCAGGAAGGGGCACACCCCCTTACAGCCAGAGGTCAATACAGGCGTCGCAATCTCGCCTTGCTGTCCAAGCTCGGTATGCCATGTTAATCAAGGCAGTCACACGATCCGCGAGACATGTGTTACGTACTAAAAGCTTGTGATATGTGGTCTAAAACTCTAATAAAAAAGATAAATATTTAAGAAATTCCGAGAAAAAAGAAAAACATTCAACTCTTATTTTGATAAACCCTAAAAAGTTAAACTATTTAAGCCATTGGATTTTATTGGAAAAAAGATATATATTCTAAAAATTCTCACAAAAAAATAATTCATCTTGTCCTAATTTGGTGCACTATAGTTAAAGTTAAACTAGCGACCATTGAATGTTAGTATTTCTCTACTACATGAAAGAGAAAGTTGGTGACGGTGGTGGTTTATCTGCCCCACTCAACTCTCATTTGCACTCTCTAAAAAAAATCTCTAACAAAAAGCGAACAAAGCAATCTACAAAAAAATTAGCACCCTAAAAATTCTCTAACAAGAAAAAAACAACAAAGCTCTACAGTGTGCATGGCAGAGCCAAGTGTGTGGAAGCATGACGCGGCCGAGCATATAGGCAGAACCAAGGACGTGAGTCGGGCAGGCTAATTATGATAATGTTGACTCGGCGTGCTAAGATAATATAATTTTTTAGCAGGCTAATTATGATAATATTGACTCGACGTGCTAAGATAATATGATTTTTTATCTGTAGTAAAGAACAGGTATTCAACTGGTAGAGATGCATATTGCTTTGAAATTTAAAAACTAGAACAGAGACGATCCTTTCTAAAAAAAAGTGCAATGAAAAAATACACACGCTGACTTCTACGTGCTAACTTCCACTCGTGGACGCGTATACACGACACAGGTGCAAGTCCGGCCGTTTTCTTTCTTCCTTTTCCCCTCTTAACTTCCAACTACACATCCTAGGATAAAATAAAAGATAACTTCCAACTTCGACACAAAGCAAGAAGACGTCTATGGAGCTTCGGCGCATCGAACCAACAGTGTAACAACAAGGAGCTGATGAAGCTATGACTTATGAGGTGCGTATACACATTGTTTATAGCGAGCATGCCATGCAAGGTGATTGCCACTATCAATATGCACCTACACATCCTAGGATAAAATAAAAGATCAATACAAAATATGGTGTCATGATGACAATTGCGAAACAACGAGGTGTTTGTACACGTTGATCATAGCGAGCATGTAAGTAGGGTGACGGGCATTGTTTTAAATATCACCCTATAGCGATCAAGATATCGTGAATATTATATATTGATTGTTTTTGTGGTTTGATGCAATATCACCGATATATTAGACCAATACATATGCTATCTACTACAAGCTATATCAGCGCAACTATCCAAGAAATTCAAACTGCCTCTGATATAGGGATGCACCTCTTGATTTGCTAAGTTTCATTAATACCGGTATTTTCATTGAATGAGCTTCCATATCCCACCTAATCCAATCGATTAATCTTTCATGTTACCACAATCCCCAGCTTGCTATAATAACATTCCTTCCCTCGTGCTCAAACAAGGTAAACTTAATCCTTGATCTACTTCCTTCTATGATTTACCAAACAAGGCAAGCATCCATGTGGATAGAAAAAGAAGAAACAAAGGGGACATTGATTTCATTTTTTCTTTATTGTAGGATGACGAGTAATCAACAAAACATTACATGGTTTTTATAATTTTGATGTTAGCTTGTGGGATTTGATATTTTAGATGTTTTATGCTAATTATGGTTGAGACTTATAGTTTAAGATTAATTATATTTGTATTTTAAGTGTTTTATAGCTTAGTATGTAGCGCCCGTTATATCTTCGATATACACTATCTACTATATAAAAAAATAGTCCATTGTTACGTTTCCGCTGTCCATTATTTAAAACCTTAGTGATGGCCAATATTAATATACACCCACACACGCAGGGGTGGACCCAACAGGGGTCAGCCGGGGCTGGCACCCCCTACCGTTGGTCAGCCCGTGGGTACCCCCAACCGCCGTGCTTCGGCTCTGCCACCATCGTCATCCAACCATGTCTGTCAACAGCTTCGCTTTCTCGCCTTTGCAAATGAGATCACCAACCTAAAAGTATCTCCTGACAAGCTCTTTGTTGTGCTAAGGTTGCACAAGGTACTCAACCTTGACTTCATCATCTCGCAACGGCATCCTGAAAAGTTCAGCACGGCCAAGTATCACCACACTCTGCAGACGCTAAGGTCAGTCGTGTACCACATGCTTCATGAGCTAAAAGTTTTGATTCAAACTAGTGGTTCCAGGAGTGTACCATCAGGTGGAGGCATCCATGAAGTGACTCGGTATGTCATGAACTAAATCAGGCTCTTGTTGCATCATAGGAGCTCGATCAGTTTCATCCTTTGTCATGATGATAGCACCAAGGACAAGTGGATGGACTCGCTGGACCATATTGTGCAAGATATGGTTATCTACCTGGAATCTATGCTCAACAAGGTAGCCAAGACCTATGACTGTGGGTCTGTCATAGGTGAAGATGGTGATTTTCTGGATGTCGTACTTATCAGTAGGAGATAATTAAAAAAAGAGGGGTGCTTCTATAATTTTTTTAATAGTGATTTGCATAATTTTTAAAGTATGATGAATGATGGATATATGTTATTTACCTCTTCATTTGTTTTTAGATTAATATTACTCTTGTTAGAGAGGGAAGTATAGAAACACTGCTCGAAAAGAAAATTCTTGGAGAGGTGCAGTCAATACATGATGTCCACGAGGCATGCAACAGTAGTAATCATGCACAAATATCACTCCTCTACAACTAACCAAAGTAAGCATGAATTAGTGTTAGAAAGCATGACTCAAGTTCAAAGGTAAGTCCAAGAAGAAAACATATTGCCACTACGTACACTCTCAGCAAAATAGAAAATCGAGCCATTATATACCATATATATCAAGGAATACACGCATGGACTACGAAGTTACAAATTATCAGGTTACAGGCCAGCAATTGCATTAAACTCTAAGCATTAAAAGGATAAAAACATCGTTTGGAGTGACATAATGTATTTCTCCATAGTCAATGTGAGATTGACTAAGACACAAGTTTAACGTATTAGTTTTGACCATAATATATTTATTAAAAAATAAGAATATATATGGAAATATTAGTTATCACTAATATATACATATTACTTTCATAGATTGTTCAAAAAATATTGTTTGTCAAAAATAAAGAATAAATTATTGTCCTCTTCCTACAATGATAATAATTTGTGAACAAAGGAGTAATCCAATGTCACGTGAAAATCACCTCAATTAATCATGAATATCCAAATTATAAACCATATTAGAATAAATATAGACATATAAATATAAGTATTGTAGGACTAGCCGCGCAAATTGCGTGGGCCACTTGCCTAGTGAATTCTACTCTCTCCATTCATTTTTACTTGATATTTTTTTATTTTTTACGGTCTTCAAGATACGAGTTTATTCTCTACTTTTTATAACTTTACACTAAAATATACTAACAAAATTATAATATTATGAAAGTATTTTTAACAACAAATCTAATGATATATGGTGGATTCTTTTGGACTGTGGATTTTTGGCTTAAATATTTGAATTATGGCTATTCGCGAGAGAGGACATGGGGGAGAGATACTCGTGTGTGATTTTGACCAATATAGATAAAGTCGGAGCAGTGTCTACTACGATCAACTTGTAGACCCTGTCTTAAAAAGGTATTTCGTTTGAAAATTAGTTGCTATAGAAAATCAAGCCATAAGTCAAAAAGAAGAGAACCATAATTTTTGTATAGCATATCTAGATATTTTTAAATTTATTAGTGATTAAACTTTAAAAAAATTAACGCATAGATTATAGAAAGTCAACTAAGAAAGAACCATGAGAATAATAAGTAATGCATCACGTGTAAATATCGCGGTATTATATGCTCCACGCGTCCGTTAAACGACGAGATGTTTACTGGCCTAAACGGTAAGTAACGTCTCGTGTGAATTCTTTAGTCCTGGACATGATGGTACAGACAAGTATACAGCGCCGAGCCAACGTTTGGTACAGACAAGTAGACAACGTGCGCACTGCTCCACGAGAGTAGGCAATACCAGGCAGAAGAATCTTTTGCTGAATAGTGTAATGGATGCTGCTTTGCTGAAATAGTGTAATCAATAATGTCATCACGTTGTGCTCTGCATTTGCTGGTACAAGATTGAATGGATGGGTTAGGTGGTCTGTGGTCTGGAGAAGCCGAGCAGGATCCCGGCCACACTCATTTCGGTTTAAATTTTTAATTTTTAATTTATTTTTTACTATTTATAAATTTTATATATTTCTAGTTCTTTAGCTTTTTTTATTAGTTCTTTTTATATTCGTTTATATTATTTTAATGAGCTAAACTATTTTTTTATTTCTATTTTTTAAATTTAATTATGGTAAATAAGTTATCTTCAATTATAATGTAATTTTAATTAATTTTAATTATAAATTATTATTTTTTAGTCTAAATAAGCGGCACCCTGTTCGGCTAGGCTGCAGCCAGTGTATTATGGTCCACCCAATTCCGTCTTTCGTTCTCATGAATCTCGGATGCGTAGTGCCACGCATGCTATTCAAATGGCATCAGGTTTTTCACGTGTTGGTGGTTGGAAAATCGAAATCTCGTGACCGTCACCAGGGAGTTGAACTGCTGGCAGTTTGCTCAGAACAGCATGCATTGCGTAGGGAGAGATGTCCTGCTTTCGCGTACGTGACTACGTGGTCTGCTGCTGAAGGTTTTGTTCTTTTGTGAATATGGTTTTTAGTTTATATTATAGTAATAAATAATATATTTTTGAAAAATAAGTTTTATAAGTCAATTACAGTAAATATTATACTGAATTCCTCTATATCGACCAAAATCACATGCTAGTGTCTCTCTTCGTACTCTTTCTTACGAACAGACAATTCAAAATTTTAAACTAAAAGCCATAAACTATAGACCAAAAGAACACACCTAATGTTTAGTAGAATCTGTGATAAGGTTAATGGATGGGTGTCTTAGTTTTGCAGTTTCGCTGGATTAGTCTAACTCAGTGGCCTAGACAGTTTAAAACTATGGGGTCAATTGACCCTACAGGGTATTACAAAAATGTCCGATTACTATTAATATTTGCAAATAAACTTATAAAAGTTTAAAGATTTAGAAGAGTTGATCCTATAAGGTTTAGATCCCGACTACGTCATGGGTCTAACCGTGTCAAGTGAACATTGTCATATTAGTTTTTTTAGGCTCATTCTAAATAACTTCAATTTCTAGCTTCTTGTTTTTCGTCTATTTTAGCCTTTTGACTTTTTAGACGTTTTTTGCTTTTGCTTTTTTTCTTCTTTCTTTATATTGTCTGTGCTGATATAACATTTTTTACTTTTATATTTAATTACATTAAATAAACCTACAATAATTATCCCATAAAATAAACCAGAAACTCTACCTTATAAACCACCAGCACTAGCAGCGCCCCTTGATCTTGATGCTACCGTGCAGAGAACATACCGCACCAGAGACATGTACGCGCCACTGTACGATACAGAATCGGGTGCCCGCCGCTGGCACCCACGAACGGACGAGCCAGCCTCCGTGGATCCTTGCCCTCCACTCCGCCGATTACGGAACGCGCGCGCGTTTCCCCAGAAGCCAACCCTCCCCGGCCCAAACTGACAAGCGGCCCCCGCTCCATGCCCCAGAACGAAAGCGTTAAACGCAACGGCCGGTGCGTGCCGTGATTGCGTGCCGCTGCAACGCACGGGGCAGTCAATGTGGCAGAACAACGCACAACTCTGAACTCCCCCTTGCGCTTTCGTGTTCTCTAGTAGCCTGCCTGTATAATTACACGACGGCCGTGGCCAACAAGCACGCCTTCCTCGCGCGTCCCCAGGCCCTAACCCCGGCTTAAACAACCCGTCTCCGTTTCGCCACTCGGCACGGCCAAAACACGATGGCCGGGTACCGCCGCACCATCTCGTTCCCCGCCCCTAAGCCCGCAGCGGCTGCCTTGGCGAGCGCGAATGACAAGCTGGCCGCGTACCGTATCCGCTCGGCCAGCCTCCCGTGCCGCTTCCACCCGCTGGTGCTGCAGCTCGACGACGACGTCGCCGCGCTGCGCCTGGTGATCGGCCCGTCTCCTTCCTCTTGGGCGCCATCGGCATCGTCCATCTCCGCGGCCGCCTCGCAGGTCGGGCGGGTGCTGGTGTCGCTCTCCGAGCTGCTGCACCACCCGCAGGCGCAGGAGCCGCTGCGCCGGCTGGGGAGGTCCCCGTTCGCGGAGCGGATGCTCGACGACTTCCTGCGCCTGGCGGACGCGCACGGCAGCTTCCGCGAGGCGCTGGTCGCGCTCACCGCGCTCCAGGCGGAGACGCGCGCCGCGCTGCGTCGCGGTCACCCGCGCGGCTGGCGTCCGCGGCGCGCGCACAGCGCCGCGCCGGGCGCGACCTCCCACGCCTCGCCGCCGCCGCGCGCGCCGTGTCTAGCAAGGCTCCCACACCTCTGCCGGAGGACCTCCCGGACGACACTGTGGCCCTCGCTGCCGCGGTTGCCGACGCGACTGTCGCCGTGGCCTCCGCCTCCGCGGTCGTCTTCTCCGGCTTGTCCTCCCTCTCCAACGCAGCCGCCGCCGCCCGTGTCGAGGTCGCCTCCACGCCCTGCTGGATCACCACCCCCGCAAGATTCACCGCCGCATCGGACGGACCAAGAACCAGCCACCACCCCATATGGTGGGTGGCCGACCTCGTGCGTTGGATGTCGCGCGCGAAGCGGCGGTCCGCCGAGAAACAGAACGGCGGCGATGACGACGAGTCGTCCACCGTGCAACTCCGATCGGAGTCCCGCATGAAACCGGAGGAGAGGGCGCGGAAGGCGGCACTCGAGCGGCACGAGAACTTGGAACGGTGCATCGCCAACGTCGACAGCAGCGGCGAGAAGGTGTTCCGAGCTTTGGTCAACACTAGAGTCTCCTTGCTCAACATTCTGAGCCCAACCTTCTGATGTCCGAACAGCTCGAATTAAAATTTGAGACACATTTTATTTTAGCTTGCATGTTTGGACAGAATTTGTATATAGTAAAGTGTCCTTCCGGACGCAGTCTGTTCGTTCGCCTGCATCTTTCAAGAGCTTCGGAACCGGGTGCTCAAAATTGCAAAATCTGCATTATTTGGTCCGGTTCTTGGCAACAACCCATGGAATCCAAATGTGGCAAATTATTTCACAAAAGTCTTCGTTGTCTACACTATCCATCCAGAGAACCTTCTAGATTGAGCGAAAATTTTGGCTTGCTCCTCCCATACATCTGAATTTAATCGTCCATGGATCCAGCCACCGTGCCTTGAAGAAAACCCTGACCAAGCGTTAAGTCATGTTATTTCTGGTCCAAATGGTGCAGCTTGTCTATCCCCAAAGGCGTCAGCTAGCTGAACCGAAACACACGAGATTGGTACCTGTTGTACACTAGAAACGCTATGAATTTTATGATCGTGCATCGCTCCGTAGTACTACATTTGGACAGTGTAACATCAGTAGTACCAAAAACACTGTTATGCAATGCCTAAACGTTACCGTACGCCGTCATTGGCTTGTTGTCAAGTTCGTCAGTTCGTGGCCACAGGAATATCCTTTTACAAGCTCGGAGCCCCTGTGAGCAAGTCACGCGGGTCCAGCTCGTGTCATCTCTGCTCGTTGCCGGGGGCATGCTTAACTGGTGACAAATGTGCGCTTAGCTGGACTTACTGTGCAGGGGGCGCGCGCTGCCGGCTCGACAGCTCCGATCGCGGTGCGCACTGCATGCATTTGGTGAGTTGGTGCGGATCATACCTGTCAGTACCATTTGGAGGCATTTGGCTCTTGGAAGGGATATTCCGGTACTAGTTTACACCGTCTAATATAATAATATATATTTATAACTATATATATATATATTTCTTTAATTATATACATACCTAATTTCACTTGTAATGTTACTTGTTAAACATATAGTTTGATTAGTTTTATAGACGATATTATGGATTCGGCCGATGACGAGTATTATTCGGTATGGAAACACATACGCAACGCAGAGCTACTCTGTTAAGTCAAAGCCACTTTTGACACTGTTTCGCACCGTATTTATAAAAATAACAGTATACCGAGCGTATTGACAAAAATATCGTTTCTGCCATCTGGGCCGAGCGGTAGCACCCGTGAGGTGACACGCGGCGCATCCTTGGTGATGTAGAAACATGCACCTGCAACAAGCCGATGCTCCTGCATAAGCCATGCTCACATGTGTACAAGACATGTGCGCAAATAAGGCAGATGTCCGAGCCGTATACCTTAGAGTACCATGACATGCAACATATTTTTCAGTACATGGAGTGCAGAGTTTCACTCCTACGGTTGGACATGAACTACAGAGATCTTTGGCTGGACATACTGCAATGGGCCCCCAACAAGGAGTTGAAGATAACTACGAAGTGACGTCAGCAGACATAGCGCTTCCAAAACGACATGGATGTGAGCTAACATACCAGTATTTCCCGCACAGTGAAATGTCAAATGTGTCATACATTCGGGCACTCATTGAAGGATTGCCTCAACAGACCAAGCTCGTCTGGTCGCCACTCAGGGTCATAATCTCATGTATTTGTTACTGTATCGCATTAATTCATATTTGTACACATTTGAGATGTATTTGATAATGTTTGTTCAATGCATATCGACCCCTCTAGCTTAATGCACATAACACAACATTTGAACAGTCCACTAAAAAAACAGCAACCGCAACGATGCGTACATCATTCAGTTACATGCTTTACAATATTGAAAATAACCACGATCTACATGCTATAACCTTCCTATATTGACGACCTCCTCGTTGCCCTTTCGCGCTGCATCTGTTGCCGGAGGTCATCGTTCTCCTCATTGAGACTGTCAATCTGCGTCTCTATCTCTAATATTCGCCCCCACAGTGTATCCACGTACCTCGCAACATAGTGTTCACGGGGAGGATCGATCCAGCGGACGAAGTCGCATTTCTCCATCTGCACGAAAGGAGGGTTAACATGAAAGCGCTATTACCAGTAAGACAAAATAAACTATTGGTTAATTGTATCCCAGAGTGTGGGCATAGGAAGAAACGTCATCCGCTATTGAAATGGCCATCGAGGACCTGCACGTCTGCGTCCTCCCTATATCTACATTTCGGCCATACCGGTTGAGCCCCCCTGTTTGGCCTCAAGCGGTAGTTATGACTGAAGTTCTCCCTCCTTTCCAAGAGAATGTCTTCTTTTGGCGACCCCGCTCTGACTGGCCTCTCGATGTCTGACATGCTATGTTATTGTATGACACAGAAGATTCTTCTTCCTATAAGAAACGAAGTTTAGATGATCGATTGCAGGAGCTCTGTATTTGAAGTGAGCGAAAAGTGAGTCAGGTGCGTTCCCACTAGAAATTACGGACGCGATGTTGACATGCACCACCTCGGGCGACAGCGGATACCACGGTAAAAATGACATATGTGCGCACGACGGAGCGGACAAGACGGGGCGACATGACTGGACTAACATTTGTGCCGATGAGGGAGCGGGCGGGGTGGCCGTTATGTCAAGCGAACACATGTTTGAATGACATTAGTACGGACGAGAGAGCGCGCGAGAGGGGCACATACAGAGAGTGACAATTATACAAACCGAATAGCAGCAAATAATATATACCACGATTGACCGACACATGGCACTTTAAAACATGCATGAGGATCGTTAATTTCATGATTAAGTTAACCCGAATAAACGTGGCAAATTCAGATCATATAAAATTTTCAAAATATTGCACAATAACTATTACCGTATCGGAGGGCTTCACATAAAATTTCGTATTTTTTGAAGCTCGTTTGCTATATGTAAAAACTCGTAAAAATATCAAAATTGTATGATTTTTTAGCAATATTGACAACTGTTAAAATTACCAAAAAAATTACAATATGAAGTACGTTATCTCAGGGGACTGTACATAAATTTTTGTAATTTTTTGAGCTCATTTGATATATTTAAAAATTTAAACAAACACTAAAGACCGGCTAATTAGCTGGCCTAATTACGTGTCGTCGCTTCCCTGGACGGCAGGTAAGCCTGCTGTCTGCCCCGAGCGGTAGGCTGCCTGCCGTCCGGTGAGGGGGCGACAGGCGTCGTCCAGTCCTCGAACGACAGAAACAATATATTTATCAATACATTTGATATACTGCTATTTTTATAAATATAATATGAAACAGTATTAAAATTGGTTACTGCTATTTTTATAAATATAATGTGAAACAGTATTAAAATTGGTTTTGGCTCCTACTCTATACCGTTTTAAGGAGCAGAATGGTATTGATAAGTTTGGTGCGATTGTCTCTTCACTTTTCTACCTGTCCTGCCACGCCGCGCCCTATTTCGGAAAGAATTTAAGATGCCTTCTTCCCTCTGTTCGTGCACTGACGATGGCAAAATATCATGTGCATTCGCGATGCATGTGTGGCATCATTTGACAGACATGTGAGCCGTCATGTGAATATGTGATAGACACAGGCACCGATCATCGCACGTTATATGCTTAGCTTGACCAGCCAGGCTCGCCACCAATCTCCCCTGTACAGTACCGATAAAAAAAAAACGTCGCAGCGCCACATGCGCGAGACGGACAGTTTTTCTTTGTTTAAGCCGGGACGAATGCGTGGAGTCGCCCTGGGCCCATGGCAATATGAAACGGCAGCGCGCAGGGTTTAGCTGGTTGGTTCCCGACAGGCTGCTCCCGGGGTCTGCACGTGGACTCGTTTGTTCCATGCACGTTGTAGAGTTACTTGGTTTTCTCACGGTCTCTGCTGTTGGGTCGCCGGGCCGTGCCGTGTCGGCCGGTTGTTGGACGGGTGATCCAACAGCTCAGCATGCCTCATGTCTAGCCTGAGCCAGGATGGGATGGGTTGACTCCTGCAGTACCTGCTAGTACTCTCCTTTTTTTAGAGTTTAGAGGATGCAGCCCCTGCTACTAGTGCAGCAGTGCTGATCGATCTAGATGCTAGACTGCTGGGTTTTTTTATTTTCTAGGAAGTAAAGATGGGCCGCAAAGTCATGAGCGTGCCTGTCCGTGGATGGGCTGCAGGTTGCGCTGCTATTGGGCCTAATCGTTTTCTGCCCGAACTGACTGACTCCAACTTCTGTTCTTTCTAAAGCCTAATTTGGACCAGTTCGTGTGGTACTTCTGCTGAGCCAAGCCCAAAGCAGTTTTTTGGGTTCAAACAATTCCAGCATCTCTCTCTCTCTCTCCAAAGAAAAAAAAGTTGATCTTGATTCCTCAGTAACTAGGCCTAGGCGATGGTCAGGCTTGCACGTGCAGACACGCTTTAACATTTGCTCTTATTTTTGGCACACCCCTCGGCCCTCGTGCTCAACAGAGGTAAAAACAAAACCTGCAGTGGCATGACGGTTTCATATATGACGGTGCACCGCGTGTTTCCACCCTGTGGGAAAAAAAAATCACCGTGTATACATTTAAGCCCCGTTTGGATGCGAGAAATTTTTTCCCCATTCATGTAAAAATTAAATTGTTTTACGTGGAATTCCTACGAGATCCCTTCGCTCCAAACAGACACTTGTTCTCGAATGTGCATACATATATTTTAGCTACGCTCTATTAAGAGGTTTCGCCCTTAGCCTGTTTCTAAAATACTCAATATTTACAGCTTGCACTTGTCTTTAAAAGAACTGCTTGCACTTTACCTCCAATGTCTTGATCCTGGCTCCATTTTGTGCATTGATGAAGTGGACGTTTTTCACATCAATGTACTCCACGGATGCCCTTGCTCCTTTCTTACCCAGACTCAATCAAGAACATAAGAGATAATTTGGGTTTTAGATGTTCTTGTGAACTATATTCGATTCTCTTCAAAGTGAACCCTAGCTAAAGAACCTTATGTTCTTGATTGGTTTATGTTCCTAATGTCTTGAATAAATCTTATACAAAATTTTAAAATGTTTGGATAAGAATTGAGCAAGTTTTTGATATTTAAGTTTTGTCCTGAGAGGCTTTCAGGTTTTGGAACAAGGGACCGGTCAGACCGGCCCCAGCGGTCAAATTACCATTGTCCCTGCTCAGTTCCATGGCAGTTTGATAGGCTTTGTGTTGAAGGTTGCTGATTTTTTAATTTAGGTCTCTAGCCCTGTTTTGTAAAATATAGTTGGTACAATCTAAACTTAGTGACACTTATAGTCACTTAAGTGAAGATTTTAGATTTTAGCGGAATCTAAACCAATTTTATCATCTTTCCGACTCTTAAGCTATGAGATAAACAAAAATGGATCGGAAACTGAAAGTGTGTGTTTTACCTCAAAATGTTCTTAGAATATAATATCAAACAATTACACATTTACACCAGAGTTTCATCCAGTTTGGGCAAAACGTGCAAGCTATTAGTTTAGAGCACCCAATTTGCATATGTAATCTCATATATGTACAAGAGAACAGTAAACAACCACTCCGTTCAAGACAGCAGTCTCAAGAAAATGAAGAAAACAACCATACAGAACTTGTAGCCTATAATGAAAAGTCTCGAGGAACATTCAGCACACTGAAATGTCAACAATTAAACAAAAAAAAAGAAGCTAAATGCTGTAAAAAGATCAAATTCCAAATATAAAAGGGGCAGCTCTGCGCCAGTTAATAATGCCCTACGCGTTCTCGGTACAATTTCTTTCTTTTTCTTCATGTTTCAAGTTATGTACAAATTTCATGGGGAGCCAAAAATACTAGTTACAACCATTTATTGTGAAAGATAAATCAAGAGTAACTATCAAACCCAGCAAACTAACAAGCACATTACATCGAAAACTTTAAAGGGGAAAAAAGGCTTTAGCACCTATTTACGGTACAAGCTAAATGATATGAATGAATAACCATGAAAAAGAAGTCTTCTAATTTGCCCCTCAGTATTCGTTGAAGTCTTCTAATTTGCCCCTCAGCATTCGTTCAGACTAATCTAACACTGTACAACTGTCTTCCTCATACTGAAGGCCTGCTTCTGCATTGACAAGACAGAGAGAGCATTAGAGCTTTCAAGTCCAAGTCAGAAATACACAAAGGAAAGTCATATTTCCCAGTTTGATTCAACATGTCTTTTTTTAACGAAAATTTTGATTCATCATATCAAATACCCATTGGTGCCAAATATTGTTAAAGCTACAATTAAAAGCCAGTTTATATTATGAGAATCAAACATGAAGGATACATGCATACCATCAAGTGTATAAAGGCTAATGTCATTTACTCACTTCAAGTATTTCGTATTTACCTGTCTTTTCTGTAAGCTCTTCCTGATTTCTACAAGTCTCCAAGAAAAAACAGGAGAAGATAAATTATGTAGCAGCTTCTGTCCACAAAAAACTTTGCCGCCAATCCCTTTGAAATGACAAAACCTATTATGATAATTATCCATTTTAAGTGGCTAGTCTGAGATCATGTCCTCCAATTCAGGAATGTCTGATCCACCAATACGACTATAATCTGAATCAGTTTCATTTGATGAATCCCTTCCCAAGGGTGTATTCTCTCCATAGTCCAAATCCCTCCAGTCGAACTCCCCATCACTAGAATGAATCTCAAAAGCTTCCCCAACATGTTTACTTAGGTGTGGCTTACTATGTCCAGTTCTGCCCTTTGTCCTTGCACAAATGCAGTCCATAGGGTGCTCATGGAATTCACCTCTTCCTGGTTTAATCTCGTTGGGCTCCCCCATAAATCCCTTTTGGAACGTCTGAACTTTGGATGCAAATGTATCCCAACTCATGCTGGTTCGATTGAGAAAGAGTGAGTAAAGCTTCTTAGCATTGGGCCGTATGGTCCTCTTGTGCCCGAAATATCTCCTGAAACCCACATTTTGTCAATCAATCACCATTTCTTTAGAGGGTATTGGAAGATGTAAGCAACAATTTGGTCTTGTTGAATCTACTGTTATTAAAATTATTCAGAAGAACACCAAAAAAAATTACCTTCGACCAGCCAACATTCTGGCCATGTTGCCATTATTGTTTGTCACAAAAACATTGCTCCCATCACACACGATAAAATCAAGGGCAGCCATGCGAGACGAAAATGACAAGAATGGTGCCAACTCCTCCTTGCTTGCTAGAGTCTCCTTCGAGTGAAAGTTTGGGAAGAGCGCTTTCAGAGGTGCCAATGTCTCCTCTCCTCCATATACATCCCCCGATGCAACGTATAGGTGCACGTCCTTCCCAAACCCCAACGCCCTGAGCATGAGGCCAACTTCTTCTGGTGTTAGAGGGCATTTGCCATGCCGGCGTTCTCTGTCAGGGTTGCTTGCCTGCACATGAATTTACAAATGTGTAACTGTAAAAATCTGAAATGATCACACTTCAATAACCATCACTAGGAAATACTACTCTCTTAACCATCACTAGGAAATACTACTCTCTTACATGCAGTGTCTTCCACCTCCTACGAATTGCACGTAGTTCCCTTCTCTCAATTTCCCCACCCCCAAAGTAGCATCCGGAGAAGGCGAGCATGTCAGGCTCAAATCTGTCATAGCTTATGTGGGTAACAGAGCTCGTTTGTACTGTGTAGGCAACAAAAAATTTTCGACAAAAAACAAATACCTTAGGTGAAGAGCAATGAAGCGTCCACTTTTGGCTCTCATTCTTTGAACAAGCATCTGACCCATTTGGAGAATTGGATCTGTGAACTGTAGTGCATGATAATTGACTCTACACCTCAGCTTTTGAAGATCAGTCTCTAACCTATTGGAAACCCGGTAGTCAAATTTTGTTAGCTGAACAACCTGCATGGGAGGAAATGCAAGAAGCATGTCAGAATTGAACATTTTTAGCCAAAAGTTTTGAACATAAGAAGCACGTCAGGTTGACAAACTGTAACGCTTACATGCTTTTTTAAAAGAGCAGGTAGTACTCGGTTCTCGTAGCATTTTGGAGTACACTTCCTAGGAACACGCATCTTATATGGAGATGGTGTTTTCCCATTCCTATCAGGTACTTGCCGTATGATCTTTACATCATTTGAGAGTGAGGATATGAATGAATCAACATCAAATATCTCTGCAAAATCACTGCGATGAACAAAAGATTAGCAGAAGGTACTTTGCTACAACAACCAAGAGAGGGTAAAGATTGTAACCTCGCATCTTTCCAGAAGGATTTCTGATCGAGCTTTGGAATGGCAAGTGTTGCATTCAGAATGCGGGCTGCAATAACAGCATCTATGATCTGAAAATCAGATAAGCAGCATAGTTCTCCCGTCATTCACGGAAAAGGATAATTCAGTAAAAAATATGGGGCAAATCACGTTGAGAAAAACTAATGTTCGAACAGGAGAATTTTCTCATAACTTCATTTCTCCATTCATTAAGGAGCAAAGAGAGTTGAGCTCACACACAAGCAACTAATTCACTGAATACATATTGCTAATTAAATATGGTAACTCAGATTAGAGCAAGCTTGTCACCAATAACAAACTCTTATAGAGGGTAGTTGTTCAGATTATTCACTAACAGAATTAGCAAGTCAGGATTTCCAAAGAAAGAGGGTAGTTGACTAGTTGTAAATAGCAGCTAGTGATACAAGAAATGAAAGAAATGCAGGTGCAGTCACGCAGGGCGTCCAAAAGTAGTTGGAGTATACCAGAAAAGACAGAAATGCACGGATGTGGTCATGGAGGGCATCAACAAATTGTTAGAGTATAACTAGCTGACGGCCCATCGTATCAGAGAGTACTTGGGGGTAAATCACTAACTAGTACACGCTGCACGCGTACAATTGAAGAAAAGGGATTTGAAGCTAGAATAGTAGCTAACACGATTCCTGAGTCTCATCATTGCCAAACAAGGCATCAGGCCACCAAGTATTCAGACGGTTTATGTATGTACTGAAATCACAGGGTAATTTAATTATCGCATGGTGCAATCAATAAAAAATTGAACAAATTGATGGCAGATTGCTCAATTGGCAGCATGTATCATCCTCTTACCCCTGTTCGCTGCTGGTTCAGGCCCCCGCTCGTCGCGATCATCAGATAGAGATTCGACTCGGTGACGGCCTTGGCATCTGCCGAGTCATAAAAAAAGCGAGCTTTATTGCTACCAAACACAAACAGTGGCAATTCTAATCGTATCCCAATCAAAACTTTTCGTATACGAAAAGAAATCAAAAGGCTGCAAGTAACGCGTACCGGTGAATTCTTTGGTCGCTTTGCTGCAGCCGAAGAAGTTGCTCGCCGCCTTCGACACCCAGAGATCTTCCCCCAGCTTGCTCCCACCACTCTGCAAATCCAGAATTAGACGAATTGACCAGTGAATTCCCCCGCGAAACGCAAGAACCGATGAACCAAACGCAGAATTATCCACTCACAGGGACGGAAAAATCCACGGTGCCAACTACATTTCTACGCAGCTCGCCTGGCTTGTTCAACTGCTCAGAGAAACAAAGGGGGGAAACAGAAAAAAAAAACAAGAATCCACATTATGGCAGGAACTGGGATGAAATCGGAGGCCAACCCATTGCACGAACCGACGACTCCCGTCGTCCCAAAATCGCAGCTTTAGAGGGCGCCTACCAAGAACGGCGGGTTCGGGCGCCGGACGACACGACCGCTGCCGCCGCCGCCGTTGCCGAGAGGCGGCGACAAGAAGCAGTCGAACGCGACGACGATGAGCAGCAGCCCGGCCGCCGCGAACGCCGCCGCGGCCGACGCCACCGCGGGCACCACCCACCGGCCGTGGTGGTGATGGCGCCGCCGCCTCGACCCCATGCGCTCCACCTCCTCCCACGCACGTACGTATGCACGCAGCGCGCGCGCGCGGTGGTGCTGCACACCTCTGCTCCTTGCCCTGCGAGCGACTCCTCAAAGGCGGCGGCCTCTTCTTGGCATTCTCTCCCCGCTTCTCCTGTCCTTTTTGATCGAGTGCGTGTTTCGATGCGTTTGGATTCGCGGCAGTGTTGAGATGGGAAGCGGAGGCGGAAGCTTTCAGTTGGGTGGCAACGTTTGGAATGCTGGTAGAGAGCACGAGGCGACGGCGAGAGGGAGGGTAAAATGATAATAAAGCGCAAGGTCAGGGGCTAAAGTGCAACAAATAGTGGCCCAGTAAAAAAATTGGAAGATCAGAGCGAATCTTATCAGATTAGCCGTTTTTAATTTCGTTTGTCTGTTCGTTTCGGACTAAAGCGAAATTAACAAATAATTGTTTCGTTTCTTCTCTCATGTGATCCCATATGAGCCGATCTGGCTGCTTCTGTGCGTGCGTGTCTCTTAGCTAGCGAGGAACATGACCGGGTCTGTTCTTTTTCATTGTATCTTAGTGGTTTTTTTTTTGCTGCGGCTTGTATCTTTTGAACTGTTCGTGTGAGAGATTACAGAATAACAGAAACTCATATGTGGTTTTGCCGACATAAATAAAATCGGTACAGTATCATTACTATTATAAAAGAACGAGTTGGTGATCGTATGTCCCTTCTCCTCTAACCGCCTCATTCTCAACTTCTCACCACTCTATATTTTTTAACTGATCAAAGTAGTTCTCTTCCATAACATGATTATCTATATATCTAATAAATTTTGTTACAACGCACGAGCAGATGACTAGTATACTATAATTAATTAGTAGTCCATATCTTAAAAAGATACTTCATTTAAAAGCTAGTTACTGTAGAAAAATCGAAAATCAGCTTTTTAGAAACTGAAAAGAACATAGCCAACGACGATTAGTAATAACCGCTACATTCAGGGTGCCTTCCGCAGAAATACCCTTTGCTCTGCTCCCACATAGTAATGGCGAGATTACAAAGATTTAACCGTTGTCTCTATCATCATTCACGAGCACTAGTGTGAATTTTAATTATGGGCTCATTGAACGTGCAATCTATTTGGTGCTTGCTACTAATTTATTGCATTTGCTAATAAAAAAGCATTTTCACTGTTATACTCATAATTTAATTTTTTGAGAATACAACAGAGAGCGCATACTTACATCACACCACATGCATATGCATTCTATTGGAAGTTGTTTTCTAGATTTATCTAGTTCTTCACAAAACAGAGATGCACGTTTTCTCACTAAACGCACGCATCAGATCATGGTGGTGATCGGTTCGGCTGAAAGCTGAAGGCTTATGGCTGAAAACACTTGTGGTGATCGAAAAAACACCAGTAATGAGAGAGGCTTATTTGACATAATTAAATTTAAAAATTAAAAATATAAAAATATGCTAGCCCATCACAGACAACGCAAACGAATACGAGAAAAAAAGAACCGACAAAAAAGCTAAAAAAAAAAGTTAAAAATTCAGAAAAAGACGAAATTATAAGTAGTGCAAAAATAAGCTTAAGCCAATAAGCTTAAGCTATATTGAGCAGGGCCCATATCCGGACGGGTGATCTGCACATGGCAGCGCTCACCACTGAGCTGTGGTTTTTCTTCTTTTCAAGGTGATTTTTTCTTCTTCCAGAGATGCCAAGACGCCTACCACTCTACCAGGCACTCCAGTGTGCCGTTTGCCCAATAGAAGTGTTACAAGTAGGCATCTGCACTGCACGACGTGCTAATTAACGTGCAAGTAGCAAAATTTTTAATTCATGTCCCGTCAACAAAGGGGAGAAGAGAACAACATGGAATATATATATATATATATACATATATATATATATATATATATATATACATATATATATATATATATATACATATATACATATATATACATACATATATGCACATATGCATATACATACACATACACATATATACCCTTTATACTAATTACTTTAGGTACATTTGTATACTAATTATAAGATACTCCAATGTGAACCGCACGGAAAACTTGTAAAGGAGTTCATAATTTTTAGCGTATTTTGTAAATACCCTTATATACGCGTATAAAAAAGAGTATGTCGAAAAAAATGTACATACCACTTCTGAAAAATTGTTCATACCACCTAGGTAGGGATTATCTCGCAATGTAGGGATTATCTCGCGTAACGGAGGGTATGTACGTGTAGTATATAAGTATTTAAGACCATCTAGGTGGTATGAACAATTTTTTTAGAAGTGGTATGTACATTTTTTTTGACATACTCCTTTTTATACGCGTATATAAGGGTATTTACAAAATACGCTAAAAACTATGAACTCCTTTACAAGTTTTTCATGTGGTTCACATTGGAGTATCTTATAATTAATATACAAATGTATCTAAAGTGATAAAGGAGTATTTCAAGTTTGTTTAGGTGGTATATTAGAGGTGGGTGTAATTACACCCGGTGTAAAATATATTTTCCTATATATATATATATATATATATATATATATATATATATATATATATATATATATATATATATATATATATATATATATATATATATATATATATATATATATATATATAACACTCCTTCCTTCACCAGTAGTGAGAATAATAACCCTAAAGATTAGTTTAGAAGATCTGCATCTGATCGATATCGATGGCGTACTGTGCAGAAAAGTTTGTTACACAAGTGGGATGGAGCGTATGGTGGGGCAAGCTAACAAACTGGACACAAAAGGGCAAAAAAATGATGTGTTGATATGTGGATTAGAAGAAAAGTCTCCATCAACCTAATCTCAGCCGGTGGTCCCATCCCAGCCCATCAGCTGAATTGGTTGTCGGTCGGCTCTTCTTTTTTCCCTTTTATTTGTGAAGGGTCACGAGAGGCCTATAACTTTGTTACGATAAATCATTATTATTTTAGAGTGAAAATTCAGAATTTGTAAATTTGTAGATTTTTCTATATAGCTGATAGAAATGGATCATTTTAAAAAATTCGAGTTATGAGATAATTTGGTGACCTAGGTCAGTGGTTATAGATTGTATAAGACATGTTATTGTTAATGTTGGTCTAGTTGTGAAGAATGTGTGTCCAAAAATGATTTCTTTGTCTTTAGATGTGCATGATGGCTTTGTGTTGACTATGTTCAACGGTAAGGATCAGGGTTACGCTAATAGAGGAAACGAGGCTCAGAACAATAAAAGTTGTCGGGTGAGATGGATGAGCTCAAGCATGGCACAATGCAAGAGGAAAATGTTGAAGAAAGTTCGAGCTACAGGTTACACCATATGTCTTGGTCGGTCCAATTGAGATGCAATCCGGTGGAACCGAAACAGGAGAGTCTTGATGATGCGTGGCAAGTCGGTAGTACACGTACACATAACAAGCACGGTGATTGCTTGCAATAGAATGGGATGACCAGGTCAAGAAATGTTATTTTTGTAGTTTGACCAAAATACTAGTAACTATCTTGGAGCAAAACCGTAGTGCTTGAGTGACGTTTGGGAGAGCGGTTTAGGTTAAGGAGAAATTGAGAAGATCAAGTTGGATCAAGTATAAGGACTTAGCGGATTCTGATTTATGCGCTTTGAAAAGTTTGCATAAGTGGAGTGTGTGTTAAAACCTGTGTGGGGGTTATCGGGTTTTCCCATATATGTTAAGTGAATGGTATCCACTAAGAGTTAGATGAGGCTAGTTAGCTCATCTATTTAACCGATTGGGATGGAGACTTGTAATTAACCATTCTCTTGAGATCAAAGGTTCATGAGTTCTAGGGTTAGAGTTTGAGAGAAGTTAAGTGTTATGATGTGCACTCTTGTCCTCCAGGTGGAGTGGCTATAATACGTTCATTCTCAAATAGCAATACATCAAAATTTGTATATTTCCATGAATCTCTATTGTGTTGATTGATTTACTCTTGATTTGATTGGTTTTTTTCTCATTTCTCTCTCTCCTTCTTGATCTTGTTGTACCAAAAACGTGTAAGAGATAGAGATAACCTCTGAAAATCAATTTACACATATCTAGGCACTTACACGGCAAATTTATGAAGAAACTCAGTTTTTGCTCCTTTTAGCCTCTTCGGGTAATTTCTTGGTCGAGATGTTTCTACCTTGATTTGTTTAGTGTTCTTACTTGTTGGAATATGTGGGAACACATTTAGATCTATCTTAGCCATCATTCATCGACGATAAGTCATATTCACTGTATTTGGTTTTTAACCTGTTTCTGATGCAACCTTTCTTTAAATGAAAAAATGTCAGAACATTGCCAATGATTTTTATGATGGTTGATTGGAATATGTTTCTAACATTCTAGAAAATGTGCATATCAAATTTAAAGTGATTTAGAGTTTTGTTGAGAGTTACCTCAATTTTAAGTTTTAGCCTGATTTCAGTGCAACGGAGCTTCGCAAACCAAAAGATCCTATTTCCCTCAAGTTCTTTCAATATTTTTTGTGGGGTAGGTTTCTAAGATCATGATCTAGTCTTGATTCAAGTTTCAAGTCTTTTTGATCTACGGATCAAAAGTTTTCATATATTTTCGTTTTTGAAATAGTGCTAGTTTTACTGTTCATAGAGCTAAAATTAATGTAGCACCGAATGTTTTAAGAATTTTGGGTTCTTTATGTTCATAGCTTCTTATCACTAATAAAGTAAATAATTAATGAATACTTAGGGGAAAAAAATTAAAGATGTGTTACAATTTGATGTGTTAGGGAAATAACTGGCTTGCCAATAAAATATCTATTTACTGATCATGCATATTAGCTGTTTAATTGTGTACAATTAAATCTTAGTCCGCCATGTATTTGCATCCGTTGTTATTTTAGCCGTTCCCATCGTCCAGGCACTAAAATACGTTGCATAATACGGAATTAATCGTGGACTATATGTTTTGACTAGAGTTCAGTGTGGCATCCTGTACTGTCCATCTGTCATTGACTCGATCTTTCTCTTTTTTCCCCTTCTTATAGATGAAGCAACAAAGAAATCTAGCGCACGGATTTGGTCGCAAACACTGAAAAAAAATCGAATATTCTTTTCAAAAGGAGATGCTCTAACAAGGCTACCTAGCTGTTTCCCATGATTTGCAGTATCTACGGCTAAACAAACCCAGCCATTACCTGAAGAGGAGCTTAGCTTGACTCTGCACCATCCAACTCCACATATATATCAGCCTACGTTCTTTCAAAACCGACACAACAAATTTAAGTGACAAGACAAAAGTTTCTACCAAAAATTCTAATAATTACGAGGAGAACTGAAATATCAAGCGGATGATCAAAATGTTTTTTTTTTTATTTTTGCGAGGAGAAAGTGAAATGCTAACAACCATGCTGATAACAACTTGGCTGTGCCCCATGTCTGTACGTACGTACGTAATTAGCTAGACAGTACACAGAATTATTCTCTGGCACTTGATAATGCGGTGTCACACGCATTTTTGACCCCTTTTGAGGTGGCTAAGGCTCAATTCAATGATCATGATTAAGCTTTTCCTCCTTTGATAAAGCTTGGTTTGTGCTCAGTTGGCCTCGAGCGTGTGATGCTCTCCAGCCTTTTCGTGTTCGAGCTTTGAGTTCAGCGCTGGTGCTCATTTCTAGGATAGGATACAAACGAGTGTACGTTAAGTAGAAATCACGTGCACATATTTCGTATCGTCTGGTCTCTTTACAAAAATATTTAAATATGTATTAACGGATGCGTACGTGTGTGTGTATACGTTTGGTGGTGATTTGTGCATAATATAAGTTGTGTGTATCCATTTGATTTGTACCCTTAAAAAAAGCTTGCTTTGTGAATCAAAACGAAGGTGATGGAAGGCATGCGGTGCTCTACAGAACTTACATCCATTTTGATGGAGATTTTTTTATTGGATTGGGTTAATATTAGAACCATCTATCTGCTCATTTCCACGGCGATCAACGCAGAGTACAGAGGTCGGTGGGTGCTGAACTTTTGTTTAGTGACACGAGGACGAGGGGATGTCTGGGGAGAACAGTTTTATAGAGTCCCTCTCCGTACGTGTACGTCTGAAAACTCGATATGGTACTACTACTGTACAGGTTTATTAGAGTGCCAATTAAACGATGGCACCAACTACCCTACGTACGTAGAAGCTCTAGGTAATGCATGGGCATGCTGGCATCTTGCCTAAAATGCAGAGACATTAGTCGCTGGTGCTACTGTAAACTACGAACGTTTCCTCTCTCTAGGATGAGTAGATGCAAGCAGAACAGGGGCTACGGACGCTCGGCCATTTCAAATAGTAATATTTTTTTACTTTTAAAAGCTAAAAGTTATTTAGAACGTATTAATTTTTTAACATAATTTTTTTTATTTTTCTTTATATTATTTATAAAGATATAATAGTTTTTTTATTTTTTATTTTTAAATTGAATAGCTTAGAAAAGGTTACGCGGCGGAACCACAATATTTTAGAACGGCCCACTTACGTTCATCCTTTTTGAAAGATTTTTTGAGTGTTTTGTTTTTTTCTCTTAATTTTTTATATTGTATGCGATGATATTTTTGTTTTTTAAATTTAATTATTTAGAAAAAAAATTAGTCATCACTGTAGTACAACTTTAGTCGCTACTATAAAAAACAAAAGTCAGAAGCCTACGTCTCTTTAGAGCACTACCTAAAATTCACTCGCATACTCGCATCCAATCCAGCTCCAAGGGCGACTTCTCACTTTTGGACTGCTAAAAAGAAGCCAGTAACTTTGTGCCGTGTAAGGGTCTGGTGTATGCGAATCCCCAAGGATCGTGCCTCCGCGCCAACACATGCAATGCATGCCCTTGTTTCATTAGATCAGCTAGCTCCACATATGCCAATTTTTTGAAGGCTTGGACGGCGATTCCGCAGCTAACAGCTTCACTCCGCGTAATGGCCTACGTACCTAGAAGGCCATTTGATTAGCTTTGGTTTCTCACAAATATCAAAGCCACGCATGCCAAGGTTATACTCCATCCATGTCCAACAAGTTCCATCCTACTAGTAACACTTTTGCTTCTAGCATCAGTGATCTGGAGTACTGTATTTGTACGGGCCTAAAGTGCAACACTCATCACCAAGGGGAGTACACCCTCTTCTAGTGTAGCAGCAGTAAATTAAAGAGAGAAAGCGGTGTGGATATGTTTAACTGAACAAAGCAAAGCTTTTTAATTACGTAGCTAGCTTTCAGACATGGCATTTCTTTCCCCTGTTTTTTTTGTTTTTTTTTTGGTAGCATGATCTGATAAAGAAACCATTTCATCTCCTCGTGGCCATAGCTTTCCATCCAGCAGTGGGCGTCACCCCCCCAAGGGCCGAAGCTGCGTGCCAACTACGGCTCTGCTCTTTTCAGCTTCTAAAAACTGTTTTTTGATTTTTCTACAGTAATTAGCTTTTAAACGGAGTATTTTTTAAAGATAGGATCTACAAGTTAATTGTAGTACATACTTTGCTAACTCCATTTATATCGGCAAAAACCGCACATGAGTTTCTGTTACTCTGTAATCTCTCGTACAAATAGCCTAAAAGACACAAGCCGCAGCTAAAAACCATAAGCCACAGCAAAAAAACACGCCCTACATTTGACTATTTGCATGCAATGAGGCGAGGTGAGGCCCAAAACTGACCCCGACGGAAAGCAAGTTACCAACCGCTGTACTAGTGTACTACTATGCCTAATCTACGAAAGGGATTTGCATTGGGTAAGAACGATCGACAGCATCGCCATTAAGGTAGCACCGATTCAATCAATCATGGAGATGGATTTAACGGCACTTAAGTGACTTAATTTAACCCATCAGGCCACCACACGAGCAACTTCGACACCCTAACCCAAGTGCGTGCACAGGTGTCCTCTCATCTTTCGTACTAAAATTAAGTCCTTGTAGTACTAAAATTTGCACACGTAGGCTACTAATAGTCTGCTACGCAAACTTACCCCAATGAAAGTAATATTCCTTTCGTACTGCAATATAAGTCCAAACTCATTATAAACATAGATCAAGAATATATTAAATCTAAAAAAATTAATATCATTGGACCATACATGTCTCTATGAAAGAACATACTATAACTACTCAATCACCTTTTCTGCATTAAAATATATGTATAGAGTAAAAATATTGCAATAACTACACTTTGATTACCTCAATAGACTTAGAGCTTGTTCTTTTTAGTTTATAGCTTATGATTTTCCTCGAAAAAAATCAGACGACTTCTTCACCGTCGTTTCGAAACGGCTTATCAGGATAGCCTTTTAGAAGCGGCTTATCGACTTTTGGTTCATTCTTACGAGCGCTCGCATTAGAGCTAAAAGGCATAGGGTCTGTTTGGCAACGGCTGCGACTTATGGCTTTTGGCTGAAATTTTTGAATTTTGGCTGTTTACGGTACAGATTACGGAGAGAGAAATACTCACTTGTAATTTTGGATGGTACAGATGTTGAGCTTTTAGCATGTACGCCGTTTAACTTGTAGACCCCATCTTGAGAAAATACTTCGTTTAAAAGTTATATACTGTAGCAAAAGCCAAAAGCCGTCAGCTTTGGAGGAAAAGAACAGACAGCAAGTATAAGTCATAAGTCACGGTCCAAAAGAACACACCCTTATATTGTGGGACATCGTTTCTCAAGAGAATAGACTTATATTATGGAACCAAAGTAGTAGTAAGCAAGTGTATGACTCTACATCGCTGAAGGCTATGATTGAGTGGGCCGCTCCAAGTAACTTATGGCTACGGTTGAATTGCACTGTACCGGTTGTTAACTTTTTATGAGTCATTCAAATAAAGGAAAAGGAAGTGAGAGAAAAAGGGGGAGCCAAAAAAGAAGCTGATGCGTTTCAAGTGGTTTCTAGTTTAAAAAAGCTGAAATCCAGAAGAAGCTGGAAGCTGAAGCCCCTCGGAACAAGATATATGTTCTTTTTGGTTGTGGCTTATAGTTATTAAGCTGTTCGTGAGAGAGTACGAAGTAAGAGAAAATTGCATACGATTTTAGCTGATATAAATAAAATTGTTATAGTATATACTATAATCAACTTGTAGACCTTATCTTAAAGCAGTTTTTAGAAGTAGAAAAGAAGAGCCCCCAACAACGTGACTTGTTTTTGCATTTGCTGCTACTAGTATGAACTGGAGTAAACAACTGCAGATTCACAGAGATTCTCCAGGGAGGCATCGAATTAAGCACGTTCCGAAGTCTGAACAGAAGAGTAGCCACCTCAACCAAGGACAGAAGCGGTCAGCTCAACCACAGAAGTGGAGAGAACTGTGGATTGAGATAGGTGGGCCTGGTTGCACCGAGCCGTACGAGCACACAAATGGAGGGGGTGCAGGGAAAGGCGCCGCATAAATCAGGGTAAGCAGGGGTGAGTCCGTGTGTTAGGGTGCGAGAATGTGGCGACTGGCGAGCAACCAGTTTTGGCATTGCTCCGAACAGTTTGAAAGTTATGGTTTTTAGTTTCTACTAATTTTTTTTGTTGTAAATATATTGTAGCAATTATGGTTGTTAGTTTTTTCTAAGTCGAAATAAAAAATTAAGAAAAAGAAAAAACTACCACTATATTTTTAGTATAATATAAAAAAACCAAAAATTAAAAATTAAAAACTAAAATTAAAAAGTTAATATATTTTAAATGGCTTTTGGCTTCTGAAATTTTGAAACAGGAATTGAAACCGTTTGAAACGGGTGTTTGGAGGGAAGATTCTGCCGCGGCTGGCTCGCTCCCTCCCTAGGCTTTTCGTCTGGCTGGCGCTTCTCCCTGTGCAATGCTTGGAGTCTTCGACGCCTGGATGCATCTCCTGTGTACGTTCTGCGCATTGGAATTAGAGCAGCAGATCTGTGCCGCCTATTGGCTGGCCTATCACCTATGAATCGACAAGGATACTAGTACAGTAAAACATTTTGGAGTCAATTATGCAGTGAAATATTAGGCATGTGGAAGACACCCTCGCTCGCATCCTTGCATACATACTAGCTGGCGTGTATGGATTACATATGATCAAGATAGAATACACTAATCATGTTTTAAAATAGAATATAATAATCTAAAACACGGCGTATATGTCTGATCAAATTACACATGTACTAATTAAAGCATAAGTTTTAATTGAAATAGAATAGGCAAGACATTTAATACCAAATTCTGAATATATAAATTAAATTCGGAATTACAGTTAATTTTGGAATATGCATAAATCTAAATTGAATTTAGAATGTGTAGATTAAAATTTGGAACTTAAATTAGTTTTGGACTTATATAAACATTAATTATGAGATAAAACAACTTTAAATTAAAATAAAGTTTGTAATAGTTTAATTCATTGTCGGAATTATAACTAGATCAATAATAAAACCTAAATCAGTGTCTTCGATTTTTGTGTTTAATCAGAGTCGCTACAGTACCCAAAATAAATTATTTTTTTGCTGCGATGTCTCTACTTTAGTTTAGTTGCTACACATAGGTTTCTACAGTCACTCGAGGAAAAGCAAATTAGTTTTTGCTGTCTTTTTGCTTTTGTTGTAATTGGCAGGTTAAAAGAGCAGAAAACACAGATTGTACGAAAAAGTTTTCGCTGCATACTGCAATCATTTACTCCCTCTGATTGCCATCGACAATCCTACACACATGTTTCTTTACAAGGTCCCACAAGCATTAATTCCTTAAGAAAGGCCAAATCGTTATTAGCCGCAGAATAACTGAAGGACTGACTACCCTGATCATCATTCACAAACATAAACAGACTAAGATTACATTATTACAAGCAAGATGTAAGAAAATCTGCTGCACTTTTGTGCAACATCAGCACGATGTTCTGCATGTTGCTTTCAGAGTAAGTTAAAATCTATCCAGGGGAATAGATTCAAGTTCAACTAGATTGCAGCTAAAGGTTGTCCCCCTCGTCCTGACTCCAGCAAGAACACCGCAGGCTCCACTTTGGCTGCACACCCAAACTTGAATGTACTGTATTTCCGGTGCACGCCGGTAAGCTTGCCAGCTCCGGCCATCTGGTGTAAACCTACCATCATCCTAGAGCACTCACTGAAAAGAGAGCCAAATGAATAATTAAAAAGTCACCATACATCCATCCACCTAAAGACAGATATGTTTGTAAATACAGACAGGAAATAACTTAAGGCAAACTTACAGGAGCTGATCTCCAGTGTATCTGCTGTGTAACTCGCAGATCTTTGTCCAGTGCTGGCGGCGATTGATAGCACATTGTGCAGTGTAAACCGCAGCGGCAGCAAGAAGAGAAGGGCGGTACTTGAGCATTTGGTATTCAACAAGGCAGAGCTCGAGCATGAAAAAGGAAAGTAGCACTAGCTGTGATTTGCAACATGCATGACATTGTGTCAATCACAAAGGAAAAATTTTACAACTGGGAGATTTGTCAAGCAAATCATGAAAACATTAATCAGAAGGTTGTGATACTTCACCTGCTTGTCAGAATATGCTGCCTTCAGAAACCTTCTCATAAAAACATATGGTGTTGGTACGGACATGTTGAACTGGAGAGCGTTTAGAATCAACTTTTCCTGATCAAACAGAAGATTCACCTGTTAGTACAAAGGAACAATAGGCCATGGCACTGTAAAAATAGAAGAGGAAGAAATCATCCAGAAGATTACCATTGACCAATTATGTCATGGTGCACTGATGATGTAACTAGAAAGGATTACCAGTTTTTTGAAGTGTAAAGTGTGGCTGGTTTAACTTTAACCACAATGTAATTTAGTGTCAGAAGATATGCATAGGGAACTTTCATCTATGATGGAATTTTATTTAGATATGCAAGGACCAGAAGCATTGAGCATGAATTCAATGGAAGTGCATACTGTATTCAATGGAGAATTACCATTTCCAGAATTTGTCCTTTCGTATAAGCCCGATCAGAAATTAGCACTAGATCCTCAACAACTGGGACTGAGACTTCCTCATATTTACAAGCAAGAAGCATAGCTGTCACTCCAACTAGCTGCAACTTCTTCCTTGGCACCACTTGTTTTTCCAAGAATCTGTCAATTATGTTCACAGTAAGAAAGAGGGTCTCATCCATCAGCTCAAACTTGTAATGGACCTGTCAAGAGACATATAAATTATAATAAATCTCAAATGCACAGTTCAAATCAGCACAGGTTACAAGATAGAAAAGGTCCAGGGTTTGCATGCTTTTCTACCTCAATGAGCCAATCAATCAGAATCCCTCTCATCTTTTCATTTATGTCTTCTTGACTGGACATATAATCAGGCCGCACACAACTCGTTTCCTGCATAAAGCACCATCCATATTGGTAATGCTGAAAAGTTAAGGAGCCCAAACCCTTCAGGATACACGCAACAGGATTAAGAGTATGCTAGCATTTTCTTTCATTCATGTCAATGAGCACAAATTGCAATCAGCTGCCATAAATGAGGGTAATGTTTTTATCTAACTGTTTGCGTCTGAGGGTAATGTTGGCTACAATTTCCATCGAGGAGATCACGATTTGTTATGAGCATGGTTGATTTCAGTAGTACAAGGATAATGTATTTGATCTGAAGCACAATAATGGGATGACCATAACCAAACTGTTTTCTTAATGGGCATCAGACTGTTCAAATGTTGTGTTTTAGCTTTAACAGTTGTATTAGTGCAGAGCACAGATGAACCAATTTTAGTAGTACAAGGACAATGCATTAATGCTGGGAAGATCACAACAAAAGCCCTATCTTACAATAATCTATTGTACCTATCACTCGTAACATTTCAATGTATTGCACTGGACAATTAACTAGGTGCTCCACCTGGCATATTCAGTGCCGACTAAAATCAAACATATCAACACTATATATTCAAACTAGTTGCTTGAAGTGCATAAGATCTCAATTGCCCATCCATGTTAGTAACTCCATTTTAAGGGCGGCATCTTTTCCGTTAAAGCATTTCCACATTGAAGCAATTGCAATTAAAATTGTTGTGTAAAGTGTACTGATTACAGGATCCCAGTCCAATTCATTTATTTTCTTTGCATGGGCACATCTTGTTCATTCAAGCATATTGTAACTAAAGCATCTGGCAACTCCTAAGCAGATCATATTTCATACAAAATCTGGCATTTAATTTCAGATTATCTAACGGAAAAAAGGAAGATAAACATCATATGACAATAAGGTACATAAGATCACCTCATTTTCTCTGTAGAACATGTAAATCTCTTCAACATACTCAGTTGCCGCAAGCGGATTTCCCGAGTCGGCACTGTCGATATCCATGATGGATTCATCCTTCAAAGTGTCATTCTTCACAGTATCCTTGCGCTCTATCTCATCCTGCAGTACCAAATGTTACAGTAAGCTGGAGCCATCCCTTTCGATAAACATTACTAATCATCACGGTGCATATACCATGTCAATATCGTCCACCGACTCGCACGATTCCACGTCGTCGTCAATGATGCCACCGGGGATGGGCTTCTTCTGGGGATCACCTCCGAGTACTGCTGCATCAGTTGCGGTGGCCTGATGGTCAGGGTGTTCTTTCCTCCCCAAGGAGGCAGCGAATCTCCTGAATTACCAGAGTACCATCAGATCCAGGCTCCAAGAAACGTCAGAGCACAAGAACAGTGCGCGTCCTAACCTCGTGACGGGCCGGCGGCTCACCAATGCCGGCTTCTGCTCATCCTTCCCAGTCTTCCTGAAATGAAAGGAAGATAACCACACAAGGATTAAAGTTTCGATCCAAGAACCGTCCCAAAGACGCAATTTTTACGAGATTCTCGATATTCACAGCCGAGGAGATTACTCTAGCATGGGCTTCTTGGAGATCGCGGACGGGTACGGGTGAGCCCTGACGAGATTGTTGATGTCCTTGAGCGCCATCCGGTTCCCCATATCTGCACGGACAAATCAAGAGATGAGAAGGGGAATCGCGACGCCGCAGACCTCTAAACCCACCCCCAAGAACCCGCGCCGCCCACCTCGGATGCTGGGCACGGGCTTTCCCACCACCGGCCTCCGGTTGTCGCCCGCCCTCTCCATCGCCGCCGACGCCGCCCACCTACACAACACAAGACGATCGATCCGCCTCAGGATCCAAGAAGCCCGGCTTCCATGGATGGGAAAGCGCGATTCAGACCCAGACTCACGCACCCCGGAAGCGGAAGCGCACGGATCGATCGCCCTCCCTCCCCTCCGAATCCAGGCGAGACGCGGGCGGGCTACGGATGATGCGAGAGAGCAGAGACGCCCATGCAGACGGCGATCTGGGCAGAGGCGGCGGCGGCAGCGTCAATAATGATTGACGAGGACGCGATGCGTACAGCAACGTCTCCACTCCAATCCCTCCCTCTCTCTGACTGCGTTGGGATTCGAAGGCAGGCGGAGAGAGAATGAGAGAGAGATGGGGGAAGATTTCTAGTGATTTGGTTTTGGGTTTCGTTTCGGGGGAGAAATGAGTGTGTCACGTACGAGAAAGGAGGGGGTTTGTCTGGGACATGCGGTGCGCGAGTGGGGGGTGGAGTTTTTTTGAAAGGGGGGAAAGCGAACGGCCAACGGCTAGTGAGCCGCGACGGGGAGCCGTTGGATCGGACAGCTCGAAAGGGCCCGTGGTCGTAACGGTCACCGCGCGCGTGCGCGTGCTTTCAAATCGCCCCGTCCGGGTGCGGCGCCTTCCGACCCGGGCCGATTCAGGCTCGGCCCGTTCGGTTAGGTTAGGCCAGGTCACGGCTCTCACTATCCTACCACGCTGACCTGTGGGCCCTGGGATCTCGGGAGGCAATCCGCACCAGTGATACGTGGAACCGGCTATAGGATGTTGCCGGGACCCACGTGTCAGTCGGGGCCAACTCCCAAAACTTCAATCCAGGAGGTTTGGTGAGACACGAGTCGCAGCCGCTCCCCTCCACCGATGCACGGGGATTTTTAGGGCTACAGAGATACGATCGGACGGATGGGATTGCACGGTCCCCAGCGAGGCAACGAAACAGGAGATGGACGGTGGGAGCCACGTGGTAAAGACGCTACTTTTTAGCTCTTCTACAGTAACTAGTTTTTAAACAGAGTATTTTTTTAAGACAGGATCTATAACTTAATTGTAGCACACAATGTAGTAACTTCATTTATATCGATCAAAATTACACGCAGATTTCTATTACTCTATATTCTCTCTTATAAATAGTCTAAAAATTATAAACTGTAGTTATAAGTTATAAGCCGAAGTCAAAAAAATAGATCCACTCTTGAGATCTTTTGGCTTGAAAGTGCTGCTCATTACTGGTGGATTAGTGTTGCAAGTGTACTTAGGGATAGATAGTACGACAATGACTCGTACCACTAATAGTAAGCTTGCACGATTCGGGGATTTTTGTCAGTAAATTTAATGGGGCAGGCGCACACTGCTGCACTGTCGCTGTCGAATTTGACTGTTCCTATCCATGGACTGGTTGATTGGAAAACCTGACAATTGGTAGATTCATTTAGCTGTAATTTATAGGTTAAAATTTTGAATTATGATTGTTTGTAAGAGACAGTATATAGAGAAAAATAATTATATGTGATTTTAACCGGTACAATTAAACTCAGTACACTTTTTACTATAATATTTTTATAGACTATATTTAAAAAATATATTATTTAAAAACAAACCACAAAGTGCCTCTTACAATTCCATAGAACAAACCAGCTCAAACGACAACACAAAAGCTCAATGGGTACCAACCATGGGCATTTGGATTATCGCGTGAAACAGATACACACCACCGACTGACTGTAGCGAACAAGCTATACTGGTCTACATAAGTACATATACCTCTCGGGTTTCCGTCTCCATGTGGTGATACCAACTAATCTATTTCTGTAAACTGAGCTTAACCAATGCACAACCTCTTCCTATGATTCTATTAAGATTGCTTTCACCTGTAGAAATGCTGTAAACCGCACTGTTACTCCTGCACCGGGTGACATGGATATGTACACGGATGCTCTGTAAAAATCCCAAACTGGCCTATCTTTCATTCGATATGTTGGCTGTTAACTCGAAGCTGGAGGTTGACTCTGTCCAACTGGCTTCATGGCTTTTGGAGGGGGGCCACAGAGACTCAACACAACCTGGAAGATCCGTCAATTTTAGGGTGAAGCTCCTTATGGTAATGTGCGGAAACAATTAAGAGAGATGATTAATATGCTAACCGGTAGGAAGATAAGCCCATGAAGAAAGCCAATGAGGACGAGTGCCAAGTACATTTGGAAGTAATAGACCTGTAGTCATTGGATAAAAAAAGGCGCTTAAAGCTAAATTCTAAAAAGAATACAGGGCTAAGAAGTGCGGGTTCAGATGTAGGTACCACAAAAATTTCAGATTTTGCAAAGTGTAGGACAATAACTCCTACAAGTTTTGTCAAGGTGATTCCACTGAAAAATTAAGAAGTGTGTCAACCACGATAATATAAAATTATAAATATTGCAACCAGATGCGGAAATATGACAAACAACTACAATTGGACTCCAGTAGTAAGTTTATTTGCAACATTGGGAAAATTTCTTACGCAAAATGCACATTAAAATCGAAACTGTTGAGTGCTTATATGTAACTCTCTCTCAAGCACATCGATGCATAGAACTCAAACAATCAAGTATAAGCTGTAAGCAACTTATTCAAATGATCTTCCTGTTTCCTTATTCAGTTCAATATTGTCTCAATAATGTAAAAAATATTGAGATGGCTAACCTGAATACAGAAGCACCCATCGTCGATAGAGCCTGCCTTATGCGGCTTTCTCTATCTCCAATGCCTATCTGTATATCAAAAGGGAACATCAAGGGTTTAGGCATGAGATGGGAAACAGCTAAGATAAACATAGAGGACATATTTGTTGAAAAGTAGGTTTAGATCAGAACTTATTTCTATGGTTCTACTTTATTGGGTATGAATGGGTTGGGTGCCAGTAGAATTGGTTTACCTTTTTCTTGGCTCCAGTGTCATGCAGACTGTGAAATCAAATTTAACTACTTCCACAGTATACTGCTAGATGCTTAGATGCAAATGTATAAATTTCAAGCGCTAGGAAGTAACTAATAAAAAAAATTTCAAGGTTAGTGCAAGTGCACAACACAAACAATTCTGTATAAGTGGGCAGGAGTCCTAAATAGTGTGATACTTCTCCCTGCTAAATCTTTCAAATGCATAGCAGTACTTTCTTCAAGAATATAGAGCAACAAACTACCGTTAACTCGTCCCAATAATCACAGAACTCAGTTAAACTAAAAGATTTAGAACTGGTATTTCCAAATGTACAATGCACCCACCATAAAGGCATGTGTGATATGAACACAGAATTCAACAGCAATTCCTATTGACATAACAAGGTTTACAACAGAAATTGCATTGAGCTGAATGCCAAGGATAGCCATCACTCCCTGCCAATAATTTGGAAGAAAATGTTACACTTTGATAATGAAATAACAACAAACAATTTAACATTAAAAATTGAAAATTGAATTTCTAGAACTATTGTAGAAAATAGAGAAAACTCTGCCTGTGCAGTTTACTACATAACCTGCCCAAGCTAGGAAAAATGAGGAGGGTTGTGCTAGACTCGGCGTGCCAACGTAAAAAATCAAGCCATCTTTTCATGGAATGAAACATTTTCATACAAAAAGTAGTATCATTGCTAGGGACTTCAAATTGTGCTGAACTCCCTAATGTCAAACACTAGCTTTACATATACAAACACCCAGTAACATGTCAATAATGCCAGGCAAGGTAATGTGGAATGCCTTCATTAGATTTATGGATGTTTTTTATGCTTCAGCACAATTATTCGACAATACAGAGTAAATTTAAATGGTGCATAGACAACATGCCTACTGCTTTCACCAATAGTTGAAAAAAATCCTATATGTCTTAGTTAATAAGCTAGTTGACATACCAAATATCATGGTCGGGCGTCACTACCAGAGATGCCGCAACCGGGCCAAGGCCGGTGTGTCGGGCCAAGGCCAAGGTGCAACAACTGTGCATATCAGACTTGCCTTTTAATTGCTATCCAGATTAGTTAGTGCTTTCCAAATTAGTTGATTGCTTTCCTATTTAGTTAGCTTGTTTCCAAGATATTAGATATCGATTGTTAGGGGCAGTCCTATATATGGGGCTGCCGCATACGCTTCAATTAAGGAAATAAGAAAAGTTAATCTTTCTGCCCCCTTCCTCTCTGGTGTGCCCCCAAGCACATTGGAATCCCCAGCCAGATGGCGCCTCCTTGTCGCTGGCAATTCAAGCCTCGCCCTCCGTTCCACACTCATACAATCTCCGTCACCTAAACTTTGTCCATAACAACTTGATATCAGAGCCAACAACTGCCTTTGGCACCATGTCTGGCGGCGGCAACAATACCAGTTCGACAGACAAGAAGCTCGACTAGATCATCGCTTAATTGGCAACCCTGACAAGCCGGCTCGATCGTCATGATACACGACTTGCACAACTAGAAGGAGAGAGCAGCGGCCACAACAAAGAGGTTGCCAAGGGTTTGCTATACTCGGAAGTTTTCGGATGACAACGACAACGAACGCCAAGCCCCCGCGGTTTCATTGCCTGGAATTTTAGGTGTTTAACAGTGAGGAGGATCCATTGCCGTGGCTAAATCGCTGCGAGCAATTTTTTCGGGGGTAGCGCACGCTTGAAGAAGAAAAGGTGTGGCTCGCATCATATCACATGATTGATCGATGCCACGCAATAGTGGTACTTGCATGTTGAACGCAATGTGGGCACACCCAGTTGGCGTCTTTTCTCCGAGTTGGTGCACGCGCGTTTTGGGCCACCCCTACGCCATAACCCCCGCGGTGAACTCATGCACCTTCGTCAAACGGGCACAGTGGTCGAATATCAAATGAAGTTTTTGGCCTTGTTGACCTGAGCGAACCTCAATCCAAAGCAGCAAATCAACATCTTCACAGCAGGCCTCATCGAGACATTGTGCATCAACGTTGAACTGGAGGCGCTGCACAGTCTGGAGGTAGCCCATGAGCTTGGCTCGTTCTTATGAGTGTCGGGCGCAAGTGGCCATTGAAGCGGACAGGATGACCCTTCTGTCCAAGCCGGCCTTCAAGAGCGGCCTCCCAGCTCGACCAACCACGCCGACGTCGATGACTGCCTAGGCCCCAGCGATAGCCCTTGGCGGTAAGCAGGACACGCCAACTGGCGGCACGCCTAGCGATCTAGCTTAGCGCTACATCCGCAAGATGACGCGCGGACATATGGAATAACGCAAACGACTTGGACTCTGCTACAATTGCGAGGAAAAATACAAACCACAACATGTCTACAAGCAACTCTTCTCCATCGAGTTAGCTTCGGACCCCTCAGAGTCTTTGTCCGATGCCGCGGAGCCAATTGCGACTGACCTGGAGATTTCGCTCAACACTCTCACCGGGATTAGCATCGGCCGGACCATGCGACTGGAAGTCACAGTGGGTGACCAACATCTTGTGGCCTTGGTGGATTCTGGTTCGACTAACAAGTCTAACTTCATCAACGAAGCCGTCCGTGCACGCTTGGGTCTGCCCCTACAGCTAGCTCGCCATGTCATGCGGGTTGCCATGCTCCCTTGGAGGAATTCGATGACCTTTTCACCCCACCAAGAGGAATGCCACCTGAACGGCACTACGACCATCGCATCCACCAAGTGCAAGGGACGGAGTCGGTGGCGATTCGACCGTACCACTACCCTTAGATGCAAAAAGATGAGCTTGAACGCCAATGTCAAGACATGCTTCGCCAACGCATTATTCGCATCAGTACGTCGGCATTCTCCTCATTCGTCCTTCTGGTGCACAAGAAGGATGACACTTGGCGTTTTTGCGTCAACTACCGCGCCTTGAACGACAAGACCATCAAAGGTAAGTTTCCCATCCCGGTGGTGGGAGGAACTCTTGGACGAGCTGCGTGGCACTCGCTTCTTTACCAAGCTCGACTTCCGATTGGGGTAGCATCAAGTCCGTATGCACCCTGACGACATCAAGAAGACGGTTTTCACACACACCAAGGACATTACGAGTACCTCGTGATGCCTTTTGGTATGACAAACACGCCAACCACCTTTCAAGCGCTTATGAACGACATCCTTGGCTTGTTTCTTTGTCCCTTCGTCCTTGTATTTTTTGATGATATTTTGATTTACATCTCATCCTGGTCAGAACACCTCTGCCGTATTCGCATGGTATTTCAGGAGCTGCGTCGTCGTCACCTCGTCTTTAAGTGATCCAATAACCTATTTGGCGCCACCTCAGTGTTCTACTTGGGACGTCATCTTGGCGGCCGGCGTGGCAGTGGATCACCAGAAAGTGTCAGCCATCGAGGAGTGGCTGAAGCCCATCTCAGTGTGTCGTTCGCATGTTCCTAGGCTTGGCCGGCTATTATCGCCGGTTTATCAAGGATTACGGCACCATCGCCGCTCCCTGACGTGCCTCCTCCGCAAAGAGACGTTTCGTTGGTCCGAGAAGGCAGCCACGGCATTCACGGCACTGAAATGTGCACTGTCGTCCGCTCCAGCTCTTCAACCGCCTAACTTCAACGAGCCATTTGTCGTCGAGTGAGACGCCTCGAGCTCTAGTTTCAGGGCGATGCTCCACCAAGGCACCAGTCCAATCGCCTTCTTCAGTTGACCAATTGCTACTCGTCACTCCAAATTGGCAGCATACGAGCAGGAATTGGTCGGTCTAGTACAGGCCGTTCGACATTGGCTTCCGTACTTGTAGGGCCGCTCCTCGTTCGCACGAACCATCATAGTCTCAAATTCCTATTGGACCAACGCTTGTCCACCATCCCGCAACACCAATCGGCAAGCAAGCTGGTGGGGTACGACTTCATTATGGAATACAGGCTGGGCTAACTCAACACCGTCACCGACGCATTATCCTGGCGTGATGGTACTACAGCCTGCACCGGCCGGCTTCCATGCCATGTTAGGACCCACGCTCGACCTTTTCGATGAGCTACACAATTCAACAACATCCGACCCGAGCGTGTTACTCTCTACGATGAAATTACAGCCGGCTAGCGTGGAGCGCCACGGGACGTAACAGATGGACTAGTGATGTTCAATGGCCGTACTTATGTTCGGTGTTCGTCTCTCCTGCCTTCTATCCTGGAAGCGATGCATAACACAGGTCATGAGGGTGTTCAAAAGACATTGCAGCATCTCTACACAGATTTCCACGTTCCCCGTGCCTGTCAGTTAGTCCAAGAATTTTTTAACGAATGCACTATATGTCAACGTAACAAGACGAAACATCTCCATCCGATCGGCCTCCTTTAGCCCTTGGCCGTGCCCACTTAGGTCTAGTCAGACTTAGCCATGGACTTCATTGAAAGTCTTCCTCGAGCTGGTGGCAAAATGGTCATCTTGACCGTCGTTGATCGCTTCTTCAACTTCGCTCATTTTAATCCGCTAGCCCACCCATATATGGTAGCAACAGTCATAAAAGCATACTTTTATAACATCGTACGTCTACACAACATGCCTAGCTCCATTGTCAGTGATCGGGATGTGATCTTCACCAGCTTATTTTGGCAGGAACTTTTTTGCTTGGCGGACGTGCGCTTACACATGAGTTCTGCCTATCATCCCCAGTCTGATGAATAGTTTGAGGCAGCCAACATGGTTACTGCTATGTATTTGCACTGTTTCACGGGTGATCGGCCAAAGCAATGTCTTAGATGGCTTCCGTGGGCGGAATACTGCTACAACACTTCATATCACTCCGTGCTTCAGACTACGCCATTCAAAAGTAGTCTATCGGCGCGATCCTCCTTGTTTGCGTTCCTATGAAAAAGGGGACTCTCATGTGGCGGCCATTGATCAAACTACGGTTGAGCGTGATAATTTTTGGGTGAAGGTACGCAAACGTCTCCTTCAAGCTCAACAGATCACCAAACAACACTACGTGAGTATGCAACCGATGACTGGGTGTGGTTGCGCCTCCTTCATAGACCAGCCGCTTCAATCTCAATGACGCCACCCGGCAAATTAAGCCCGTGTTACTATGGTCCATACCAGATTCCGTAGCGCATTAGTTCAGTTGCATACTGTCTTTGTCTCCTTCCCGGTGCTCGCATTCACGACGTCTTCCATGTTGGCGTTCTAAAGAAGTTCCATGTCGTGCCACCAACTACACTACCCCAATTACCACCAATGATGAATGGTCGCGCTGTCCCTACTCCAGCAAAAGCCATCAAGGGACGTCAGCGCATGGTAAGTGGCAGGTCCTCCTCGAATGGCATGGCGCTTCTTCCATGGATGCAACTTGGGAAGACATGACGAACTTTCAGAAAATTTATCCGGATTTCCAGCTCGTGGACGAGCTGTTTCCGGAGGACGGGAGAGATGTCATGGTCGGGCGTCACTACCAGAGACGTCGCAACCAGGCCAAGGCCAAGGCGCAGTAGTTGTGCCTTGAGTATCAAGGCGTATCAGACTTGCCTTTTAATTGCTATCCAGATTAGTTAGTGCTTTCCAAGTCAGTTGATTACTTTCTTATTCAGTTAGTTTGTTTCCAAGATATTAGATATGTAGATATCGTTTGTTAGGGGCAATCCTATATATGGGGCTGCCGCATCAATTAAGGGAATAAGAAAAGTTAATCTTGCCCCCCACTCCTCTCTGGTGCGCTCCCAAGCGCACTGGAATCCCTAGCCAGCTGGCGCCTCCTCGTCGCTGGCAATTCAAGCCTCGCCCTCTGGTTACACACTCATACAATCTCCATCACCTAAACTTCGTCCGTAACACCAAATCACTACATGTGCCTACTTCACAACCACTTTTTATTTAAACATGGCATATATGTTTTATATTCAGCTAATTGCTATTAATTTGAAAATACATTTTAATTAGGAGTATCTGATCTTGGACAGGAGGGTCAAACATACCATCAAATCCAAGACTATCATGGCCAGCACAATCAAAATGATTACCGAAGCCCATAAACTGAAACCGACAGAGATAATGAATTGTCACAATCTAGCCATTTGAAGAGCAACAGAAAATAGTTAGAGCTAGGTTTTTGAAAGGTGTTACTGACCTGCTGGTGACTATGAAGCAAACAACCAATACTGAACCTGTTAATTTTTTGCATAGCAATGAACTGTGTCAGATGAAAGTACAAAAATTATGAAGTAAATAGATGATCATGTGTCGGTAATCAAGTCAAGTGAAGACCTATTATGTGTTGATGGAGTTGAAATAAAGGATGCTTTATGGGTTGATGCATATCAAGATAATGATCTAAGGTAAAGGTATGGCTAGCTAGGGCTAAGGATGTGTTCTAGTCCTATATCGGTCTCGGTGTTTAGTTGGAAGACCGGATTGCTAGTATAAATTGTCGTACTATTAAGAATGGTTATGTCTAGTAGCTTGAGTCTCATCATGTATTGATAGCTCAACCTCATTTGTTCTAGCTCTCGTTGGCATGAGGCTTGTATTTGCGAATGTGTTTTGTAAATAGTTGAAGCTCATGTGTTGAATTCTTGTAACATGAGACTATACATTGCGAATGTGTTTTGTAAGTGTTTGAGGTACATGTTTTTATTCTTTATAGTATGAGGCTTATATTTTGCAAATGTGTTTTCCAAATAGTTGAATCTCATATATAATCCTTGTGTCATGATTCTAAAAGTGTGCAAATATGTTTTACAACTTGTTGGGAATCATGTTTGATCCTTGTGTGCAAGATACTGTCCTTTGCTTCTAACGGCTAGTTTTTTTACCGTTGCGAGGGGAGCGGAAGTATCGTAGTTTTGCCGCCGGTACTTCTGATAATCTTGATTTTTCTGGTCATTTGCTTCCAACGGCTAGTTTTCGTGTGTGGGTATATATACACCCTTGTGGCCGGTTGGAGAAGGTATTGCTGCCCTTCACTGTCTTGAGCAAGTATGAGGTCCTCCTCTCAATTGTACATGTGTTGCACCTTGTGAGCAAGGAAGACTCTAGATTGCATGTGTTGCATCTACAGGTGGATTATCCACTCGAACTTGTGCATTCGTTGCACGCGGTGAGTCAAGCGAAACTACGCAATTTATTCTACGGTGTACTACCGCCTTTCGGAACTACCGGCGTTGTAATCACGGAGCTACCACGTGCGTTGGTGGTCGGAAGACCTGTGTGGTCGAGAACCGACGTTGTCGAGACCTATGTGGTCAAAATCAACATGGTCGAATCCAACGTGGTCGAGATTTGTGTGATCGAAACCGACGTGGTCGAGATCTGTGTGATCGAAACAACCATGGTCGAAACCGACATGGTCGAGATCTGTGATTGAAACCAGCATGGTTAGAACCGACGTGGTCGAGGTTTGTGTGATCGAAACCAGCGTAGTCGGAACCCGCATGGGCGGAGCCGACGTGGTCGAGATCTGTGTGATCGAAACCAGCGTGGTCGAACCGACATGGTCGGAATTGACGTGGTCAAGACCTGTGGTCGAAGATTAACGTAGCCAGAACCAACGTAGTCGAAGATATGTGTGATCAAGGCCAGTGTGGTCGAACCGACGTGATTGAAACCAACGTGGTCAAGGTCTATGTGATCGACACCAGCGCGGTCGAACCGACGTGGTCGTAACTGACGTGGCCGGATATCAGCGTAGTTGGAGACCTATGTGGTCAATCCGGACAACGTGGTCGGAGACTTGTGTGGTTGAACCAAACAACATGATCAGAGACCTGAGTGGTCGAATTATCCGAATGGTCGAGGACCAAGGTAGTCGATGATCGGAAGCTCCGGCTCTGTGTGCGTGTACGAGCAGCGAGCGGTACTACCGGCTCTGTGTGAGCGATACTTCCAATTTACGGAACGACCAGCTTCTGTAGCAACACGTTTTTTCCAAAGAGACACCTTCGTGGTCTCATCCGCAAGAAAATCGGTAGTTCCGCACGAGTGTTGCTGTACTTCGATTGTCGGCAATACCGAACTTTGCATGTCGGAACTACCGGATTTGCTCGCAACGCTAGTTTTCGATCGTATTACGAAGTGGAAGTACCGCTGGTTTATGGCCAGGTATTTTCGAAAATCCTGTTTTCAGGTGCTTTGCTTTCAACAGCTAGTTTTTGTGGTGTGGGTATATAATCCCCTTGTGGACGGTTGGTGCAATGCTTGCAGTATCCCTTGACATTTCTTTGAGCTAGTGTGAGGTCCTCTCAATTGTGCATGTGTTACACCTTGTGAGCAAGGAGGAAGGCTCTAGATTGCATGTATTGCATTTAGAGGCGGATTGTGTATCCACTCGAGCTTGTGCATTCGTTGCACGTGGTGAGTCAAGCGAGGGGCTTGACTCATTACTCTTCGAGTTTGCCGACTCCTAGACGACGTTGGAGGCGTCGTGCGCGATGATCTTCTCAAGAAGATTGTGAGAAGGCCCGGCGAATTGTGAGTGGTGTGGTGCTCGCCATCTCCGGACTAGAGGAAGAGCAACTTTAATGGATTAAGGTGCTTCGGCTTAATTTGTGGAGCCGGTCTAATTCGTTTGAGCTTAACCTCAACGTAGTCTAGGGGAGACCGGCAAGTCTCCGAACACCACGGTAAAAAGTAACCGTGTCAATTGTGGCTTGTTTTCTTGTGCTAAATTTATATTCAAACAATTTACATTCATAGAATTAAATTGATTGCTTGTCATGGTAGAATTGCAAACCTTAACATAAACTTATGTTGTTGGTGCACTTACGTGAATCTAGGTGTTTTAGGTCTTATTTGTGCTAAACCAAATTGAGTTAAACTTTCACATCATATACTTGGTTTTAGCCAAATAGAAATAATTGATAATTAAAAGAGAATTTTTAAACCGTCTATTCACCCCTATCTAGTCGGCCTCCTCGATCTTACACCTTGCCAGGTCCACTAAAACTAGGAACTCATCAGATTCCAGCAAAACTTACTCAGCTCGAAATCATTAAAAACAGCTCCTAACTCAACTAACTTATGTATAGAAACCTATTCGCTGAACAGTCCGTTTGCTAATACCAGTTCTAGCTGATAAAAGCATTTTACCAGCTCGCACTCATCAACATTTCATTCCTCCGTGCAATCTGATGAGCCAATTCTCAGGAAAATATCAAAATAATCAAGATTGTCTAGCAGCAAATGATTATTGCATATTCATATTAGGAGACAGAAAGATTATAGGCGTTCTCTATAATACCAAGAAAAACTTTCACATAAAAAAATGAGATCCCTGTGAAACCACATATATTGTGAATTTAATAACTAACCGAGGCAAACACATATATTCATGATAGCTGTCTTCCATATGCCCAGATATTGCTCAAAAAATATATAGAACACTGAATATGGGAAAATTTGCATCTGCACAACCAACATATATCAAAGACTTTGTTAGAAAATATAATCTAACCATAGTATGCAAGCAAAAGCTCAGAATAAACACTATGAAATATCAAGCAATTATAATGTCATAAACCTTGGCTAAAAAGAGAGCTCGCACAAAGTTGTCTCTCTATAAATATGTAATAAGCGCTAACATTTAAGTTAAATCTAGGCATAATGTGCTCAGTGGAAGGCCCAAATATGTTACTTGTAATGATCCTAGACCATTGGTGGAATCAGATTTATACCTTATTCATGTGAAAAGTAGATTACATTACTAATCTATTTAAATACTCATTGACAAAGGGATCTCACTTGTTCCTCTTTATGTATGCTACAATGGCTAAGAGTGAAAAAAGTAGAATCTAATTTGTGTAAGTCACAGGAGAAAGCACCTCAAGACAATGAACAGTATTTACTTACATTTTGTAGCTAGTTCTCCAAGTAGTTTTGATTTGAAAACATTACTTTTTATATGTCCATTAATCATTTAATATCATCCTAGTAAAAAAATGGCTGCAGGCGAAGTACCTGTAAATCTTTCGACATTTTAGAACTGAAGTCCCGAGCAGCTCTCATTGAGTTAACATAGTCACTCTAGAAGGAAAAAAAACTCAATATTACTTACATTTGACAATGCTGGAAAGGAAAATGGTGATAATTATGATGGGCTGCATGCTAATTCATTACCTGTTTATTAAGGGGAGTATGGTATGTTCGGAACGCCGATGCTTGTATAATGCCACTTTCGTAACCTAACAAAGAAACAGGGTTGTCAAGCATGTTTAGTGAAAGTTTAATGTTATACTTCAATTGATTTAAATGCATGATTGTTTAGTGGAAATTTAATATTATACTCCAATTGATTAAAATGCACTAACAGTTTATAAATTACATGCAATTTCAAAAACTCAGAGACAGCATGATAATAAGGTACATAATTGCAATATACTACACACCACTGAGGTCCAAACTTGCAGAATAAGCTCCTTTTCCCCCCTTAGAACAATCACTTGATGGAAGTGCATCGAGAAACCATGGAAGTTTCTCTTTAAACTGAGTTGTGGATGGACGCCCATTATGCAAGTCTGAATGTAGGAAGCACTGAGACAAAAGCACAACAAGTGGATTAGAAATATTTCACTTCTACTTAACACATATATAGTAATGTATGAAGTGTGGTTGAAATATATTATTTATTCATTACACAGAATAGGACACAGCAGTACGAATGCAACTATCTGAAATTGATCTATACACTAAAAGGAATGGAGATCAAAATTCAAAGATAGTATACCGTTGTACAATTAGTGCATGCTCCACTTGCACTGCATGAACCTGAATCTTGAGCAAGATGACAGCACGGAGGCTGCAAAGTAGAAATGTTATTTAACAAATATGCCAACATGTGACCAGTTAATGGTTTCTCAGCTAGTACTCAATCCTCTCTCTTCCTCCCAGAGAGGGAAATGTCCACTGCTTCAGACAAGAATTGGTTGGTTTTGCCAACCAATACAAATATAGTACGGATGAGCTACACTCCTAAAAGAATCCAGGGAAAAGTCCCGAACCTGATCATCTGGAGGGCAATAGCTTCCATTAACAAATTTTCGACAGCATCCAAATGCTTCAGGAGACATCCATATTAGGAAGTCATCAAGCCATGAAGCAGCAGGTTTAGCAATATGACTTGTCTCAGGAGATAAAGATTGCCTTGCTATCTGCACGTGCACGGTTGCGACCACCATATAAAATGGAGTGCAGTCTTACAACAAATGATGAACTGTTATACCCAATGCTTATCAAAATTGCATCGGGTATGTTGCAGCAGGAACTGAAAGCCTTATTGTAAGGAAGCTCACCTTTCAAATGTGTTGTGCTACCAAATCAATCATTTTGTACTGAATATTACTGAAAATAGAATTTTAATAAACACAGAAACACCTTTATACCTCATTCAAAAGAGAGTTTGAATTGCATTGGTTGATTGAGCATATCTGATTTGTATGTTCCGATGAAGAGCTGGAAACAATGTAAAGCATACTAGAAATCAAACTAATGATTATTTCAGTTAAGCATGCAACTCAAAAGAGCTCAACTAAATCGCCACTTTCAGAAGGCAACAGTAACAGCTCACGGAGAAACATGAGAAACTTGGTTTATTTTTGAACTTTTGTCGTATCTGGAACAATCTAAAGACAAGAGTTGTACCGGATGATAGGTAAGAAAGCCCAAAGGCGTGTCAAGAAATAGTTCGGCACACTGTTTTGTTTTCCAAGATAACAATTTGAGTGTAACATGATTCTTTTATTTAGTGCACACAGAAAAAATATAGCAGTGCTATTTTACAACTAGTTTACCTGTAACTGAAGTCCTTCACTACAAAATATAGTGGCGGTCCAACTTTCATGTATTTCGCAAGGTCATCAAAATAATCCTGCAAATATTACAGTGAACATGATCCTAAAAGAAACAGGAAGGTACCTACAGAAGCAATTAAGACTTAGCAACAGAAAAGGCAAGTGATAGCAAACCTGTAAATAGGAATTTCGTGGAAGAGCAATTTGCTGCTCCAATCCTGGTTGCAGTCTAGTTGACAATGCCTAATTGGGATAGAGGAAGCACTACAAGTGAGTGATAACATAACATATGCTTTCCAAGAACACACAGGAGAAGTGTGTGTCTTTGTATTAAGAAGAAGAGAAAACGGCCACAATGTTCAATCACAATGAACAATGCCTACACCAAAGCTAGGATTAGAAAGCACAAGCCATTGAACATAAATGGTGTTATGAATATTGTGAGTATACTCATGAGACCCAAAAGGCAATATATATAGGGAGTACAGGGGATATACAAAGGAATATGCCATACACAGATAAGAAAACCAAGGTATAAAAGGAAACAAATAAACAATTACATCCTATCCTTAACACCCCCTCAAACTCACGGTGGATCACACACACTGAGTTTGGAGAGAAAATACAAATGTGCCCTTGTCTGCGGCTTCGTGAAAAAGTCAGCAAGTTGTAACTCTGAAGACAAATTGTAGAGCGAGTACTCTCTCCTGCACCTGTGAGCAAGTGTATAAAGCACCCACACTCAGCTCTGCACTCGAACGGGAAACTGCAATATGCTTCTTTGTCTTCCAGGCAATCAACGAGAAGCCAAGAAAAACACAGTAAGCAGAAAGAGAACGACGATAAGAAATATCACTAGCCAGGTCGCATTGGAGTACGCCTGAAGCTGTAGTGAGGTGGAGCAAGGGAAAAACAAACGACGAGAGACGGTTCCACGCAAGTAACGAAGAACACAAAGGTGGCTGTAGTGAACATGAGTAGGACAAGCTATGAACTGACTCAATATATGAACAGCATGAGCAATATCAGGACGAATGCTCACAAGATATACCAAACTCTCAACAAAATGGCGATATCGAGTAGCATCCTCAAGAAAATCACCATCAGTAGCACGAAGCTGAAGGGAGAGCTCCATAGGAGTCTCAACAATGTTAGTATCAGTCAAACCAGACCGATCAAGAAGATCCTAGACATACTTCTGTTGAGAGAGATAGTAACCCTCAGGTGTAGAAGAAACCTTTGTTATGAATAGGCGCTTGTATTCATTATGAGGCCAATAGACCAATATATATACATGTACAGGTGTGGCATATATGCATGAACCCCCCATACAACAGAGTAAATACACAGCTATGTAAGACATATCTAACACCCCCTCAAACTTATGGCGGATCAACAACATGAAGTTTGGAGAGGTGAAAACTGTGCTGGACCCTGGTTTGTGCCTTTGTCAAAAAGTCTGCCAACTGAAGCTCGGAAGGCACATACTGAAGAGCGACAACCTGGTCCTGCACCTGTGTCCGCATGTAGGAAGCATCAACACCAATATGCTTTGTAAGCTCATGCTTCACCGGATCTTTAGCAATACTAATAGCACATGTACTGTCAGACAAAAGAGGAGTCGGTGTAGAAACAGAAACACCAAAGTCCTCAAGTAACCATTGTAGCCAAGTAACCTCCGCAATCAACAAAGCCATAGCTCGCAACTCAGCCTCAACACTCGAACGAGAAACTGCTGTCTGCTTCTTAGTCTTCCAAGCAATGAGAGAACCACCAAGAAAAATGCAATAAACAGAGAGACCGACGATCAGAGGGATCACTAGCCTGTGGCATCGAATATGCCCGAGTCGTAAAAGTCGGAGCGAGGAAAAAGAGACGACGAGAGATAGTTCCACGGAGATATCGTAGAACACGAAGATGACTATAGTGGAGATGAGTGGGAGCAGAAACAAACTGACTCAAGATATGCACAGGGTACGAAATGTTAGAACGAGTGACACCAAGATAAACAAGGCTCCCAACAAGATGACGATAGCGAGTAGGATCAGCAAGAAGCTCACCATCAGTGGGACGAAGATGAACATTAAGCTCCACGGGAGTCTCAGTTGTGCGCTGATCAGTAAGAGAGGCACGATCAAGAAGATCCTGGATATACTTTTCTTGGGACAGATAGAAACCCTCAGAAGTAGAAATAATCTCAATCCCAAGAAAGTAGCGAAGAGGACCCAGATCAGACATAAGAAATTGCTCAGGAAGACGCTCCTTGACAAAAGTGATATACTGAGAATCATCTCCAGTAATGATCATATCATCAACATACAAAAGGAGAAGCGTCCGACCATGAGATGTAGTGTGGATAAAAAGAGCAGGATCATGAGCACTGGCCGAGAAACCAGTTATAGTGACAACAGAGGAAAAACGATCAAACCAGGCACGAGGAGCTTGCTTGAGGCCATAGAGAGATCGGCGAAGACGACAAACCATACCCTCAGGAACAAAATACCCAGGGGATAGCTGCATGTAGACTTCCTCACGCAACTCGCCATTGAGAAAGGCATTCTTGACCACTGTCGAACAGAGGCCACAACAAGAGTGCGAACAGTGGTCATGTGAGCGACAGGAGCAAAAGTCTCATCATAGTCACGACCATGCTCCTGCTGAAAACCACGCGCTACAAGACGAGCCTTGTAACGCTCAAGAGAACCATCAGAGCTAGTCTTAACCTTATAGACCCACTTGCACGTGATAGGAGTAACACGCGCAGGAAGAGGAACAAGATCCCACATGCCAGTACGCTCAAGGGCAGTGATCTCCTCCGCCATCGCATGCTGCCACTCCTGATGAACAACAACATCGCGATAAGAAGTCGGTTCGACAAGAGTAATGGCCGAAGGGGATGACCCGTCAGAAGGGGAGGGCATATCAGAAGGATCCTCAACTCGCAGGCGACGGGTATAGTAGAGAGGATAAGAAGGAATAAGAACAGGAGCAACCTCGGGAAAGGATGCCGGTGAAGAAGATGCTGACTGAGAAGGATGCACCGGAGAGACCAAAGGCTGTGGTGGAGTGGTGACTGTAGGACTGGAAGGAAAAGTCAAATGAAAGCGGCTCAACAACAGATGCTGAAGTGGAGGAAGGAGGAGGACGAGGACAGAAAGGACGACTCATCAAAAGTAACATCCCGAGAAATCCGCATCCGTCGGCCAACAGGATCCCAACAACGATATCCTTTGTGCTCAGCACTGTAGCCCAGAAAAACGCACTCAACTGACTGATCGGTCAGTTTGGTGCGCTCACGAGGTGAAGAACATAGCACACACCCAAAGAGGCAAAGATTGGAATAATCAGGAGTCCGGCCACAGAGACGCTCAACTGGGATCCCACCCTGAAGAGCAGAGGAGGGCTGAATGTTGATCAAGAAAGTGGCGGTAGAAACAGCCTCAGCCCAGAAATGTGGTGGAACAGCAGAAGCAAGCATGAGAGCACGAGCTGTCTCAAGAAGATGACGATGCTTGCGTTCAGCCACACCATTCTGAGCATGAGCACCTAGACAAGAAAACTGAGAGAGTGCCCTGCTCGGCAAGAAAACCACGAAGGACTCCCGACAAATACTCTCCAGCGGAATCAACGCGAAAAACACGAATAGGAGTCAAACTGACTGCGAACCATGGTGGCAAAGGTCTTGTAGATAGATAAAACCTCACTACGAGATGACATAAAGTATATCCATGTATGTCGAGAAAAATCATCAATAAAAATGATATAATATCGATGACCTCGTTTCGAAACGAAAGAAGCTGGTCCCCATACATCAGAATGAACAAGATCAAAAGGACGTTTAGACACTGACTCACTAGAAGGATAAGGGAGTTGAAGCTGTTTGCCAAGCTTACAACCTTGATAATTTAGAGAAGCATCACCGGACACAGACCCTCAAAGACCTCGACGAAGTAAGGAAGACATACGGGAACCACAAATATGTCCTAAGCGATGATGCCACTAAGCAAACGATGCGGTGAAGGCTGCAGAGGCAATGGTGGAGGCGAGCAGACTGACTGGGGTAGCGGAAGGAAGGTGAAACCAATCAAGCTCCCAGAGCCGTTGTGAGTCACGGTGGCGAGGGCCAGTACCAACCAGAGTCCCCGTGCAACAATCCTGAACACAACAAGAATCAGAATCGAAAATAACACAACCATGATCAGCGAGCTGGCCAGCAGATATGAGCTGCATGGTTAGTTTTGGAACATGAGAAACAACAGGAACATGAAAAGAGGGATTTGAAAGTATGCCTCGTCCTGTAATAGAAAGAGAGGTACCATCTGCTGTGTGGGCAGTGATAGGAGCAGCTAAAGGACTAATGGAAATAAGACAGGTGGAATCAGATGTCATATGAAAAGAAGCATTAGAATCAAGAATCCAAGGTGATGTACCTGAGGAAGGAGAAGTAGAAGGTGGTCTCTCACCGGAAGACTGAGTAGCAGAAACAGCAGAACCAAACGATGCAGAAGCAACCATGCGTCCTAGCAATGTGAGAAATTGCTGTGTCAGAGGCACCAGGACTCTGCTGAGAGGAGGAACCTCCAGTGCCCCTCGGAGGGCGAGCACCACAACGAAAATCCTTCTTGTAGTAAAACTGTTTCACATGTCCATCCTTGTTGCAATAGGTGCAGTGGAGTCCCATACCAACAGCAGCTGTCACTAGTGGAGGCACAACTGAGGAAGGAGTAACCAAAAGCACAGCGGGTGTAGAAGCTGGAGAAGCCGCTAAAACCGAAGGAAGTGATGATGATGATAGTAGACCCGCTCCACGAAGTCGAATCTCCTCAGTACGAACAGTTGCAAGGGCCTCCAACAAAGTCACACGAGGGTGACGAGCCAACAACTGAGCACGAGTCTGCTCAAACTCGCATCAAAACGTGCCAAAAGTCGTAGATCGCGACTCCATGTGAGCCGACACCGACAACACTGACAGGCGCGGCAAACATCTGGCCCCAAAGAGTCGATCTGACGCCATACCACAGACAACTGAGCATAAAACTCATCCACAGTGGCATCTCCCTGCTGCAGCGACTGCTCCTGTCACACAACAGCAAGGTATAAGGAATCACCAGATGGCTCATAGCGGCTGCGCAGATGCGTCCATATCGCCTGTGCGGAAGCCATTCCAACATCACCACACCTCCACCAGCCAAGATTAGAAAGAGGCGGTGGCACCGGTGGAAGACTCGGTTGAAGGGAGCAAGGCAGTAGAGAGGAAGAATGGGAAAAGGAGGAAGAAGCCGGGGGAATGGGTGGCCAGGCCGTTCGACCAATTGGAGAAAGAGATAGGAAGAACAAAAGTGGTGGTTATTGCTGTGTTTGTGGCTTGTGAGCTTTGAGAGGGTAATTTCCGGAGATGTGTGCTACCACTGCCAGTTCAACTGCTAGTACTTTTTGTTGTATTCCTTCCATATACACTCTTGTACTCTCCTATATATATGACCCTTTGGGTCCCATATCAATACACACAATATTCATAACACTTTTCAAGTCTTCGGTTGCGTCCATCCAAGTCCGTAGTCTCTCTTTCAGTTCGTCAAAGCCATGCGAGTCCACAAATTCTGTCAGACAGTCGATTGCTTCACTAGCCATGATCGATCCTCTTAGATTAAGGTCCTCTCCTTCCTTTTCGCATGGCAGCAATCGCCGCTCTTCTCTTTAACCCGTTGCATATCGTACAAGTCTTCATGATATTGCCGCTTCTCTTCGAGCCGTCACCCTGAGTTTCTAAGTCCGCCGCGCTTCCCTTCCGTGCCGCCGCCGTCTCAAGTTTCGATCTGCACTGCCATGCTTCTATCTTTCTTCGGCTTGATTTGACAACTCTCCATTTATGTCACCTTCCAATCCTCTTCATCATGTTACCACGGTCGACTTTGCTCCCGCTTACTCTACTTTCCTAGCCTTGCACTTTGTGCTTTATGGGCTGCTGCACGATTCCGATTGGGAGATCCTTTGGTAGCCAACACAATTTTCCAAGAACTGCATGCTATGACATCTTCAAGATTTGGACTTTAGATTTTTCCCTATTTTAGTGGCAGCCCTTCCAAATGTAATACTACTGCATATGCCTTGCATTTGAGATGGGTGTTAAGAGTATTAGTGGTATTTCCTATTGTGCTAGGGTTTAGGGTTGTGTTGAATCTTGTAGTATAAATTGCCCCTTTGGGCTATGCAATAGACATCCAACTAGTCATCCCTTCCTCCTCTCTATCTAACAGAGACGACGAGTAGTCCCATCTCCTACCTTGACTAAAAAGATGCACAGTTCCTCCTATGTGTTCTCATTTTTTCAACTAATAAGTTGCAAGTAAGGGTGTCTCCCAGAAGAAAAATTGTAAGCGAAGGTATAGTTTGTCTCATTTAGTCATTTGGTCCAAATTTGCATTAGTCAACTACTGGACTTGCATCATGCAACTAGAAAAGAACAGACACTACCCTACTTTAACAAACGAATAGCTGATTCCATATTGATGGTTACAAAGATTTCTTAGAACTACAGAAGGAGCTCGAAGTTGTTGATCTCGCTTCCATCAGAGAACTTCATTAAAAAAATTAAGTAGGCTTGGCTTCTATGTAGCAGACTCATATGTTCACCAGATATAAATCTCTTGGTATAAACTAATATGAGGAATAGCAATAACCATGAATCTGTACATGCAAAACAGAAGAAAACTTACAACGCTTGCAAATGCTAATCCAACAAATACAGTAATCACAATAAACTTCACTGCCCGATAACCGAGAATTGGTCCATGGACATCCTACATGAAAACAAAGCAACTTCATAGTTTATCAAAGAAAATAGACAAAAATATTGAGAACCTAAAACATGGTTAAACACTGAACTTCATTGAAGATAAGAACCACACCATTTGCTCTAGCATAAAACAGTCCAAATATTTACCTTCATATATCGTGCAAGCAAGTGAAGCCCCTGGTGACCACCGCCTTAATTTTGGAAGACATTAAAAAAGGAGACCATTAAAGATGAGCCAAAATGATCAAGAATTTAGTGCTATAGCTTCTAGCCCTCCTTTTTGCAAAGCAAATGCAAAATTCTATTTGGCTACTTACCATCACCAGCAACTGTACTCGATGCAAGTCTTGCACAAGGGAAACAATCAATCCTGCCATCTTGAGCCCTCATAGAATCAAATACAATAAGGGCTACAAAGGCTGTCACTTGGAGAAGGAAATCCAGAAGAACCGCCAATGCTGCACAAGACAGTGGGTTGGAAACTCCAAGAGGAAGTGCCAATTAGGGATACAAGCAAGAAAATGTCCAGAGACCAACCAGCAAACATGGAAAACACTCTGGTCGCAGGCATTGGATTGATTGCACTGACAGCAAAAGCTAAAACTTCAGCCAAACTGGCTAATGTAATGGACGGTCCAACTTCCACCAATGCGCTACTTATCCGTTCTTCTAATACCAACACATGTGGTTGGCGTTTGACAGCATGCACAAGGATACACATGTTGTCCACACCGACCTAACCACAATCACAACTGTTAGTTTCATCTAATTGCAGAGTGATCAGCACACCTATCTTTTGAACAAAGGAGAGATCAAATGGAATAGCAGTACTAATCAACCGCCAACTCTCTTCCAGAAAAAAAAGCTTAATATGGTGAATGCAGCAAGAAAAAATGCCTAAAACAAGAAACAAAGAACTCCATAGTAGGCAATTAAACATCGACATCAACTGAGTTCACATGTGGGAAAAAATGGTTTAAAATCAATTTCATGCTATTAAACATGATGATGGTATCACGGAAAATCTTTTTCCAGCAGAGATTGTTCAATAATCAACATGAAGAAGCTATGTTGCAACTCAAATGTGTAGAGCATAAATGCAAAATAGTTTTTTTGTTAATGCAGCAAATCAAAGAAATATTAGAAAAGAATATCATTGGATTGAAGAACATAAATTCAGTCACTAACTCCCTATTGTGCTAGAGAAAGAAGACATACTGCCAACACAAGAAAAGGAATCACTTCCATTATGATTAGAGTCGACTTCACTCCAACAGCACTGAAGAATCCCATTGATCCTAAAACTGAAAGCATCACCAGGACAACCCCAGACAAGCCAAGCAGTACCTGGAATCTATCTTGTCAAATGCTGGTTAAGTCCAAATACACCATAATGCAAGACAGATTTGCGTAGTTAAGTAAATCATGTACTTCTGGAATCTGATGAATAAATTAGCTCTTCAAAAAAGAAACTTGACACCAAACTATTATATAAGAGATCTAAAGACAAGTTTCTTATCAGAATTTTTAAGCTGGTTTTCCTATGGGAAACAGTAGGGGAGAACCCTACTAATGTATTACCAAATGTTATATGCAACTTTACAGAATATTCCAGCTGGTTGTTTGTAGTTTTTGTCCTTTTTCTTAATTTTCTTTTAGAAAAAAGTTATCTGGACTTCATGAGTTGTATTAAATGGTGTGATACTACTGGTAAATTTACCAAAATAATTAATTTGATATACTGGATATAGAGAATAAAATTGTTTCTACGGTGGCACATTTGACATCTCCCACTTCTAAAAGTGTGTGACTCAAGACCATAGACCACACGAAAATGTGGCCGGACAGCTGCAATACTATCAAGCAGGTAAATAGATCACAACCATTTTATCTAGCTACTAAATGTAAGGTCAACAAAACATGAACAAATGAGAATAGATCTTTTACATAATTCTTAAATAATGCAAGCATAAGGAACAGGTTACTCCATGAATGGCAAAAGAGTTTATTGCCAAATTTTTTTTTAAAAAAAATGTACACGCCACTGACTCTCTCACAGACATGTGGGTCTGGAACCACATTGTCAGTCTCACATTACAATAAACTCAGGAGTGACATATACAATATTTTCATATCATAGGTTATCATATTCGTACCTTTGATGAAACAAATACTGACAGCAAACGAGGAGGACGGTCTCCAAGTGTGAATGATATGTAGGCAAACATCACAATATAGCTTATCTGATTTCAATCAAAAGGCACAAATAAACATCACAATATGTAGGCTAAGTGGGATGTCTTCCACAATGAAAAGGAGTTTTGCTTATATGATATATTTACCACTATTGTAATTGCATCAGCTGTACTCTCTCGGTTTAATTCATCTTGGACAGAGCTCTCGGATGAAAAGGACAATGTAAGGTTCTGTGCTAATACCATTGGCAGTATTTCTTCCTGTAAAAGTTTTGCAAGTCAGCAGATGTAGCCTAAGTAAAATATATAAATCGCTAGGATATGTACCTTCTTGTAAAGTGAAAATCAAAAGCTACAAACCACTGTAGGTAAGAAACTCTAGCAAGAAAAGATTATAAATACTAAAGGCTATAAATCATAACAGGAAAAGTCAGTTCCATCAACAATTTGAATCACCGTGTGTGCATACAAATGACATGAGCATTCAAGAAGCTACCATTTACTGCATTAAAGCATTTGGAGGCTCCAACATGCCAGGTGAGTTGGCTCGCTATATTGAGAAAGGAGAAAAGGAACAACTGAAACAATCATGTTACTACTTAATGTCCTGAGAATTAAAATCTGAATACTCTTAATTTGCATTATATGGAGAATATAAAATCTGAATACTCTTAATTTGCATTATATGAGTTGTTTCCCATTGCCGTATTTTCTGAGGATGTAGAGCCATGTGTACTCAAATATTCTCTACTGTGTGCTTCACAGGAATATGGAGCTTTGGACAGTTTAAAAGGTTTATTGTTTTATTCTTTAAGAAGAGGCATCGGAGAAGTACTGAAATATGTCATCATTGTCATGGGAACTGTTTAAAAATAAATGTTGGAGAATTGACTTGTATAGAACAGGTATCAATTAAGGGTAGACTTCTACTGTAGGGACAGCTGCTTGCTGAGCACATAAGCTTAGAAATTGAATGAGAATTACCAACCTTAACAAGATTAATATATGCCCTTTCCCAAGCCACAGCCTTTCCATTCTCTTGTCCTGTTGTCTCAACCTTGTTGTTCACAGGATATGTTATTACAAATGCAGAAGCCTGCCAAGCAACAGTAAGTTGATAAGGAAAAGTGGGATATCAGAATAGGGAATCCGCAAAATGTTATTTTTTACCAACAAGGTGTAGTAGCATATTTACCTTAGTAAAATCACTTCCTAGAAAACCACCTAATATTGTACTAGGATCAATAGGTGATTGAAAAGTGCTCAAACATGTCTCTTCAGAAGTGTAATGCTGCAATACAGCAGATATTGTTAAGTATTTAGATAACACCAATTACAACAAGCTAACAAACCTAACAAGTATCCCGATAATCAATGTTCAGTGTGATGTACTGCATGCACCATCATCAGTAGTTTATAATGTTATGAAGTGGATCAGAATGACCATTGGCCCAGGTCGCATCGGAGTACGCCTGAAGATGTAAAGAGCTAGAGCGAGAAAAGAAATGACGATGAGAGATGGTCCCACCAAGATATCACAGAACACGAAGGTGGCTGTAGTGGAGCTGAGTGGGAGACGAAACGAACTGACTCAAGATGTGAACAGAGTGAGAATGTCTGGTCTAGTGATCCCAAGGTAGACAAAAACTACCAATAAGGTAATGGTAGCGAATGGAGTCCTCAAGGGGCTCACCATCAGAGGGTCGAAGATGACGCTAAGCTCCATAGGGGTGTCCACCGTGCGCTGATCAATGAGACCAGCACGAGCAAGATCATAAATGTAGAAGAAAACTCAATCCCAAGGAAATACCTAAGAGGACCTAGATCAGATATCAAGAAATGCTCACTACGACGCTTCTTCGCAGAAGAAATATGGTGTGGATCATCCTCAGTAATGATCATATCATCCACATAACGAAGAAACGTCGACCACGAGGAGAGGTGTGAACAAAAAGCAGGATCGTGATCACTAGCGGTGAAGCCAGCGGCAGTGACAACAGAAGAGAAGCTCGCAAACCAAGCACGAGGGGCTTGCTTGAGCCTATAGAGAGCGGCGAAGACGACAAACCATACTGTCAGGGACAGAATACCCAAGAGGTGGCTACATGTAGACCTCTTCACGCAGCTCACCATTAAGAAAGACATTCTTGACGTCCAACTGAGAGATGGACTACTGATGAACAGATGCCATAGCAAGGAGAGTGCGAGTAGTGGTCATATGAGCAAGAGGTGCAAAGGTCTCATCATAGTCACGACCATACTCCTACTGAAAACTACGCGCCACAAGACGAGCCTTGTAGAGCTCAAGGGAACCATCTGAGCAAATCTTGATCTTGTACACCCACTTTCACGTAATAGGAGTGACATGAGCAAGTAGTGAAACAAGATCATAAGTGCTAATACGCTCCGGAGCAGCAATCTCTTCTACCATCGCGTGATGCCACCCTAGATGAGCAACAACCTCATGGTAAGTCGTAGGCTCAGCAAAAGCAATGGCTGCAAAGCCATAGCACTCAGGAGGCCTAACTGAACGACGATCACGAAGCTCATACTTAGGAGCAGAGTTGGAGCAGGACCTATCAGGGACAGAAGAGGGGAAAGGGCAGAAGGAGGCACAACTGGGGGTGTAGCAGGGCGTGGGCGACGAGAATAGCGTAGCAGAAAGGGGGAGATGACCTCAACAAGAAAGGTAATAGAAGTAGGAACAAGAGTCTGAAGGAGAAGGAACAGACGAAGGTAAAATAGGTGATGACAAAGGTAAAGGCGAAGGAGAGAGCGGAGAGTCAGAAAAAGTGAGAAGAGAAAGCGCCTCAGGATGTTGAACTTGTGGAAGAAGACCGAGGGTAGTAAGGACGAGACTCATCAAAGGTGACATCTCGAGATATCCTCATCCTACGAGCAACAAGATAATAATAGTGATACCTCTTATGCTCAGAACTGTAGCAAAAAAACACAATCAACTGACTGAGCAATTAACTTGGTGCGCTCACGAGGTGGAAGAAGAGCAAAACAGACAACCGAAACAACAGAGATGATTGTACTGAGGAAGCCTACTAGAGAAACGCTCGATCGGAGTACAACCCTAAAGAGCAAATGAAGACTGTAGATTGACAAGATAAGTAGCCGTAGAAACAGCCTCAACCCAGAAATGAGGCGGAACATGAGAAGAAAACATCAGAGCATGAGCAGTCTCAATTAAATGACGATACTTACGCTCAGAAACATCATTCTGAGCATAAGCACTAGGACAGGAGTACTGAGAAAGAGTACCCTGATCAACAAGAACGATGAAGAGCAGTAGACAGGTACTCATTAGCAGAGTCAGCACAAAGGACACAAATGGCCGAATCAATATGAGTACGAACCATAGTGCCAAACGACTAATAGAGAGCATCTGACTATGAGAAGACATAAGATAAATACAGGTGTATCCAGAATAATCATCAATGAAAATGACACGGTAGCGATGACCCCTTTCGAAACGAAGGGAGTCGAACCCCAAACATCAGAATGAACAAGATCAAGTGTTAAGGATAGAATAGGATTGTTATTCTTTTCCTTATACGCATTGGTTACCTTATCTGTATATGGCATATTCCTCTGTATATCCCTTGTAGTCCCTATATATATTGCCCTTTGGGCCTCATGAATATACACACAATATTCATAACAAGGCATATAAGGATGTCAGTCCTATATACACACAATATTCCTTATCTGCATAAGGATGTCAGTCCTATAGAGCGTCTCTACTCTAGAGCCCCCCAGTACAGTCACCTTCGTGTTTTTGGTTGCACCTGTTTGGTCTTGCTGCAGCCTCGTGAGCACACTAAACTGTCGTCCCGGTCAGTTGAGTGTGTTTCTTGGGTACAGTTCTGAGCATAAGGGTTATCGCTGCTATGATCCTTCTGCTCGACGGATTAGGATCTCACGAGACGTCTTTGATGAATCTCAACCTTTCTTCTATCGAGACTCAGCTCCTCGTCCTGCTTCCACCATCAAGACGATCTCCTGGTTGTCTCTCCCTGACTCTTCACCCATTTCTCCTTTTTCACAACCTTCCTACAGCCTGTCTCTAGTGGTTCCTTTTGTACCTTCACCTCCTGTGTTGCCTTCTGCAGCACCACCATCTCGTTTCTCTGGGGTGCACTACTCCAAACGTCCTCGTCCTTCACCAGACTCATCTTCTGGTATTTTGCCGACACCGACGTCTGATTCCTCTGATGATGCTCCTCGTTATGCCCTTCGTGACCGAGCATCCCTTCGACCTCCTGATCATCTTGGTTTTACTTCGATCGCTAATGCTCTCTCTGTCATTGAGCCCAGCTCTTATCGTGAGGCCGCTTCTCATTCTGAGTGGCAGCTCGCTATGGCAGAGGAGCTTGATGCTCTCAGACGAACAGAGACTTGAGATATTGTACCGACACCTGTGCATGCTCGTCCTATCACGTGCAAGTGGGTGTACAAGATTAAGACCAGGTCTGATGTACTAATGAGCGCTACAAGGCTCGTATTGTGGCTCGTGGCTTCCAGTAGGAGTATGGACGTGACTACGATGAGACGTTTGCCCCTGTTGCCCATATGACCACTGTTCGCACTCTTGTTGCTGTTGCTTCTGTTCACCGGTGGTCTATCTCTCAGTCGGATGTTAAGAATGCCTTTCCTAATGGTGTTTTGCATGCGGAGGTTTACATCCAGCCACCACCTGGGTATTCAGTTCCATATGGCCATGTTTGTCGTCTTCGTCGTGCTTTTTATGGCCTCAAACAGGCCCCTCGTGCCTGGTTTGCGTGTTTTACCTCAGTGATTACCGCTGCCGGTTTCATTGTCAGTGCCCACGATCCTGCTCTTTTTGTCCATGTCTCACCTTAAGATAGGGCACTACTACTATATGTGGATGACATGCTCATTACTGGTGACGATTCCTCATTCATCACATACGTGAAGAAGCATCTCAATGAGCAGTTTTTGATGACTGATCTTGGTTTGCTTACGTACTTCCTTAGGATTGAGGTTTCTTCCACGCCTGAGGGTTACTACCTCTCCCAGCATAAGTATATCTAAGATCTTCTTGATCGGTCTGGTTTGACTGACACTTACACTGCTGAGACTCCTATGGAGCTCTCCCTTCAGCTTCGTGCTATTGATAGTGATCTTCTTGAGGATCCTACCTGTTATCGTCATCTTGTCGGGAGTCTGGTATATCTTGTGAGCACTCGTCCTGATATTGCTTATGTTGTTCCTATCTTGAGCCAGTTCATAGCTAGTCCTACTCATTTTCACTACAGTCACATTCTTCGTGTTCTTCGCTACTTGTATGAGATAATCTCTCGTCACTTGTTTTTCCCTAGATCCACCTCACTACAGCTTCAGGCGTACTCTGATACGACCTGGGCTAGTGATCCTTCTAATCGTCATTCTCTTTCTGCTTACTGTGTTTTTCTTGGATTCTCCTTGATTGCCTGGAAGACAAAGAAGCAGACAACAATTTTCCGTTCGAGTGCAGAGGCTGAGTTGAGAGCTATGGCAGCAATAACAGAGATTACTTGGTTGAGGTGGCTACTTGTAGACTTTGGTGTACCTGTGAGAGGCCCTACGACACTTATGTCTAACAGTACAGGTGCTATCAGTATTGCTCGTGATCCAGTGAAGCACGAGTTCACCAAGTACATTGGAGTGGATGTTTCATACACTTACTCATAGGTGCAGGAGGAAGTACTTGCTCTACAGTTTGTGCCATCAGAGTTACAGCTTGCTGACTTCTTCACGAAGTCCCAAACTAGAGCAAACATTGGTATTTTCTCTCCAAACTCAGTATGTGTGATCCACCATGAGTTTGAGGGGGTGTTAAGGATAGAATAGGATTGTTATTCTTTTCCTTATATGCTTTGGTTTCCTTATCTGTATATGGCATATTCCTCTGTATATCTCTTTATATTCTCTATATATATTGCCCTTTGGGCCTCATGAATACATACAATATTCATAACAAAAAGGACAATGAGACACAAAATCACTCGAGGGGTATGGAAGTTGCAGCTACTGGCGGTGGAAAGGACCGACTGGCTGATGGAGGCAGTGGAAGGACGGTGCAACTAGACGCCTAGGGCCAGTCCCAATTAGAGTGTCGGTGCGACAATCCTAAACACAACACGAGTCTAGAGTCAAGAATGATACAAGCATGGTCAATGATCTGACCAGCGGACATAAGCTGCATAGCTAGCTTGAGAACATGAGAGACTGCAAGAACAAGAAAAGAAGTAGAGTGCCTCATCCTGTAACAGGAAGACAAATACCATCTACAGTCGTAAATGTGTGAGGAAGAACAGGACTCAAAGAAGTGAGGTGAGTAGAATCTGGTGGCATGTGCAACGAAACATCGGAATCCAGAATCCAAGAAAAAGTGATACCTAAAGGAGGCGGTGGCGGTGGAGCATTAGAAGACTGAGCAGCAAAGCCAACAGAATCGAACTAAGCTGAGGCGGCAAGGCGCCGGAGCAGAGTGAGCATCTCCTGCTAGACTTCAGTAGGGGAGCTCTGGTGAGCCGGACTAAGAACCACTAGACTGGGAAGAGCCACCAGTGTCCTTGGGAGGGCGACCACCCCTACGGCCCTGGTTCTTCCGCCTGTAGTACTGCTGGAACATGTGACCATCATGGTCACAAAAGATGCAGTGAAGACCCGTAGTAGATGCCACTACCACCGATGCAGCTAGAGGCACCAATGTAGTGGGTGCAGGTGCTGGAGGAGACGCTCGAGCAGCCAAAACGGAGATGGCTACAGCTGGCCCACACTACGAAGACGAGTCTTCTCAGCACGAACAGCTGTGGCTCTCAAGCACGGACGGACACGGCTGACGAGTCAGGAGGTGAGCGCGGACAGGCTCAAAACTCTAACCGAAGACACATGAGGAACTCATAGAAACAGTGAGTCTCTACATGAGCACGCTGACGCACACAGCAGGGACAAGTCCAGCAGACGCCCGGTCCCAGAGAGTCAAGCTGACGCCACACCGCAAACATCTGCTAGTAGAGGTCGTCCACTGTGGCATCAAGCTGCTGAAGAGAGTGCGCCTTATGTACACCAAAAGATATATAGCATTACTCGTCGGCTCGTAGTGGGCACAAAGGCGCTCCCACATCTGCTGAGGTGTCGACAGCTCCACCATATCTATGGAGATAGCAAGTCATACTACCCACCAGGATGGCAGAAGCACGAGCCTCGTCATCCTGCCACCTCTCGTAGGGGTGAAGCTAAACCTGGTACACCTCCATGGCCTCCTCCAAGGCAGTGATCGCAGCCTTCTGAGTTGCTTCATCAGCAGCTGCAGGGATCTCCGATGCGGCCGGCAACGGAGAGCAAGGCGGGCACGGCCACTCGCGAGTAAGATGGCCCCAAAGACGTTGGCTCATGTGGATCCGTATGTGCATAGCCCACTCGCAACCTTCAGAACTGGGATAGCACTATGGGTAGCCATCATATGCGGAAGAACACCGTAGTTGTGGCCGGGTAGCGACAGAGGCAGGCTGTGGATAGATTCGGGTGAGGTGGAAGCGGAGAGGGCCGAATCTAGGCTTGGTGGCAGCGAAGATGGCCGGATCATCGGGTCCAGTGCGGAGGGCCGGATCCGGGCTGGGCGGTGGCAGAGATGGATCCGACATAGCCGAATCCGGGGTTGGGGCGGCGGAGATGGCTGGATCCAACCTGGAGACGACCAGATCTGGGTTTGGCGGCGGCTGGGAGGCAACCTGGCAGCGGTGGGGCGCGGGAAGAGTGGGAGACGCAACGGCAACATAGGACTGGGAAACCCTAACCCTAGCCTTCTCCTGGGCTGATACCATGTTATTAAGTGGGCTTAGTCATTCCCACGGGCCAAAGGGCAAATATACATATTACAAGAGTAGGGAAAATAAGCAAAGAGCACCCTGTACAATCTACTAATATTGCACAACTTATACATGTCTAACATATAAAAGTCTATGTTGCAATAAAGAAGGTCATATAATCAAAATTACATAACTTGAAATCTCCGATTCCAATGAAATTGTAATTGAAACAAGAAAAACATGGACTCATAAGAAATTTCAACTGTACAAAATTACCTGAAAACAAAACTTAGCATGGTCTATACCCAAATCATCATATTTTTTAGGATCCAGCTGGAAATACTGCAACATTGAAACCACCACTTTAATATTATTATGTGGTAGTAAGCATACAGAACAAAAGATAGAAACAGAAAAGATTATGTATATTCTAGAGAAATCAAGTTGGTTTCAATATGCAGACTAGGCACTACTAAATCATCACCTGCAAAACACTTTGAGTAGCACAGTCTGTATCGAGTGGCTTTAGGCAGATGTCACCAAGGGATACTGTTGATCCAGAATAATTTGCACGTAGATCATCAATCTTTGCAATTAAAAAGAGACATTAGAACCATAAGGCAGGTGCAGTGCAAAATTCACATTACTGTCTGGATTTAATACCTTTTTCTGAATCTGAAATAGCAATTTCATATTGTTGTCATTTACTATTGAAGGAGCTTCAGACCGACCGGATGCAGAAGTGGCTAATACAAGCTGCAGTAAGAACAATAATTGACGACATAATTTACTAGTTAGAATCTTTATCTTCAAATGTAAAAACAGCACAAAGAAAGACACAGATAAGAGGTCAAGATCAACACAGGAGAAATAGTTGGTTGATATGCAGGAACTAAGTTAATATACAATATTTAACAAATGTTCACCTAGCTGAACAAAATCAAAGTCACAAGAGATGAAAAAAACCTGCTCAATCCTATAAAATGGTGCAAGATGACTGTCGAAATATTGCTTCTCGTCAGCAGCCCGACTTCCAGAACTGACCCAAAGCTGCCAAAAGAAAAGGAATTAAATCAGAAATCATTGAAATATAAATGTATCCACAACTTCCTGGCAAATATACACTGAAAAAAAGCGTTCAAAATGATGTCAATTCATCTGGTGGACCATGAATGTACCTGTTCCGATTTCTTTTAAACAAACGTTCATTGAATGGGGAGCAATGACAAATACTATATTTGTTGCTGTATATGCTTACAAGTTTCACCACATCACAGTTACAGCCTTACAAATATGATTTTCAACCCACTTCTTTGGGCAGGATTAATTTTTCTAATGTACTTTTGGCAAGGTAAAAAGGAAAGTCATCTGAAAATGGCCTTAAGAATGGAGAATATAGAACACCACCAAAGTCCGAATAGATTCAAAAAAAATGTAGCCAACAACAAATTTCCACAAAAAATGAAATATTTTAAAATGTACACCAAAATTATTTGTGATTTCAATTTTTTCCATTTCCGATGCTTATTTCAATGGATATTTGTGAGTTGTAACAGATACATCTAGTACCATCGAACTGAATGAAGCAATCAATATAAAATGTACGTGGAAATTATTCCTGATTTCCATTTTTCATTTTTATGCTTCAATAATGTATATTTATGAGTTGTAAGCGGATGTCTTGTACTTACATCAAACTGATTTAAGTAGTTAGTCATAAATGTTAATATGAGAATAGCACTGGATGGATGAATGATTGTTATATTGCATAGCCCTAATGGGGCAATATATAGTGAATACATGGAAACCCTAGGACAGCAGAAAATGACTCTAATACCCTTAACACATTCCCTCAAATGCAAGGCATATGCAATAGCATTGCATTTGGAAGGGTTTATACTAAAATAGGAAAAAACCGAAATCCGAGTCTTAAAGATATCGCCATAGCGTGCGGCTCTTGGAAAATTATGTCGAGTACCAAACATCCGGATTCGTGCAAAAAGTAGAGGTAAGCAGGAGCAAAGTACACCGCGGCAACACGATAAAGAGGATGTGAAGGTGACACAAAGAGAGCTGTCAAATCATGCCGAAGAGAGATAGAAGCATAGCGGCGCAGATCGAAGCCCGAGACGGCGGCGGCGCAGAAGGGAAGAGCGGCGGCCTTAGAAGCTTGGGGCAGCGGCTCAACGAGAAGCGGCAGCATCATAAATACTTCTACGATCTGCAGTGGCTCAAAGAGAAGAGCGACGGCCACGGCTATGCGAAAGGAAGGAGAAGACTCAAGGAAAAAACTCAAATGTAGTGGAGCGGATACTAGCAGCAGAACAACACCAAAGATCTAGACCTCCAACATGGCCTTAATCCCACTATCATCTCTCTTTTCTCCCCCGACCGAGCACATGCCCCACCTTATCTCTTCTTCCCCATTTCTTTTCTTTCTCCATTGATTCTTCCTGCTTCTCTCCCTTTCCAACCAACTCCCTTCTCTGCTCACTCAGGTAGCCATCGCGCCGCCTGACTCCCACCGTGGGGTGGCGGATCCGTGGCCAAGCGGGAGGGTGGCGGATCCGAAGGCCCGAGCAAGAGGGCAACCTGACAATGGGAGGCAACGGCGCAAGCGCAACGCTGTGGCCGAGAGACAGAGGCGATGTGGCATGGCACGGGTGGCATCGAGGGGTCGGATCCGAGGTGGCGGTGGCCAGATCCGAGGTGGGGACCGCCAGGCGGAGGTGGAGGGCAGTCGCGGGCTCCGACAACCCAAGCAGCAGCAGGAGGCGTAGCGGATCAAGCTCAAAGGCGTCGGCGACGGAGGAGAGGCAATGACGCCGGCGGTGGGGAGCCTAGATCCGAGCAAGCGGCCACGGGAGACGGCACAGGGCGGCGGGATCCAGTGGCAGAGGCGGGATCCAACAACGGTGAGCACGCGGCGGCGGCCGGGGGCCGATGTTGGTGCGGGTGCAGGCGGCAGCGGGTGAGCTCGGCCGGATCCGGAATGGAGGCGCTCGGATCCGAGCCGGGCGAGGGTGGCGACAGCGGATCCAGCCCGGAGACGGCCAAATCTAGGGTTGGCGACGGCCAGGAGGCCTTCTAGCGGTGGCAAGGCGCAGAGGCGGGCGCGGGCAATGGCGGCGCGCGACGACGACCACCCTAGGAGTGGACATTGCTCCTCCCGGGAGCAGCAACTGAGTGGAAGACAAACAGAGGCTCGGGTAAAACCTACAGGTCTGAGACCATATTAATATGAGAATAGCAATGGATGGATGAATGATTGTTATATTGCATAGCCCTAAAGAGGCAATATATATAGTGAATACATGAAAACCCTAGGACAACAGGAAATGACTCTAATACCCTTAACAATAAATACAGATACACAAAATATTACCATGGGTGTCGATCTTATAAAAATTAAAAAATTTCCATTATGCAAAATTGTCAACATTTCAGCAACAGTAAAAGAATGATTGCTATGACAGGATGATAATGCTGACATTGATATGGCAAAATAGTGATGATAAATTAGGCACCTTTTCTGGTCGTGTTTCAACCTTGAAACGAATAAGACCAATGCATAATAGGATAGGGACAAGCAAGGATGCAAATAACACAAGAAGAGGGTGTCTAGCAACAAAAACTCCATGCCTCCTGCAATACTTTGAACAGATTAACACAATGCCTAAACACTACCAATATATAATTATCTGAATACAGCTGGAGTCAACCTAAAGAAAGTTGACATGTAAGTTTGGACAATAGAAGGATGGGCTAGTTGGACAGGAGAAGCAGCAGCCTCAGACACCTGGTATGAAGAGAAATTCACCAGAAAATCACATTAAATTTGGGACAAATAAGAACAAAAGTACTGTTTAGAAAACAGAAACTATGGGAACTGTACCAGCATCTTTTGAAAATTTGAAGACAAGAGAAAAATGCTAGAAGGAACAAAAGACAAATACTCTAATTAAGCAACAAGCTCTGGCGCTGAAAGATAATTTGGCAGAAAATAACCTGAACTGAGTTATCAGGAACCTTGCCATTGTTGCTTGAATGCAATTTATCTTCAGCATTCTTCAATGGCTTTGTTCGTGAGGAGAGGCCAGTTCTTCCTCGTTTTCTGTATAGTAAGGCCCACAATAAAAATGTGCATAATAACACAAGGTACACAACCACTAGTGAGAAGTCCAAGCATTTGGCCTGTAGATATCAAAATGAATAAGAGTTAAGGGGTAAGAAAACATCCAAAAAGGAAAAGGGAAACCCTTATGACTTACAAATCCAAAAGATCATTATGCTGCCAGATTTTGAGCCCATAGACTGGGGTTAACGTTTTAAGCTCAAAAATGACGCAGGCTTTGAAGTTGCAAGATAAACAAGAACAGGAAAATGGTTATTCTCTATATGTAAAGGTGCAGTTCAACATATAAAACACATGGAAACCAACTAATTTATTTAGCATCTAAGATGATAAAGCATATTTTATCAAGATTTAGTAAAATCAATTATTCGTCAGAGTTAAATATTATTGTACTTCCCACAGGCACATGGTACAAGTGTGTGCACAGACACACGGAAAATCCGCAGCCATTCATCTACATCTAATCCATACCATCACTATGGCAGTATATGTCATGTGCCATATACTTTGCAATAGTAGTAGCATCACATATGTATTTGACCCATCTGACTTGTTCTAATCAAGACCACCTGACAGGTGCCGGACCAATAACAAGGGAAGTTCTGCCCCTCATCTATCATTAATGAAAATATTCATTTATTTACTAGCGCAAGTAGCACTGCAACATTTGTAAATTGCTAAAAAGAAATAGAAAGCATGGTATATTCAACGTAAATCACTTCTGCATTTTTTTTCATAAATATAGATAACAAGATAGTTGCTACCTTTAGAGGACCCATTTTAACTGAACAGGAGGTTTCTGTGTTCAACTGAGGCAACAAGGATCCCATGCAAACTGAAGAAGAAGGACAATCACCACATGAACAGCCCAAAGATGGATCTCCACAAGAATAAGTTGTAGCATTTAGAGGCTTCACCCCAGATGAATCACTAAAATCAGATCGGAATGTTATCAAATAAGGTGACCCAGGCTCATTAGGATTCGCCAGACGCCCAATAAATGCCAACCACTCTGCAATAGCAAGTATAGAAGCCAATAATTATAAATGAGCCACAGTACATTGTAAAGAACAGATGCATCCAAATTACATACTAGTTTACTATCAGCATGGCATTACCAAAGATTAAATGTATCACCTGAAAAAATGAGCTCAAACACACATCCAGATCGAAAGATTAATAATGAATACTACCAAAATTGAGGGTCTTTTCAACAAAAAAAAAAGAGATGCAGGGAATGTAATTGCCATTACGGCATTACTTGATACTTTTTCACATGCGTCAGCACAAAAGGGTTTATCCTCTTACCTTTGTAAGTTTTAGCACCCCCACCGAGAAAGTCCATTGCACGTGTGTTCAAAGTGCCAAACTTAACATCCTTGCAAGAGTTATATAACTCTTCACCATAGTTACTTGTTAGATAATAATCGATGCCATCAACAGTCATAGTGTTATTAACCTGAAAAAACAGAGAACGGTGTACCTTGTTAATTTGAATAAACGTACAAATTACCTATGAACATTCCATTTCAATATGTTTAGCAGTTTCTCCAATGTAAATAACAATAGATGACATGTACCAAAAATGTGTGAAAAAAGATGCCCAAGAGAAAATATCATAAAATATTGTTGTGACGACAAAGTTAGATAAGGTAAGAAAAGATAGACCTGTTTTACTGAAGTCACGTTAATGAAGAGGCTTTGGTTTGGAGAACAAGACATTTCACAAAACAAATTCAAGAAATTTCTCAAGCAAGCTGGGCATCCAACAAGAAATGGAATAGCCTGCAAAAGTGTTGAAGTTACCAGTTACCCCTAAGTAAACTTTTATTTGATTGAGAACAGACATTTAAGATGGAGATTGCCAATGAGATGCTAGGTCATTCGACATGCGAGAAATAATCAAGTTGTTCAACTTAGAAAAGATTTTTTTAAAGTATATCAGAATTGCCACAATAGAATAGTGAAGAACATGGTCTGTGAGAGTACGATGGAATGAATCACTAATTTGCATGCAACGGGAAATAAAGAGTTCAACATGTAACCACTTAATTGTAGTACAACTTACTAGGAAGTACAGAAGGAATAACACAATAAACACCAACAACAACGCATAATCAACAATTAGAATAAGCAATTTGGTGAAAGAGGCTCTAATTTGCTGCTAGATACAAGTAAAGCTGGATCATGCTAAGAAATGGTCTACATCTAGAAATATATTCTTGATCACACCCAGGTTATCAGTGATAACTACAATAGGAATGAAGCGGAGACAATTTATTATGTAAATAGAATCCTCATGTTAAAACAAAGGCAGTGTGTCACTAACAAAATATTCAGCAGGTTCACGATTCGCTGGTCGCAAGTTCAGTAAAACATTGCTTGAGAAAATCAATGGAGGGCTAATATGAATGCAATGGAAAAATTATTTTGCCAAAGAGTAAGTGCAATCAGTGTGTTACATGCTGTATTAACACAACTTCCCTGGGTGATCATTTGATCTCTCAAATTAGGATGTGATGCTAATGCTACCACATTGATATGCTAGTTCAAGCGCATAGTCCATATTCTTCTCCAACGGTCAGGACTATTACCTGTTGGACTTGTTGATGTAATGTGTCAAACTGATCTACTGTACAACAGACATCACCAGTGATAGTCGGGCACAAACTTTGAATCCGCGTAGAAAACAAAGTGTCTGGCTGGAAAGGCAATAACAGCACTTGATAAACAAGCAAACCACAATGGCGTAATCATACATACTTTACACAAAGATAAGAAGGGCAAACTATTATGCTTTCTGTATGAAAACAGCACTGGAGGGTGACTGGGTGAGTTAACAGGACAATGTCTCTCCTGCTATGTTATATTCGAACTGAATAGCAACCAAGTGTCGTATTGTCACCTTAACAGCTTTGGTTGCATTCGCACAGTTCAAGACCTTCCCATCACTTCGATGTGCACAAATGCCATACACGGAACAGTACCCTTCTGCAGGTACTACCCTAAGGAAGCAAACACAGCAAAATGAGCACCATGGGCTCCATGAATACGGAATACCACATTGAGCACCAAAGTTTTTTAAGCACATCAAATATAGTAGCCTATTCAAGATGATCTAACAAATGCTCCTCTTAGTTGAACACATGCCACCCTAACAAATTACCTTGAAGTACCATTGGATTGTTGTGCGCTTGTGGGAGGCGCAAGAAAAATAATCTGCATCATAGGGGGGAAGGTCATAACAGTATGGACAAACCATGTTACTTAGACAAAGCATGAATCACATCGAAGTGCAACCAAATCAACATGCATGCACACCACACTACATCTGTACAATAGGCTTCCTGCGTAATCCTTTTATGGCTTCAGCCCATCTAGGGGGAACATGACTATAATTTTATCCAGCGGCTTCAGACATATAAAGTGAAGACATCACTTTTGAGCGCTAAACAGTTAATGCAGATGCCGCAAAGACAACAACCTAGCAACTTCTGAAAAGTTAGCATAAATTTGGAATCTTATTGGCACGTAAATGTCACCTATACTCCCACTAAAAATGAGGAAACAACAATCAATAATACAATTAAAGTTTCATGTGAAGCTACCAAAACAGTTAGTGCAACTAAGGAGCACGACAGCATGAATTATTTGTAAGTCCATACCAAAGTTCCAATCCTGTAGAAAGAATTGTACAGTGAAAACCACATGACATCTAACAACCATAATTGGAACTGAGAAATGAGAATCCAACAGCTAATCCTCTAAAACAGATAAAACAACACAGAATTGCACTGTAGCAGGAGATGCTCAAAACTCAAAAGAGGGACAGAAATCTGCGTCACGGCATGTCATTTGAAATCCAAAAGATTGAAGCACAAACTTTGCGATATTCGATCTCAGGCTTTGACAGGGCAAAGTTTGTATTTGAAAGGTCTGAAAATTCAGCTGGGCTAGGAAAAATAGCTAAAGTGTGAATACCTTGCAGTTTCAAGCAAAATATAGTCGTAATTATCCGGTAACTTGGAGAGAAAAACAGTGGCAGCTCCAAATAGTTCAAATTAATCCAAAATACTTCCCAACTTCCACAGTTTTAGTTCTTTTAAAAAAATGATAGTTCTACCCAATTCTAACGGCCTACTTAAGATCACATTTCGAATCAAAATATGACAAAAAAATCCAAAATTCGGGGAAGCATGGCATACTTCAATCCTGTAAAATCTAATCCCAATCTACATGGAAACAGGACACATTTCGATACAAAAAACGAAACCGTAAATCCGAACAGATAGGCAAGCACCGCATACTACAATCCAGTAGAGAGACAAAAAAAACCATCCAACTAAACTCCAAACAACTCGAGATGAACCAAACTGAACTAAATTTGTTGCTCGAATGCAGTAGCAGAACCAAAAACAATCACTCGGGCACCAATGAGGAAAAACCACATGGTTTCAGACCACCAATCCAAAACCACCAACCATGTCAGAAACTAGTAGTGTAAATTGGCAGGACATTGCAGCAAATTTCCTATCTCAGATGCTACCAAGTTCCAACCCTCCTAAAAGCAACATCCCATGGAGACCCGCACTAACGACAAAAGGTAAAACCAAAGCACGCAGTAAAATTGCGCAAGTAACATCCAAACGCAGCCCACTGTGAACCAAAATTGCACTTCATCCATATGATCAAAACCGAAAAACTTCTGGAGTAAACAAAAAAATTGCCCGCTGACGACGCCATGTAAAAATAGGACTAGGCCGGAACTAAATCAGCAACCCCACACGGGGATACGCCGCAGGGCTCAAATCCGAAAGCAGGACCAAAACCCAGCCAAAACACGCGGTAGAGCGACCCACACCCTAACCTCCTGGCCCCTCGGCGCCACCGCCGCCACAGCACCGCGCACCACCCGCTGAAACGGAGAGAGTGAGACGCACCTGCATCAGAGCGACCGCCGTGGCGGCGAGGGCGGCGAGCCCTCGCCGGCGCCCGACGGGACCCATCTCCCGGGCTCCCTCCCAATCCCTCACGGCGGAAGCGGAATGCCGAAATGGAGGAGGTGGGAGACGAAGCGGGGACACGGCCCTAGCGCTGGCAGGTTGGACTTTTTGGAGTGAACCGCTCGGACGAAATATATATCGCCGAGATGAGCTGCCGACGAGGCGATGAGTGCGCGGTGGCGCCTGCCTTACCACCTCACGCCGAAAAACAACAAAAGAAAAGGATTTCGCGGCCAGTTTCCCTCATTTTTCTGTGAGGGGTTTTGGATCTCGTCGCATCTTTCTTTTTTAAAAAGAAAAACGAGATGATAGAGTCAGACCCGCGTGTGGGCCAGATGTCCAGAAGGTTCGTTATCTGCGTGGGCGCGGAGAATGTGGTGGGAGCCACCTGTATGTGGGACATTGCTGGCGGATTTGCTCCCGGCTGGTGTAAATGGGAATGGTGGGTGGGATTGGTGAACAAACAAACTAGGATACTTCTTATATTAAAATAAGGAATTTTTGGTTTTTCTCGCTCAGGTCATTGGATTTATGAAAAAGTTCTTCACTTTGCGTAATTATGAAAAGATACTTATTGTTTATATTCCTCCTACATGTCCTTTTTTTTGCAGAAAAAACCTCCTTTACATCGTTGTTGCGTCGGCCGTCCGATCAGGTGAACTTGTAGGGCCTTCGGGTCAGCTCTGTGTGTTCTCCCGAATCTTCACGTTGCTATACTGTCAGCGCCCCGGTTTACATGTCTTCCTCGCACTGTGTTGCTTTTTTCGTTGCCTTTTACGCGTCTTCCTCACACTGTGTTGCTTTTCCGTTGCCTTACTGCTCTCTTCCTTACGCTGTCTTACTGGCTTCCAGAGGAATCCATTTATCGCATCATTGGTAACGTTCCATTGCTCGACTCAGTTGTTGGTGTGTGTTCGGTTTCGGTCGTCGGATCGGATTTCGTGACTACGTTTATACGGGGTTTCCCTTCTGTAGTTTTCCTTCTATGTGCCTCTTAGGTTTCTGTTTCGGTCTCGGCTCACACGATCCTCGCTTTGTTTCCATCTCCATCATCTTGGTCATGGTTTCACTGCCTTCAGCTTATGTTGTTTGCTTGCGTCGTGCGTGTGTCCGTCTAGCGTGCTTCTCGTGCACGTCTGAGGTACTGGTTTCGGTTTGTTCCTTCTGATTTTCCGATTTTCTTAAACGGTGATATATAAATGTAATATTAATAAATAATATATATATACACACATTATTTAACAAATCCAATCTGGTTTGCCAGATATTAGCAAAACTGGTGCGTTTTTAACGAGTAGTGTAACTATCATATTAGATTTAGGTGTTCTTGGTCCTTTGACGTTGAGTATACTGCGACTGATCCGTGTCTCAAGCGTCAAGCCTGATCAAGCAGGAGCGGGGAAAAAAGAAACTCCTTCAGAAAAATATAGGTGCGTTTTTTAGTAAAAACATATGTGAGTTAGAATATTTGACAATAGACGAAGTAGCTAACTCACAAGTCACAAATCACAATAGCACATTCCTCTCAAGTCACAAACGTGTCGGTATATAACGGCCGGTTTAGGCTTCTTCCAAACAGTTTCTAGCTTCACAAGTTAAAAATTGTTTGAAGTACATTAGCTTTTTAATGTGTCTTTTCTCTCTTTTTTTAATTTTCTTTGTATTATCTATGGAGATATAATGGTGTTTTTATTTTTAATTTTTTTTTAATTTTTTTAAATTGAATACATTATAAAGGCTAATATTTACTATATTATTATTTAAGCTAAAAATCACTGTCACTTTAGAACGGATCTGAACCTTCTCTTTTAGTTGCTCCAGTGCTTTTTCTTTTAACTTCATGCAAATTTGACTCTGAACGACAGCATTCTCCTCATGCCTGCTGCCCGCCTACGTGCTGCTTAGCCAAACAAACGTAATCCCATTATCATCGTGCATCGTTCATGTATGGGCATCGCTTTCTTACCGACCAAATTAAGGTAATACTTTAACTAGTTTTTGGTTTAAAATTTATGGCTATGATTTTTGGCTGAAGTTATACTATAGCGATGTTAGTTTTTCTAAGAAAAAATTAAAAAAAAACGTTATATCATCATGGATAACACAAAGGGATAATGAATAAAATACAAAAAAGACGTTTAAAATAAGCTTAGATTAAAAGCAAATATATTTCAATTAGTTACTATTTAAATTAGTCGAAAGAAAAAAATAGAAGCTGAATCATTTGAAGCGGAGCCTAAAAGCTTCACTTAGTGGTGGTGGCAACGAGCACTGAGGCGCTTAGTTTGGATGATCTTTCTAGAAGGCCATTTGTCCCACGCGAGTGCTTATAAGCTTATTCATATGTCCATTTGTGCAAACAACACATCAGGGTAGCCCGTGCTCGAGAAAGGCTAAGACCTGCTTTTGACTCAATCGTGAGTCGTGACGACTCGCCAGCATCTCCAGCAGAAAAGGTACAGGGTCCATTTCTTTCGGTTAAATACGGAGCAGCAGGACGCCCATGGTGACCAACAAAACGCACAGATTGCATGTGGCGCCCTGGGAGCTTAGCATGCAAGCGTGTAGATTAGCAGTACGGAATAGTAGGTGATCGAAACATTAGCCGGGCTTACAACTTGCAAGCGTCTAGATTTGTATGTAACAAGTGAGCCCGCGAGGGTTCAAATAGCATTCCAAAATGACTTATGATTTATGGTTTAAATATTTAAATCTTATCTATTCGCGGAAGACAGTACACGAAGTGAAATAGTTATATGTGATTTTTGGCCGGTACAGTTAAACTCAGTACATTTTTTACTATAATTTTTCTATTGGTCTCATCTTAAAAAATACATTATTTAAAAGCTAACTACTATAGACAATATAAATATAAGTCAAATTTAAACCTAAAAGGATCCGGCAAATGTCTTTGAGAACTTGAAAGTCAGGTGTACTCGAGTACGTATTGGTTGATCCGTATTAAGTTTTATACACTAATTAATCCACCCAAGTTTAAATTGACGAGGACATGTAACTAATGTACTTCAACAATCCGGCTATACAACACAGATTGGGCATGTTCTTTTTGACTGAGACTTATGGCTTTTAACTGTAGCTTATGACTTTTGGGCTATTTGTGTGAGAGATTACAGAGTAATAGAAACTCACATCCGATTTTTGCCGATATAAATGAAGTCAGTACATTATATACTATAATTAATTAGTAGACCCTATCTTGAAAAGGCGCTCTATTTAAAAGCTAGTTACCGTAGAAAAGTTAAAAGCAGAAGCCAAAAATTGAAAAAGAACAGGGCCATTGTCGTTTATAAAGTAAGAAGCCATTCTTTTTCAGATTTCGGCTTCTGCTTTTGGCTTTTTTACGGTAACTAGCTTTTAAACGGAGTGTCTTTTAAATCACCATCTCCGACACCCCGTTACAGTGACTCGACGATCAGCGAATCAAGTTTGCGTACACACATGTAGCGGTCTAGCGGGTGTCGGGTCCTTTTAGGTTTAAAGTTAGCTTATGCTTATACTGTCTAAGTAATTACATTTTAGACAGTGTGTTTTTTAAGACGATGTCAATAGAAAAATTATAGTAAAAATATACTGAGTTCAACTGTACCGAACAAAATCACATGCGACTATTTCTCTCTGCGTATTGCCTCTCGCGAATAGCCAAAATTCAAATATTTAGGCCATAAGCCTAAAAGAACCCACCCAAAAGGTTGCTCACAGGACCCGTTGAGGTTTAAAATTATTTCAATTATATTTATTAATTAGTTAAACATTAAATAAGTCAATTATATTTATTAATTAGTTAAACATTATTTCAAACTATTTCAATTATATTTATTAATTAGTTAAACATTAGCTTGATTTATTAGTTCGATTCTAAAAACACTTCCAAACTATCAGTAAAATAATATTAAATTATATTATATTAATTTAAAAAACTCGATAAGATGATAACCAGACTTGAGCCGCCCGATCTCTACAGTCTGCACCACCGGAGCCAGGTCCGTATCGAGGGGTTAATGCCGATAATAGCTGGTTCATTCGCCGATGCCAACAAACTATAATGGCCCAGTCGAGGCAAGCCTGATACTAACTACTTCCTCCATCCAAGTTTATAGGACATATTTTTTAAATGATTTTATCCATAAATATAGGACGTAATTCATATTCTAATATAAAAAATAGTGTGATGTTCTCTTTATACCCCTAATAAATATGCAGCTTTATTTACTATTTTGTACATGCATATATTGAATATAGTGTTTAGATATAATAATTAGGAATAATCTAACTATTTTCACTCTCTTCTTGAATTATGTGATAAGAGAAAATACGTCTTATAAATTTAAACGGAGAGAGTACTTTGTGTTCCATCAGGATTAAGAAGCCCTGTAATTTGCGTTCCATCAGGATTAGGAAGCCCTGTACTGGAACTGGAGGTCGTCTGATGTTCTGATTGGTGTTCTATCAGGATCAATGGCTCTGATACTCTACAAACATTGGCGCCTCCTTGTGATCTTTCTGCAGGGTGGGTCGTACCGGTGGTGGCAACTGCCAGCCATGTTGTCGCGGGCCGTGATCCACGCTTGATCGATGACTGTAGTCTGATACGCAGTCACAATTCACAACAGGTCGCTCCGTGGCTGTAGCATCCCAGCGAAGCCCGAAGCATTCATTTTTAGAAATAGTAAATTGCATCATAGCTATATAAATATATGAGGTGAATACATCTAAGTTACTAAAAATAAAATCGTCCATGTAGGTCAATTGCCAAACCATATAAAGGATATCTAAAAGAGTTTTTCCAAGTATGACAGGTCATCACGTGGTATTAATACTTGTATGGCGTTAATGTAGATATTGGCATGAGATGATAAAGGCCTCTTATTGGCCTAAACCATTTTTTTTTTGCACTTTCTTGTACTGTGTTTTTGATCAAGTCACAAACTTATATTTGGCCAACTACCAAAATATCTTCAATGAACCTTCCTTTGACTCCGTCATTGCCTTCATCTCAAAGCATCTTTGCATGCTTTGATATGTAGCTGGTAGTATCCAATAACTAACCATCACGTCTTCACACATTTGGCCTCTCCCGAACTATATCTACATGCACCGGTCTCGTTACATGTCGCATCACATGCACTACCTCGCCTCACCACGGTCCCTGTCTTCTCTGTGCTCCCACCACATAGCCTCACTGGACTTACATGGCCACCACGGACCCTAATTCCCACGCCTAGTCCTAATCCATTGCCGTCGACCACTATGTCTTCTAAGCCACCTGCACATTTAAAGACCAAGCAACCATATTAAACACAAGTTCTATACATATGACTCACGTTAGCCAAACCAATGTAACATGTAATGCAATACAACCATGACTAAAGAACCATGATAAAATCTTCCAAATCGCCCATTTTAATAAAAAATTCAATCGGCTGCCAATCTGATCGCCACTACCATCCAAAGGAATAAGTGAAAAAAGAAAAGTAAAAAAACCGAAATTAGAAACTAATGCGCTTTAAGTGACTTCTGACTTAAATAAACTGAAAGGCAAAAAAACTAGAAGTTGAAGTTGTTGCACTAAAATAATTAGATGTGATAGCTACTTGCACACTGCCACATTGCCCTGCTCCAAACGGCTTCAGTTTCTGGTTTTTTTCTTTCGGCTTGTTTAAGTCAAAAATCACTTGGAACACGTCGACTTCTAATTTCATCTTATTTTGGTTTTTTTGTATTTTTTTCTTTTCTTTTTCTCTTATTCCTTTGAATTGTCCGTGACAATATAACGGGGTTTTTATTATTTTTTCTTAGGAAAAACTAATAACTGCTATAGTGCAATTTCAGCCCTAAACTAAAAGCCACAGCAAGGCGCTACTTTTCAGCTTTTATACAGAAACTAGCTTCCAAACGGAGTGTCTTTTTAAGGTAGAGTCTACAAGTTTATTGTAGTATATACTATAGCGACTTTATTTATATTGGTGAAAATAACTTGTGAGGTTGTGTTGGTCTGTACTTTCTTCTATAAATAATTAAAAATATAAATTAAAACTAAAAAGAATAGGCCAGGATCACCAGCGCCACCATAATGTGAAAAGTCAAGATTTCCTGTCGCGACATTGATTTGTTGCAGTTGAAATTAGTTCCGTCTACAATGCTGCATTGAATTCTACGATTTTCCTAGCGCTATAACTCTCTTTTTAGATCAATTTTTTTTTATAGCGCCAATGTGACAGACTGACAGTTTGGTTGTAGAACAGGAAATAAAGTACGGTGGTGTGTCAAATCAGCTGTCTACTATATTGAATTCGTGTGCAGAGTCAAACTTCGATCGAGACTGATCCATTTGGACGGCGACCGATCAAGAGTTCAGTCACAGCAGTTAAGATATGTAATTGACAGTTGACAATCGTCTAGTCTATGGCTAAGAAAGCATTCAGGCTTATGTCTCTTATTTGGACTTGAATTTTTAGCTTTTAATTTACTTCTTATTATTTATATATTTTGTTTTTCTCTAATTTTTTTGTTTTTTAGTTTTTTTGTCGGCTCCTTTTTTTTCTTGTATATGTTTATGTTATGTGTGATAATCTAACATATTTTTTCTATTTTTAAATTTATTTATGTCAAATAAGCCACCTTTAAATACAGTGTAGTTTTAACCAGCTACAGTGCAACTTTAATCATAAGCCACTATTTTTCAGCTCAACCGAGCAGGGCCTAGTACCACAGTATGAAGTTGGTCCTCTTCTTCTCAGTTATGACTTATAGATTACAACTTATATTTTCTCTCAAATAAATAAATAAAATAGATTCTTTGTCGTTATTGCGAATCGACTTATCATGATAATTTTTTTAAAGTGGTTTGTAGGAATTTGGTTTGTTCACACCAACGTTTGTACTAAATCTAAAAATCATAAACTGTAGCCATACGTCACAGTAAAAAAAAATCCACCCGTTATCAACTCGTGATCCTTCTAGCTATTCTACTACAGTAGGGTCTCACCCTCACATTGTTTCTCGCTAGCTATGTGTCCTATGACCTATTAACTCATGAGCGCCAGATTTGACGTATCTCTTCCTCTAAGTAGTATTGCCACTGTATGGTTTAGACCCATGGAGATGAGCAAAAGCACGAACCTTCCCGCGTTAACCAGAAAGGCAGAAACAACATGCAAGGAGTGGGCTCTTTTAAGCTATAGTTTATATTTTTTTAACTTAAAATTTTAAATTCTGACTGTTCACGAGAGAGTGCGATAAGATATATATGTGATTTTGACCGATATAGATAAAATCAAGACAGTATCTAATACAATCGACTTTAGACCCTATTTTAAAAACACAATTCATTTGAAAGCTAGTTACTATAAAAAACAAGCCTTAAGTCTGAAAGAATCTTGGAGCTCTGCTGTGACCGTGCGTCTGACTTGTAAAAAGTCAGCCAATAAGGTTGCCTAATTGGATTAATTGACTGCGACAAAGTCAACAACGGAGTAATCGGATTAATTGCAAAATTAGGATTCAGGACTGACGGGAATGAATCACCCAACCGTCTGCTGCAGCGCTGCACCTCATACTTAGCACCCCATCATAGCATCGTGCCGATGCCTTCTTCTGCCGCGGCCTCCCACAGTCCCACCCACTCCCGCCGCCTCCTCACTTTGCCCCAAATCTGTCCAACGTGTGGCCACGTTCACCTGGCAGCCTCCTCCCCCTAGTCCAGCCGTCAGACCACTCATCGCCGTAGTCGCATGAAGGCCCTAACACGGGGAGTGGGCGGAGTTAAGATTCTACATCGCCGCTCGCCAGTCACATCCGTTTCTCACTCAGTCGTTCTCTACTTTTCGTTAACTCGCGCGATTCGCTGGCCTTGGCGAGGTTGAGCCACGAGTAGGCACTAAGCATCAGGCCCACAACACCATAGCCGAAAAGCACAGGGCCCATATGCCTTTATGTGGCCCATATGCTGCTCCCACACGTTGCCTAGGTCTAGGCTAGGTTCTTTTGGGCTTATGATTTATGCTATAGTAACAAGCTTTAAAACGGTGTGCTTTTTAAGACAGGGTCTATAAACCAATTTTAGTAAATATTGTACCGAATTTATCTATATCGGTCAAAATGACACGTAAGTATCTCTCTTCGTACACACTCTTGTAAACAGGTAGAATTTAAAATTTTAAGCTAAAAGACACAGTCGAAAAGAATCCACCCATAAGCATGAGCCCAGCCGCTGCAAGACGTCATCTTCTACCTCAAAAACATCTCCTTCCTGATAAGCGCAATGGATCATCAAACCTTGGCACCGGTAACTCATGGGGTCTATAGGCTAGATAGCTCGAAGCCTGCGCAAGTGCCTGAAGGGCTATGTAGAAGGTACATGATATTATTGTGATGAACTATTGCAAGTTTTGTGAAGTGGTTAAGTTAATTTGCAAAGATTGCATTTCGGTTAGATTCTTTTCTGGAAGTATCAGGAAAATTGGAAGTACCACGGGTGGTTATGTGGTAGTACCATAGAGCGGTAGTGCTAAGATTGTGAGCGCAGTCATACCGCATGAACGATTGTTCCGCTCTGAGTTGCGATACATTTTCCCAAAGTCCAGTTCGGGTGCGGTAGTACAGTCATGTTAAGCGTGGTACTACCGATCATCGCAGAAAACCAGGGTTTAGAAAAATTGAGTCATGGATTGAGTTGGGTTGACCTAGGTCTTTACATTAAGTTTACATGATGTTGTTTTGGCTAACGTGGGTCAAGTTGTGAATAACTTGTGTCTAAAAATAATTTCTTTGTCTTTGGATGTGCAGGGTCGCTTGGATTCAACCGTGGTCAATGACGAGGATCAGGGCTAGACTCATGGAGGAGCTGAGGCCCAGAACGATCAAGGTTGCCGAGTGAGATGGTGAGCTCAAGCATGGCACGAGAAAGACAGAAAATGACGGATGGAACCATATAGCTTGGATGGGTCAAATAAGCCATGGTTCGGTGGAATTGGGATGGGAGAGACCTGACGACGCGTGACAAACTAGTGGTGCACCTATACGTGGTAAGCATGGAGATTATTTGCAATGGAAGATGAAGACCGGGTCAACGAATGATATTTTCGTAGTTTGGCCAAAATATTGGAAACCACATTGGATTAAAACCGTGGCGCATGTGTGGCACTTAGGAGAGCAGTTTAGGTCAAGGTGGAGTTGGTTTGATCGGGACGGATCAAGGCTAAAATTTTAGTGAATACAGACTTATGCACTTTGAAAAGCGTGCATAAGTAAATATTTGTAAGTAAAACCCGTATGTGTGGTTACCGGGTTTTTCCCATTGTGCAAAGTGGATAGTATACACTAAATGTTATAGGTGGCTGGTTGCCCATCTATAAAAGAGGTTGGTATGGAGACATGGGGTTAACTATCCAACTCATCTCACTTATGCTCCTATGTGTAGGGTTAGCGTTTAAGAGTGAGTATCTTGTGTGATCTTTATCCTCCAAAGTGAAGTGGTGTAAAACCTATATTCTCAATTAAATAATACATCAATCTTTGAGTATCTCCTTTGAGTCTCTCGTGTTTTGATTGATGTGATCTTATTTTGGTTGGTTTTGATCTCTCCTCGTTCCTTCTCTCGATCTTGTTGTGCCAACGACGTGTAAGAGATGAAGATAATCTTTAGGAATATATTTTCACCCTTCTAGGCACGTTGATAACAAGTTCATGAGAAAATCGGGTTTTGCTTGACTTGGCCTCCTTGTTCCATCTCATGATCAGGGAGTTTTTGGTTTGACTTCTTTGGTGATCTAACTTTCTGTGACATATGAGAATACATCTAGATCTATCTTGGTTATCATTCATCCATGAGCAAGTTGTATTCACCAATCTTAGATTTTGCTCGGTTTCGATGCAATTTTTCTTCAAACTGGAAAAGGTATCATCTTTGGTCATGTTTTCATGATCGTTTGTTGGAATAGGGTCACAATACCCTAGAGGAGATTGCTGCCGATAAAATCTAATTCTACGGATCAAAAGTTTATTTGTTTTTTGTTTTTGAATTCAGCATGTTTCTTCCTGTTCATCAGGGAGCGGTAGTACCATTGTTACCATAGTGGTAGTATCGTATCACGGTAGTACTGTAGGTACCATAGCGGTAATACCGCTTGTGCTGAAAATTTCAGATCATTCAGGTGTTTGTTCTCTAGTTTGAGTTTTGGCTTCCCAATCTGAGTTTCGTAGTTTGTAACTACTAGAGTAAATAATTAGTAAAAATTTAGAGAAAAAATATTAAGATATTATTTATTCTTATCTGTTGCTATATTCGGTCTTTCCATATCCACGTTGCTAGGAGGGTTGGGTACGCCCCTCTGCTCCAGTTGCTAGGAGGGTTGGGTACGCCCCTCTGCTCCCGGCAACCGATTTCTCTATTCCTCCCCTGTTTGACTCGGTGCACGCCATTAATTTGCGAAAGCTACCCTAGTTGCTGAGAATTCAGCAGGAAATAAAACGGCGTGTTAACTTGCTAGTTGTGCATTAAGAACGGAGAGGGACGTGCTCCTGTATCCTTATTTGCCTTCTCGTCGCTGTACAGGTTTTAGTTTCACTTCGCCAACACTGAATTGACAAACATTCAAGGAACGGTATAGCGTATACTCCTTCTGGTACTGCTTAATGATAGTAGATCCTTCAACTAGAACGTGCAGGGCTGATCTCGATTCTCCAGAAGCTTGCCTAATTTTTTAAAGATAGTTCATCCATTAAACTCAACAGATACAGATGTGGAACGTGGAACTTGGAAGGCCATCTCCACATATAGTTTCCCCAAAAAGAAAAGAGGAAATGAAAAGAAATATAATAAGATCACACGGTTCAATTCGTTTAACAAATGCCTGTGTGAATGTGCGATGACATGGAACACCCTTTGAATTGGATATTTCTTGCATTTTTCATGAGCGGGACCTGCTGATACCAGCGTCATGCAAGGTGCCGAGCAGGACTTGCTGATACTAGCGTCATGCAAGTTGCAGGACACTTAGGGCATATTCTTTTTAGATTGGATTTATAATTTTTAGATGTATTTTTTAACTTTTATGCTATTTATGAGAAGATATACAGTACCAAAAACTCACGTGCAATTTTGGTCGCTATAAATGAAATCGCTACAGTGTGTACTACAATTAACTTGTAGACCTCATCTTGAAAAGACTCTTTTTAAAGCTAGTTACTGTAGAAAAGACGAAAAACTGCTATTAGAAGCTGAAAAGACGAGAGACCCTTAGACGGTCAATTTATGGTCCCATTCTTTTTTATTTTTCAATAATTTTTAGATTCTTTCAATAATCACTATTTATTAGATTAATAAGTTATAGCTATAAGTCGTAAATTATAGCCAAAAAATCAGGCCCTATGACACGTCCTGTCGAAGTAGTGTTCTCGGTTGCTTTCTTTCGTCATGGTCCCGGACATTAACCCATCTTTGTCCTCGCAGAGCAAGCACGGTGCTGGTTCAATTCAATTTTCAGTGTACCTCTGATCGCAACAAGGTAGGGGAGATTGCGATTTTTCGCCAAGAAACAGCGCCGTACGTAGCTTTACTGCGCCCAATTAACAGCCAACTGAACGGAGCAGCGCGTCTCCATTACGGTCTAAGTATCTATGGAGTAGCCAAGCCAGCAGCCGTCGCCCATTTGATCGACGGGTCCAGTCCATTCCATCGCCGCGGGCGTTGCCTCCAGCCCTGCAAAATCTTAGAAACGGCGGCAGAAGACGACGTACGCACGCTAGCGCTAACGCAGCCTGGACGCTGCTTGTGCGTGTGGATCATGGAGCACCGGTTCTCAGATGCAAGTACATTGTGACTGACACCACGTAGTCGTGGGGGTTTTTTTTTTTCAGTTTTTTAGTTGGTTTTTAGGTTTCACTTTTTGAAATAATCATTGTTCATTAAACTAATAAATTATAATCAAAACACATAAGACGTAACGCAAAAACACAAACATGTTGCATGTGACCACAGGATCATCCGAAAAATCACACGACGAAATGATAGTGCTTCATTAATAATAGGGGTGGAACTAGACCTATGGCAAGATAGACTTTAGTCTTGGATATGAAAAAAATATCTAATGTATAGTCTAGATACTTTCAACATAGCCCAGGGTACTATTGTCAATGCCTAGCCCAGGTAGACAAGGAAGCCCATGCGGCCACGCAGCCTACTCCTGGCCATAGCCGACCCACTCGGCCTATCGGCCCATCTGCGGAAAGAAGCCCGTACACGGCACACTGGCCGAATCGGCCTCTCGTCGCCATTCACAAACGACAGACCCTAACTCCTCAGCTCTTAGGCTCGTCTCATAGCTCCCCTCCCGACTCTGGTCTGTCCCGGCGCTCCCCTAATCCCCTCCCTGTGCACCACCCTATCCTAGTGACCCGGCCAACTCCGGCGCTCCCCTCTAGTCCCGGTCCCCCTCCCTACGCCCATTGCCCCTCCAACAACGCGCCACCCCCTCCCAGCCCACGAGGCCCCCTCCCTGCGTTGCTCCCCTCCTGGCCCGACGGCCCCTGCCTACACTGTCCCCCTCCTAAGCTCCCAACGTCATCGTCGTCGTCGGCTTCAACTCCCTGCCTGCGCCTGAAGCTCTAGATAAGATGGCTTCTTGATTTTCACGAGTGAGTAGTGGGCACACTACCTAATTTGTTTACAGGTAAATCATTGGTGCTAATGTTATGCAATCTGTATGCATGAAGGAAGCCAGAAAAAGTGATGCCTAATTGCTCATTGTTTAGCCAAAGAAACAACATTTATGCAATTAATATTTGGGGGCTATCTGCGATCTAAGGTTCTCTTCACAGAATAGTTTAAATATCTGTTATTTCTATATATTCAGATACCAGAGACCAGTTATCTAGTGAATTAACCTTTTACATTCCTATTGATTGTCATCGTTTCACCTTGCTTCCTCTTTTCTTTTCTTGATAAAAATGCACAGGGTGTCATGTTAGTTCAGTAGTTCTGACTTCTGAGCAACATGAGAGAATATTGGATCTTACTGTTGAAATAGATGGTGACATCAGTTCACTCGAAGAAGCACTTCAACAGTTTACATCTACAGGAAGTCTTGGATGGTGAATTGGTGATAATAGATATCAATGCAGTCGGTTGTATTACTTTGTTAATCTTTAAGCTTTCTGCACCTGCTCAAGCTGTGCCCTTTAGTGTTCATTACATTACATTGCTTGTATTTTATCCCTAAACCATGGTCCTTGAGCTATCATTGAAATTTTAGTAAACTAAGGACTTCAATTATAGTATTGTCATATATTTTAAAAAGAAATTATATCCATCCACACCTCTTAGGTCACCTTCACTTGCTGGGAATTAGGGTTTGATAATATTTTCGTCATACCCTTGAGCTATCACTAAAAAGTTAGGCATGCCATTTCGACTAACTGAATAGTGAATATGTTATTAGGTGCACCTTGTTTTGCATACTAATTATCTAATGTGTTTTGCTTATTTTCAGCTTTGCTACGTCTTAGATGGTTGGTAATCTGATCAATATTAGTTTAGACTAATTAAATATTTTTTAAACTCCTGTTAAGTACTTTTTTTTCTGAAACTGAACATTTGTGAACTTAAGTTTCACATCAATGACGTATTTTTGATGTACTTTTGTTATGCATAGTATATTGATATGGGTATAAATTAGCGTTAGTTTTCAGTTGTTAGAGTTTAGTCTGGGCATAGCAAAATTCTAGTTTTGTCACTGATTCATAAGGAGAGCAGCCATCGACGGCGAGTGGTTAATCTGAGCAGAGCTAACCGCGCTGGCGGTTGGAGCTCATGTTAATGGCGCGCTGTGCACAGGTCGTCGAACAGGCTAGCGAGTACTGAGTTAAACGCAGGAGAAAGAAACGTCTCGAAACGAGCTTGAAAGTCTCAACTGTAACCTGTGGATCAGACGAGAATTGATTGAGGCCCCCCCGACCCTGCCTCTAGGGCCATAGGGTTGCTGTTTTCTAGACAAACTCATCTCGATTGATCACCCAAGCGGTGGTGTGCTAGCTATCTATCGGCCAGGTAGCAGCCATGCGGTTGAGCTTTCGGGGCTGTTTGGTTGCCTGAATGGGACGGGACTGTCTTGGGATGGGAGGTGGTTCCTGTGTTTGGTTTATGGAACCGGTGGAACAATGTGGAACGAAGAGGAATATTCCTCACAGATCTGGGACAAAGTCATCCAGGAAAAACGAGCAAACGACACTGTCCCAGGTCGTGCTCGCGCGTCACATGAGCGCACGTGACCTGTTGCTTGGATTCAGTCACCACTCGACGAGGTGAAGCAGCGCCAGCGCCGCGTGGATGTCTGGTGGCGGCGGCGCATGGAGCTTTGGTGGCGGCGAGGGTTAGGAGCACAGGTGACGCGTGAGAGAAGAGCTCCGACGACTGAGAGGGGAGGAGCTCTGGCGGGCGAGGGGGAGGGGCTCCGCCGAGATCGCTGCTGAGGTCGAGGTCGCTACGAGCAGGGGGTCGCTAGGAAGGGGAGCCGAGATGGGGGTCAGCACCAAGGGGAGCGAGGGCTCGAGGTCTGGGTTGCCACCGAGGTCGAGGTCAACGTCGGAGCTACGCGGTGGGAGAGATGCGGCCGACGGCGCTGAATCCACGTGGTGGTGGGCATGTAGCCGTCTCCGCTGGATCCATACGGTGGGAGGCACTGGCACCGTAGAGAGGGAGAGGATGCGACGGCCATGGAGGAAATCGAAAGAAGAATGGAGAGAGAAGAAAAGGACCAATAATAGAAGATAAGGATGAAAAAAAGGTAAAAGAGAAAAAAAAAATTGGTAAGTTTACTAGGGATATCCCAACTCTTGACATCTAACTTTGTCCAACCAACCAAACACAAAAATGACTTATGTATCAACCCTCATCCCTCGGGAGAGCACCAATAATGCGTAGCCTAGGTGCAGCCCAGGTGATAAATGTTGGGGTTTAATTAGCCTAATAAGCAGACGGACACTGGCACCTAAACCCGGCTGCCCGCTCGTTTCAGCTTCTGCTTTTGGCTTCTGGTTTATTTTTCACTATTAATAAATTTCGTCTTTTTTTCTTTTTTTCTCTTTTTTTTTGAATTTTTTGCCGGTTCTTTTTTTCCTGTATTCGTTTGCGTTGTCCGAGATGAGCTAACATATTTTTTCTATTTTGAAATTTTTTTAAATTTAATTACGTCAAGTAAGTCACTTTCAGCTACAGTGAAATTTCAACTAGCTACAGTGCATTTTCAGTCATAAGCCACAGCTTTTCAGCCCAACCGAGCAGGCCCGCATCTACTCCATTTATTCCGTTTAGCGAACTAGAAGTATTAATTCAGGAATGCTAAGCGAGCATCCGTGTTTTCTTTTTCAGAAGAAATATGTTGTGGGAGACAAGCAGAGTCCGTTCATGCTTCTGTCAGTCTAGCAGCCGGTGTGTGTGACGAAGCGCGAGACCGAGCTGCACGGGCGAGAAGTGTGCGAATTGCGTTCATAGGAGTATAGGACTGGACATTCATTCTCGAGTGTGAAACGGAATGTTCATAGCTGGAAAAATAAGAAAACTCTTAGAGGACAAGAACAAAACTGTAACTGTAGCTACAAATCGAATGAGAAATGTGCTACATGGGTCCCGGCCAATCTTTATCGTGCAAAGCTCATGAGATTACACAGTGGCACATACACTGTTTGAAGCTTGGGTTTGTATACACTTGAGATACATCTTGTACGTGGAGAACAGTAGTACCTCGAAAGATTGGTTACCGAACAGGTGCAACTGCGCACATCCGCCTTCAAACCTGCACCGGCGAGCAAATAAGAGCTCACCTTCAGCCCATGTGCAATGCTAAGCGCTGGTGGGGATATCGTACGTGCATATCTCTGTCAACGCTTGCACACCATCGCATCCACTAGTAGTAGTTTTTGTTTCAGAAACTAGTATATATGTACATCAAAATCGGGTAAAAATGAAAAGAAAACTGAAAGAGAAGGAAAAAAACATCTAACCAACCAACATTTGGGCCATCTGGGATCTGAGCCGACATACAAAACCTCTCGCTTTGCAAAACCAGTGGCGATTCGCGTCACAACAACCAAAAGGTCCAAAACACCGCGAGAACGTGCCAGGGCAAGCCCCGGACGGGCCAAAACCGGCGCTGAGCTCGATCAACGTTGGGCCGACCGACGGGGCTACGTCACTCTTGGAGACGGGTGGCTGCGCGACGATTCGTGGTGCGCTGCCGCGTGGCTGTGCCCGTGCGCATGCCCACCCCTCGCGGCCGACCGAGGCGAAGTGTCCTCCCGGCCGGACGCGCCCTTGGGCCGCGCCTTCATCCGCTCGATCTCCTCGAGGACCGCGACGACCTCGGCCATGGAGGGCCGACTCTTGGGCTCTCCCGAGAGGCAGCGCAGCGTGAGCTGGGCCGTCCGCAGCGCGGCCTTGGACGGGTACTGCCCCTCCAGCCGCGGGTCGACCAGCCGCGCCAGCTTCCGCCGGTCCGCCAGGTACGGCTTGGCCCAGTCAACCAGGTTGTGCTGCTGCGCAGGCCGGGCCGTGTCCAGCGCTCGCATGCCCGTGAGCATCTCCAGCAGCACCACGCCGAACCCGTACACGTCGCTCTTCACGTACAGGTGACCTGACGATCGAAGGCATGTAAGTGTTCGGCACATTTTTTTTTTGACAGAGTGTTCGGCACATTTGATACCGTCCACATGTACAAGTGTAGAACCCCGTTTCGTGGCCTTGTGTGGCAGAAGGTGAGTGGGTTGGGTACCTGTGGCGACGTATTCCGGTGCGGCGTAGCCGTAGGTGCCCATCACCCGGGTGGTGACGTGGCTGTCGCCGCCGGTGGGGCCGTTCTTCGCGAGGCCGAAGTCGGAGAGCTTGGCGTTGTAGTTCTGCGCGCATGACGAGAGACCGGAGGTTAATTGGTTAGGCGCGCAGGTTTCATGTACGCTCGTTTGGCTTTTAAGTCGGAGATTCTAGTTTATTTTGTATTGTAGTGTATTTTTCCCCTTTAATTGTTGATAGTTTTTTTACACTAAATTTAAAAATTATAAAATTAAAATATAGAAGTTGAATCTCTAATGAGCGGCACCTATTTGTTGCGCGTGCGCTTTGCAACTTTGCATATGCCATCTCTTACTATGGTTTTTGGAGGACGCGCGTACGTACCGTGTCGAGGAGGATGTTTGAGGCCTTGAAGTCTCGGTAGATCACTTGCTTCTCCGACGAGTGCAGGAAGGCGAGGCCGCGGGCGGCGCCGGTGGCGATGCGTAGCCGGAGGCCCCAGGAGATGGGTTGGAAGGATCCGCCTTCTGCTTGCAAGAGATGCATGTTACTTCCCCTTCTCAATTTACAAATATTTCAACTTGATTCTAAAAATAAAAGTGTACGAATATTTCGATTCAGTAAGTGCAATTATTTCATGATGGCCTTTCGTCACGGTGGCACAGTGTAATTTTCATGCTTGCTAGTATTTCGCAAAGTAAACAACCCTTCTGTCAAATGTGGTCGTACCTCCGGAATAAATTCGGCCCGATCAAGCCAGGAGACATGTTAGGCCTTCCTGGCCCATAGTAATGGCTAGGCCTATAAAACTTACTGTACAAGGCCGTGTTGGGCAGGTCGGTACACCAGGCAATCTGGGGTTTTCCTGGCCAGGCCACACGTTTAGTCACATATCACTATACTATTGGTTGGCTATATCGAGGCAGTAATCGCGCTTGATTTACTTTGTGATGAGCCAGCATACGTCTATCATATCCTGACTAAGTTTACAGAATCATGACTCTAAATTAGATCAAAAATATTGATAGAAGTGTATTCTAGAGTCAAATAACAAAATCTAAGATATTATCTGATTCTACCAAAAATACTTTTTTTCAATTTACCGTGCATTTCAAAAGTGATACGAGTGTTTTATTTGATTATTTGGCATCCAATTTGATTAATAAATATCTATCTTGTTCATGACTATAAACATGGTTTTAATTCTATATTAAGAGCTACGACTAGAAGAGTGATGTTATCGATATCACCATTATCTGGCCATTTTATATAAAAAAGTAAAATAAATAAAAAATCAAATTAATTTTTATTATTTCAAACATTTGAATCTTAACATCTAAACTATTAAATACTTAGTAATTACCATACAACTTGAATTAAGTGATAGGATACAACCAAACAACTAAGTCTTTCATAATCTAGGATGATGTATGATTCTACATGATTCTACCATGATCCTACTACGACTTTACACGATTCTACGATTAGAATCGCAATTCTACCATGTACTACTTAAGATGCGATTTGAATCGGATTGATTTCGTGGGATACGAATAGGATCATGATTTAACAACCTTGATCCGGGAGTAATTCAACGTCCCTTTTTCAACTTATAGCTTATAATTTTCCCGAACAAAACAAATGAAATGGTTTCTATGTCATCTTTTCGAAGCGACTTATTGTGATAGTCTTTTCGAAGCGGCTTATCAGCATTTGGTTTCTTCGCACAACAACTCGTTATAAAGGCAAAAACTATCAACCACAACCGCAAGTCGTAGGAAAAAAAATAGACCTAACTTCGCTGTTAGCAAGTCAACCTAATCTTTATCAAATCAATAAATCGAGTGAAGTTGCAAAGAAACAGACAGGAAGCTAGAAATTAAAGCCAAGAGCCATGTTTCAGGACTCACTTCTGAAGAGGTGATTCTCCAGGCTGCCCTTGGCCATGAACTCATAGACGAGCAGGAGCTCCCTGTCCTCCAAGCAATACCCCAGCAGCCTCACCAGGTTGGGATGCGACAGCCTCCCGAGAAAGTTCACCTCAGACTGCATAATTCCGCCGCGCGTGCGCGTGACGAGACAGAAACGTCACGGATTAGATCAGCGTGAGACCGAAATAGACCAAACGTACTTACCGATCGCTCGGCAACTACGGCCTACCGGCGTAGGAACAGATAATTGTCACGTACATCTCAGTGAGAATGCGAGAAGGGCCAGAACGCGCAGGCCAGGACGGCACCAACTTGCCCAGCTTATTATTTCCCTGTACTAAAGTTCTGTGGTTTTTAGTTTTTAATTAAAATAACACTAAAAAAAGGAGGAAAAGAAAAAAAGAGGGAAAAAACTAGTTAAGAAGCCAACGCAAAAGCCAGTCGATGTTTAAAACATGCAATATATGTCATGTAAGGAACTGGCCCAGCATTGGACAGGGTCATGCAGCGAATTAAGAGGTTGTTTAGTTTGGTACATGGAACCGATCCATCTCTAACAGATGATTCTACTAAGTGGTTCGATAAAAAATATTCTATCCAAATACTATGTCAGCTTGTTTGATCAAATCAAACAAACCACGTCCTCCTAAATGGGGTCATCCGTCTGGCCAGGTGAACACGCGTCACGCGGCATGGAGCTGGAATCTGGTGTAAGCTAAACCACGGCCACAATTATTGATACCTATAAGCCCGTTTTTTAAGCTCATATACTGTATCCTTTCAGCATCTTCGGATCAGCTTGACGAAAACATATACTGTGCTGAATCGTTATCCTTTTATGTTGTCTAACGCGTAACAACTCGATCGACTTCGACGCTGATGTTAATTAGCGCGTACGTACCTGCCATTCTTGCAGGCCCTGCACGCTCTCCGGGTTGAGCTTCTTGACGGCGATGACCATGCCGGTGCCGCTGCGCGCGGGGTTCATCGTCTTCTCGTCGACCCAGCCCTTGTACACTCGCCCGAACCCGCCCTCGCCGAGGACGGTGTCGGGCTTGAAGTTCCTGGTCGCGGCCTTGAGCTCGGCGAACGTGAAGATGCGGAGGTTGGGCACCTCCAGGATCCTCCCATCCGGCTCCGGGTAGGCCACGGCGTCCGCGGCGTTGGCGCCGCCGGTCGCCGAGGACCTGGTAGTGGTGGTGCTGCTCATGGAGGAGCTCGGGGACCTCCCGGCGTGCCCTGCGCTCATGGCAGCATGCGCGTTGGGTGCTGCCATAGGACTGCGCCTTGCAGTTGCTGCTGCGGACAAGATTGTTAATGAGCAACAGAATCGAATGACCAAAGCTAACCTGGAGGTAGCAGCTACATATGGTTTTTTATGAACTTTGGTAAGATTTCAGAATGGTCTTAAGAACAAAGAAAAATTAGTAAAAGGCAAACCAATGCTGAATTAATCAAGCAACAGTTTCTCATTTTCTCTGGAAGAATTCAGCTGGTATGGAGGATAAATAACAGTGTGATCGATGAGCCATCAAACGCAGAGAAACAAAACAGGAAATGCCACAAGGAAGAAGTCAGAAATGGTATTACCCTGGGGGTGTCCATGGTGGCCCGGTGTCTTCACGGCCACCACTTCGGCTTCCTCAGAGCCGAAGCAGTTCCCCATGGAAACGCGCAACGGCAGAAAACTCGCTTGATCGGTCGATGGTTTATCGTCTCCTCCGAACCTTCACTAGCAAGAGATGCCTTCTGTTTCTTGTACCTCTACCGGTACTCCTTGCCGCTTCGCTTCCCGTGGCTAGCTTTCTGCTATAAAAAGCACAGCCCTCTGCTCTTCTCGTGCGGACGTGCGGCTGCCGAGGCATACGCGTTATGGAAAAACATTTCCGATCGCTGTCGTTTTGGGGCTTTTGTTTGTGCTCAAGAGGGCAGCGTTAAAGATGCGCCTCGTCGGTAGGTCAGCTACGAGTTCTGCGTTCTTCCGAGCGGTTTATAGCTTATGGCCTTATGGCTATGTCTCATAATTTTTAATCTAGGATGAGCGTTTATATGAACGAATCGAATATCGATAAGAAGACTATACTAATAAGCAGTTTCAAAACGGCGATGGAGAAGTCATCCAGAAAAAACTCTTTCGATTTAAAAATGATTTCGCTGCCAGGTGAACACAACGAATTGGATGAAAATTTGTTATTCTATACCAAAATTCAGATAAAATATTCAAACACATTTGAATTCTTCAACAATTTTGGGTTGTATTTATAGCTGGGCCTAAATTCAAATGAAAACGAATTTATTTGTCTGGATTGGTTTTATTTTGGAGGTAACGAAATGGACAAAAAAACAAAATTTCGTCGAAATTTTGAACCTGAAGTTATCACATTGTTTGTCCAGAAAAAAACATAAATCATAAAGTAAAAAGAACGAGACCAAATGATTAATACACTACTCTACTAGTACTCCATTGTTTGGCCAAAAAGTAAAGTGCGTGAGCAAAAAAGCCTATGCGTTTACTTTGGGCAAGTCAAATGCGTGCTCGTATTGTATTCTTCGCTCCCCTTTTAACCTTAACCATCCATGATCCGTTTCCCATTCGCATATTGTCGATGCACCCTGAGTCGATCAGAGGCATGTTGCACATGACTTTTGGAGAGGTGACCTGTCGATCGTTGGAAGAATTTCGCCTGCTGGAGAATAAATGTGGGATTGGACATGTTCTTTATACGGAGAAGCACTGAAGAAGCTGACTGAAAATTTATGTATTGATAAATATTATTTGTATATTTTTTTAACCGTTATTTAGATTTGTGACCGTCTGACCATTGAATTAGAGATTCAACGGTCACGAATTCTCCCCGCACCCTCCAAAAAAATCTCTCCCCTCTAAAAAAGGGTCGTTGGATCTTTAATCTAAGATCCAAAATTTAGATAATTGTTAGAAAGAAAATATCCAAATGATACTGGATACACCCGAAAATTCTCCACTAGGAACCTACGAATGCAGAGGCCGGGAACAGATTGCTCGCTCCATTTTCGTTCGGTAGAAGACTAGGCTAGAAAATCCAAGCAGTGCTACTGCGTACTCCTCGCTGTTAGGTAGAAACGAAAATCATGTCCTGGACTGGAATAGTCATGTCACATGTTGAAATATATATAGCGCACTATGCAGATATTCATTGTTGTGACCGCAAATGCGACCGGCACTGCACATGTTTCCATTCCTACCTATGCTTAGCTAGTTAGCTGCTGGACCTAACGGATCACAACTTTATTCAAACAAATTCACATAACTCCTTTTGCTTTGGACCTCATACGAACAAAATCTCAAACCGGTTCATGTTGGACAAAAAATAAAATCCTAAAGGTCAACATGCACAGCTCAGACTGTGACCGGATGGAAGCCTACCCCCACTAATTAACGATAACAAATTGGATTAGTTCCTACGTCATCCTCCTTTTGGGACCCAGGTTTGAACATTAACCTCGATCTGATTGGATTTCCTGTAAATAAAGGTTTTGGCTTTGACAAATTAGTAAGATAAGATAATAAAGCACTAGTGCTAGATGTCTATTTGACTACTATACTAGTTTGGTAAAAGGCCTCAAGATCCGATGGGATTGCCATCTCCTGCTAGTCGATCTGTCTTGTATAAGCGCATTGAGAATCGATCTGAGATTATTATAAGCTTTGACTCGGAGACCCTTTTGTTAAGTCCTTAACTCCGGTAATTGACTTTTGAGTTTTATAATTGTCGTATTCACATCAATTTCGCTTAAGGAAGTGTGAAGGTATCTTGTTAATTTATTGTGACAATCGTATCTGTCTGCAGCGTGATCGATTAGATATGCCCGCTGGCGGGGTCGCGATCTCTACGCGGTTCATTCGGTTTACATCAGACCAACCACACGGTTTGTGTATGTATTCTAGAAAAACTACAGGGTTTGTGTGTGTTGCTACTTACAGCAGCCAGCCAGGCAACTCAGGCTTCTTCACTTTCGTTAACGATTATATATCCTTTGCAATTGATCACTACTGTCGCGATTTGATGTATTTTCCTGAGGTGAAAAAAAGTACTTACATGACAATACTTATGGTAAAATTTTCCTATGTGATTTCTAGTTCAAAATGTTTCTTTTCTAACTCTTACATATAAGCATTCAAAACATTCTCTGATTTAGTCATTTAACGCACTTTTGCATCGTCTCTTTTAGTTGTGCATGCATGTTTAGTTCGGATCGCACCTAGCACTTTTTTCTGAACAATTGCTTATTTCCTTAGTGAGCAGTGACTTAAGCTTCGTACTGCAACAAACTATCACACACAGATGTACTAAGCGGGTGAACTGATCGTTGAAGCGTTTAGAGTATTGCTTTACTTCCTCTCTTTTCCGTAGCCTACTTGCACTAGTACTTATGATGGACTTGAATGGGACATTTGAGCTTTAAGAAAAAGTTATTTAGATGGTGTTTGCCCTGTCAAAAGTGCGTGCAAAAGCTAAGCTAGCACTTGTCTGACGCTTGTCGTAGAACGGTGTTGCATCACCGCATGAATTTCCAGACGATTTTCAGCAGCATGGTATTGAAAGAACCCTAACTCTTAATTAACTGTAACATCGCAATTAAATTTAATTAACAATAATAGAAATGCAATTAAGTAATTACAACACAGGGAATTATATAAAAAATCAAATTTGGCATTTACAAATTAAACTAAAATTATTACAACAGTTGAGTAATTACAAAAATATAATGTACCTCAAGAAATAAATAAGCTACATTATAAGTATTGTATTAAAATAGAAAGCAATTAAATTACATTTGCGTCTTTCCTGGTATTGCATCTTCCTGACATTGCTTGGCGAATTAGTAGCTCTCCGAAGACCAACCAAAACCAACATTTTCTTTTACGATAAAAAAGCGAAGAACAAAAACAATCTAAGGAAGAATAAAAGAAATAAAAAGGTTTTGCTATTAGAACTCGTTTGGCTTTAGAATGTCGAATTGATTAGTGCTCATCGAGATATCTGGACCGTCCAGGACCGGGCGACACTTCTCACTTAAGTGAGCCTCATCATACGGCAGAAAACATAGCCCAACACCACGTTTATTTTACCGACTTACTTTTCGCAGTAGAAAAACCGAAGAATAGTGTCAAGGTCACCCTATGGACCAAAGGTCTCAAGGTTTTACCTAAGCACACAGTCGGCCAAGAGAGCCAAGGGGCTAAGGGAGGGGTAGCCAAGACTTTGCACAAGCCAAGAGAGAGAAGCCAGCCGAATGCCTTCTCCCACATAAGCAAACACCAGCATCCACACACACAACTCTCCCATTTCATTTCTTGAACGATAACACTTCCAAAGCCAAGCAAGGAGAGAGCCAACTACATTGCATTGCTTGAATCCACATAGCAAGCCGAGCACTCCACCCACAAAGCCAGCCGCCGAGAGGAACTGAGGAAGAGATAAGTGGAGAAGATGAGCTAAGAAAGTAGAGGAAGGCGAAGGAGAGGAGTGAAGACCATAGGCACCATCTTTGGCCGATTACAACAACAAGAGGACAGCAAGATGACACCACCGACAACACAAGATGAGGCCATCCACATCACCACGCATGTGAGAACCACAACACGGCCACCGCGAGCATCATCCACATCCCTGCCACATTTAGCCTGATAACAAGTAGGCCCCTATTCCCCAATCCTTTCCTTTTCCCCATTGAAAGATCAAACTCCATTTAAGTTAGTTTTGATGATAATGACAAATACCATTATAAGATTTTTGGTGATAACTTTGTTCATTAATTATAATATTATTTAGTCTCACATGGATAAAAAGGTGAAATCATTAAGGTATGCATTCGAAATCATATTCTCATATACTAGTGCATTTCTTGGATCCAAAATATAGGTTGAACTCCATAAATAGTTCAAACTGAATATGTGCATATGTATTCTTTATACACACTTGTATACAAATAGGTCAAACAGTATGGAATTAAGAATCACCCAAAATATTAAGTATTTTAAATCGTAAGTCTGCTTTATAATGCAAAAGGCAAATCAACACAGACAGAAGTAGTGAATCCGGTCTCAGTTGATGCCGAGATTTTCTACGACAATGAAGGCAAGCTTATTTCTTGACCATACACATAGTTATATTAAATTGTAAAAACTACATTCTTGTATCATATAATTTTTATGCGCATCAAAAATATATTTCAAAACTAAATCGTATGAAAAGATAAAAGAAAGAGTAAGAGAAGATGAGTAGCTCAGTTGAGAGGAGCAGGTAGGCTGTATGAGTAAATATTAGGATGGTAAATGGTGCCCTGTTCAGGAAAGGGAGGGAAGGTGAGACCCTTTACATATGGCTAGGACAAAAGTATCAACAAACTATCACTCGGAAATGGGGCTGTACTCAAGTGCTAGCCATAATCTCGTTGTTGATGGGCAGAAATGCTACCCTATTATATTACTATTCTCTCCATAATTCGTAAGTAGTATAATCTAATGGAGGAACCCAAGACCAGTGGAGAGTCCAAAAGCGGGGGGGTTCAAGACACATATATTAGCACAGGTAGAGTGTTGGGTGAGGCCCAACCAACATTTATTTGAGGTCGGTGGGTGCTAGGTGAGGGTGAGTAACCGCCCCGGGTCACCAACGGAGAATATTTGGATGGAGATTTAATAACATAACATGAGAAAATATTTCGTATCTAAACTTAGCACCACATGAAAGGAAATACGGGATGCCTAACTTCAAGAGAGCTCAGAGTAGTTATGGGTACAGTGGCACAAGCATGTGCAATGCAAAATAAAACTATGAAATCATACCTATCTCCTAGATTGGAGGTTACGGAGACCACTAGAGGTCTTTCTTCTCACCGAGTGAATAGTAGTCATTTCATTAAAAAATCTGCAACTTAATTTGATAAACTAGTTTTCAAAAAAGAGATGAATTAGAACCTGTGATAAAAAAGAGAAGAGTTATACAATGCATTCTTGCTATTAATGCTTGCTAAGTGCACTAGTATTCACCTTTAATATTACTTTCCTTTGTTAGATCCCAGTCCAACAAGAGAACACCCTAAGTGGGATACGGGATACGTAGATGCTAATGAGGCCACGTGGGACGAAGGCGATTACGCCGAAGGCCAGGGTGAGGTTGACACCCTATATAGCAGTTGGGACTAGTAGATGTCTGATGGATCCAAGTCGTTAAGATATAGGGTACATATATCCGTATTTCCTTTGTATTTAAATAAATTATAATTGAGACCATAACGTTGCGTAGCTAACTACTGTATGAGAGTACAATTTCTACTTATTGTTCTGCTGCGTAACTCTGATAAGTCTTATTATTCGTTGGAGCGGTGTTTTACCAAACAAACGAATAATAATCTGTTGCCTAAGTGCTATTATTCCGAGGTAATGGCACGGGGCGCCATATGTATCAAGAACTGCTGCCCAATTAGACATGTGTGATATTTTTGCATGGAGGTGCGAAAGTTGCAATATTATATTATAGTTTGATTAGGAATTGTTTAAATATGCACAAATTACAAATGCTTTTTTAATAATACTGTGTTAAAAATATCCTTGATTTTAAACTTCAGTTTATATTAGTATACAGTGAGAAAGTTTTGAAACACGCATTTCTGATAAGGGGTGCACTGCGGTCCACTTAGGTGGATCTTTATACTGTGTCTTATGGTTTTTGACTTTAATTTTTGAATTCTAACTATTTACAAGAGAGAGTACAAAGAGTGACACTCACATGTGACTTCTCTCTTAAAAAAAGCAGCATTATTCATCTCTCATAAATAATTTTCGAAAAACACCTCTTATATTCTTCGAACTTGCCCATTACATAGATCGAGTCCTTTTCATAAACAGGCCGCAATTTTGAAAAGTAAACCTAGAATATCTGAAACTTGAAAGTTCCCGATCACCATGCTTTCATGCAATATTTTACCAAGATCCTCCCTAGCTAGCACCACGTTTAACAAGTCACGACTATAAAAGTCTTCCACGTAAGATTTCCACTCATCTTAGCTGCCCGATCCACACTTCAGTATTGTGGTACCCAAACCCAATTCTACACGCGGTTCAGTTTTCAATTCCATAACTAGGTGCTCAGTTTGGCGAAGTCGTGTACCGAGTCTACGGACATGACGTCCTTTTCTGGCCTTCTACTACTCTTACATTGATTCATGGGCGAGACATGCACGGTAAGTCTGCTCATCTGCATACGTCAGTGCTGACTCCAGCTCAGTTCTCCGTATCAGGTCGGAGCTCCGGATGGCATCCGAGAGCGACAGATCTGAACGGGTGGACTCGCGGTGGCGGTGGGCTGGTGTCTCGGTGTGTTACGGCGCCTGATGGTCGGAATATTAACCGAGCGATGGGTTTTGCTATGCTTAGGAGCTGTCGGAGAAGTCGGTGCGGGCGGCAACCAAGTCGTCAGTTTTCTGATTCGGATTAGACCATGTAACGGCCAGGGCTCAGCCCATGTAATAGAACTTCTTAGCCTCTTCTGGGATAGAAGTAATCGGGCATGTGCCGTGAAAGAGGGCGTGGAAGAATAGTGTTGAACCCTAACTACTTTTTCCCGTCTTGTTCTTCTTCCTCCCAGTCTCCATTTCTCTTCTCCCAAATCCCTGCCCAATCTTGAGCCGTATTCACCAATCCCTAGCGGATATGTAATAAATGTTAGAAATTGGCTCACTTGATTATGGTTCATTTCCTTAATTTTAAAGCATGCATAGTTTAGTACCATATTGCTAAGGCAAGATAGGGAAAACCGATTTATAAGGTAGAGTCATCATCACTCTTTGAATATGGATAGAGATGATATGATGAGGGTTCTGTCTATTCACACATGCACATGCGCACGCGCATATTCGCGTATTTTCGCGTGAAAATCGCACGACTTGTGACTTGCGACGTGTGACCGTGTCGTGACGTGGCGCGCCACTTGGCAGACCAAGTCCATCTTTATTTTTGCTGAACCCTGCACCTCACTCTCTCTATTTGAATAAGATTCAAACGTTTGAATTTGAGGCTTAATTGAGTTTTTGATGATAGGCAATTATCCGTGGGTAAATCACTGGTTAAATGTTATCAGTTACCAGTGAATAATTGAGCAGTTACCAGTAAATTATTTCAGTTCAATGGGGCAGTTACTAGAGAGTAATTTGCATATCTTTATATACCTGGACACGTCCAAGGTATAAAAAAGAGAGAATTCCTCACTGCCTGAATCACTTACTTCTGTCAACTTGTGCTGTTGTACTGCGCCGTCTGAACTTCGCCAACCTTTCTTCCCGACGTGCACCTGGAAGGAGGGAGAGCGGCTATCTCTGAACCATTGCTGCAGAGAGTTCCTGCACGGGGCGGCAATAAGGTTTCTGGACAGCGCACATCTACGCGACTGCTCACTGCACTGCGTCAAGCCTGTACTGCTTCCTGTTCTTCATCAGGCGAAAACGTAAGTCGTTCGCGCGTTCGTTCGACTTTGTTACTCTATTTTCTTGCGTATATTCTGAAGTATGATGAGTAGCCTGCTGTTAGTAGTAAGTTTTGCATCACTGGTTTGTTTTATTTGCCTCCTGGCAAAATTTGGAATTAAAATATTGCTCACATTTCTAACAATAAATTGGTATCAGGACATTTCGACCTAGAGTGAGCACGCTATCAAACTTGACCGCAGCATAAGAGCGACGCCACGGAGCAGCAACATGAGAGGTTGATGCAAGCCATCCTAGAACAAGAAGAGTCAATTCGGCGGCTTCAAGCCCAAAGCACTGCCACTCAAGTTTCGGTGGAGGAGATGAAACCCACCATCCTGGATCTTTAGAAATAGAGGTCGGAGGCGGAGTCCGTGGTGGAGGGCCTTCGAGTAGAGATGGGCGAGATGCACACTTAGGTCACCCAATTAGCGCGAAACCCGGTCCTCACTGTTCGACCGGGAGACCCTTCGGGCATCTTCCCCAAGCCAGAGAGCAAGGCGACCAGGGGCCTTGACCGGTGTGGGGGAATTGGCATCGGTGAGCGGTGACCAGAGTCACGTGCCCTATGGCGTCGCGAAGCAACATCACACCGGGGGAAGGCAAACGAAGAGAACTCCTTTTCCTTGCCATCTCCGGTCAAGGGTACGGACTTTTTCTTTCAGTTGTTTCCATCCTGTAGAAAAGTACGCGGAGGCAGAGTTGTGATCAACGGGTTTCTAGGATAGAGTTTCAACAGATTTCTTGCAACGCATGATGATGGAGAAGTCTCTTTAAAGCAGATGGTTGACGAACTGATGATGGATACTGTCAAGGCTGATAGACCTATGGTGCCTGATACTGGCAACAACCCTGAGTGGGAGTACAAGCTAAGTTCTATATTCATTGACGCTAAAAAAGGACAGGTAAAATTACAAGATTTAGTAATTTAGTAGCTATATCTGTCTTGTTTCATAATTATACCTTGTAATAGAGACACTAGAACTACCGTTCTGCTTGTTTCAGGCTCGATATGGAACACGAATCATAGCTGCACTGGCGGTGAAATTGGACGGTGAGGTAACTTTCTACCAGTGGCGGAGCTAGAAAGTCTTTAATGGATGTGCACACACCGGCGCCGCTGCTCACGGCCCACGGTGGTCTCCGGGCACGCCCCCTGCCCCCCTCGATGCGCCGCCATCCACGACCCACACCGGTCACCGGGCACCACCCCTGCCTCCCTCGGCTTCTCACCCCTCCTCACCTCCTAGGAGCAACAGCGGCACACCGCCGCTCGCCACTCTGCCTGCGTGTGGACTCCGGCACCACCGCTCGCCTCGCGCCGCCGTTGGCCCGCCACGCCCCTCAACTCTCCAATCACAATATTTCACAAATCCCAAATTCCCAAATCACAAATCTGAATCGAATTCTTACATTGTTAGTATGAAATCCCCAAATGGCATGTTCCCTGTGCCTCCCAAATCAACTCGGTTGTTGGCTGCTACTCCCCTTGGCAGCTCGACTGCTGTCGCCAGCTGCTTCCGGCGACCTGGCCTCCTGTGGCCCGCCGCTCGGCTCGGCCCTGTCGCTAGCTGCTCCTAGCTTCCCACGCCGCGCCCCTCGCTCGGCCGCTCGGCCCCTTGGCTGGGACCGGCCAACTCCCCCTCCTATGTCGGTGGTGGTACGCCGACATTGCTGCCTGCTCCCTTGACCGCGAGGGCGGCAAGGCTGCAATGCGTCGTGTCGAGCCCGCTGACCACCGCTCTGGCTGGCTGCTTGCGCCCTGCAGCTACCATCGGCCTTCCCCAACCCCGCGTGCCGAGTTGCTGCTTCGTGGAGCCAAGTCCAGCAACTCCTTAACCACTCTTCGCATCGCCTCACAATTGACACAGACCCACAACCATTACTTCTCTCTGGCCAAGCCATGCCAAAATCGTCGATGCCCAAACTCTTCACCGGTGTGCCTCAAATCCAATTACTCACCACCGCCTTCTTTTTTAATCCAATTAGCCGTATCTCTAGTATCATCTCCACACCACATAGCTATCCTGAGCTTCCTATCAAACCTTGTCGTCCATACCTCGCCGTTGTCGTGCACCACCGTTTAGCTACCCACGGTCGCTGTTGCCAAAACTCCTTGAGCCACCCGAGCTAAGCCATCATCACCGCCAAACTCCTCTCACCACCTAGATGCTCGAGTCATCCTCAATTTGGCCGAAGCCTTGCCATAACTCCACCGTGTCATGCCCTTGTTCTGGCTAGACGCCACTCTAGCAGCCATCTCTAGGTCGCCACCGTTCGTGCGTGTGCCAAAAATGGGTTGCTGGCATCCTATAGTTGCTCGTTGCACCACCGCTCGCTACCGTCGCCGTTGTCCAATTTTGTGCGGTCACCATTGCTCTGTCTCGACTACCATTAGAGCGAACTTCGGCCCGTTATGAAGGGAGCTAGGCTCAGAGCCAACATGGCCGCTAAGGTGGGCTAGCAAGACCAACCCAAGCCAAACTTTTAGTCCAACCGGCCAATTGGGTGAAGCCTAGTACTGTTCATATCCAGCTCGGCACTGTTTACAACCTAACTCATTACTGTGCAACCCATTAGGTTCAGCCTAAACCTATTCCTATTCACCAAATCTAACCCATTAGAAATAGTGATAATCCGATACTATTTATCTGACCCGTTACTTTTCACTCGTAACCCGTTAAGTCTGTTTATATTCATTTCAATTGTTTCGAGCTTGTCTAATCCATTTTCAACCCCGTTCAACCTAACCAAGCTTAGTTTAAACCCTACCCACCCAATCCCACATTCTTTTATATCTTTTTTTGGGTAATTCATTGCATTTTGTTTCGAGCTTGCATCTGCAAAGTAGGAACATATTTGTATTCATTCTTTTGCGCTAGCATCTGGATTCGACTAGTTGGCCAACAGAGAAGTTACTGGAGAAATTAAGGTGGATGGTGCTAAACCATAAGTCCATAAGGAAGTAATAAAAAACTCTAAAGGTAAGTCGCATGTCTTTAATCATGTTGATCCCATATTATTATATTATCGTTACTTTCATTATTACTATTTGGGCACTCTTATTTACATACAATACAATAATAGTTTGGAATAACAATATGAATAGTTAGATCCTACCACCGAAAAGTCTTGTCATATTTATGAATACCATATTCACCTTAACAACTTTGGTAATAAATCATTGTAGATATAGCTATTAGTAGATAGTACAATTGAAAATGATTTACTTGAACTACTAAGAATAATTTGGCTTCGTGTCGGTAGACTTTAAAATGGTGCTAGGGTTGGGACTACTTAGTGGGAAGTCACTAGATGGTTGAAACCCATGGTCTTATCCTGAGATTGAGGTTTTAGTATGATATGGTGGTGTGGTGCCAGTGTGCACAGGGTACGTGAATGATAGTCTCATAAGGACTAGACTCTTGTGTCAAGTAAATAATACAGAACTCGCTCAACCAGAAGTCTGACTTGTCAATCTGGTCTAGTACACTGCTTAATCTGATCAAATATTTGCAGAAAAACCATTGTTCCAGGGTTTTGGGATGGCCCGCGAGAAAGGGGTGAGATGAAAGTTAGGTTTGGTATGCCACTTACCATTCTTCATGATAGTATGTTCACTCAACACCGGGCCGCGGTTTTCGCACTAGCTAGTGGATTTTTGATGGGGTTGAATGGCTCCAAGCCTACTGGGTAAAAACTAGAACGAAATGAGCAGTGAAATGATCTTATTGTCTCAGCTCAGTCACAAGCTATTATGTTGCGTGTTTACAGCTTGATATTGTGAGTTTGATATATCTTTTGGTAAAGTTAGGCAATTCTGCAGAGTATAATAAAAGGTATTCGAATACGTCGTGGTCCCGATCAATGGAACTGTGTTTCTTGGGTGATTTCAATAACAAGGCATAAGTAGAATTTGAAGAATCTTAATGTGGAAATTGTGGAAGATAAAGCCCCCTTTGCTGATTAAATATTGTTTTACTGTTTCAAGTGCAAAGTTCTTTGCATCTATTCTTATCATATTACATTGCATCTATTCTTATCTATTACAACTCATAAATCTGTCCAGTTGAATACCTTGCATGGTAATTAAATACCCTTTTCATATAGTTTGCTGAGCATCTAGTGTACTCAAATTTTCTCATTTTCATCAAAATAGTCAACAGAAGAAGTAATGATGCATCAACTATGTGTTAGGGTTACAACTGCACTCAAGCGTTTCTGTAGAATTTTATCAGTTCTTTTGAATATAAGTTAAATTTTTAGTTTGGACACTCGTATAGTTTTAGATTATATTTTAAAGTTAATTCTTTTTAAATACTCGTAACCAGATACTTTTTATGACCGCTCCGCTCAGAATCGGAGTGAATCCCAACTGGGCCTTCGAAGCGCGGCGGACCGTGAAACTTTGGATGCCGCATGGCCGCATCGCGCACTTTCTCGGCCCAAAACCTAGATTTACACCCAGCTTTGCAGCCACGCGGCCACACCGCTACCGCTCCCCACCCTCCCACGCACGCACGCTGCACGCGCCTCTCAAGCTAAAAAAAAAAACACTTCCCTTCTCAAGTTCAAAAAAAAACACTTCCCCCCCGTCCCGTCCGGCCGTCCCCTCCGCTCCCAGTCTCCCACCAACCCCATCCGCACCACCGCCCGAACCTAACTCTTCGCAAAGCCCTAGCCGCCCGCCACCATGAAGGCCAAGGCCGACGGCGACACCGAGTAAGTCACCTCCTCCTACGCTCTCTCGTATCCTATTCGTGTGCTGTTCGTGGCGTGGGTTTCGGTGGTAGCGACGACTAACTGGCCTCCGTTGCTGCGCACGTATGGTCTGTTCGCTGCAGGTTCAAGGTCTCCGGCAAGCGCAAAAATGCCTCCGGCGGCGGCAAGCCCAAGCGCGGCCTCACCCCCTTCTTCGCCTTCCTGTAAGCCCTCCCCCAGCTCGTGCCGCCAGATCTACGCTTCTCCCCTTTCTGATCTTTGTGATTTTTTTTTTGAAATCGCTTGTAGGGCTGAGTTCAGGCCGCAGTACCTGGAGAAGCACCCTAACACCAAGGGCGTCGCGGCCGTGAGCCATCGCTCGTCTCTCCTTAATCTTCTACTAGTTTGTTTCTAGGGTTTCGTTTCGATGGCTCATATATATGTAGTTGTGCTTCTACTAGTTTGTTTCTAGGGTTTCGTTTCGATGGCTCATATATATGCGGTTGTGCTTCTATTAGTTCGTTTCTAGGGTTTCATTTGGATTGCTCATATATATGTGGTTGTGCTGGTTGATGGTTTTGCTTATAGGTGACTAAAGCGGCTGGGGAGAAGTGGCGCACTATGTCCGATGAGGTTTGTCTGATTTTTGCAGTGCCTATCTGGTTAATATTAGGGAAAATTGCTTCCATGCTGTTATGTTTGTTGCAACTTGCCAAAATACCACTCATTCGTGCATCCTTGCCAAAATAACACCCAATCCATCATCCGTTACCCCAAAATGGCATTGCTGTCCGTATCCGTTACAATATTATCGTTTTTTCATTTCCTTTTCGCGCGGGAGCAGCAAAGGGAACACCAAAATCCCCACTTTACCCCCGTGAGCTATGGTCTGGGTCAACTGTTCATTAATTTTAGCATCTGTTCAGTAAAAGGAAAGGCAAATGTTTAGTCTTCACTGATTAATGTGTTCATGTTTAGTCTTCACTGATTAATGTGTTCCTTGTTTAGGAGAAGGCACAATATGGGGGCAAGAAGCCGGATGGCCAAGCGAGCAAGGCTGCAAACAAGAAGGAGGTATTATTACCACTGTCGCAAATCTTGTGATGTTGACCTTGTACTGTACATTTAGGCATTTCATTTTTTGTGGTGATAATGTGTTTTGTGCTATTTTATCAGGAGAGCACTAGCTCCAAGAAGGCCAAAACTGATGGTGAGGAGCAGGAGGAAGGAGAAGGCTCCGACAAGTCCAATTCTGAGGTTGAGGATGATGATGAGCAGGATGGCGCTAATGAGGTACGTAAAATTTATGCATTATAGTAGTTAGTGCACACTGCAATGCGGATGGAATTTGCATATTGTTACTAACATCTGCCTAATATGTTCATTGCAGGAGGACGAGGAGTAAATAGTAGCTTAGGGAACAGCAGCTATGCAATTCAGTGTTTTCTGCTTAGAGCTTAGCTTGCTATGTTGATGTCCTTGTTATGTTATGTTGTAAGGAAAATGCGTAGATGAAGGTACCCTTGGGATGTGGCATGCTGGAGGTGTCTCTGTTTAACTAGTAGCGTCGAAGAAGAAGAGGAGGCCGATACTGTTGACTGCTTTTCTTTTGCCAACCTCCGCAGCACGTGTAAACGGTTGTTTTGCTTGTTCTATGCACTGATCTGATGACTAGCCTGCTTTTGGCTTGCTGTTAATCGCAGTTGCTGTCTTGTCGTGTTCTCGTGTTACTTAGCGTGCCTATCTGTGTACGAGTGGGTGCATTGCATAGGATAATTAGTTATGCTCATATGTTTCATCTTTGGCTATGCTTTTCTTGATGCTTGTCATGATCTGTCTGATGCTCCACTCAGGATGCGTTTGTACTGCAAGTACCCTTGAGAGTCATGTGCTCTATTTGTTATCGTGATCGTCCCCGGTTGCTTGCTCCTTCGGTACATGCCGATTCTGTTTAAGTATATGCGTTCTCAGGGCTGGTTGGCAACGGCTTATGGTATTTAGTTGAAATTTTTGAATTTTGGTTGTTTACGGTATAGATTATAGAGAGAAATACTCACTTGCGATTTTAGATGGTACAGATGTTGATTTTTTAACGTGTACATTGTTTAACTTGTAGACCTCGTCTTAAGAAAATACTCTGTTTGAAAGTTAGGTACTGTAGCAAAAACCAAAAACCGCCAGCTTTAGAAAAAAAAGAACAAGCCCTCAATTTTGTAGTCGGGACATGGGAGGTTTTTTAGTGCTTCGACATCCTGAATTAGCGCATAAAAAGTTAAAAACGGTGCTAGTTGTCACTGGAAATAAACCAACGACACACGTGCATGCATTGGTCGTGTTACCCTTCAGCTTCTATACATGAACTTGTATTGTCTTCGTCAGATAAATATACAAAAAGAAAATTTACTCACAAGGTTATACAATCAAAATTGCTGCAGTGGAAAAAAAATACCCACAATGTACGTTCCCTCTGTGATCCTCGATTTCTTATTTACAACAGAAGCATTTTAAAGCAACGCTACATAATGTTTTCATGTAGTGGAACTGGGTCACATACGTGATACGTGAGCTGAACTTGACAACGGCAGTAACCAGCTCTCGACAAAACTAAAGCGATTGGAAAGAGAAGCAAAGAGGACTTCACAAAAGGAGGACAAAATCCATATAGCTGCCATTTCTACGATGTGCCCTTCTCGTTCTTTGTTGTTCGCAGTAGCTCTTTTGCCATTGCCGAGAAGGATTGAGCACCAGTTACCATATCTGCAGCCCGAAGATTAATGCCCTGAGAAAAAAGCACATTTGTACATGTTAAACCGTCTGCCTGTTGGGTGTCTTACCCGGAATAAGTTTATGCAGAATGATTTTGTTGAGGCCATTTGTGACATTCATATGGAAAAATGGGAATGAATGAGTAATAGAAGAAAGTTTAGAAACTGAATTATGTGGTAGGTCCTGTTCACAGCGACATGGTAAAAGGAATGAACCCAATACTATTACTAGGGAAGCGGAAGAATTTTTACCTCGAACTTTTTCATGTTCTCTTGCAGCTTGTTCCCAATCATTTTTGGAACACTAGTTGAGTCCTGTTCAGATAAACATTAAAAGATTAGTCAAGGATCAACTAATTATATTTTCTTTTTGAGGGGAGTCAGTTATGCTGTGCATTATTCAATGCATTGCTCATGTGATTCCCTGCAGATGCTCATCAGTTGCCAGTAAATAAGCCTGTTTATGTATATTCATGTTGCTGGCTCGGTTATTAAGGATATGCAACATGAGTTCTATGAATAGCCTCTTAGGTACTAAAACCTGTAATGGTATGCCTTGCAATTTATAATTTTGATGATTTACTGGTGCTTCTATGCACTCACATCATTTGTTGAATATCCATATTTCATCTTTATCTGGTCGACTTGTCTCATTGATGTTTCATCTTCAGGTTTTTTATTTCCTGAATTCACCTTTTCTTCTGTCCTGGGCTTCAACTTTCCTGCATATCCATAATTTAAACGACATGACACACTTGTTATAGTTGTATTAGAATGCCAGTTTTACAAAGCCATACCTTGGATTACAAAGTTACAGATGAACATCTGATTTTTATACTTTACTGACCTCTTAGAGTTTGGAGTCCCTTGCTGATTTTCTGCTTGCTTAGACCTGGGAAGTGTGGTACTTTCTGCTTTTGCGTGTTGTCATCAATGTCAATATCATCTTCAGAGAGAAACATATGACCATAAGTATACATATACCCTTGAACAAGCAAAAGTAAAATAATAGCATATACCTATGTCTAGCTCGATATTGTCATCATCTTTTATTGAACTGTTCCTTCTCTCAGATGGTGGAGCAAAATTAGCAGATGAAAATATTGAAGTTAGTTCTTCAGAAGTTGTTGCAATAAATTGTTCATCACCATTTGCATCACTCTGATTTGCCTTGCTTCCTTTAGTGTCTTTCATAATCATTCCAAATATACCCTGTAGAATTTCTGTTGTCAGGAAAAAACACAAAGATGCCTTCCACTGTCCATAAGATTAATTAATTACCTTTTTCTTTTCTTTGGGAGACTTCACTACATAGGAAGATTCTTCCCTTGACGAGCTGTCTTTTCTGTATACCGTATTAATGTTCTCCACATGCCTGTGTACAAAGCATAGTACTTAGATAACTATATTACAAAGAAATTTGAAAGTAACCACCAAGAGAGCAGCTGCTTTTAGGTTCAGCTCTATAATTGAAAAATGAAATCATTGAGCCAGGCATTCACGATCAGAGCAGAAGATTTATCATGAATCAGTGGGATCTCAAAAAGCACAAAATTGCAAAGCTCTAGTGTTGGAAATTTCTTGACAGCACCATAATTTTTGTTCATGGTTATCATTACCAAATTTACATATTAACCATGGTACTACAGTGCTAGCATACCTGTAGATGTCATTCTGACAGAGAGTAGAGAAAAAATAGGCCTCCTCTCCATTAACCTGTATAATCATAAACTATTGTATAAATCAAAGCTACTTTTTTTAAAAAAAACTGCAATATGAAAGTTCCATTCAAGTTAGTAGAGAATGTCTTTCAAAAAGCGAAGTGTTAGAGAAAGGACGGTGCAATCCGTACCAAGATGATTTCTCCATCGGATGAACATGTTATGGAACTGGAGGAATTCAAGTTTCTTGAATATACAAAACCTCGTAAAGAGGCATCCTTCAACAGGGATAAATCTGGAAGGGATCTGCAGTTTCACAAGACACATTGATGTTCATTGACTTCATTCTGATAGCCTCACACATGTAGAAGTTCTCGACTTAACTGTTGCCTCACCTTATTTCTATTTTTCCATTGGAGAACAGTAGTACAAGACCAATTTCAGAAGAAGCGCTATGGATAAGAGATGCAAAACAACAACTACCGTTTAATTTCTTCTTATTGATTATCTTCTTAATTCCCTGCATGAAGGAGAGATCCATAATGAACAACAACAGCTCACATAAAAGTAAAGCTTTCGATAGATTAATAAGAAATGCAAATACCTGAATTGCATGGCTCAAGGAAAATAAGCGGATTGCATTTTCAGTACAAAGCAACAACAATGATTCCTTCAATACTGTATCTTGGTTGTTTGACACTGATGCATCATCTGGCGATAACTCTGCAGTGCATAATTGCATTAGAATAACATAATAGTATGGTCACACAGTTACTAATTTGGAGTATACAAAAAAGATTGATAGGTCGATACTGAAAAGAAAGATGGATAGATATGCAAGGGCATATAGCTCACCCAATGTCTGCATCAGAAGGGCTCTTGAGGGTTTGTTTGTCTGAACTGGGTTGGCGTTCAAAAGCTTTCCAGTTTCTTCTTCGAGAATAAAAACAGACGAATCCTCCATTCCTACTATCAAAAGATCCTTATCATAGCCATTATGGCTATAGATTTCAAATTGCAAAGAGGCGATGCCACCAGATACCCGACACTCAAGCTGCTTTTGATACAAGATGGTAGCATCTTCTATGTTGATAACTGACACCTGAAAACATGAGTTGGAAACGGTACACTTCATTGCTTGAACATTGGGCACAAAGTCCATACATTGAGCTTAAGATAGCTGAGCAGCATTTATAGGAAGTAAAATTAATGAGATATATACTTGCAACACCTTTATGTCTCCAGAATAACCAGGGACATTAATATACATGACATCAGTCACTGTATAAAATGAATGACAAAAAAGTGAAGGCTTCGGAGAAATCATGAAACTCCATGACTGTTTTACTTAACGAAATTTATTATTTATTAGAAATTGATATCTTCTTTGTAACCATTTAATTTTTCTATTTTCCGTGAGTTAACACATACTGATATTTGGTAGTTTTGATGGTACAATTTAATAGTTGTAGACAAACTTATTGTGCAATTGTTTTGAAACTATGATGCAAACATGCTGGTAAGGGAGATTAAGGAGTTTACTGTACTGATTATATGGTGTTCACTTGTTCAGGGGTTAACAGTCAAAGAAAAATAACAATAGAGAACATTTTGCAGAAAGAACAGAGTACTTACAATTCCTTTTTCCGTTCCAACAGCAAAACGCCTTGAGTTAGAGATCAAAGAGATTGTGGTTACAGCTCCTTTGACCTTTGTACTTCTGACATTGTAGCTATCCCGTTGCTTCGCTGATGAGTCAGTGTAAAAGATGAACGTGTTGAAAAATAACATATATAAACCTTAAAAACCTTAGATTTAAAGGCATCATTAAGAAAGATACATCAACCAGATGATATGATCAAGAAGTGTCGATAATCAGTTATGGAGCCTTTCTTATACCTAATCTATAAATTATCTCCACTTGTAGATTATATATCCTCCAACCAACCAAATCAACTAAAGGTACAGCACTCTTAAGCAACTCCACATTAACGTTATTCCTTTTTGTGAAAAGAATGCGGGAGAAACTCCACATTATCTCTTCCCTACTAATAGTGGTTAGCTCAAAAGAATCATTGATACACTATTCTTTATCTTTAGTTAGTCCAGGCCCCAGAGGGTAGTTTTCTTTTTTCTTTTTTTGTTAATCCAATCATAATAATCAGTAACTTTAATTGGAAGGGTTGAGATATTGACACCCTATAGATAACTTGATGATAACTGGAGTCTGGAGTAAAAAATGTAATTGGTGAAGTTCAATATTTTGTACTAATAGCATAAAAGTTATTGTAGTGCCAATTCTTTTGCATAATAAACACCTAACTACGTAGTACCAAGACAGATGCACCAACTGTTGGTTTTTGCAAAAATGTGAGTAAACTAGTACCATGTAAAAAGGAGAATAAGTTATCGCTGGAGTCCTTTTTGAATGTGATTACACGGACCTGCAAAGAAGAAGAAAAAAGTTTCACCGCACTGGAAGTGTATCACAGGCATAAACTATAATATAAGCCACCTTGTAGTCATGGAATAGCTTACCATTCCACTCTGATCCCCACATATAAGAATGCTGGAGGACACATCAAACTGTAATGATGTAATGAGGGCCCCACTTGATGTATTGTCTTCATTCTGCAAAATTATAAGGACCGGTGATTAGAGTGAAGTCAAACATAGTAGTTTGTATGCAAATACATAATTATACAATGCTTAGCAAAAATAATTGTGATTTGAATCTACCTGCTTCTTTATCATAAAAATCTGCAGAAAAAGAGGACATGATGCATCCCAAAAGCTTATGGTTCCATCAATATGTCCGGTTATATAGATGTTCCTGGTCTTATGAATGTCGGTGGAACTTGTGGAAGTCTGACCTTTATCCTTCATTGAAAGCAACCATGGATATTTGTTGACCAATGATGAAAAATAATCCTGCCCGTCAATAAAAGATGCTGTCTGGTCAGCGAGTTCATAGTTGTTTGCAAGGTATAATTCACAAATCTATACATGCCTCATCCAAAGAAGCTAGTGCTGTAGGGGCAGTAGGGCTACTTGTATAAAACTTTGCAATATTGATGCCTGAATCACCATACGGTAGCTTCACAGGTGTATGGTTTGGAATTGTTGGTGGGGATCTAGACTGAGAGTGAAGGAGGTAGCGCTCAATTTCTGAATCATCGTATAAACACATTTGACCAGATTTCAACAAGAGAACAAGAGCACTTTGTCTGTACTTATTTGGGTCGCTAAGCCCTGTAACAAGTTCCATTCCTTGGCAAGCTTCTGTGAGAGGTAAAATCATCTTTACAATTCGAGATTCACTCTCTTCATTCAGAATCAGGACCTGTGTTTAGAAAATACCAAATCAAAGGTTGGACAAAGATGCAGTTCTCACTGAACAGAAATAATCAAGATAACTTATCCATGTAAGCCATCACAATATTCTTTAGGGAAAAAAATACTAGTTCCAACAATGTTTAAAAATGGACAATTTTGGCCGGTTTCTGGAAAATAACTACCATTTTTTTGGAATTTCTAGCTGAGCATTTACTTTAAATTGTCTCCATTTCAAACTTTCAAACCAGCTGGTCCAACGCCAGTAGAAAATCCAGTATAAATCACTCTGCTACTGATTCCTAAAACCCTGGAAAGTGTTATACTAATCAGCAACGGAAAAACTAAAAAAGGTATACTGTCACTTCTCCAATCAACGGTATAGCTAGTATCCTCCCGATCCTATATATCCAATAGCTACGAAGCCTTATCCCATCTGGCTCACATGTGACCCTTATCCATCCAACTCATCTGCATTCACACGTCCATTCGTCTCTCTCTCTATCTCTCACTCCTCATGATGCTTCCCCATCCGTGGAGGCAAGCGAGCTCGACAGTGGCGGCGGCGGCAAGCGAGAAGGGTTGTAGTGGTGAGCGGATGCAAGCTCGTGTGACGATACTCCCACCACTAGTTCCTGTGAGGCCATCACCCTATTGCATCTCTTGTCTCAATCTCTCTCTGTCCCTCCTCTCCTCCAAGTGCTTGAGAGCTTGTTCTAGACTTCTAGAGCAAGGCAGCCGTTGTGTGGGTGTAGTAAGCGGCCCAGGAGAGCAGCAAGGGACCACATGCGGGGGGAGCAGTGACAGTCGGCCATTGTGCGGGAGCAATGATGGCGATGTTTGGGAGTAACGGTGGTTGTAGGCATGGCCGGGGCGGCTTGCAGCGGCGAGAGGCCGATGGTGCAGCAAGATGACTGCGCAACAAGCCAATAGGAGTTGGGATGCTCTCTCGTGCTGCCGGATCAACGTGCGCCTATGCAAATCCCAAGCCTACTTTGGATGACGCCACTCTTTCCTAGCCCCAACTCTTTGAAGCTTTGGATTTTTTTTGAAATTTGTGGAAATTTTGCACTGTCTCTTGTAATTTTATTCTGATTTTTTCAATTTTTTTTCTCGAACGACGCAGGAGAGCTGCGTGTCATTTCATTAAGAAGAAGAAGAAATAAAACGGGTTACAAGGGAAGTCCAACCAAAAACCCAACAAAACTAAAGGGCTACACAGAAGAGGTCAAGAGGCCTAGCCATCAACCCCAGCCCACTGCACCCACACACATCTAAACAAAACAACAAGGAACTGCCAAAAACCCCCCCTTGACTTGTATTTTCAATTTGCATTGAAATGGTATATTCTTTTTGTTTTTCCTCTGAAACTCATGAAAATATGTTGAAACTTTTGTGTTTTAGAACACACAAACCTCATGAAACTCAAATGAACTTGTATTTTGGAACATGAAAACTCACGAAACTTGTAATTTGGAACACAGAACCACCTAAAATTTAGCGTTTTGAAATATGAAGCCTCATGAAACTCATATAAAACTGGTATTTTGGAATATGAAACCTTATGAAACTTGTAATTTGGAACATGAAACCACCTAAAACTATGTGTTTGGGAATATGAAACCTCATTAAATTCATATGAAACTTGCATTTTGGAACATGAAACCTATAAAAATTGTATTTTGGAATACGAAAACCAACTAAACCTTATATGCAACTTTGGTGAAACTTGTGTTTTCGACACATGAAACCACTTGAAACGTGAAATTTGCTTGGATTTTTTGTCGACTCTCTAAAACTTTGAAGTTTGTTTTTGAATCTTTTTTTAAACTATTCTGAAACTCATTTTTCAATCAAGTTTCATATTTGAAACTCATTAAAACACGCTGAAACACTCTGATAATGCATTGAAACTCTCCAACACTTGTTTGAAACTTTCCGAAACCTAGTGAAACTTGATGAAACAAGGATGAAACTTTTGCTTGAATTTTTGGGACTTCCACAAAACCTTTTGATTTTGTTCAAATTTGTGAAAGTTGTTAAAATCTAGTTCAAACTTTTGCCGAAAACTTCTTGAAACTTCTACCTTTTAAATCTAAAATTTCCACGAAACTTACATAAAGCTTTGCTATACCGTTGGAAGTGCTTCCAATGGTATAGCGTTGGCTAGCAGCTACCAATGAGAAAAGTCTTACAAAGGAATGTTGTCACTCTAGAATGAAACTCCACATGATAACATATTTAGTATGTTCTTGACTGCTTGATAGTTCTTTTAAACAGGCAGATATGGTGAAATGTACTACTGTGGTCAGTTGCGAAGCCATCACTAAACCATGATGGAAGTTCTAATAACTCAAAATCCATTTACGAAAACAATATAGAGGGAAAACAACATGGCACTTAAAGCTTATGGTAGGGGACAATATAAAAACTACTATGCTAGGAATAGTTCAGTGCTCCCACCTGAAATAGATATCCATGATCACTGAACCCATTAATGTACAAACGTCCAGCCTTTCCATCACTAGTGACCCATCTCAAAGAGACTATTGGCACCTTGTCTAGCTTGTATCCAAGGTTAAGCCTCTGAATAGGTAGATTCTGATTACCCATCAATGAGGAATTCCGTGCACCCAAAATCTCAGGAATAGCCCAAAGATATATATCTCCACTGTCATATCCAATAGCAATTTTGCTTCCCTTGGCACAAGACCAGCATGCTGATGTTACAGTTTTGGCCTCCTGGTGCGATTGTTGTTGCATAGTTCTACCGGATACGGATACCACTTTGCTTGCCTTAATATCCCACAAAGTCATAACCCCATCTCTGAAGATAATGAGCACCCTAAGAGGAAGAGTGTACCTTAATGAGACATTTCACTATGTCTACATAGAGTAGCATGGAAGATCAACATGGATACTATATGGCTTCAAAAATGCAATTGCTTGTGCTAAACTAGTTTGGAGGAGATACAGAAGATATTGAGAAGAGACCAACCTGCTATTTTCAGCCAAAGGCTGTGGCGATACAAATGCGACTTCTACCTCATTACCAGCATTGGCTGTGGAACCTTCAGTAAGAAATCCAATTTCGTCCAAATTTGATGTTATGTTTCTATTAATGGTCGTTCTTATTGAAAGTATTATCGTTTTGTATTGTAAACTTGATTGAAAATTCAATCAATATCTGAGCAATATCCACTTTTTCAGTATAATTATTGTATCAAGATAAAGTGATAAGGGAACATTGATATTGAAGTGACAACCTACCATAAGATTCAGAAAAAGGAATCCAATATGGCGTGTCGACAAGACATCTCTGACCCAAGTCAAGCTTCAACAAGGAGACAATTCCAAAACTATCTCCTACATATCTGCCCAACATAAAATTCTCATTAGCACACTAAACCCTTCGGGGTTCATACACCAAATAACGATCACTTACATGTAGAAACTCTTCTGTAGCACAGCAAATGCGGTTATTTCCTTCTCAAAAGGATGCAGATAGCACAATTTCTTTGTGTCGATGTCCCAAACCTGCGTATGATGCTTTTCCGATTAACAACAAAGAAACCTCATTTACTTAATTGACCAAGAAATGTTTGAGAACAAACTTGCCTCGATCTGATTCTGCGTGTTCACGTTCAGGAGAACCCCTTGGCCATCGGCAAACTGAAACGGAACGGTGAATTGAGCTTAAGCCACATCCAAGCCTTGCAATGTAGCATTCGAAACACGAAGCAATGGGATTGGAGAAAGGAAAGAGATGGTACCCGCAAGAACTTGGAAGGAAGCGGGGAGGGGGACTGGAGCAGCGCCTGCGTGTTGTCGCGGCCGAACAGCTTGATTTGCCCATTCCTGCAAGGACGCAGCGCAGCAAATCGCATCAGCAACAGTGGGGATAAGTGGAATGGAAGCCGGGGAGTGGCGCGCTGTTAGTGACCTGGTGGCGACGGCGAGGACGTGGAGGATGGGGTCGTAGGCGAGGAGGGTGGCGTCGGCGGGGACGCCGTAGTGGAAGGCCAGCCGCGGGCTCACGTCCTCGGCACGCAGACCGCTGATGCCGCCGATGTGTTGCTGTACAGGAAAGGAATTAATAGCCGAATGTTGGATCGGTAACGGCAACTGCTTCCGTTGCATAGCAGCAGTGCGTTCGCTTCGTAAGCGAAAGGTCGCGCGAGTTTGATCCTCGCTGGTAGCTTAAATGGCTTCACTATTTTAGCAATTTGATTTTGTACATCAAAGCAAACCTTTTTTTTTTGCGTTATTGCATCGCAAAGCCCATCGATCTCGTTGCTGTGCCATGCAATAAAAGTTGGCAAAAGTCACTCAAAGCTTACTTCACTCAAACTTCAATGTTCCAGGCTGTCACAAAAAATAAATGAAAGAAAAGGTATTGGATCCTCGTCCCTAAATATATACGTGTCGCGAGGTGCATCGGATGTCCTGGTCTCCTGGTCCATGAACTCAGCCGGCCACGCACATGGCGAGTCACTTCAAATGAGCTTACCTCATCTATCTTTTTGGTACGATCGAAACGACCAGATGTCCTGATCTAAATCGGCACTGAAAATCACGCTGCTAACGGGCAACTGTTCACACGTCAGGTTAGTAGATAAAATCATAAAACTATGCTAATACTATATCCTAACTCGATATCAAGCATAATTTTCCTAGTATCTATGCTACTCTCCGTGTCACTGTCAGTACATGACATGCTTACCTTCTTTTTCGTTAACCACTCTGCACCTTGGTCAGTTGCTCCGCTGCGAAGTTACTGCAATTTCTTTCTCTTCCGAAAAGCAAATCACACATCATTCATCGGGCTTTTGCATCATATCTATCCTTAGCAGAAGAGGGGGTTTTGCCCAGCTCAAGACTTTTAACTTCTTAATTTCATCTTTTTTATTTTTTTTCCTTATTTTGCCTTTCTTTTTTTTGCCCTTTTTTTGCATTATTTGTGATAATATACTTTTTAATTTTAAAATTTATTTACACTGAAAAGTCTATCGGCAACTATTTTTGTCTGCTATAGTGTAAAAAATGTAAGTCTAAGCTTTTAAGTCTGAAGGAGCACTGCAGATGAAACTCGACTACTTACTAGCTTCACTCCATGTACTGGTAGTCTTTCATGACACGGAGCATTATGCAAAGCCAGGCGTGATGTAAACAGTGCCATTACAGGGCAAAGCGAAGATGCTAAATGGCCAAATGGCAGCGTGGCAGTGCAGCCAAAAATGGCCAAACGCGACCGCTCCAAAGCCGGCGTGCGTACGATACGTTGAACCGAGCATCAGAATAAGCGAATCTCGTTGATCTCGAAGAACCGGCCAAGATATTTTTATCTCACGCTCTATGTTAGAGTACTAAATAATAAGCCATGTATCTAACGTCGTCGACCTAAATTCTTATCATCTCTTCTCGATCGCCTTCAACAAAGACCATAGAGTTCTATTCGTTCAGCCCACAGAGAAAAATCATATCAGCAGCGAATAAACAACGCATTCAATAACAATAAATTTGCCTCGGCATTAATGGGATCACATGGTCTTCGAGTGCTGCCTTAATTACCTAGGCGCCCCCTGACATTTGTATGTGTTTGAAATTTGAACAGAAATTCAAATCCAGTGACACTCCATCTCTGTCAAGCTAGCCATACAGCACGGCGTCTACGAGACAACATTATTTTCTTGTTTCCACAAGAGAGAGGTTTAAAGAAAAAAGAACAGGAAGTGACATCTTGAATATGTAGTTTTCTAGACTTTGAAAAAAAGATTAATAGGTGCAGATTTAATCAGTGCAGAAGGAGAGAAAATTAAGAGTAACAGCGCCCCCTAAGCAGGAAGAAAAACCATTAAGAGGAACCCCCATCCTCAAATTTCATCTACATACTCTGCAAAATTGCCTCTAGCCCGAAAGTCTCTACGCAGCATCAACCAGGAACTTACTGAAAAAAGGCAGAAAAGTGGCGAGCCGAGAGCACGGATGAGAAAGACAGTACCTTCTTGGAGGCCTTCTCCACAAGCTTCCTGACGAACATGGCCGATCCACCACGAAGACGAACACAACCAAGAATCCACGGACAGACAACTCAGGACCGGTGTCTTCTGCAGTAGAGGCAGCAGCAGTTGTCAACTTCGCGTCCAGGAACCAGGACGGAATGGATCGATCGGTCGAGGAAACCAAGAACGAAAACGACGGAGGCAGGGCCAGGGAAAGAGAGAGAGAGGTGGCAGGGGAGGGGGAGGAGCCTGCGTTCGGTGGGCAGGAAAGGATTAGGTTGGCTTCTCCCTTCTTCTATCAATGTACACTGTCGTCTGTCCAGTGCAGAGTGAGACTTCAGAGTGAGAGGGGGGTTAAAAAGATGGCAAGGACAGAGCCCACCACAACCGACACGGAATGATTCGCTCCGGTTCAACGTGGAATCGATCGACGTGGCGCAATCGCGTACGGGCACTTGGCATCGATCCCCTCGGCGCAATCAGCAGACAGAAAAATGTTTTCTTGGCTTAAGATGCGCCTTTTCCTTGGGGCCCCCATGTCAGCTAACGTGCTAGTGAAGCAATTTGCTTTCTTCTAGGATGAATCAGGCCCCGCTCAATATGGCTTGAGCTTCTGGTTTATTTTTGCACTATTCATAATTTCGTCTTTTTCTGAATTTTTGATTTTTTTTAGCTTTTTTGCCGGTTCTTTTTTTCCGTATTCATTTGCGTTGTCTGTGATGAGCTAACATTTTTTTATATTTTTCAATTTTTTTAAATTTAATTATGTTAAATAAGCCTCTGTCGCTCAATATGGCTTGAGCTTCTGGCTTATTTTTGCACTATTCATAATTTCGTCTTTTTCTGAATTTTTGATTTTTTGTTTAGCTTTTTTACGGTTCTTTTTTCCGTATTCATTTGCGTTGTCTGTGATAAGCTAACAAATTTTTTATATTTTTCAATTTTTTTAAATTTAATTATGTTAAATAAGCCTCTGTCATTCTGGTGTTTTTTTCACCACCACACGGTGTTTTCACCATAAGCCACCAAAATAAGTGAATCGAACACCACCTCAATCCAATCGGTGCTGGTGTCAGGTGTGAGTGAGTGTGTATGGATGGTACTAAACATGATAATCTGAAACAAGCATAGAGAGAGAGACAGGAGAGGAAAGCAGTATGTATAGTTGCAAGCCTAGCAAAGTCAGTAGTTTCTAGTTTTGGAGAGCCTGATACGGCATGGCCTGAAGGCACAACGGGGCAACAATCCAAACACACCATTAGTTCTTCACTTATCCACCCGGACCAATTTTGTCAAGCACCAAAATTTCACCAATTGCTGTGCAAGTGCAAGCAGATATGGTTATATATGAAGCAGATAAGGGCCATAAGGCATCGACATAAAGAAATTGACTGCAGATTTTAATGAAAACGATCGGATGGATCCCTGTGGGGGGCAAGCCACCGGCCACGAATGGTCGGTACGCACAAGTTTCAGAGCCTGCATTTTTTCTCCGATGTGCTCGTGCTTGGCCATAAGATTGCCACGCTACATTGGTAAGATTTTTAGGACACTGTTAGGATGGTCCTAGTTAGCTTTCCTTCTCGAAGTCAAATTGGTTTACATAATTCTATTTGTAACGCTCTTATTTTTTAAGACGCTACTATTCTCCGCAACCGTATAAGAATAAATAATCACAGAGAATTGTATCAGAGTGCGCACTACAACAGCACAAATTTACAACAAAAGAATCAATTTTTATTACAAATTTAGAGTTTAACAACCTGTTTTACACAGCAGACGCACATAAAAACACAATCCGATTACATATTTGCATGAAAATCAAGTACAAATAAACAGTCGACGGCTACAGATATTCAGTAACTACGAAACTAGAAACATAAGAACAAGATGTAAACGCAGAGTATACATCACGTTTGCAACCTGTATACAATTCCACTATCACAACAAGCACGGTGATGTTCCGGTGCTAACCATTCGGTTACTGTTCACAAGCGAAAAGGGGAAATATAAAAAAAAAATCTTTCAACAACACATGTAGCAATAAGCGGGAGATGTCTTATACATAAGGTCTGAATGGGAAGAAACGTAAATTCATAAGAGAGATACATATTATTCCTAAAAATCGTAACATTAAAGAGAAAGCCCACATAATAATAATGTGAGTCGTCAACTACTATCAGTAAAAATAAACATAAGTGTTTTCAAGCTATAGTCACTGATAAGATTCGTCAACTATCAATTATTTGGGGTGTTCCATACGTCGATACTGAAATGCATCCTCAAGCGTGCTATTCTCCGAGTCATAAATCCTTACACCACGCCAGCCATGCCGCAGAACATCAAAGCTTTTCCTGGCCCTGTTGCGGCTGCAGGCTAACGGCTGCACTTTACAGCTTATGCCTTTTATCTTCACTTTTTAAGATGACGGTGGATGTCAAAGATGTTTCGGCTTAATTGATAAAGCTGATCTAATTCGTTTAAGCTAATCTCAACATAAATTAGGAGAGATCAACAAGTCTCCGAACACCACGGTAAAAATAAACCGTGTCAATTGTGGTTTATTTTCTTATGCTCAATTTACTTTCAAACAATTTACATTCATAGAATCAAATTGATAGCTTATCATCCTAGGATTGTAAACCTTTGGCATAGACTTAGGTTGTTAGTGCACTTAGGTGAACCTAGTTGATTTAGACTTTGTTTGTGCTAAAACCAATTTGATTTAAGTTTTCACATTATATTCTTGGTTTTACCAAATAGCTTACATAGAATTAATTAAGAAGATAAATTTAAAAATGACTGTTCACTCCCTTTAGTCGGCCTCCTCAATCTTACAACAGTGTACATACGTCACCGTAGGTTCCTTCGGATGGCTCACTTATACCGCAGAATGAAGATACAATTCGACCGAGAGAAGAGAGATAGTTCAGCTCCAAGACATTTAAGTAAAAAAGATATTTATAATATAATTAAGGATTTAGATGTTGTACTAAAAAAGGGACGTAAATCAATGACCCGTAAAAAGAACGTCTGGAAGAATAGATCAATATTTTGGGACTTACCTTATTGGTAAAACACCTAGAAGTTTACCACTGCATTGACATCATGCACGTAGAGAAGAATGTATGTAACAGCTTGATTGGTCTCTTACTGAACATTCGTGATAAAACAAAGAACGATATCAACGCACGGCTTGACTTGGTTGATATGGACATCAGGCATGAGTTAACACCGATAAAGACCGATAAAGGATGAACTTATCTTACCCCTGCTTATTACACTCTGTCCAAGGCTTGGAGAATTGAACTGTGCCAGTGCTTGCATGGTGTAAAAGTTCCGTCTGGTTACTCCACTAACATGAAGAAACTTGTTTCGATTGAAGATTTTAAGTTAATTAGTATGAAATCTCATAATTGTCATGTGTTGATGACATAGATGCTCCTTATTGCAATTAGAATTATTTTGCTGATCAAGGTCCGAGAGATAATCATGAGTTTGTGTTATTTCTTTAACATAATTGCTCAGAAAGTTATCGACCCCGAAGGACAAGATGATGTGCAGGACGAGGTGGCAACGACTCTATGCCATCTTGAGATGTATTTTCCTCCATCATTTTTCAATATCATGGTCCATCTTATTTTTCAACATTGTAGATAAAAAATATGCAAGCCCATGTTTCTATGTAGAATGTACCCGTTCGAGAGATTCATGGGAATTCTCAAATCCTATGTACGAAATCGATCTCGGCCAGAGGGTAGTATCATCGAAGGTTATACAACCGAAAAGATCATTGAATTCTGCATCGACTACATGGTTCAGGTCGAATCGTGAATCTCATGATTAAATTAATTCAAAAAATATATAGAAAATTTAGACCACATAAAATTCTAAAAAAAATTATACAATAACTATAACTGTGTCGAGATGCTTCACATAAAATTTCATAATTTTTAAAGCTCGTTTGCTATATATAAACACTCATACAAATATTAAAATTTTATGAATTTTTGAGCAATATTCACAATGGATAAAATTACTCAAACATTACACTATTAAGTACGTTGTATCAGGAGACTATATAATTTTTGATAATTTCTTGAACTCATTTGATATATAAAACATTAACTATATAACATTTTCACCTAATCATTCATACTTATTTTAAAACATAAAAATAATTTTACTGATTCATCTCACTGGCTCGCTACCTCTGCAGTCCGCCCTCGGTTGAATCGACTCGACTCAGCCTCACGAAGTCACCATAAATCTGATCGGTGGCGTCGCCTCGGCCATCATTCTGCATTTCTTCAGCCCATCCACCCGGTCGCCTCGCCCTCGGTAGTCTCACTCTCTGCTCCAGGCTGCGCTCGCCGTCCTCCCTCCCTCGCTCAACGCTTGCCATCTGAGAGCCCCCCGCTCGGTGTTCGCCGTGCTCGGCTCTCTGCTAGGGCTCGGCTGCGGCCTGCGAGTCCACGGGTCGAGGGCGGAGCCCGGAGGCTGGAGGGCGAAGCAGCGGAGGCGCAGATCCACGACTAGTCGACCACGACCACGAGCGGCGGAGGCGCAGATCCACGAGACCACGACTACTAGCGGTGGAGCGGTCGACGATGGAGGCGCGCAGCAAGGCGCCACCAGTGGGGGCGCGCATGAGAGGGTGCTCGAAGTCGATCGATGGGCGGTACAATGGGATTGCCGGGTTGGGGAATAGGGATTAGGGTTTGGTCTGGTGGATGTCTCATTGATGGATGGTATGGATGGTCTGTTGACTTTGCTGTGGGCTGAATTATTGTTTGGGATATTATTGCTGGGCCTCAGGTTGGGCTGCAAAAGCCTAATATTTTTTTAGGTATATATTAGAGGGGGTAGTATTAGTAGTATTGCTAGGTCTCGGGCTATAGCCTATCCAGCCCGAGACCCAGTTTCGCCCCTGCTTGAAGACGAGGCGGCCAGGCTTCGCTTTTTTTGTTGGCGTCCGACATGGGTCGAGGACTCGAGTTTGGGCGAGATGCGGGTGCGTCGCTCGGCCGACGCCGATCTGTGTCTTATATGATGTGGTCGAAGTCAGGCTCGGGTCAGTTGGCTACGTGGCTTGGTCTCTGGCTAGTTTGTGGAGTGGATCGATAGCAGTTGTACCGCCACAGCGGGCGAACGTAATGAACCTCAGCCGTCAGATCTAGTGCAGGTGACATCAGATTTTAAACTCGAGAGAAAAAATAGTGTCTCTACCAATTAGCACCTTAAAATGGCATAATTCGACTTTCCACTACCTACATATTAGGTGCAAGTTTTTGGATTAATCAAATTGTATGCGCACAACTTTCCTGTTGTTAGTAGATTTTAACATAAACATATTGGTAAACTCATTTAGTTTTGTAAGTTTTAACATTAAGCATACTTACTCTATCTAGCCACTGTTAACTAGTCCACAGCGATCTGTGAAAAGCATGTGATTGAGTCAATAAATTGATTATAGTGAAAATTTGTCCGTCGCTGACCATTCCAATTTAGAAATGAACATATAGGATAACAAGGTGATTCAAATACTACTATGGTTGATAGTAAGAATTAGACACATCAATGAGACAATGACATATCTTCGTGTTGCAATTAAGTAATATGAAAAAAAATATCGACATTGGACCTAGATTGATGAAACAATGCTCACTACCCTTGCGGTTGTTTTTTTCAATATATTTTGTAAGCCTTAATGGCAGTGTACTTCTCTATCGAACAATCTCGACATATGGCAATCATCCAGTATGTTCAAAAATTAAAGAAAATTTGATTATTTATCGTTCTAAAGACATGCGTTTGAGAATTTGCCATTGGAAATATTTTTTTTTGAAACCGGAAAATATTTTTCTTCATATGCCTTGTTCATTGGATGCATTTTTGCTCTCGAAATAACATGGCAAAATTTTCGCGCCGCGAATGAAGCCTGACATATATGATTGATTCAAGCAATCGAAGAGTGAAACTTTTACTCCAAAGATTAACCCAAAGCACAAGTTTAGAATCATCCCGCCCCGCACAGCACGGCACTTGGGCCAAACCACTCAAAACACAGTGACGCTACTTAACCAATTCACGCTAACTGACAAGTGGGCCCCATGGAAGCCTCTTGTTGAAAAAGATTTAAAAGCTTCTGAAAAACACAAACACCGTCCCTGAAACGGCCCCCTTCCGGAAAAGCAACTGGCGGTCTATTCGGCGCCGCTCCCACTTTTCCCACTCCTCAGGCCGCCAAAAAATTTCCCGGCCCCCTCGTCGTCTCCTCAATTCTCGCGCTCCCGACCACGGCCTCCTCGCCTCCCACCCCCGCCTCCTCCAAAACCCTAGACCCCAGCCGCAGCCGAAGCCGCAGGCGCCGCCCCGATGCGGCGAACCTTCGAGGAGATCTCCGACGACGAGTGGTCGCACCACACCCTCAAGCCCTCGCGCGTCCTCAAGCGGCCCCACCGCGACGCTCAGCAGGCCTCGAAGCCTCCCCCTCCCATCGATTCCTTCCGCTACAACCCTAGGCCTTCCTCCGCCGCCGGCACCAGCACCGCCACCGTCGTCCTCTCCGACGACGATGATTTCGACCTGGGCGAAGACGGCCGGTCGCGCCGCGCCGGGAAGAGCTCAGGCGTGCTCAAGCGCCCGCAGCACAGAAGCCCCCCTGCGCGGGCCCCTCCGTCCATCGGGTCCTTCCGCTACAACCCTAAACCCTCCACGGCCGCCGCTACCTTGGGGCTCCCCGACGACAACGACTTCGACCTCCCCGCTTCGAGGATGTCTCGGTCGCGCCGTACCACTGGTCGACAGCTGGCAACCGCCTCCGTTGACGTCTCCGAGGAAGAAGATTTAGACCTCGCCGATGATGACTTCGACCACCACGAGCCGATGCTGTCGCGGCCAAGCCGCGCCACTGGTCGTCGCTTCGTGATCGAGGACGATGATGACAGTGACGGGCCTGTGGCCGCAGGTGTGGTGGAGGTGGGAGATGAAGAGGAGGATGATGGGGTGAATTGGTCGGAGTTGGAGAACGAGGACGACGAAGACGGGGACTACAATGGGGAGAGGAGGGTGGAGGTGGAGGACGGTGAGGGGGACGTGGTGGGGAAGGCATTACGCAAGTGCGCACGCATTTCGGCTGATCTGCGACAAGAACTGTACGGCTCTTCAACACGGAATTGCGAAAGTTATGCTGAGATTGAGGCCTGCACTAGCCGGATTGTTACTCAGGTTCGCTTACTTGTCTGTTTCGATGTAGTTTACAGGGCTTGAATATCTGGTGTTTTGATCCAATGGGATTTGGGAACAGGAAGATGTGGATGCTGCATGCACAAGCGAGGAGCTGGAGTTCAAGCCGGTGCTGAAGCCGTACCAGCTCGTGGGGGTCAATTTCCTTCTACTGTTGCATCGGAAAAGCATTGGCGGAGGTGAATTTTTTGTGATTTGAGCTTTTGATCTTGAACATGCTTGTTGCTTTGTTTGTCAATGAAGTAGGCTATACTTAAGGATTGCATCATTTTTGTTTGAAGTAACACCCAGCATGACATGCAATTGAAGTATTGACTGATAGAGTTCACCCCACTGTTTGTTGATCATTTGCTTTTAGGCGCTTACTTGCCTAAGTAGTAAGTACATGATAACACTAAGTTTACAAGCAAGCATGCTGTTATGTCTGCAGCTTTTGTCTTCTGAAACAAGCAGCTATTCTTTTTTTTGTTAGATCATTTGGATTTACATTGTGCGAAATGGCAGTTGGCTTGATGGAAAACACTTGGATGCTAGAATACCTTTTGTTTTCTTTTAGAATTTTATATATAGGTATGTCCAATTGATTGTAGGGTGCATCACGGCTTATGGAACAATGATAACTGGTAGCCCAACTGGAGAACTCTTCAAAATGCCTGTGTTTAGGTGCTAACTATCAGGAGTTCGATGGATTACAGGAGCTACACTTTTTTCCTGCAAAAACCTTGTTCTATCATGTTCTAATGGATTGAAGTTAAATGTTAGAGCTTGCTGTTCTGCAACAACATTATTTTGCATTATATATCGTTGACCTATCTCTTTTTTCTACAGCAATTTTGGCTGATGAAATGGGTCTTGGTAAGACAGTCCAGGTAAGCAACCTTACAATCTTTAGTAAAAGAAAAGAAGAAAGCATGGTAAATTACTAATGACATAACATGACATCCTAAATTAGCACAATCTAGTGAGGTATGTTGTTAAATGAAATGTCATAATAGTTACTTAAATATCGTATTATGCTAGCTACACATTTAATATATTAGGATGTAAGTTTAGTCAAATTCAAAGTTTTTTTTTGCATTCAATCCACTCTTACTATGTCATAATAGAATGTTGGTTCAAATTTGGAGCATGTCCTAGCATAAACTGGTCGTAGGATGCCCTATACTTTAGCACCAATTCATCTCTTAACGTTTGAACTTTGCTCTCATTCTTACAGGCTGTGACTTATCTTACTCTGTTGCGGCATCTGTATAACGACCCAGGTCCACATCTGATAGTTTGCCCTGCTTCTGTGTTGGAAAATTGGGAAAGGGAACTTAATAAGTGGTGTCCTTCATTTTCAATCATCATGTTTCATGGTGCTGGAAGGACTGCCTACTCAAAGGAGTTAAGCTCCTTAGGCAAGGCCGGTTGTCCACCTCCATTTAATGTCCTTCTTGTTGGCTACTCACTTTTTGAAAGACGGAGGTTTGTAGTTATTCCTTTCTTGTGAAGAATAGAATATTATTCTTTTCTTGTGATCTTATTGAGAACATTAATGGTTATGCATGTTTACTAGAAGATTTATGTGCTACTTTGATCCATAATGTAGCGCTCAACAAAAGGATGATCGCAAGGCACTCAAAAGATGGCAATGGAGTTGTGTATTGATGGATGAAGCACATGTGCTGAAAGATAAAGGCAGCTTCCGATGGAGAAACCTTATGGCTGTCGCACAACATGCTCGTCAGCGGTTGATGCTGACGGGAACTCCACTCCAAAATGATTTGCATGTAAGTCTTGCCAACAGGTATTTGGTTTAAGTTAGTTCTTCAGCATGTATCATCCTGTGGTTCTTTTGTAATTACATATATAGAAATATATCATAGATAGAAATATATCTCCCTGTGTAATGGAGAAATGGATGGATGGACCACTGTCTGTAAAAGCATGGTATGTTTTTGTTAGGGCTCATTTTAGAAATATTCTGCATAGTCAAAGATTCACAAAGGCATGAAGGTGCACCATCAGCAAGTCAGCTAAGGATTTCTAGCTAGCACTATAGTTTAAACTTGCTCAAGATCATATGCTTAGCCCTATTACTTGAAATCAATCAGTAATTTAGTATCTAAAGTTCCTATTTTGTACATAGTGCTTGCATGTCAATGCTGTTCACTGTACATCATTTTTTTAACTTATGGATTGATGGTTTCTGCTTACTTAGTTTAAATATTAAGCACCGAATTTCTGATGGCTTTCTATCAACAGTTCTTTTTTAAATAGGCACTCGAACTGGTTAAACTTCATTTCTTTTCATCTTAAATTACCACATGAAGTTGCTCTCGGATTTGATGTGATCTGCAGGAGCTATGGTCATTATTGGAGTTCATGATGCCTGATATATTTGCCACTGGAGATGTTGATCTGAAGAAGCTATTGAATGCAGAAGATCATGAGCTAATTTCACGTATAAAGTCCATTTTAGGGCCATTCATTCTTAGACGCTTGAAGTCAGATGTTATGCAGCAGCTTGTGCCAAAGATACAACATGTACATGGACTTATTCTTAGCCATCAGAAATTGGCTGTTCTTGTTGGTGTTTCAAGTTTCAACTTTTCTTGTTGGTGTTTCAAATTTCAACTTACATCGATTGTGTGTTGCAGGTTAATTTTGTCTTCATGGGCTCAGAGCAGTCTCAAGCTTATAACAGTGCCATAAATGAATATCGTGCCGCTTGTCAGGCTCGTAGTGCAAAGTCTTCAGCCAAATTTTCTAATAACGTTGTTGGATTAATTCCAAAGCGTCAAATTTCAAACTATTTTATGCAGTTTCGTAAGGTGAGCATATCTTGTGATGCAAAATTTCAGGAAAATGTTTGTCTGTCTCAAATGTTATTTCATTGCTCCACAGATTGCGAATCACCCTTTGCTTATAAGGCGCATTTACAGCGACAAAGATATTGATCGAATTGCAAGGTCGCTGTACCCTAAAGGCGCATTTGGTTTTGAATGTTCCTTGGACAGAGCAACCCAAGAGCTAAAGAACTACAATGATTTTGCTATCCACCAAGTATTGTTCTTTCCTTCTACCTGATGTTTTGATCAGCTGCTCTGCCTTCTATTGGCTTTGCTGACTGAATTGTAGTGGGTCTTATTGTCTTATTATAGTGTGTCTTATTGTCTTACATGTTGCATTGTCTTGTCATATCCATTATCATGCTTGGTGTTAGTTTCTTCTATGTGCCAAATAGTTAAATGTAGCGGCAAGTGAATTGTATGGATGTGCTGTATTTTATCAACAGCTGCACTGGGCAAACCATGGTTTTGTTGTTGAGACACATCCCTTGTGTCCAAAATTTATCTTGTTTTAATCTTTTCTGCTGTGCATTTATATCATTTGTTTCTCACTTTCGCCTCCAGCTATTAATTTCATATGGTGATACTGGTACAAAGGGTGCCCTAACAGATGAGCATGTTCTTGGATCAGCAAAATGTCAGGTGTAGCCTTTTTCTTTACCTGTTTAATTATGCAGTTTATATCGAACAAAAAGCATAAATTTCTTTGTTTTACAACAATAGCTTCAATAGAGACATGTTTGGGACTGTAATATATTTTGTTAACAATTCATGATTTACCTTAATTTCTACTTTTTGTTCAGGCCTTAGCAGAGCTTTTACCTTCTTTAGCAAATGATGACCACAGAGTTCTCATATTCAGCCAGTGGACCACAATGCTTGATATCCTTGAATGGACATTGGAAGTAATAGGAGTTACATATAGGCGTCTCGATGGGGGGTTAGTACTTTCCTCAGCAATTTTTGAATTGAATTGTAGTCTAATTCTTAAGTCTTAACTGATAAAGTGCCTTTTGTTTCAGCACCCCAGTAACTGAAAGACAGACTATAGTGGACACTTTCAACAATGATCGTTCTATATTTGCATGTTTGCTTTCCACAAGAGCTGGAGGCCAGGGGTTAAATCTAATAGGAGCTGATACAGTTATAATACATGACATGGATTTTAACCCCCAGATGGATCGGCAAGCTGAAGATCGCTGCCATCGCATTGGACAGCAGAAACCTGTCACCATCTATAGGTGCTACCTCTGATTATGCCCATTTGGATTCATTATATGTTGCTTCTGTTTTTCCTGGTTCAGATCGTGAGCATGTTGCCATATTCATACTTTTCAAATTTCCACCAAAGGTTCATTTTTCTTTAATATTGTTTTTTTAACATAGGAGTATGTTAAAGGGTTATGGAGGGTATTTTCTTAGTATTGTTAATATAGATTTGTTTTAGGTTGTTTCTTTTACCCTCTTTTGTGATTCTTCAGTATGGTCCTGTGCAGTTCAAAAATAGGATTGTACTGGAAGATTACAAAATTAATTTTGCTTTGGTCACTGAACTTAAATGGAATGTTGGGCACCTTTGCACTATATAAGCATGTGGTATTTTGTCAAAATACACATTGTACACTGACCCACTTTTGTTATGGAATTTACTCAATCACATCTCTCTCTCTCGAACATAAGTCTTATCTTCACTATGCACAGTTTAACTTCTTTTCATTGGATTCAGATAAAAAGGGATGACCCCTATCATTTAAATTCCAAAATGATCCGGACCTCTAATAAAGAACACTAAAATGACACATCATTATTAGAAAGGGTGATGCTTGAGTGTATAAATATTGAGCTCTACTAGATAGTGGTGCATGATAATAGTGATTGTGTTCATTTTCATTCAGGCTAGTTACAAAGGATTCAGTTGATGAAAACATATATGAGATTGCGAGGAGAAAGCTAGTACTAGATGCTGCGATTCTTCAGTCTGGAGCAGAGTTAGTTGATAACACTGATGTACCCGAGAAAACAATGGGAGAGATTTTGGCATCTCTTCTACTGGTGTGAATTAGTTATCATGGAGTGGCTTGAAGGTACACAATTCCACCCGCAGGAATGTCCTTAGCCGCCATCTTTTTTGTCCTTCATTTAAGGACACTCTGGTTAATTTTGGGGACTGGGGTTCCTAAGATGCTTTGCTCGATGGTGCCTTTTTTTGCATTGGATCTCAATTTGTTGGCATCTGCCTTATCTACTGTTGGTTCTACGAATGAGCTTCTGCAAACTGCTGGATAGCCACAGCATCTTTTCAATGTGCTTCAGCAAAGAGACATAGCTTATAAGCTTAACATAGGTTGAGATGGGGCATACAATTTTGTTTATTGTAGAAAGGACTGAAATCAGAAGTTTTGGAACAAAAATCATACTGATGTACTGGATGAAATTACAACATGCTATTAATGAATTGGAGAATAGTTGAAGTCGCAACCAGGGAGAAAAAAAACCTGGCGGTTACCGGTCGGTAACCGGAAAAACCTGTGGGAACCGGGAGAAAAAAAACAGCCCGAATTTTTTCAAATTGAAATTTAAATTTATGGCTGTATAATGCATTTTCTAGGTTGGTTTATACCTTTTTTTGTGCTAGAATATGTATTGTATGAGCTAAATATGCTTCAATTATTGTATTCTCAAGTCCCGACATTTTTTTAGACAAACTAGCTTAGCTAGTACATGCTAATTGGAATGTCCATCAAACATACACTTGGAATCACTTGCTTGTCACTTCATTAAACGCTTTCTAATTAATATCTGTAGAATTCCACTTGCTAATTACTCACAACCGGTTTCTCTTGCTTTTCTCGGTTTTTTGTAGCGGTTTTCTGGTTTTTCTACCGGTTTTTGCACGGTAACCATTCCAGTTACCAGTTTAAAAACATCCCAAAATTCAAATTTCAATATTCGAAATTTATTCGGTTTTTTTCCGGTTACCGGCCGTCGGGCAGGTTTTACTTCGGTACCGAGATTTGTATCCCTAGTCACAACTATATGGCAGAGATTTGATGCACGCTTTACCTCAGTTTTTACCTTCTGTTTTATCTGCATGACCACATTTACCATTTTCCCCACACTTCCATTTTCAGTATTGTTTTCAACTCCTTGTTTAGTGTAAAAAATGAATCTACATCTTGCTCCACCTCTCTTAGTTTCTGCTGAGTGCTGTCTGTCTATACTGACATTTCTTCTCCATTTGTCATTGTAAACCATACCTAATATAAGATTCTGTCGTGTCCTGAAGTTTGCTCAATTACCCTAAAATGCCAAAGAGTTTTTTTTTTCTGCTAGCAGTTGGATGATTTCCCACTGCTCTGGCATGGTACAAGTCAATAGCTGGCCAGCTCAAGTCTTCATTATGTTATTTGCTGAAATTTTTTCCTGCTTGTTGCTTGGATAACCTGCTTATGAGGTTCTGTGATATTTGTTTAACATTTTATGATCGTGGGGAAGATGGTTCCTGTTATTCCCTCTTGTTGGTCATCTCTGTTTCTTACACCTGCCATTTTGGAGCAGTTTTGTATCTTTTATTTTTCCTATAAAGAAATATGCATTGAAGATGCCCCTTGTTTATTAATATCAGATCTATTGTTGTGATATTTGGTCATTGTGTTGCTTAAATTTGATTCTTATATTATCTGCTGTCTTTTCTTCCCTGTTTACCAAATTATGGATCAATAATGTAATGTTGCACATCATCTTTTCTGACATTTCAAGTGAGTAAATCACCTGCTCACTAAGATCTTACCAGTGTTTCAACATATGATGCTGGTTGTGTACTTCCCCTACTATTGTATAATGCCTTCTTTTCTGTTCCTTGTTTTCAGTACGATTATGTCCATTTTACTCAAACGTGTCCTCTTTCCGTAAGATTTGTTCTTGTGATGCCCTGATACAGACAGCGGCATTAAGGATGATTACTGTGTATTACTTTAGGCTCTATTATCAGGATATCCTGGGGGTGTTTGGATGAGGGGGACTGCTTTGGGAATTTTTAGGATTTAGTTCAAATTTGAACTAAATCTTAAGGATTTGGATTCAAATCCCCACATCCAAATAGGTAGTTGTTGAGATGCCCTGATCTGTACCACTGCATTGAAGACTGCAAATTTCTCCCTTGAACTAGTATCAGACTGAACGGAAATGGTTGCGAAAACTTGCAGATCAAACAACTTTGCTTTGTTGCCTTTGTTTTCTTCTACAGTATGGCCTTGATATTTTATTATCTTGGGAGAACCAATACCCTGCAACTCAAGTTAACTGACGAGTACAAGTGCGCAATTGTGAGCTGCCAGTTTGGTCAAGGTATTCTACCCAGTTACAAGATTTGATTGTCTGCGATACGTTTGATAGCTATTGTATTTCATGGGGAGCTGCAAACATGCATGACAGGGAACTGTTACGTAACACTATTTTTCGTGTTAAAAAATGCAGCAGTTTTTTGCATTGTAGTTTTAACAAGGACTGAGATCAATTTTTTTTTGAAAAAAAATTGCTTTATACATTGGATTTGCTGTGCCTGTGTGATGTCCTTCATAATGTAAACATTTCAGTGCCAATGGTTAGATCCTATAGTGATTTTTATGTGGGTGTACACCTCCACCACCCAGATTTGAGTCCTTTTTGGCTAGGATTAGGGTATCTATTCTTCTTAACTAAAAAGATATCTAATTCACCCTAGGTATTCTTATTTAGCTGTTCAAAAATTTTTGTTTGATTAAATAAACTTATTTTCGTGCCATGTTTTTTTTTCTGTAATGTTTCCAAGGTTAGCTTGTCACTGATTCTGTTTTAGTTTCTCCAATTTCTTCATTCTACAAGGTTTGTTTCAGCTGGGAAGCCAGCTTCTAACATCCCAAAATTTTGTTTTTTTAAAGCTATTTTCAAATTAATTATTTCAAAGTATTTGGATTTTCTCTGAGTTTTCAAAATATAAAATCTAAATCCCAATTTAATTGAAACTCCCAAGTCAATTGCCAAATTCAAATCACCTTTTGAATTTCCCTACAATAATTCTTTGGGTCGAGCCTAACTTCTTTCTTTCTTTGGCTGAAGCCTATACTCTCTTTTCTCTTTGGGCTCAGCCCATCTCCCTCCCCTTCCCTTTTCTCTCTACTCTACCTGCCCGAGCGTCGCCTACGCCCAGGCCGCGCCCGAGCTAGTCGCCTGCGTGCGCCTAGCTGCCCATGCCACGCGTCTCCGTTGAAATTTCCGCATCGTCTTCATAACCGGAATCTTCGCATTCACCATGCTCCATTGTATTGCCGTTTCTTCAGTTTCTGTAGCTGAGCCGAAACTGACGTCGCCCATCAATATCGGCCGTGTCCACTCCCTCACCGAGCCTATAAATTGGACTCTTTTGACCAAGTTCAATTCCTCAACAATACCTCAATTCTTCTGTCACCATTGTTCCATCGCCGTTGCGCGAGATCATCTTCTTGAGCTCTGGCCGTCGCTCCATCTCGCTGATTGCCTTCTCCGGTGAAGTTTTTGCCAAATCTCTCATGTCATACTGTGTTCTCAAGAATCTTGAGCCTCCCCCTCAAGTTAATTGAATTATTAGCTGTTCATAGGAATCGAAGCCATCTTTGTCGCCGGCTGAAACCGCCTCTCGCCGTCAATTTGTCACCCTCGGTGAGTTATTTTCTAATTCCTTGTACCCGTAGCATCACCTCTATCCCCTTTACATTTTAACCACCTCAATTTAGCTGTTATGCTACTGTGGAACGTCGCCACCTCCTTCCCCATCATTGGTTGTCGTCGCTAGCCCATCTTTGGCCACCTCCGAGCCCACCGACCGCACCTGAGTACTCCCTCCATCGTCGTCGTGCTCATGCACACACAAAAATTTAGACGGCATTGCCAGATAGCCATCGCCACCATCCGCTTGAGCCTCGGTTGCACCTTATCCGTCGCAAAAGCCCTATCGCTTGTGATGCCACCACCTTTTGCCACCTTTTGTTGGACAACAATTTTGCTCATCAACCTGAACATAATTAAAGTACTAGCATTAGGTAGTCGCCCATTCGCATGTAAATCAAAATTTATTTTACTTAGGAATAAGTTAATTTGATAATATTTTATGCGGCTTAATAATTCTTTTCAGTCAGATAATATATTTAACTGAAGAGTGTAAAACATGTGTGTATCCGCATCATACCCTCATTGTTAAGCCTTGCATCTATTTAATTGTATTTTCCTCAAGATTTGTGGAGTACTCCATACACTCACATGGTACACTTAAACAAATCTCAGAAGTCTATGAAGACGAGAAGAAGACTACGACTACTTCGTGTGTGGCTTCGATGAAGGACGTCCGAAGTACTAGGTTGTGTTTCCCCAGTCAATTACCTATGGCGTATTGATAGGTTAATCTTGGAATTTATTTGTTTTGCTTCTGCTGTTTTTTGTAGTTTGTGAGGTCTTGTACTCTTAGTTGTAATAAGTGGTCAATAAGATCGGTACTCTTTATTATTGCAATAAAGTGTTGCTTGGGTATATATTCATCATTGTTTAACTGTGTGCATTAGTTTTGATCTGGAACCAGTGCGGTAATACACAGAGGGTTTGGATTTAGGTAATCCGGTCCCGAGACTGCTGTTATTCCTAGATTTTTTGCATATTGACAAACCTTAGTTTGCGCCATGAACAAGAAATACATTTTGTAGTGGTGAGGAATTTGTTGGATGCTATAAATGATTTTGCTACTACCTTCTTTTTCGTTAGATGAATGAAGGCTGAAAAGTCTCCTTTGGAATTTGCTTGCTTGAATAAAGATATGTGATGCGATTATGTGTCAGATATCAAGCACTAGTACATGTAAAGTGTGAGGAAAAAAAATATGTTTTCATGTGATCGGAGTATTATAATAGTAGTGAGATTCTAGTTATTTTGCATGACATAATACCTGCATGTTTCATTCATGTATTATGGTTTTCCCACTAGGTGATCTGTATCTAACATTAGAATCCGGTGCTTTCAACTATTCAATTGTTCCATCATTTTTATCGTACGCATGATTGTTTTAACATGACTCCAGAAATCGTTCTACTCAGATAAGCCATTCCGGCCAAGTACTTCTGCTGACGCCAAACGGTGTACGTACCTGGATGCACGGCGTACTCCTATCTGGCATTGTGATTTGTGCAATCAGGAAAAAGGCTGTGCCACGCCCAGGCTCAGGAGTTGCTGTTTAGCTGCACACATGTGGAATGAGGGAATTGTATTCGGACGATGGAAATGACTTCTCGTGGATGGATTTGATTTGGTTGTCCATCGCTGCTGGGTAAAGTTTGGTTCATGGGCTCAGTGCTGGGCCATTTGTTGCTTACGCTGCATGCCTCCGAGCTGCTCTCTGACCGCTCTCGTCCGGATGTCTTGGAATTGTCCCGGCCTGTGTCTTTGGTACTTCTTGGCGAGGTTGGCATAAGCGACACCGGGAAATGGCCATGCCATGGTGGACCGGTGTGGTCAGAATCAGCAGGTGGAAAAGGTGAGGAGAGCATTCAAACTAGTCAAATAACAACTCCTTTGCTTTGAGAAAATAGAAAGAAAAAAAGATTCAATCTGTTGTCGATCGTAACGACGTGAACGCAGGACATTCTTGCCTAGCGTGCGTTTCTGCTGCTGATTCGCTTGAAAGTGTTACGTATGTCGCACAGTCTATCTAGCAATGTGCTAAAAAATTCGTTGCGTGAAATCAGCCATCCTGTCTCGGGAGTTAACAGGAGATTAGGGGCTATTTGATTTGCTACCTTGCAGACTAAATTAAATATTAGTAATACCGATATAAATTGGCTTTTGTTTTGTTTGCTATTAAAATTTAGTAACACCCACGAAAAATTTGATAACACCAATGAAATTCAATAAAGCACGTGGGCAATCTGAGGGTAAGAAAATCACAAACCAAAATTTTGATAACACCAAATTTTGACCTAGTCATGATTCAAACAACGTTCTTTTTTGCTAATGTTTGATTTTGCCTAGATTTTAGCTATGTCAAAATCATCACATTGGTCATCAACCAAACAGCCTATTCTCCCGATCATGTTCGTCGGCTTGCAATATAGTGCATACACACCTCAGCTGGTGGTATGATAGTGCACGTGAATTAGCAAACATTGCACGATCAGATTTTGTATTTTTTTTCTTCTCACTTTGGGACCTTTGGGTACGTACAAAAAGATAGCCTGGCCGGAGAAGTGAAATGCCGAACGGGAAGAGGGGTTAAACGGTAAACCGTAAACGTACGCGGGTGTCATGTGCACACGTCGCAGTCCATGCGAGAGATGCGCACACAACGCAGCATGCATTGTATGTCACTTTTGGATGCTCTCGCACCTCTCTCCCGGCCGGCACCCACGAACACGCTCGTGTGAGCTTGCTAACAAGTTGCAACTTACATGCACGCTAAATGCTAGCTCCTTCTCATTATTCACCAACATATCAACATCAAATAACTATATCATATACCAATAATACCATTACTATTATCTATCATCATGACATCATCCAAAAATCATTACAAAGTTACCACGTAAACATGTATAATCAACTCAACTTGCAAGGTAAAGAGTGCATCAAATTCAGTTAAAAACAATCATCAACTCAATTTACTGTTTTATCATATACTTGTCTATTTAACTTCATGGATCATGCATCGATGGCACCGACCAGAACCTCCACCCGAACAATTATTATCTAATCTCAACAACTCACCAAACGGTACATACACACAGGTGACATAGCATTGCTCCTACGCTCAAACCTAGCATGTACAACTCTCTTTCATCGGACGCCTTCCCAAGGTGATTAAATGACCACAATTTTCAATCCCAAAACCCAAACATAGCAACCAATATGAGTTATGGAATCTACATAAACTTACTCATGTAATCCTAGTTATCATAATTTAAAGATTACATCATCTAAATCCCTAATTTTAGTCCCGAAGGCCGTATTGTTCTATACTGGACAGCAGCTTCTCGAAAGCATATCTTCCAAACTCGACATTCCAGCACTCTATAGAAAACTTAAACAATTATCTGCAATTGTCTAGTAGATCACATTCTCGGGTTAACCATGTAAACTACCCAAACATCGTAGTAGGAACACTACGCACATAAACAACCTATTAGAGGTGCATCCAATAGATTTCAACAGCGAGCTACGCTGCTAATCCCCACTCTAACATCTACCCAAATTAATAAACCTACCCAAATCGATAAACCAACAAGGGGAAAGGATTTGAGGGCTTACCCTACTGATGAACAGCAAGATCAGAGCACCTTCTTCCACTTCTTGGATAGATCTGGCGGATCTGGCATTGATGTAGTCTCCTCTCTTCTTTCTTCTCTCTTCCTTCTTGACAGTGCTCCCTTCAATCTTCTTCCTTCTTTCTTCCACTTTCCTGGCTCCTTCTCACACCCAAAACCCCCTCTCTCTCGGCTACAGCTGCTCTGGACGGCAGCATGCCGCTTAGCAGAGGGGGCAGAGTGGTTGACACAGGTGGGCGTAGGCGAGTGGCATGCTGTAGGGGCACGACCAGCGACGGCGAGCTTGATGAGAGCAGAGCTCGAGGCAGAGGCGGCACTTAGCATGGGATTGATGGTGTGTAGGGTGGTGGCTGTGGGTGAAGCCGGTCGATGCCTGCACTAGGGTTGACGTGGCTGAAACAGAGAAGGCGGCATGGGGCGATGCACGGGGCTGACGTGGTGCGTGCAAAGGGCTGTGGAGTGAAGGTGCGACCAGAGGGGAGCTGCGCATAGAGGCGGTGAGGGTGGCTACGGCACTAGCGACCAAATCTAGAGGCTTGCATTAGGGCGACGAGCAGGGGGAGCAGGCAGTGGCTTGGATAGGGTAGTCGCTCTACCTCCCCCTTAATAGGGCGTACGGACCGGTTAGGCTGGGCCGAGGTCAATTTTGGCCCAATCCCCCCTTGTCTGTTTTTTTCCTGATATTACAATGGTTTTTGGTGTTTTTGAGTTCTAGATCTTTTTCTCTTCAATTTAGTGAACCCAATTCTAAAAACCTTATGGTTCTTCATTAGTTTAGGTTCCTAATACCTTAAACACATCTCATGCAAACTTTGGAAGTATTTGAACGAGATTTGAACAAGTTATTGAGATTTGAGTTTTGTCCCAAGGGTTTTTTAGGTCTGGGAATAGAGGACCAATCAGACCGACCCTGGACCTGCAGTTAGACCGGCCCCAGTGGTTAGACCACCCTTGTCTCTGCGATCAGATTGGTCGTAGCAGTCAAACCAGCCGATCCAAGGCGGTTTGATTGGCCTTGAGCTGATTGTTCCTGTTTTTGTTGATTCAGGTCTAACTTTGTTTTGCTAAGCCTAGTCGGTGTAATCTGAACTTGGTGACTCTCATAGTCATTTAAGTAAAGAATTTGAATACCGTTGAAGAAAAAAGTTTTAAAAACTATTTATTCTCTAATTGTCCGCATCGGTGCCACAGCATCTCAAGGACAGAGATTTATTTGTGTCTCGTGCAATCGAAATTTTAGCGTGGCACTCATCGATCGGCCCATACGAAGGACTTGGCCGGCCGACAGGCCTGCTTGCCATAAGTGTATCAGCTCACGGTTTGGTCCCGTGTGTCCGTACTCAAATGGTCCATATGTTAGTGTACCGTGGTTGAATAACGGTTAGTGTTAACCTCTTAACATTTTGGTTGAGATTACGAGATAGATGTGCACGCACACAATCTATCACGTACGCGTGCAAGCACCCGAATGCACCTTAGCGCTCGCCTAGAATTGGAGAGATCGATAAATCCACAACCAGTGTGGAGCATAAGAACACATTTTGTTACTGAAGTGCAATCGTACGTATGTAAAACTGTATAATATAATGTGAACCCTACTATGGAGTTGTATCCCAACGACTGCACCATATGTACCCAACCAGATGATGGTTGTGCTAGGACCTTTTGTTTGCACACTAGGAGTTAATTAGTGTTGCATCATTAGAATACTAGAATGGTAGCAATACGACGTAGATGTTGCTATTTTATTCTTGAGTGCAGTTCGGTGGTTGGATTCTTCTTTGTCGTCATGAAGCAGTGCGGGGTTTTCGGTTGACAACGCAACTTCAACAAGAAAGCCAACTATGCATGATGCATGTAGCTGTCACATATACGTAGGAGCCCTAGCTAGGGGAGAAAATTATACTTTTTTCCATCGATCACGTCTTGAAATGCTTTGCTGGCTAGCATTTTGTCCAAATGCCCTAGCAGAAATGTGACTTTTGTGGCCATTTCTAATCGTTCCGCTTCTACCCCGCTGGCAATGGAAGTGGCAAATATACCGCTTTGATTGGGATGGCCGACGGCACAAGCAGCACACAAATGCATATATCTTAGACTTGGGTCGGACATGTGTAGATGACAATTCTTTCGTTCTCTATTTGTCCTATATGAAAATGTAAAAAAAAAACTTTATAACAATATACGGTATACCTTTCTCCTTTCTCTCATGCTCTCTTCCTCCTGAAGTGCCGCCACTCCCTCCCTCTCGTGCCTGTCCACCGCTCCCTCCCTCATCGCCACCGTCATCCTCTCACTGTCCTTCGCCACTGGGGAAGACAGGTTCACCCTTTCCGGGGTATAGAAGGAGGTCGGGGGAGGCGGTGGCCCGGCGGTGGCGGTGGCGGTGGCAATGGGCGGGGTAGGTGGGTGGTGGGCGGACCCGGAGGTAATTGCGGTGGCGGCTGTGGTAGTTAAGTTAGGCGGTGTGGTGCAGTGGGAGGGGTCGGAGGGCGGCGCGGCGAGGCGGCGATGGCGCCGCTGGCCTTGGGTGGTGGTGGAGGGAGCGGAGGCGGTAGAGAAGACGCGCAGAGCTGCTCCGGAGTAGAATAAAAGAGGAGAAGAGGAGAAAGGGGAGGGGCGACATAAGGAAGGTATGCCATCGGAAGGCATACTGACACCCGACAGCATACCGTGTCGTAATACTTCTAAAAAATATCTCAATGTAGACAGTGCACCGGATTAACTTCTAGATGACAAGGAGCGATGTCAACAGTGTGTCCTCATTGAAAAAACAATAATAATTGGTGTGCTTGCTAGCAGCTGATTGGTGAGTTTTTCGACGTCCGAATAACTGACAAAAAAATAAAAAAAGCAGAAAGTTTTTAACTTTTTTAACTTTTGTTTGGTCGAGCCTATTAATTTGCATAAGTGAATAATCTCATCATAAAAGATCGGTGAGATTTTAGGCCTGTTAGAACGTGGGAATTTCGTGGAAATTTTGCAAAACTTTCACAAGAAATAGTTTAATTTTTGCAAGAATTAGAATTTTTTTCCGAGTTCCAAACTTGAGCAATTTGAGAGATGCTTCTCAAAAAGAAAAGCGTGAATTTTAAAGCACGTTGTGGGTCTGATATGCAATCATGCATACTCACTACTCCATTGCGGAGAGTGCTGCTACGTACAAAATTCTGTGCAATTTAGCTTATGAAGATAGCATAGATCGATTACTTTGCTACAAAGTAATTTTTTCGTATGCATAAAAAAAATGCAAATATTGCAAGTGAAACCATCACTTCAGCGATATGTGCTCAGAAATGAAAGCCCTGCAACGTCATGCATCGTCTCTGCCGTATGTGCGCACACATGCGAGTACGTGTCCCATGCTCCCATACAAGCAAGTGATCTGTTAGGTCGATTTTTGGCATATTTGACACTGCTTACGATCATAATTACAAAATGATCGTTTGTCTGTCGTATTGATAAAAATAACGTTTTTATCGTCCGGTGACTAGGCGGCAATGTCGGTGGCTGACAGTAGGCTCTGCGGTGGTTAAGTAGGCTGAGATACAATAGACTAAGTCCGGTAAGCGTCGATATCTTCTAGCTGAGACATGCCGAACTGCGAACCGCCAGTAATAATATCATGAATGAATGACTCTAGAAATCCCCCTCGTGGTGTGGAGGAGCTCTCACCTTGACCGTACGACGTGACAGCGAAGCTGAAGGAGCTCTGCCCATCGAATTCTCCAAACCCTTGGTATGGTGTGAACGCTGAGCTCTGCCCTACTTACGCTGCAAACCCTGGCACTGTGTACCGCTCCCTGGAAGCATCCGGTAGGACTGTATTATCATCGGTGGACTCGACGTCACCCTCATGTTGAATTGGAGGCTGCAAGATGAAACGATGTTAGTCACAATAAATATTTCGGATGTACAATGCGTATCTCGTACCTCTCGAATGTGTAGTGAAGATGAACGACAGGGAACAATACTCTGTGTAGGTGGTGTAGGTGTCAAAAGTGATGCATCTCGACGACGGACTTACGATGGGAGAGCGCCATGATATTAGCGGAACATAAGGTCTAACAGGAAAACAAAACGTAGGTTTGTACGTAAGTTAACTTCTCGTCGATATGGCCCGCGGATGATCGGTGGCTAGTACTACGACGTCAGGCAAACTTTTCACTAAGAGACTTGGCATTTTACTGATAGAATTTTAAAAGTGGTTCTAGGATAAGGAGGTATCACGGGAAGCCATGAATTGGTTGCATTACATGATCTTATCCTAGGGTGGAGGCTTGGACCGGAAATGTGGTAGTGCAGTGGGCACTGATATATGGGTTTGTGGGTGGAAGTTGCCTCAGTAAAATTATAAGGACTAGACTCTTATACTAAGTAAAGAACATAGCGGTCGCCCAACCACAAGCGTTGATTCGTCAAATCTGGTCTAGTATCTGCTCAAATTCAATTGAATATCTATAACTGGTGGAGGGAGACCAAGGGTGAGTTCGTATGGGAGGTGGTTAACCATACAACGGTATGGCTGCGACAAATCGGACGAGGCTGTGTGGGCCACTCGAGTTTGTTGAGATCAAAAACCTACTGGGTAGAGGCTATACAAAGAATTGAGCAGTGAAAAGCCTTATTTTCTTATTTCTGTCGCATGAGTTAAGATATCTTGTGGGTAAAGCTAGGCAGCTCTGCAGAGTCATAAATGAATAGGATTCGAATACGCTATGCTTCCGAAAAATGAAGCTGTGTTTAATGGATGAATCCAGAAACAAAGCATAAGTAGATTTGGAATTTGACTAAGATTGGTACTTACATGGTAAAACCCTGTTCTCCTTAAAAGGTTGTGATTTTATGTCTAAAATATGTTTACAACTAAAATTGCACCCACATAAAATAATAAACTACTTTACCCCACCCCTTGATAAACTCTTGCATGTAGTTAAATAGTATTTCCCATGTGACTTGTTGAGTACGGTGGTTTGTACTCATACTTGCTAAAAACAATAACAGAAAATACTTGGCAAGAGAATGATGAAGTTTGCGAGGATGAAATAGTGGAATTCTACGAAATAGATGACGCTTGGGATTAGAGTTGTTCTCCGCTCAAGCCTGTGTGTGGTGTGTTTTGGTTTTGTGTGTGCTTAAGGGCCGTTCACCCCGCTATAATACTTGGCTGTTAAGCCTTTTATTTTATAATAAAGTTGGCTTTTGTTCTTGAGCACGTGTTGGTAATGTTGTACACTCGATTGATATAACTCACAGCTGAATAATCCTAAATAATTACGAGTGATTCACAGCACCTCTATTTCTAAGGGCGTTACAGTATGGACAAACTGGTAAGCCTTCGTGGATCTGCTGCCTGCGGCGGCCTGACCCGGCATGCACATGAACCATGCAAATCTACCGGCACAATGCAAATCTACCACGCAGAAGCAGAAGCAACTAGCTAGTAGCCTTTTGATGGATGTCTCCTCTCCCCTTCTTTCCTTCCTTCTCCTTTCGTGCCTTACACATGACTTGTCGACACAAGTCATGGCACTGCTGCACTGCAGCCGTACGCAGCGCAGCCTCTCTCTCTCTCTCTCTCTCTCTCGGTCTATCTCTGTGTCTCGGTATGCTCGCCATGCATGCATGACACTGGAAAGAGGAATGGATTCGGAGAGGCAGAAAGAAAGATCAATAGATTCGGGGTAGAAGGACCACCCAGTCACGGGTGGGAAAGAGAGGACGCCTTCTCAGCTCTCATTATGGTTCCTCTTTTATCCCCTCTCTCTCTCTAGCTAGCTCCCAGAGTCCCAGTAACGCTTTACATTTTGCGTTATGACAATTTCTTCGCATTCTCCAACTTTGCATAACATCAGCGCCTTTAACTGCAAGGTTTCAAGTCAAAGGAAACCTAGAGCAGAATAACTGCATGTGCGAAGTAAAGCTGTGCTGAGCGGCACAATTATGGAGCTGACTGGCCTGTAGCTGCGAGTGCTCACAAGGCAACAGAGCCAGATGTTGGAGTTGCTGCCGCTGCGATCTGTACGTACGTTGGCCGGTACCGGAGGGAGGTACAGGAACAACTCAGGCGAGAGGGACGTCCGTCCTCTCTTCATGTGCGACGTCCGTGCACTCTTAAGATCGATCGGGTCCTATTTATGCACGCGCGTACAGAATTTCTACCCCCTTCTGGGCTCTAGGAGGACGTGTACTGATTCATCCATATATCCATGCATCCATGTTAATCTGCAAGACCTACGTACGTACGTACGTACGTACTAGCTGTGCACCTCATCTTGAATTATTGGTCTCCCCTCGCTCTAACGCGATCACCTAGGTCCAGATCGAGAGCCGGTCGAGCGGATTAATTATTGCCTCGCATGATGCAGCATGCCGTCTGAAAATGTAATGTAATCATAAGGATCAGCAGAGAAAATATTAAGCAATTAGGAGGGTGGCCGCGCAAAAGCGCGGCTAGATTGGTACCATATTTAAAAATAATAATAATTATTTAAATATAAAATATATCAGAGAAATATGTTTTTAGGATAAAGCAAGCAGATGCCTTTTTCTACTACATCGTGTCCTTTTATTCCAACCTTATCCAATAGGTAGCTTATTTCCCATTTGCTTTCTTCCATCTTGCCACCTCTTTAGAACTGTGATTGAGTTCGCTTGGATCTGAGAGCAATAAAATTACTCTGCTTTTCGTTGCTTTGCCTCTGCTCGCATGCTCTGGTGTCACGGCCTTCTTCGCCCTACCCACGCCTACGGCAATGACCCGGTGACGGGCCGTCTGTAGAAGCTTGTTCCCCATTTTCTTCCTTACATCTTGCCATCACTTTGGAACTATGATTGTGTTTACCTGGATCTGCACACATATATAGCCAACTATACGATTCTGCCAAATGATCAAGACCAAAAAGCACATTTGGGACACCCCCAACACATAGCGAGCCACTGGACAGTGAAGAAATAAGTGACCAATTGTTTCTTCTGAACCACAAAATTTTATTCAATAGTTACATTTATATTTGGTTGTTCTTTATACCTTATTGAAGATATCCAAACTCCCTATATTTATTAGTAGTTTACATTTATATTTGGTTGTTCTTTATACCTTATTGGAGATGTACAAACTCCCTACATTTATTAGTAGTTTACATTTATATTTGGTTGCTCTTTATACCTTATTGAAGATCTCCAAACTCCCTACATTTATTAGTAGTTCAACGTTGTAGTAGGACTTCCAAGTTCAAAACTCTATCCAGTTAATAATAATTGTAAGGTTGAACTATTGCTATCCAATGAGTAGGATCCAACTCACTATAGTTAACAATTAACACTTGAAAGTAACAATTACTCTATTACATATCATAATCTGACATGCAAGTAGAGTATGCTTACAGAGGTGTTGTGTTTTTTAGATATTTATTGTAGTTGTTGCAATGATACTTGTCAATTTTTTTGGTAACTATTTTGTTGCAATCTTTGCATGACATGTACCACCATTTGACATCTTCTTGTATTTCATCGATTCTAGCTTTAGTGGTGAACACAAAATCCTACATATTTTACCAAAAAAAGGATTTTAGCACTTAAAAGAACATGCAAATAATCATATAAAGATGTCCAATTGTTTTGTAGGACTTTGAGAATTATTCTACTTGAGAAATAATATGAAAGATCAAATGTCAAGTCTATAAAGAGGCTGATATTATATTTAAGAAGTAGTCTTGTTGTCTTACTTGATTTGCTGTGTTGTCGTGCATCAATTCGGTAATGTCACGTAATGTTCTCCTGTTGTAAAACATATGTTCTTCAAGTGTCCCTTGAGAACTTTTATCTACCTCCATCATTTTTTGTACAATTTCTTCTCTTGAGTGGCTACAAATTATATAGAGTCGAGACCAAAAAAGTATATGACATTCTGAATAAAAAGGAACTATAGTTTGTTGTTAGATAAATAAAAAAAAGAACCAGTTCAATACCTGTCAATAAACTAGATCTTGATATATTCTTGTGGCGCTAGTTGACTTTAGACGAAGACCTATTTAATCCACATGTATCTATTAAATTAATGTACTTGGAATGATCATAATAAGTCATAATATTATTGAACTTACCATTGAACTCTTGCACTAATGTTGATGTAACAGTAGATCTCTTGCATGCACGTACGGACCACACCACAGTAGATCCGTATCCTCAGCCCGGCTAGTTCCTTGCACAGTGCCAACCACGAAACGCCATCTAAATGTGAACCTCTTGCAGGCCCGGCCGGCCGGCCGGTGCCCCCACGGCATGCACAGTGGCCCAAGTACGCGTGCAGATCGCCTCCGACCGGACGGGACAATCAGGGCGCGGGGGCAAGCCCGCCCGCCCGGCCCGGCGCCGCCCATGGCGTGGTGTCCGGATGGATGCTCACAACAGCTCGGTAGCACACTTGCACTAGCTAACGCTGCGTGCACTGTTCAGCGACCCATTTTGGCCCCATGCATGCAACCGTACGGATCGAACCCACCGAGCTATTCAGGGTTTATCACAGCTAGTGCGTGGTGGTAGCACGAGACCGACCGACGACCGACCGGCCGGGCCGGCACGCCTGTACATACGCGTGTGTTTGTCTGCGAGCACGGTGGCAGTATGTATTAAGTTTTACACATACGTCAAATAGAAATGGACTGCAATTAATTTTTTTAATTGCGTTAGTCAAATATTGAACTCGAGACTTTTTGACTCTAATACTATATTGATTTTCATACACTAACCAATACATCTAAAAACTTAAGTTGATGAAGAAAAATAAGTAATTCACTTATATTTCAATAGTTTGGTATCGTGTACTGATCGATCAGGTACGTACCCGCGCGCGCCGGCCGGCGGGACGGTCCTAGCACGCAGGCAGGCCGACGGGCTGGCGTAACAACTAACAAGGGAATAATTAACCATCACTTGCCAATAGTGCCGCAGCGTGCCGGCCGTGGGGGCAACGCGACGACGCTGCATGCATGCCCACCGAGCCATGGTCCATACGCGCGCGCGGTTGTGGCACTGTGCATGGCGATAGATGGTGATGCGGCTGTATGGCAACGCCTTCCCCGTTCCTATCCCCGTGGGGATTCCTGTGCGGTTGGAAATTAGTTTATAGGTAAAAGGGTTTTGATAATCATCACCTAGGTGGAATCAATCCAAAAATCATCTAAATTTCTAACCTTTGGGTTTGCACGGGATTCGTGTTCCCACGGAGGCGGCATCTTCTCCGATGAGGTTTATGGTCGAGATTCATCAGAGTTAAGGTCGGGATTCACCAGGACCCCAAACTTATATATTGGGAGGGAGGTGGCAGATCGTTGCTAGCCACTATAAGGGAGGCTGGCGGGGAATCACGCCGTGACGAGCAAGTTTGGTGTTGGGGGGCCAACGAAGGTGGTTGCTAGCGGCAGATTTGGCGGTGATGACTGTTGAACCGTTGAAGACGGAAGAACGTCATGGGATGGCTGGGGAGGTTGGTAGCGCGACAGGAGAGGAGGTAAAGGGGGGTGGAAGTGGCAACGGTGGTGGTGGGAAGAGACGGGGAAGGTGTGGCAGGGTACGGGTGCAGGGAAGTAGAGGGCTGGGTCGGCGACAGTTGGAGTTGAGAGAAAGAAATGGGAGTGGGCGAGATGAGTATATAGGGTTTTTAATCCAACGGTTGTCGATCAGATTGAACGGCTGAAAATTTAGATGCTCTTAACGTGAAAAACACCGAGTGACCCCTATACACTCACTAACTTAAAATATTATATTTCTATATCATTAATTTATAAGTATTTATGTATATTTTTATCTTAAATTATAGCTTCAAAACATAATTTATAATATATAGATACACATTACTCTAAATATATGAAAAATACACATTGTATATTAAAACTATAATATATTTTAGTATCTTAACGGGTCCCAACAGAATCCCCGTCCCCACCCCTGTGGAGGGGTTTATCTCCACCCCATCCCATAGGAAAATTCCCATCCGCCCCACCCTTACGGAGAAATTGCCATCCCTGGGCCGCATGCATGTTAGAGCTAAGCTAAGGTAGGTCGCCCTAGTGCACACATGCGACTCGCCGTGCCAGCGCGTCTGCACCCAATCTGATCGATCTGCCTTTTGGGTTGGGATGAATCGATGGATCGACTCGTCCGGCCTGCTCTCGCGTGTTAACGTATACTGTGCCAGGATCCGGCGCTCTGTTACGCATATGTGGCTGTAACACTGTATATATAGTTTTTTTAAGAAAAGAATACTGTATGATCAGATCAACGCATGATTTGATCGACAAATACACACGGCTATACGGCCGGAGACTCCAAACTCCGAAAGTCGTTTTCGGAGACGAAGAAAAACTGACGGATTCGTTCGACAGGAAGGAGAAAGCGGTTCATATGATGACAAGGCCGCTTTGCTTAATTAATGTCCCGTTTGGAGCACATAATTTCTTATAGAGAACCGAGGGATTTCATAGAAATTTTACTGAAAACGATTCAATTTCTATAGGAATTAGAAGAAAACTCTATCTTCTAAAGTAGGGGCCTAAGAGTGGAAGTTTTATTTCTCCCAAAATTCCAGTATTTGGAATAGGGGTATAAGTGTGTGGGAGGTACGGATTAGGATCACAAGGGCAAGATATTAATCAGAGACGTCAAGACCGCTATCTTGCCCTCTTGGTGATCAAATCATTGAGAAACTACGAATTCGTTTGACTAAAACGAATGCATCGTAGACTTTAGGTTCCACGATAGAGATCTGGTGGCGCTAGAGCAGAAACGCGATGGACTTGTGTGGGTCGACGGAGACCTCACGGCCGGTCGTCCAAACAGCCCGTGTCACATCTAATGACAGTACTTCTGACACGTAAGTTGCCATACAAAATGCGAACACATATCTGTCACCAAAATAGCTTTCAGTGAAGTATTCTGCAGAAAACTACCCTGACAGCCTGGCCGATAAGGCTTTTCTTCGTTCCAACCACGAGTTCAGATTATTCAATCGGTTAGAAAAAACCGAGCAGCATTTGTATGGGAAACAATAATCGAAGAGTTCTATCCGATTTCTTGCATATCCTCTCGATCGTCACATGATTAAAATAAAGAATCAGCAGGGGTTAAAATAAATGTTTGAAATATGAGACCGATCTACTTCTAACCAAATAAAGAACAAATAAAATAATAAATAGTGGCAATCCACGATACTGAAAACTTGAGTGCTCCCACCCATGCATGATGCTATAATTTCACTGGCCTTTTACATGAGAATCGGATGCGTGAGATGATAACATTGTGGAAGGACTGCAGGGGATGGCTTGGCCGGCAAAGATGGCGTTCGCAAAGATCCACCACGCGAATCGCCGTTCGGCCGTACGATTCATCGGTCAGCCAAATGAACCATGGCCCGTTGCACGACCCCGGAAAACACCGTGCAAAACGCTAATCGCCCGCGCGACCCGTTGTTCGGCTGTGTAAAATGCGGCCGACGACGTAGCCCACAAAACAGCGTGCGAATCGTGATTCGGCCGTGCCCCTGGCCAACTAGAACCCACCGTGGAAGCCGGCCACTGGCACCGCCGCCGACTGGCCATCGGCCACTGTCGGCCGCCTCCACCGGCCGCCCAGGTCCTATGGCCGCCGCTAGCGCCGCTCGGTCGTGCTGCCACGCCACATCCACGACTGCCGCCCTCGAGTGCCTGCATCGCCGTCCACCACCGCCATCATCGGCTGCGCCCCCCGCCGACTGTAACACCTCGGCCCCTGTAGAATTAGGCCCATGATGATCCATATGTGTGCGTGCACATGAGGGTGTGGATTAGTCCCACCTTGGTTGTTTAGCTTGAGTAGCACTAACATATAAACCTAGGGCTTCCAATGGTAGCAACCTTCGGTTAACCGTTTTGCGTGAAGCGAGGACGAAAATGCAATCGGGTTGCTACGTGTGCGTGGCCTATCCAGAATGGGGTTAGGCTTAAGTCGGTTTAGACCCTAGGGCGTTACAAATGGTATCAGACCTGACCCTCGCGGTTATATGAGCGCATGCGGGTCTGGGCGTGGGCATATGGAGCATGGCGTGTGTCGGCCTGGAGTGGACACACGGTATGGCATATGTGCTGCCACTGAACGCATGGACATGTGCCAAGAGGGAAGATTATGATCATTTGCCCTAATATGAGTATGTTGGGCCGACGAGGACGTCGGGTCCTTTGAGGGGGGTGTATGTGACACCTCGGCCCTTATAGAATTAGACCCATGATGATCCATATGTGTGTGCATATGAGGGTATGGATTAGTCTCACCTTACTAGTTTAGCTTGAGAAGTACTAACATATAAGGCTAGAGCTTCCAATGGTAGCAACATCCGGTTAACCGTTTTGCACGAAGCGAGGACTAAAGTGCAAGCGGGTTGCTACGTGTGCTTAGTCTATCCAGAATAGGGTTAGACCTAAGCCGATTTGGACCTTAGAGCATTACACTGACGCCGCCAACGGAGTGGCTGTCGCTAGCCATCGAGGTGCCGCCGCCTGTGCTTACTCTCGCGCCGACCAACGCCGCCGCCGCCGCTACGCCGTTGCACCAAGTTGTGCCGTTGCTGCGCCTGGCTGCTGCTCACCACTTGCCACGCGCTGCCGCCGCTTGTGCCGCTGCGCGCTAGTCGTCTGCCGCTCGCGCCGCCGGCGTCGCCTTCCTTGCGCCGCCGCGCTGCTTGGCCGACCGCATCGCCCGTGCAGCTCGGCCGCCCGCGCCTCCACGGTCCGCCGCTGCCGGCCGCCAGTGCCAACGGTGCCACTATCGCCCGGGAGACAGAGAGAGTTGAGAGAGGGAGATCGGTTTTATCAGAGAGAGAGATCGGTTAGGGATTTTTTTTAGTGTGCTACAGTTCCAGGCACGACGCGACGTGCTGAAAGAAACGCATCAGTAGTAGGCCGGAGTAGTACTCGGTACATTCACACAGCTACGTGGTAGCAACGCTTCAACAAAGGAACAAGAGAAGGAATCGTGCCGGCTTGACCCATTTTTATTCGAAGATGTGTCTGTGTCGCGTTGCGTGTGGCCGTCATGAGCTGAGAGAGCAGGGGGTCTTACTTTGCGTCTGCAATTCTGCATGCCTTCGTCTACAAGCTCTATAAAAGAGGAAACAAATGTTCCTATTCCCTCATTATTCCTTCCTCCGGTTTCCCGTCCTGCGCAAGGCCGGCCATGGATACGATCGAGCCAGAAGGAGAATGCATGAAGAATAACTCCGGGATAAGTTGCTAGCCATGAGGTTGACATCTCACGAACAGAGAGGAGAGACACTGACGGGACCATGGCGTATACAGTACTGAGGTCACAAGTCTACAATAAGGCTCTCTCTATTTATCAGTCATGTGTATCTTTCATCTCTCATTTCTTACGTAATCGTCGGTTGGACTAGTTTATTTTTGTACGCTATAAAGAAAGGCAAGTTATACATATCTTGTTCTTTTGACACCTACGGAGTTTTTCATGTTTGTACTACAAGATTGGTGATCTTGTTTTCTGTATTTATATAGTCTTTCGAGAGCTTCAGTTACTAGCTTCTATGATCAATTTTCCATGCATCTAGACCATTTAGGATTTATCCTACAGCTCGAAGACATGTACTATTAAACAAGACTTAACTCTGTCACTGAATTTAGAAATTTGCTAGCAACCAAATATACAGTTTATAGCAAAGACCATGTATCCGAAGCACTTTTTTATATGTTCAGACATGTTCAAAACTTAGCGGTGGAATAATATGTTTTCTTGTTAACAAACCTGACGAACTTAGGGATATATTCAGATAAAACGGGAAGTGGAATTACCAGCTTCGGTTAATTCAAATTACACTCTTTGTCGAAAGCATTATGTAAGCTAGCAATTCTTTTCCACTGAGGTAGCGGTCAATTCCTGAAGTTGATAAGTAATCCAAGCTTATGAATAATTGACCACCAGTATTGGAACTGTTATGGAATCGACAAGACAGAGCATAAAACAATGAAGAATAATTAAGAACACGAGACAGAGATTTAACGTCGAAAAACCATTCGAGTGAAAAACCACAAATGTACAATCGACGAAATTATTATTTGAGAAGAAGTTACAGAACACTCTTAACGAATGTGTAATTCCACGCCTCTACCATGCAGCTTATAGATGATATAAATAGCCTTGGGAGCAAGAATATCAAACGAGGCAAGGAACAGAGTCATAGTCGGCAACAAAACAAAGGCCTATTGAAAATTGGAGCGGTAACCTTCTCAGCGACGGGAACAACACCCTGCTCGACGAGTCTCATAAGATAACGGTGTAGAGTTGTAGTCGGAAGCGCCTCGAGTAGCCATGTCTGACTCTAGTCAGTGCACGTACCTTAGAACACCATATCTGATGCAAATCGGTGTAGAGTCCATTATAAACATGAAGACGATCCCAATCATAACGTCCAATCAACTCACGTTGCTTCCTAGTCAAACTCTTCAAGTGGTAAAAAAGACCAGTATTGGTCAACATGTAGTTTGCGCCTACAAGGGATGGAACGTTGGATTGTCCCATAAATTTGAGTGAACATAATTCAATATGCCTTTTGAAGAATGAGTAGCTGTGTTGAAACTTACCCTCTTCGGTTGCCCAAGATACAGGGTTCACAGAACTTTAATTAGTCGACGCCTTGACCATCAAGCAAACTTCTTTTGCACAATTCCTTTAGGCTAGCTTCACTCATGTGTCCCAGACGCATGTGGCATAGATTAGTCCAATCGGTATCGGACAATCTGGTCGAAGGAACAACAGCGGTTCCGACCAAAGTAGTGCTTTGAAGATGATATAAGTTTGTTGCCTTTATATCACATTTCATCACAACAAGAGCGCATTTGGAGACCTTCAGGACTCCACTTCCATATGAAAACTTGTACTCTTTGACATCAAGAGTATTTAATAAGATGGGGCTCCTTTTTAAATTTAGAATATGTCAGAAATCCAACAGAGTTCTAATGGTGCCATCAAACATCTTGATCTAGACAGAACCAATGTCTGTAATCTTGCATGGAGTATTATTCTCTACCAATACTAACCCACTCGGGGTCACTTCATAGTTAACGAACCAATGACAATTTAGACTCATATGGAAAGTGCAGGCTGAATCAAGAATCCATTTATCGTTAGTTTTGGAATCACTGGTAAAGGCAACAAGGACATCTCCTTCGGGATTTTCTTTAGTAACAATGGTGGCTTTGGCTTATTTATCTTGCTAGTCTTTCTTGGAATTGTTGTTCTTTTTATCCTTTTTCTAGAGTTTCTAACACTCGGATATGTCGTGATCACTTTTCTTGTAATGATGGCACGACTTTGTTTTACTTATAATGGCCTCGAAGTTTACTCTCCTGAAATCCCTAGTCGGAGACCTCCCAATTTGTTTTCTACAAATAGATAAACATCTGCATGCTAATTTGAGCTTTCGCTCAACACCATGGCTTTCAGCTTCTCCTTTGCATATAGAGTATCATAAATCTCTTTGAGGGTGAGAGTGTCTCGACTATAAAGAATTGTATCCCTGAACATAGAGAATGAGCCAAGCAATGAGCAGAGTAGAATAAGGCCTAAATCTTTATCTTCATATTTAACATCCATTGCTTTAAGATCAGCGATTATATCCTTAAAAGCGGTCAAGTTATTCACAACAGATATGCTTTCTGCCAATCTGAATGAAAAAAAAGCTTCTGCTTCACAAGCATCTTGCTGGATAGATCATTTATCATACAGATATGATTCAATTTTAGCCATGACGCAGCAGTGGTGATCTCCTTTGTGACCTCATAGAGAATATTGTTAGATAGATGAAGATGAATCTAAGAGAGAGCCTTACAATATTTTCTTTGCTTCTCCTCAGTGGACCATGTAGCGGGTAGAGAATATTGTTAGATAGATGAAAAAGAATCTGAGAGAGAGCCTTACGATATCTTCTTTGCTTCTCCTCAGTGGATCATGCAGTGGGTATCATGTTGATTCCCAATAACACATCATCCAAATCGAGCTGTGCTAGAATTCCTCACATCTTGATCTGCCACAGAGAAAATCTTGTGTCTCGATCAATCAGCGGAAGATCATACTTCATTATCGTCATGTCGAGAGTGCCCTAGATTGATCTAGATAGAGTATATGGCTCTGATACCACTTGTTATTGTATCGACAAGACAAAGCATGAAACAATGAAGAACAATCAAGAACACGCAGTAGAGATTTAACGTGGAAAACATTTTCGGGTGAAAAACCATGAAGTACAATCGGCGAAATCACTATATAAGGAGAAGTTATATAACACTCTTGACGTATGTGTGATTCTACGCCTCTATCAGGCAGCTTACAGAGGATATAAATAGTCTTAGGAGTAAGAGTTCCATACGGGATAAAGAACATAGTCCTAATCGGTAACAAAAAAGAGACATATTAGAAACTGGAGCAGTAACTCTCTCGAAGACGAGAATAACACCCTGCTCAGATAATCTCAGAAGATAACAGTGTAAAATTATAGTTGAAAGCGTCTTAAGTAGACACGTCTAACTTCAGTCGATGCACATATCTTAGAGCACCACATCTAATATACATCTAATATATATCGATGCAAACCCATTACAAATATAAAAATAATCACAATGTAACTTTCGATCAGTCCACGTTACTTCCTTATCAAACTCTTGAGATCATTGGAAAAATCAGTAGTGATTGAACCCGACGGATTACATAATACACCGGTACCGCTGCCCTGATCGTGTACTAGTTTGTACTATCTGCTCCAAGTGCTGGTATTTCTAGTTTTACTGCTGGAAAACTGATACGTACACAGTCTCTCTCGCTCTCTCTCTCTCTCTCTCTCTCTCTCCAAGCTATAGCGGTATAGCTAGTGTCACATCTCCCCACTAAGAAAGCAACCAAACGGCCGGGGAGAATCTCAGGGGATGGTGGGGCCCACGGTTCAGCGCAGTGAAACCATATTCCTCTGCAACCACTGCCTTGCTAGCTCTGCTCTGCTACAAAACCCCAAGCACATGACTACATGGGCACACACAGCACGTATAATTACCGTGCAATTGCATCAGAGCAGGCAGGCTGAGACAAGTTAATAGTACCCCCGGCCCCCTCAAACGGAAACAAAACCATCGTATCATGCTGGAATTTATGTCCCTGGAACGGGCCTGGTTAATTTGCCTAAACTAATGCAAACGGCACTCGGAAGGTGTGTGATTTTATATGCAGGACTCGGTGTGTGCACAAGCAGCTAGTACAGTGCAGGCATACCTTCCCCAAGCACAAGCAGGCGAATGTTTTTTTAAGGTTAAGTGAGCCCTGAGTTATGAGACTTCTGTCGGCAAACAACCGCACAATGCCACTCACCACCATGCACAGAATTCCCTCACCTAACGCGTACAAATAATCTCCAGATTGTTTAATTTTTCTATATCTAGGGGTGTTCTTTTGGTACGCGAACATAAACTTTTAATGAAATTTTAAATTTTATCTGTTTACGGTACAGATTACGGAGAGACCGATACTCACTTACGATTTTAGCTGGTACAGATGTTGAGCTTTTAACATGTACTACGTTTAATCTGTAGACCCCATCTTGAGAAAATACTCTGTTTAAAAGTTAGTTACTATAACAAAAGTTAAAAACCGTTCGACTTGTGAAGTGCCGAACAGGCCCATAGTCTCGTTGCCGAAGTAGTGGCATAAACTTAAGCGGTCTAGACTTGGTTCCCTAATGAAGAGGTAGAGTTCTTATATTGTTCGGGGACAGGCAGGGCGCAGGTTTTCGTGACGGCCACAGTGTTGACTTGTTTGACTCGGCTAATACTCCTACTTCAATTCCTTGAGATGATGATCAGGTTAGATGATTGGTAGCTTATATTGATGCAGCGTGAAGGGCGGCTTAACAAATCCATTTTGTGTGATTTGACACGCGTCGCGCGTACATGTTTGGCAAACACGTACTACGCCACCTAGCTTCTAGCTAGGAAACAAACAATAAGGAGTTAATTGAATGAGAAACTATATGTGTAAAAAGGAAATTGAGAATTGTCAGTTTTTTTCTCGTACGTGGGTATCTATCTGCAAATTCGTTTTTTCATCCTAGCCGCAATTCGAATTCCTAATCATGTAGTACATACCTGTAACCATCATGGGTATATAATCAATCATGCACGCACACGGAATTGTCAGACAGGACACACACATGTGATCTCAGATCGAGTTCATATTCGAATATTTTAAGAAGAGTTTTAACCTTATACAAATTGGTCATTCTGTTTTTATTCTATTTGAAGGGTTTTTTATTTGTGGTCTCATAGTTCATATTCTCGTATTGTAACAGATAAATTGACTATTTTGTTGAGAAATCATTGCTGACGAGTGCAATCCGATCAATTCCTCATATGCAAAAGAGATATATCAGACACAGGTAATACAAACAATAGATTGAACACACAAAGAGATAGGGGAAGAACTCTTGTCAATCTTTATTGCTTTTTCCTTCACAAAAGATACAAGTGATATCCAATAGGATCTCCTATATGCGTTCGGCCGCATGTGAATTTTCCCTTTTTTCAATCTATAGTGCAATTAATATCTACTCTTTCATGTTATCTACCGATCGACATTATGCCCGCGACTTCAAGTCTGCTCGCGGTAGATTAGAGCGGATTTGTATCGTAGAAAATAATCTAGAAGGCGAAATTCGCGGAATTAAAGCGATCTCGATAGGTAAATTAATCTACGAATGATTACCTTGCGATCCATCGGAGCGATTCGTATTGATGACGTGTTGAGGAACCGTCACTGACGAGTCATGTCCGATCAATTCCTTCTATGCAAAAGAGATGAATCAAACACAAGTAATGCAAATAATAGATTAAATACACAAAGAGACAATGGAAGAACTCTTATATTTCTTTATTACTTTTTTCTTTACAAAAGATACAAGTGATAACTAATAGAATCCTCTCTATATAGACTAGTACTGAGGTGCATATCATAGACCAAGCCTTCGAGCACAGGTTCCCTAACATATTTGACATGTGTGTTTGTACGTATGACAGATGCACCTTTGTTATCCAGGCTAGCTACCGCCTACCGGTACGATGCCACGTCGGTTACGTGGGAATTGTTACGGCCAGAGCTAGCCATTTTGCATGAGAGGAAGTTTGCCTTTTAAATTTTCTTTCCTTTAATTTTCTTTTCGGTTCTTGGATCGTTGCGCGTATATATCGTTCCATGTGTCGATAAGCTGAGACACCTACGTGCAAGACGCTCCTCTCTCTATCGACAGCGAAGAAAACTTTTCAAACCGAGTTGAAGGCTGTGACGACGATCAACGACAATCTCCACGCTTGCGTGTGATTTCTCGGACTTTTTCCCAGCACTAGTGTGCTAGCGCATGACATGAGAACGTTTTCGGCCAGTTTCTGCATGTTCAATGCTCATCACTGGAAGTTGTTGCTAGTGCATTGATTCTTCTCTCTCTTACACGTCATGGTCTTCACCAGATTAACTTCGCTGATTCTTAATTTCTCTGAGAGATGGACATACTCATGCAGTTAAAATTGGTGTGAATTGAGGAGGACAAAAGTGGTAGTCCAAATTAAAAGTTAGTATTCAAACTGGTTTTGTTTTGCCCCTGTTGCTATCAGCAATAACCGCTTTAGAGAATGTCCTATTTGATCACATGAAAAGTAAATAAAAAATTAGTACTACACATTTTTGGAAGTATACATGCATGTACTGCTATTGAACGCATCTGTGTATCATACGCTTGTCATGGTATACCAAGCAATAGTTGTTCAGTTTGACCAAAATAAGAATACATTCAAGTTAACTGCATGTTTTTAAACTTGTGAACAGATAAAATTAAGGATATATCGCAAATTTACAAACATATATCTGCGTAGAATCCGTGAAGTATATTTCCCCCAAAACTTTACAAAATGGACTGTTGGCCCTGTATTCGTATAGTTCTTCTTGAGCCAACGCCACTTTTGGCACTGTTTCGCACCGTATTTACAAAAATAACAGTATACCGAGCGTATTGACAAAATGGTGTTTCTGCTGTCTGATGGGGTCCGGCAGCGCCCGCGGCGTGACACGCTGCGCCACCGGCGGCGGCAAGCGCCTGTCGCTCTCTCACTGGCGCCTAGTGCCTGCCAGCCATCCAGTGAGGGGGCAGCAGGTATACCTGGCCTATTTTTTTGTTTAGTATTTGTTTAAATTTTTAAATATATCAAATACGCTCAAAAAATTATAAAAATTTATGTACAACCTCCTGACACAACGTTCCTCGTAGTGTAATTTTTGGGTAATTTTATCTACTGTGAATGTTATTCAAAAATTAATGTGTTCAAGATCATCAAGTCAAGAGAAGGACACATCATAAGTTGATGCATATATAAGAGGAGATGATCATGAGTTGATCATCAAGTCAAGAGAATGATGCATCATAGGTTGATGCATATCAAGACGATCACCCGGACTTGAAGTAAAGATACGCGTAATCAAGCTTTAAGAAGATGCTAATACAAAGGTACGACTAGTTAGGGCTAAGGATGTATTCCTAGTTTTTTACCGATCTTTGTGTTTGGTTGGAAGACCAGATTAGTAGTATATGTTAGCGTACTATTAAGAGGGGTCATGTCTAGTAGCTTGAGTCTCATCATGTGTTGATAGCTCAATCTCACTTTCTCTAGCTCTCCGTAGCATGATACCTATATTTGTGAATGTGTTTTGCAAATAGTTGTGGCTTATATGTTGAATCTTTGTAACATAGGACTATACATCACAAATGTGTTTTGTAAATGATTGAAGTCCATGTTTCCTACTCATTGTGATATGAGACTTATGTTTGCAAATTTATTTTGCAAATGATTGAAGCTCATGTATAATCCTTATATCATGATTTCAAAAATGTACAAATGTGTTTTGTAATTTATTGGGAATTATGTTTAATTCTTGTGTACATGACACTAAAATTTGTAAATATGTTTTGCAAAATCTGTTGAAGTATATACACTTCTCAGGAAAATTAGAAATACCGGCTTGTGTGACGTGGTACTACCACTGAACACAATTATCGTCGTAGTAATTACAGAACTACCGCATTTGTTGGTGGTTGAAAGGCCAGTGTGGTCGAACCAAGATGGTCAAAGACTTGTATGGTCGAAGACCAGGGTGGTCGAGCCAAAGTGGTCAGAGACCAATATGGTCGAATCAAGGTGGTCGAAGACCAGAGTGGTCGAATCAACCTGGTTAGAGATCAATATGGTCAAGAACTAACATGGTCGAACTGATGTGGTTAGAATCGACGTGATTAAGATCTGTGTTATCGAAACCAGTGTGGTCGAACCAACGTGTTTGGCACCGACGTGGTCGAGATCTGTGTAATCAAAATCAACGTGGTCGAACTGATGTGGTCAAGATCTGTGTGATCGAAACCAGCGTGATCGAACCAATGTGGTCAGAACCGACGTGGTCGAGACCTGTGTAGTCGAAACCGACATGATCGAGATCTGTGTGATCAAAACCATCGTGGTTAGAATCGATATGGTCGAGACCTGTGTGGTCGAAACAAATGTGGGTTGCACTAACGTGACTGATACAACATGGTCAAAGATCGACGTTGTGGTCGGAGATCTGTGTGATCGAACATTGACGTGGTCGAAGATCAACATGGTCGACGTGGTCGAGACCCAAGTGGTCAAAACCAACATGGTCAGAAACCAGTGTGGTTGAACCGAACAACGTGGTCAGAGACCTATGTAGTCGAACCAGGAAACATGGTCGGAGACCTGAATTGTCGAACAATCCAACGTGGTCAGGGACCAGTGTAGTCAATGATCGAAAGTTTTAACTCTGTGTGAACGTCCGACCAACGAGCGGTCAACCAGCTCTGTGTGGGAGGTACTTCTAAATTACAAAACGATCATTTGTGTAGCGGTACGTTTTTTCCAGAGAGACACCTTCATGGCAGTCTTCTCCTCCCCGTGAGAATGGTAACTCCGCACGAGTAGAACGGTACTACCGTAGAACGGTAGTACCAGAATTTGTGTGTCGGAACTACCAGAATTGTCTGTAACGTCTAGTTTTTATGACCGTTACGGGGGGAGCGGAAGTACCGGTCTTATTCCAGCGGTACTTCCGAAAATCCTGTTTTCTTAAGTGTTTTGCTTCCAATGGCTAGTTTCAAGGTGTGGGGTATAAGTGCCCCCTTGTGGCCAGTTGGAAAAAGAATTTTGGCACCCTATTTCATTCTCTTGAGCTAATGTGAGGTCCTCCTTTCAATTGTGTATGTGTTGCACCTTGTGAGCAAGAAGAAAGGCTCTAGATTGCATGTGTTACATCTATAGATGAATTTCGTATCCATTTGAGCTTGTGCATTCGTTGCACGTGGTGAGAGACAAGCGAAGGGGTTGATTTATTACTCTTGGAGTTTGCCGACTTCTAGACAGTGTTGGAGGCGTCGTGCATGATGATCTTCTCAAAGAAGGTTGTGAGAACACCTGGCAAATTGTGAAGGTTGGAGCTCATCTACCCGGAGCAGGAAAGAGCTACCACTAGTAGATTGAGGTGATTGGCTTAATTTGTAGAGCTGGTCTAATTTGTTTGGGCCTACGTCTACGTGAACTAGGGGAGACCGGCAAGTCTCCAAACACCATGATAAAAAGCAATTATGTCAATTGTGGTTTGTTCTCTTGAGTACAGTTTACCTTAAACAATTTACATTTATAAAATTAAATTGATTGCTTGCCATCCTATGTTTTCAAACCTTGATATAGCTTGAGGGTGTTGGTGCACTTAGATAAACATAATTGATCTAGTCTTTATTTGTGCTAAACCAAATTAAGTTAAGCTTCCGCATTATATACTTAGTGTTAGACAAATAGAAACAATTAAATAATTGAAGAAAATTGTTTAATCCGCCTATTCACCCCTTCTAGTCGGCCTCCTCGATCTTAAAATTAGTATCAGAGTTTAGTCTCTCATTTATTAGGCTTCATCGCCTAGAGAGTAAATGTTAGTGACTAGGGATATAATGCACCTAGATGAATCACCTCTATTTGATGGCACAAATTATGATAATTGGAAAATCCGCACGATATGTTATTTTAAGGCCATGAGCCCAAAAATATGACGCATTGTAGATGTGGGATTTTCTCCTCCATTGAATTCTCTTGTTCCAACAATTGAGGAAGAGGAAGACTCACATCTCGATGCTCAAGTAACTAACACATTATTTAGTGCTTTGAGTGTAGAGGTGTTCAATACAATATACAATCTTGAGAGCGCTCATGATATATAGACAAAAATTCAAGATAAATATGAAATGTCCACCTCAACCGATGAGGATTGCATACAAGAGTGGATGTCAAAAGAAAAATGCTCAACCTCTAGTTCTGACGATGAAGAACCCATAAGTCCCTCCACATCCACTCAATGCTTCATGGTCAAAGGTAATAAGAAAGTAAATAATAATGATAAACCTTCATATGATGAGTTAATGGATATGCTTGAAAAATTAAATGACTATCTTGGAAAGGAGAAGGTCAAGTATAAGATTTTCAAGAAAGAGCATGACTCTCTTCAAAATGATTATAATGTGCTAAAAGATGAGCATGAGAATCAACTTTTCAAAAAATATTCAAAGCCTAAGGTGGGTATAGGCATTACATGTGATTTATTAGATGATATACCATGTATAGATCCTAACTCTTGCATTTCATCTAAGGTTAACATGTCCACCTCTTGTGATGATTTGCTAGATATGCCTTGTTGCTCCAAATTAGATGCTTCTACTTCTTTTATGCATTGCAATACTAACATTGTGGAGAAAAATAATAAGCTCAAGGCCTAAGTCACAAGATTGAGAAGTGACTTAGGAAAAGCTACAAAGGAAAGGCATTTCTTGACAAAATATTAAGAAGTCAAAGAAATTCAAATGACAAGAGAAGTATCGATTTCACCTCCAAGAAAAAGGTGAAGAGTGTCCCAAAGCAATTTGGAAAATAATTCAACAATATCAAATGCTTTGGATGCAACAAGAAGGGCTACTTCGCCTTAGTGTGCCCCAATAAGGTAGATGGCAAGCAAAAGTCATTAATGAAGAGGCAAACCAGCAATGAGTAAGATAAGAATATAAGAAGGGGTAGCAATTGATAAACTTGCTACAATTATCGAGAAAAGGGATATTTTAGTAAGGATTGTCTTAAAGGTATCATTCCTAAGCCATCTCTTTTTAATGAACACCACTTGCTTAGGAAAGATAAATATAGCAATGTGTTTATTAGGAATGTTAGTTCACAAAATTTTAATGTTAGGGCCATTTTGATGCCCAAATCTATTACGACTAACGTTCATGGACCCTACCAAGTTATGGGTACCAAAATACGTTTAAAAATTTATTAGGTACTTGGAGAGGCATTGGAGGATTGGCTTATTCATGAAGTGGTGAATTCCATCATATGCAGTCTTGCATGTTTTGAGGAAATGTTATGACTTTGGCCATATCATCCTGACCCTTAGATGAAATAGGTTCCTAAAACCCTTAGCAAGGTGTGTGCAAAATTTGATATCATTTGATCATGTATTTTGAAGTTGTACCAAAAATGTTTTGGACTAAAACTAATTTTACGCTCGAGACGATGAGTCGACCGCTTGGACTGGTCAAATTGGTCGTCGGTCAGACCGCTAGCTTGTCGTTGATCAGACCGGTCAGGTGTAGAGCTAAGCTATTTGTTGTTTCGGATTGTTGTTTGGTTGTAGGCTGTGAAATATGATCTTTTTAGCTCTCTAGCTCTAAAGTGAAAGATTTCTAGTACTTAAAGAAAAAAAATTAATAATGCATTATTCACCCCTCGGCACTTTTGTTGTCATTGTCGGTCCTGCAATCTACGAAGTTATTTTAAACTATGTATGCAAATGTGAATTAAAAAATGGCCATTGGAATTAATACAACCATCTATTTCGTAGTTGTGCCGTTGTTGTCGCTTTGTGATTACATAAGCAATTGCATGTTTTGCGTGAACCCATAGGGTACAATCAATAGTGAGCTAATCTGTAACTGCAAAGCTATTATAGACTATGTATCCAACTTTGAATCAAACGAATGGCCATTAGAATTAATACAAACAAGCTATTTCGCAATCATGTCATTGCAGTTACTCTGTGAGTACATACGAAATTGCATGTTTTGCGGTAACCCATAGGAGAAAATAGTGGTGAGCTGTTCTATATATATCTGCAAAGTTATTGTAGACTATCTATCCAACTATGAATCAAAAGAATGGCCATAAGAACCATCTATTACACAGCCATGACGCTACTGTCTGCGATTACACATCCAATTTCATGTTTTGCATGAACCTATAGGATAAAATCAGCGGTGGATGGATCTTCACTTTGACCGTCCGTTGTGCAATCGATCGACCTGTTACAGTTAAGTTGCGCTATGGGCACATAAGGCACTACAGTTCACGTACCCGCTGGATTATAACAATGTGGTTGGTAGAGTTTGTTTTGGACCATCTATTGCACAATTAAAAAAAAAAGCTCCTACGCAGGGTTTCCTCCCTTGGTACATTTGCTTTGGGAGGCCAAAGCAAATCCTTGTCAGCATTCACATGTGATATACTACCAAAGTCTTGGGCAATCTTCATTGGACCATATACCATAGAGATATACGTGCAAACTAATACCACAAAAAAGGCTAACAATCTAACGAAAGCTTGGTGAATAGTGACCAAATACACGCTCGCGATCGCATAAACCTGTAAAAGACCAACAGCCCGAGGGAAAGTTTGTGCGTGTGTGTGATTGTGAGAGGTAAGCCCCACGCGGTCGGTGGACCCAATCCACAGACGCTTCACGAGTTCACGACACCGCTTGCCTGCGTGAGCTTGCCCACTGTACCCTCTCTTTCCTCTGCCTCGCTCTGAGTTGTATATAAAAACTGCCTCTTTTATATATTTTCCTGGTGCGCGTAGGCTTTGGAAAGAACACAGGGAAATTTCAGAAATTAATTTATAGAGGGGCATATAAGAGTGTGGAAGGAAAGGAGAAAGGCGGAGAGAGAGAGAGAGAGAAGATATGACAAGGAAATGAAAGAAATTAGACAACAACCTTTTTAGCCTGCTCCATTCTCTCTCCACTTGTATCTTCGCATCAGTAGCAAGGGCAAGCAAGAGGAGCAGTAGTAGGGAGAGTGAGGTATGGTTTTTCCTTCTGGTTCTTTGCCAATTTTTGTAATATCTGTATGTGTGTGTGTCATATATGAGTTTGTGGGTGTGGGTGTTTGCGAGCCTTTGTTCGTTTGTTTTTTTTTACTTGTTTTGAGTGCAACTGTTTGTTTGGATTTCCCTGTCCACTTTGTTCTTTTGTTAATCTCGGAAGAGTCCTAACTCCTAAGCGGCCGAGGTCTTGGAGTTTTTCTCGGATTCTTTTGGATTTGTTTGTTGTTTCAGAATTCGGATCAATTCCAAGCGCATACATATGAGATAGGTATAGCCATCACTCGCTCAGGGATTTTGGGGGCCTCTCCTTTTGCTCTTTCGATCCCTTTGGTTCTTTCGTCGTCCACCTCCTTAATTTGTCTTGGGGAACAAAAATCTTTCTGATCTTTCTCCCGTGGTTGATTGCTTGCATGCTGTGTACTGGCAATATTTGCTTGTTGCTGTTCTTAATTGCGATGTCTCACTTGGAAAGGATTGCTTGTTTCAGCGAAGGGGAAGGAAGAACAGGAACACTGCCAATCCAAGGAACAAGCCAAACGGCAACAGAAAAGGAAAAGTTTTGCTCTTGTGTTTGATTTGGTGCAAGGATAAATCGGGAGGTGATGGCATCGAATTCATCTGCTGCAGCGACGGCGGCGTTCTTCGGAATTAGCGATGGGGACCAGCAAGACCAGATTAAGCCGCTGATATCACAGCAGCAGCAGCAGCTGGCAGCGGCACTGCACGGCGTGGCAAACGCAGCGCCTGCGGCATCCAGCCAAGGCGCACCGACGGCGGCGCCACCGGCCAAGAAGAAGAGAAATTTACCAGGTAATCCAGCCAAGTACCCTTTTTACTTTCAGTCATGCATGCATACATATCTGTTTACTGCAAGATCTTGTCTGGATTGATTGGAGTCTTATCATTTGGTTCCTGACAGTGCAAGCATCTTCTCTCACATGCGCACTTGAGTTTTCTCTCTCTATTTCCTTGTGTTAGTTTCTTACTCGTTTATTTGGTTCTTGCTTCTGAAATATTAATCATCAGTAGAGAATTGCCTGTTTTTGAAACGCAGATGTGTAGAAACTACACCCTGTTTTGTTAGACTCTGAATTTTATGAAATGGTTCTCCTTTTTTTTACCCAGTTCTTAATTTCTCTCCTTTCCTTAGCTCAGTGGATCCCTGGCTTTTAATTTGTTCCTTTTAATGTACTTCATTTAAAGCTATGTACTCTCACCTGAAAGAAAGAGAATTAATTCAGGTGGAGAATAGAAAGTATGAGTCCATTCATGGTGCTAGACTCTCTTTTTTTTTGTTCTTCTCAATTCTCTTTAATTACATCAACGAGTTCCAGAACTCATAGCTCTTCTATCATGTTTTCTCCCTTTTTTTAAAAAAATACTTCTCAAGAAAAAACAAAATCAGTTTTTTCCAGGATTCCATGTACATGAGCTGTATCCTCTCACCATAGCTCATTCTTTTCCCCAATTATGAGAAGCAAATAGGAGCCATGACACAATCCATGTCGATTCCTTTGTTCTCTATATCGCTTCCTGAAAACTTATGTGTTCCTCAAAATCTCATGCAAATATTCCCTTCTACATGGCCTAGTTTGTCTCTACTTCACCCCCACCAACAGCAAACAAAAATATGTTCCCCAAATTAATCCATCATTAGTACTAGCTCCCACCAGCATTAGTTAATCATGCATGCCTAACTTGTAAGCAAAATACTCCAATATAGACAATTACCAGGAAATAATTAAGACTCGTGTCCATGAAACCATGTGCTCTTTTCATCAACACTGTTCTATCTTCCTACTCCCCTAATCCACAGAAAATGTTGACGAACATCGATCCCTACCCATCCATGCTTTTCAAGCATATATTTATCCTCTTATCAAGTCATCATGCATCATTTCAGCATAACTTTTTTTTGTAAAGTTTTGTATGCATGCAGAATGTTGTCCATATATACAGTTATACACATGCATGGATGAGCTAAATAAACTTTGTGTCGACTGGTTTTGCGATTCATCGGAAGCAGACCCCGACGCCGAGGTGATAGCGCTGACGCCGAAGACGCTGCTGGCGACGAACCGGTTCGTGTGTGAGGTGTGCAACAAGGGATTCCAGCGGGAGCAGAACCTGCAGCTGCACCGGCGTGGGCACAACCTGCCGTGGAAGCTGAAGCAGAAGAACCCGGCGCAGGTGCAGCGCCGCCGCGTCTACCTCTGCCCGGAGCCGACGTGCGTGCACCACGACCCGGCGCGCGCCCTCGGCGACCTCACCGGCATCAAGAAGCACTTCTGCCGCAAGCACGGCGAGAAGAAGTGGAAGTGCGAGAAGTGCTCCAAGCGCTACGCCGTGCAGTCCGACTGGAAGGCCCACTCCAAGATCTGCGGCACCCGCGAGTACCGCTGCGACTGCGGCACCCTCTTCTCCCGGTACGCGCATATATATTCATTCGCTCGCTCGCTTTATGCATGCGCATGCACTTCTGCTACGACATTTGTATGTAGCACATGCATAGATCAAGCTTACTACATACTGTATATGCATGATTGCTGCATGCATCATGGCAAAAAGGCAAGCATATCATGCATGGGTTCATGCATTGCGTGAGCTTTAATTTTACGGTTCTTGGTCGTGGTGAGAGAGTAAACGATTAAGAACGTTCCTGCTGTGTTGTGTTGTGGTCTGCTCTTCTTTAGGGTTAGGGTTTTGTTTGGGCCCGCGACATGGCTGAGTTTAAGTGCTTTTCTAGCCTGAGAAAGAAGAAGAGCGGCACCGCAGGGGCCGGAGAGGAAGTGGGCAGCAGCATATTGGAAAACTGCTTGCACGTGAAATGGCTTCTTCAAACATAATTTTTTTTTAGTCCTTTGGCCTTGCTCAGAAGCACCTCATCCTTTCCTGACTTTTATTGGGAAGCTGGAACCAACCATTCCTCTCTATCCTCTCACTAGCCAAAGACACACACATGACACAGACATGTATTTGTGCGTGTTGTTATACTATCCTGTGGCTCTCTCTCTCTCTCTCTCTCTCTCTCGCTCAATTTCTCACTATACTGAATCACTTGGTTGCCATGTAAGCCTAGCTAGCTTGTTCTCATGTGAGTCGCAGCGGCCTGCTCATCTTCTAATTTTTAGTTCCCTATTCATCGATTTCGTCTTTTTCTAACTTGTTGATTTTTTTAAGTTTTTTTGTATTTGTTTGCATTGTTCACGATGGACTAACATCTTTTTTTATTTTTTAAAAATTTAATTACATTAAATAAATAATCATTAGTTATAATACAAAATAAACCAAATATAATATAAAATAAACAATAAACTAATTTATTTTAGTCCAACCAAACTGCCGGCACAACCGTTCGTTTGCCGTGCCAGTAAGCCAGGCCGGCCAGGTCCACACCTTTTCATGGATACGTTGCAAAACTTGCAATGCCCTCGCCATATCGATCTCATCAGTCATCGCCGAGGTGTAACTTTTAGGAACTGTTCATTTATTGATGGAATTGAACATGCATGCATTCTATGCTCCAAGTGGTCACCCTCCTATCTTTCATGGGTTTGGTAAAAAAAATCTCCAATGAGAAGTTAGCAATATATAGGTGCATCAACAGGACTTGCATTAATGAGCCATTGAGTTTGTTTCACTGTGTCTGCAAGAAATCGGTAAAAATCCATTCAACATTTGTGAGTACTCCTAATTTTGAGTTCCTTAATCATTAGGGAGGGGCATAGGCACTCTTGGCGTAGGCTTTTAAATTTTATTGCTGCAAATTTTCTTTGAGTGTTGATAAACATCACCCGAATGTTTTCTTCTTAACTACCATCCAGATTTATGATCATAAATAAGAGATCTAATAGCCATAAATTCTCCCCTCACCCTCTACAAAAAAATCTGCTCCACAAAGCTTTCCTGCTCTCCTTGGTGTGTGTTCGTGTGCATGACAATGTGGGAACCCATGAGAGGCATAGCATGGCAAGTTATCAGATTTCTCTCCTTTCCCCTCCTTGATTGACAAGG